>CM062567.1:103616506-104324006 GCA_031468815.1 Morus bassanus
CCCCCCCGGCGCGCGCACACACACACACTTGGCAACGGCGGAGGAAGCGGCGGTTGGTGAAGGGGGAAGGCGGGGGGCGGGGACCAGGGAGCGAACCCGGCCCTACACGCGGGCCGGCGGGGACCGGGCGCCGCGGGGGCACGGCGGCCGGGCCGGACCGGGGTGGGGTGGGGGGGCTGGCGCAGCCGCACACGGGGCACACCGGGGCGGGCGGGGGAGGAAGACGAGCGAGCGGGGAGGAGACGGCGGACTCACGGCAGGGCCAGGCGGCGCAGGCGCACTGAGCGTGCCTCGCCGCGGCGGGGGGGGGGGGGGGGGGGGAAGGGGGGGGGCGCACGGCGGCGCGAAAGAGGTCGCGGAGGGGCGGTGGCGGGGAGGCCCGGCTGCGCATGCGCCGGGGGACGGAGCGGGGCGGGGGCGCGCCCGGCGCGGGGGGCTGGTACATCCGGGTACGGCGGCGCATGCGCCGTGGGGCGGGCGGCAGCGCTGGGTGGATGCCGCGGTGGCGGCGCCGTTTCCTTAAGGCGGTCGTTCCCGCCCTTCGCTCCTGCGGCCTCCGCGGATTCTGGTTGTAGCTTGAGGGGTGCATAACGTGTGCGCGGCGGGCGCGGGGCTCGCCCCGGCCCCGGGAACGCGTTTGCCTCCCGCAGGCCTCCCTGTCGGGGTTTGCTGCTTAGGTACGGGTCGGCCTGTGGCTCCCCTGAGCTCTGGTGGCTGGCGCCGTGTGCCAGGCGGGAGGTCTTGGCGGGTCATAAAGGGTCACTGCATCGTTTAATAGTAGTTTTGGGGTACCATAAGGTGTAATATTTAATTCTGTCACCTGTGATGCGGTTTCGGCGGAAGCGTGCTCTCTGGAAAGGCATCAGTAAAGATGGAGATGTTTTTATTGATAGGTTGTTCCAGTGCTTCATGGCTTTCATCGCCTCCAGAGGCACTGCTGTGTGTCATGTTGGAATTCACAGGGCATCAGCTTCTAAAATGATATTTTTGTTGCACCTCTTCCTCGCTAAATAAAACTTTTAATGTAAAACACTTGCTTTTGATGGATGACATGATTAATCTTTTTCATTATCTCAATAGTTTGACCTGTTTAAGATTCTAAAGCTGCCTCTTGAGTTACATTTTCTTTCTGCACTTTTTAAATACCCTTTTAAAAAAGGTATATTTCTGTAGAAAGGGAACTGCTGCAAGAACACTGCCTACAGTGATAAAACTACCTTTTTTTTTTTTTTTTTTTTTTTTTGTTCTTGGCTACTCACTCTTTTACCCAAAGATTGATCCAAAACCCACTTCCCACTGAACCAGGTTGCTGTTGCTTAGTTGCTCAGCTGTTGCAATGCTCAAGTTCTCATTGCTTCCCAGGACATTTCTTTTTTCCTTCCCCCATCCCATACGGCCAGCATCTGGCAGTTTCTTTATTTCAAACCATATAGTGTTTCAGTAGCCTGTATTAAAACACATTTAATATGATGCAGGCTTAGTTAAGCAAGCTGGATGACTCTGTCCTCATTTATTACTTTTAATACCACTTTCTGTAGTCTCTGCAAATAGTATTACGCAGGTACTTCAGATCGCTGATCAGAAAAATAGGGCTGGCTGGGTACTGATACCTGTAAATTACAATAGTGAAGCATTACTGAATAGTTTTCTCATCTTTGAATGTTAATTATCACTTTGCTAATTCATTTATCTTGTTTTGTTGCAAATGTATGGGGCTATTTTTTTCACCAGTTCTAAGTTAAATGCCTTTCAGATACCTAATGAAATTTCATCTGAAAACTTGCCCTTGGCTACCAAATTTAATCATATCAAAGAATGAAATCAGGTGTTTGGAATGCAAGGTTTCATTTCTTCCTGAAGGCTAAGGTTGGGTAAGCAATATTTAGACAATTTCTTATTCTATCTGCCAGTAAAAAGTGTACTGTATTTAATTTTCTCTGCAGAAGTGCAGCATTGGAGCACAAACATGGAAAGGAGGACTGAAGTGGCTGTGGCCCTTGGCTGGGGCATCTGTGAGCTCCAGCCCAGCTACAGGCAGGGACAAGACAAAGAACAGCAGTGGCCTCTGGTGGTTACAGGCTGGTTCTGTGCTGAAAATTAAGATTGCCGGTCGTTTCAGCAGTGAGCTACAACCTACAAGTACATGAGATGAGGTGACAGCTGTTCACATGACTTCAGTTTGACCCTAGGGACAGGACTCAAAAACAACTCCAGCTGAATCAGAATCTAGAAAAACTTTGCACAAGCTCGTTATTTTAACTACTTCTGATTTTGTCCTAACTTTGTTGTCAGGATTGTCTGTATTTTTTGTTGAGGTCTTCTGCTTTAGCATTAAGAACTTTGAATCTTGAGTTTTGTTTCAGATTTGAAAAGAACACTTTCATGTGTTCTTTTCAAAACAAAAGTGTTTTTGTTAAACTAAACTAAAAAAATGTTAGGATGCACACTTTACAGGAACATAAGTGGGATTGGATGTGCGGACAACTTCTGTCTGTACTGGTAGTAATGAAAATTGTACCTCATTTTTCAAGTCTAATGCAAAAGTGCATTATTTTCTATTTCTGTTTTTTCTAATTTCTATTTTAGCTTTTCAACATTATTGTTCCCTGCATGTCTTTCAGTGTTTAGCAGCAGTACATACAATCATGGTTAATTTTGTACTGCAAAAGTCTGTGCATCATCTGTTCCAAATTTATGTGGTGTGTTTGTTTTTGCCTATCAGTCTTCCAACACTTCTGCATCACTCTCTCATTCTGTACAAAGCTAGCTCTGCATAAAAGTAGAAAAGACTTCAGATCTTCAAGGAGCCTTTACTACTGGGAGACAACAGTTTATGAAGAGTATATGGAATACCTGTTGAAGAGCATATGAAAATAACTTTTTATTACTAAGGAAATCCAGTGGTAAATCATATGCTTAAAATACTGTCTTTAACTTTACAGCCATTTTCAGTCTGTTGAAGCTGTTAGATCTCTGTGTAATTTTCCTTCTTTGTCTATGTGATTGACATAATATTTTTCACCTGCACTTTGCGACTCCTGGAAGAAAGGCACTGCATGCATAGCTAAAACTGTTGCTGTAGTTGTTAGTGCATCTATTGTCTACATTTGCAGAGATGCTGATATTTCAAAATATTTAAGATTTGTTGTATTTTGTAAATAATAATATAACCTATTACAGTCTTTCTGTAAAGTCTCTGGCATTACTCTAGAGGTGCTACACAGGAAAATTCTCAGTTTTTGGGTATGCCCTAGCATTGCAACCCAGCGCCTTATCAGGTGAGAGCCTAGCAGACCATTACTCATGCTCTGCTGTCTGTGCAGAGGAAACATGGGTCTGTTCCCCAGATGGAATCTGTATTGTAATAGAGGGATTGATGGTTGGCCTTTAACTCTTTCTATCATGAATTTTATCTGGTATCACTAATTTCTAGGAAGAAAAGCAGCTATAGTGTTACCACTTAAAATATGCAACATTAAAAGTTATGCCTTTTTTTTGGTCTACAGATGAAGAATTTGGCAACAGAGAGCCTAAGGTTAACACAAGGCCACGGAACAAATTGAATTCTAGGTTTTACCACCAACTAGTACTACTAGATGTGCTACTAAATTTTAAGGCAAACTGATGAAATCCGGTGAACCATCTCGGTAAAGCTGCCTACTAAGTAGGGTACCATTTACTCTTACAGTTGTCAGACTCTCACTGTTGTAAGATAATATTTTCAGTTGCTTAGGGCTTTGCCACACTTGGAACTGCTTGGACTAAAATTCCCATGCCAGCTGTCTAACTTCAGTTTGGGTTTGGCTGATTTGAACAGACTGCTTCTATTTGTCAGATTATGTTTCAATATTTTTTTTAAGAGGACACATGAAATTATTTGCTGCACTGACCAGTGAAACCAGTGATTGAAATTTTTGACTCTAGCATGAATTTGAAGTCAGGATGAATCCATTACTCTCTCTAATAAAACTTCAAATTCATCCTTTTCATATATGTTTCCAAAAAATTGATTAGAATGTTCTTAATTTTTTTTTTTCCATTTTAAGGAACAGCTTTCTGTCCATGTTTTCCAAGCTGAGACAGTACAGTGCTTTCCCTGAGTTAAAGCTGTAGGTGTGTAGTACTCCAGGTTGGCAAATCCCTCCACAGTTTGCTTAAAATCATTACATTTAAACAAGCATAACACCTTTTGAATTCTCATGTTTTAGCTTTTGCATGTCTGAATGCTTGTGAACTAGAAACAAACTTACTTCTAATGAATGCATTTTTGTATCGTGGTTTGACTTTAGGCAATGGCATTTTAAGAAAAAGTGTTGCAATTTTCCCAGCATGATGGAAATAGTGATACACCAACGTAGTTCTGTGTTCAGCCAGAGGTGAGAGAAATAAAGGCCATTGCAATATCCTACATACACAGTATAGCCAGGCCTCCGTAGAAGGGTGTTTCGATAGTTATACCAGCACGTTTGCCTACTGTAGGCACAAAACAGTAAATACACTTGGGACTGACTTACACCTGTTGCCAAAATGAAAGAAGCTGTACCAGGAAGAACAACTTTATGCTTGTAGGACATAACCTGATCTAGAACCTCCAGTAATGTGAAAATGTCAATAAAAGCAGCAGTCTCCTCTCAAATTACTCTAAGAGGAAAAGCTAGAATAGACCTGGTGTATATTTAGCATGTATGTAATTGTTAAAATTATACTCTGTGAGAACTGCAGTATACATTTTGTATGAAGGATTTCACTAAAGAAGTAGTTTTCCACTGTCAACATATTAATTTCCAAGGAAAGATAAATGCTTTCTGCTTTGCTGGGTTGGTTTGTTTGTTTATTCAAGAAAGGGTGCCTCCTACTCTCTCTTGATTTGCTTTTGTGTGGCTAAAGGACTTGGGTTTCCTGCCCTGTCAACTAGCATGCTTCTAAAGTTGCTATTCCAGTGGAAAATTGTATTTTGATGAAAAAGTAATAGTCTGTAAAAATCTAATATTTACCCTCATCACAAAAAACATTTAATGAAGATCAAAAAGGCAAATGAAAATACCGATAGCGACTTGAATAATATCCATAAAATTCTCATTGGCAGTCATAAGGCTGCATGTACAGTTCAGTATTTTAAGAGAAAATTCAGCATAGTGAGGTAGTATACTGTTGTACTACAGAATATTGAGATAGTACAGCTGTATTAAAGGTGAAATCTTAGTGTATTTTGAGACTGGGCCCACTAATCCAATGAGAACAACACTGAGTGTAGCAGCTTCTTTTAATATATGCTACTGAACGTAGATATCTCACATCTGTGTGACTTTGACCTGCTGCCAGCTGGGCTCTAACTCAAACTGATCATCTAAAGGATAGAAATTACATTTGTTATCGGTGTTGGAGTTCTAATTAGATTGCTATGAATTCCTACAAAACCCTGTTATCTAGGTTGGCTCCTACACTGGGATTTAATGGCTCATTCCGTGTTTAAAACTGAACACAGATACAACAATTTTCTTGTGCAGCTTTCCTAAATGTGCGGTTACTACTATGACAGTGATCAGTCTGAGGCTCTATGACTAGAGCTGTGTCTTTTCTATTGCATTTGATTCTCCCATTTTTTTTCTATTTATGTAATGTATGCCCTGTGGTGCAGGTACTCCACCGGCTGAACTGTATTTTCTGTTTGTGGGTGTAACACGCCTGGAAGATGTTCTAGTCCTTCAAATACAACCTGCTCATCTTCCAGCAGCTTTGCTGCAGGGACGCCATAGTGTATTATCTGCTCTAGACGGTATGGGGTGTTGGTTTTGCTTTGCTTTTGAATCTGTTTTAAATAATTTGTCAGAAATTTCCCCTAATAAGTTTCATTTTTTTTTTTAGTGACATTAGTTTCAGTGTTGTCTGTACTACCTGAAATTGCAGCCTCTAAGCTTTCTCTCTCTGTTTTCTTGTGTGTCCTTTTTTTTGGGTAATTACGTGATCCTTGTGGTTTTATGATCATGCATTGTATAATTTTAATCTGTCTTTTTGTGGTTGCAGTCTTGCTCTCTATTCTCAAGTAATAATATAGGAGTCTTCATAATCTACTAGGTACACTGATGCCTTACTGTGTACTTGGCATTTAATTTCCTGTTTGTATGCTGCCTCATCTTGATGTCTCACGATAAGCTGAGGTTTATGTTTTCTGTTTTCTTTTTTTTCCCTTCCTCCTTCCTCCTCTCCTCTTTCCTCTCCTCTTCCTCCTCCAATTTCCTTTTCCCTTGTCTACAATTTTGGCATGATAATTTCTTCTGCTACAAGTGTATGATCCCAGAAACAAGGTCCGTCCATCATCTTATTTTTCTTCATAGTACACCATGAGCAATTTTATATAATCTTGTAATTTGCTTGTCTTCTCTGCTCTGTATTGCTTTTTGGTTTTTAGTGTTGAGGGTGGGTTCTTGGGCAGGCTTTTTTGCTGTGTTTTTGTGTTTTTCCTACGTTATGTGCCAAATTATCTCTGAGACTACTCTGTTGGAGAGTTGCTGTCTCCATTTTCATTCAGTCTCTTGCAGCTTCATTCCTATTTCTAATTTATGAGGATTTTAATCCAACAGTTACAGAATTCAGCTTTCTTATATAATTCAGGAATGTACTGGTCTGTTGCTTTCCCAGATTCTTGACCACAGTTGTTTTTTTTAAAAAAAAACCTTTCATTAGTTCTTGAGAGAATGTAAAATCCTAGAAGGCCTCTAAAAGCATGAACTTCCCTGGTCTTCTCCTAGTATATCCAGATGCTATTGGAATATGTAGTAGTCTTTACAAGTAATGACCAAGATATGCCTTTTCAAATGCATTCCTACGTCCATTTTATTGTAAAGAATGCCCCGTTACTAAGCATATTATCTTTGTGTCTACAGTGAGTTAATGATTTCACGTCTATGCAAGAGTAAACTTGTTTCTGACACATGCATGTTTCAAATGTTGAAAGAAGGAGTACAGGCTCAGGACTTCATTCTGCCCTCCACACATAAAGACCTCTCCTGCAAAGCAGTTTCTGAAATGAGGCTTTCCATTCATAGAAATTACACTTCACATTATTTTTTTTTTTTTTCCCACTATGAAGACTATGTTTGGAAAATCGATCATACTGTATTTGCTTGTATTTGGACACACTACTGAGCCCTGGTATCTGGATGCTGCATAGACTGTAGAAGCTTGACAACTCAAGTGCACAGGAATTGGTTTTCCCCCAAAATGTTCAATGGAAACAAACTTAAGGACTTTAGAGCTAGACTATGCATAGGAGTTACCCTGAAATAGGAATTTAGGCTAAATACTTTGATCCTGAGGAAGAAGAAATAAAGTTTTCCAGCTTCATTCAGGAAGGGGGGAGATCTTAGCTTCTGTAACCAGTGCTAATCCATACTTTGATATTCAGATAGGCAGGTAAGCGATTTTTATAATTTTACAAGCATATATTTTTCCTACTTGTTGATGAGAGTCTGTCACGCTGTATCACGCACGCAGGTATTTATTAATATAAATGAGCCCATAGTGAGAAAGCACAAAAAGAAGTGACTATGTGCTTGGAGGGAAGATGAGAGTAAGAAAATAAGCAATTATTCTTTCTTGAACAACAGAAACACATTGCATTTATTAGAAAAATCTGATAACAGTATTTCTGTTTCAAACAGGCTGACATTTTCTAAGTCAATATATGTATCTGAATGTTCATGTCTAGTAATTTTGGAAACTCCTGTGATAGCAAACAATACAATGTAATTGTTTTGTGTTTTTATAGTGTTAATTCATGTGAAGGAGCATTACTGCATATAAAGTACTTCTGGGGATGTAGCTGCACATTGTGAAATATTTGGTGGCTGTTCTCACTTAGGAATTCCCTCCCTACCACTCTCTCATTGATTTTTCCTCTCTCCACAGCTTGCCACCCCAGGCTGTGCTGTCATGATTGTCGGGGGACACCCCCCCCCATATTTTAAATAGATCATGGAACCAACCCCATTTTAAAGCACATCTATTGTTCTGCTTTTGGCAAGCACAGTAATAACTGGTGCAGAGCACAAACACCATCTCCTCAGCCCAATATTGAAGCCGCAAAAATCAGGGAGTCAGATTTACCAGGAGTTGGGAACATTGCCTTGATACAGTAAGGCCGTAGAAGAGGGTTCATAAGGGAACTGGGCTTCTGGCACTTAAAACCAGGAATATGATGAGTGAGCTTGTAAATGAAGAAGTGGTGAGAAAGCCAGTAGGTGCAGAAGAACAAGTGGTTTGAAATGGAACCTGTGGTGCAGGTAATGCTGTGGGAATTCAGATACATCAGTCAGAGGGGGAACAACATCAAATAGGACATGGAGACAGGCTGCCAGTTAAAGAAGAAAACACAGCAGAAACAAGTGCTTGAAATCCAGGATGATGGAAGCAAGTCTAGCCCTAAGTGAAATAAGTGGCATAGTACACATATCAGAAGCTTGACAGAAGAATAATAACCCATGAAAGATTGTAACACCAAAACAAAAACTTTGGCGATGAAGATGAAAGATGAAGTAGGCCTTCCTGGTGGTGATGTAGTGTTACATATTTTTTTAAAAGTAGAATCTAATTAAGAAAATCCCCACTTCATCAAGCAACCTTATGGATCCACATGGACTGAAATTTGAAGCCTAAATTAAAAAAAAAGTGTCGTTGGCTTTGTACAACTGTCCAGCAAAGGTGTTAATACTGGTTTCTGTATCCTAAGACCCTCAAAGAAGCAACCAAAGCAGGGAATAGAATAATCATGGGCCTCCTCCGTTACCTGCAGCAATCGGGCAAATACTACATCAGACCGTAACACAGAGACCACCATCAGTAGCTGTGTGACGGGGCGGGTGGTTGTGGAGAGCCCGGGAGGGTCTGCAGCCCGGGAGCTTCTTCAGAGCAGCACCCAGGGGCTGCCTCAGAGCCGCACAGCTGAAGGGCTGTTCTGCAGCGGCTGCTGTAGCATGCTCGGCTTCAGTAATTTTCTGGGAACAACTACAGTTGGGCTCTCTCAGAAAGGGGAACTGTGTAAAAGAATCACGTTGTTTAAAAAAAGGTCAGCTAAGAGAATTAAATCCTCTTAGTTCACCTGGAAATTATTTAGGTCACCACCACGTTGGAAGCATGGGGCCAACACACCTTGCGTATGAAGAAAAGTGTGGGGAAAGGTAAAAAAACCCCACATAGCTAAGGAGCAAGTGTCATGCATCATGAAAGCAAGAAGACACTCTTCAAAAAACTAATGTCCATATTAAATAAAAAGGATTGTAAATTCTGGCAGGTAACATGTAAAAGCACAATAGGACAAGACAAGAAAAATTTTGAGGATCATCTAGCAGAAGGATTCACAAGTAACAATAAATCTTTCTTCAAATATAACAAAAGCAGGAAATAAGCCAGAGTTTGAAGGGCCAGGATGATAATCATGGTATAAAGAGCACTCAGGGGAGAGTTAGGCCACTGCAGAGGAGCTAAATTAATTATTTGCATCAGTGCTTGCTGCACAAGAAACAGGGCAGTTTCTGATCTAAAGTCTTCTTTGTGAGAGACTCCTCAGAGGACCTACCTGGAGGGGAAGTGACTACAGAAGACAACACATGGAGCAAATAGAGCACACAAAGAACAGCACATCACCAGGTTAAGGTGGTGTTCACGAGAGGGTTCAGAAGGAATTCAAGTCTAAAACAGTTGAATGGCTCCTCAAACATGATACTGGGTAACTTCTTGCGTAAAGCTGCCTTGGCACCCAAGGACCAAGGACAGCTGAAAATCTGAAGGCAATTTTTTACAAAATTTTGAGAAGAGACCTGTGCACCTACAAAGCTTTTAAGCATGATATCTGTACCATGCTGATTAGCTAGCAGGAACAGTGTCACTGAATATCTTGATAAAATGATCTTTTTGAGAAAAGCCATGTTGGCTTCTCTGAAGTCTTATCAACAGTTATTCACATAACTGTGATGTGGCTGACATAGCTTACTTGGTTTTCCCAAAAGGCTTTTGAAAAGTGTCTTATTAAGGCTTTTCGGGAAACCTACCACCATGGCATGAGAGGGAAGATCCCTGTATGGTTAAACGGCTAGAAGACAGGAATAAATGGTCAGTTTTCGCAGTGGAAGGTGGTGACAGATGAGGTTCCATAAGATCTATGCTAGGGCCTTTGCTGTTCAACATACTCATAAATGACTTTAAAAAGCACGTTAACGGTGAGGTAATCAAGTTTGATGATATTAATTTATTCAGGGTAGTAAAACTTAGTGACTGAGCAATAAAATGACAGCTGAAATTCAGTGTAGATAAATGTACAGTGATGTACATAAGGGGAAGAAATCCTAATTTCACTTACATGAGCTCTGAGCTGACTGGAGTGAGTTGGGAGTTATGATAGTCACACAGAAACATCACTCAGTGTTCAGTAGCGATCAAAAGAGTAAATCAAATGTTAGGAGCTGTTAGAAGAAGAATGAAGAACAAAAGAGAGTGTCACTCTTCCATTATGTAAATCTGTGGTTTCGCCATATCTGTAATACGTTGTGCAGTTCTGACCATGTCGTTCCGTACCACCTCAAAAAAATACAAGGATCTGGAGAAGATTTAGTCAAGGTCAACAAGGATGATCAGAGATATAGAATAACTTCCATATGAGAAATTATTTAAGCTACAACTGTTTAGGCTGAAAGGAGATGTTTTCAATGACAAGGAGCAAGCTACAGAAAAAGAAACCAGGAAGAAACTAAATCATTATTAGGGGCAACAAATAATAATAATCATCATAATCATAATAAAAAAAGAGAGATTAAGGAAAAGTCAAAGGTAAAAACCATAAAAATAGGGAAATAGAGATACTAAGATGCTAAGCAGAATACCTCAGAATTGTTGCCTTGATTTATCCCTATGTAACATGAATCAGGTAATATCGCTTTTATGAGGTGAACAAATGATTTTGTAATAGCATGTATCTGGATTCAGTTTCCAGGTATGCAGTCAACTGCACAGAAAGCTGATGCCGACTTTTCATGGGGGAGGTTAGAACAACTGCATGCTCATCTTCCATGTGAGTTATCTGCCTGGGCTCTCTAGGTCATCAGCACAGACGTTCATAATTATTTTATTACCAGAGAGGTAACAAAAATAGGTTATCCTTTTTGTGGACACTTGAATAGAAAGAGACAAAAAATTATGGCAGTTTGCTTCATAATTATTTACTAATGAGCAGAGAAGTGTCAAGACTTGGGAGTCATGATTTAAATACTTCATCATTTAAACGCCTGTTGGCCCCCCAGTATTTCCTTCTTTTTTATCCTATTAATATTTGTTCTTTTTTCAGTGCTCACTGTCATTGAATGCCTTACTGAGCTGTCTATCCTTCTTCTGGTTCATACAGCCCATTGCTACACTTCTTTCTGCATCATCCTACCTACTTTGTCCGTGCTTGCCTTCCCCAGCCATCTTTTTTCACTCCTGGCCAGAGGTAAACACAAGTGGAATCTTCAAAGATGTTGGATACAAAATTGTAATACCCTTCCACTTGCGTCAGTGTGTATTGTCCGATTTTTCTGGGGCTTATAGCTTGGCCAAGTATGGAGCCTTTCTAGGGAACTTCAAGTGAAATTCTGCTAATTTTCAAGTTGTTGTTTCAAGGGATGTAGATAACCGATTTTTTAAAATGAAGTAACTGAAAGAGAGTCCATATGAAGTAAGCAAGCTGTTATCCCCCACGTAATTCTTGAAAATCACAAAAACATTTCATCTGAAACACTGACTGTCTTTTTTCCTTTCATTTAAATCAGAAGATGACACTCATCCCAGAAAAGACCAGCCCACACAGTTAATTTGGCAATGAAGTTGAAAATGGTCTTATAATGGGTAAAGTTAGGCAATCTTAACAGCAGGTGTCAGTGTGAACTCTGCCTGCATAATTAAGGGTGAAAAACGGATTCAGAAGTTTCAGCACCATCACATGATATCCTGAGTTGTGGATCTTCGTCTGGTATATATCAAATAGTTACAATATCATAATCAGGCTATTTTTCTGTCTTGTCAGCAGTTTTCACCAGCAGCAGTACTGTAATGAAAACTTTGAAATCACACCCCTGAAAGCAGCAAACATATATGTAAATATTTGATGTTATATAATATATATTGTATTTGCCTTATAGAAGAATGTGCTAAATAAGCCATAAGGTTGATTGAAAAGACAGACTAAACTCTGAAACAAAATAAAATATAACTTTGAAGAGATTTGAAGAACTATATAGTCAGTGGAAAAAATCTAGTGTAGAAAGTCACTGAAGCATGTAGTAATAAAAATCAATTGTCTGCAGAGCTGGCTGAACAAATTGTAAGAAGTTAATGAAATGAATTAAATTAGAAACACCTGGTAACTAGTAAAGTAACGGGGGGGTTTTATGGTGGAAGAAATGAACACATACTTTTACCTTGAAATCCATTTAGGTATTCCCTCTTCCCTTCTGCTTTTAACCAATACCTTCACCCACGTATTTCTGTGCTAGGTGCAAAAAGATATTTTCTGTTATTGCAGATCTTTGGAGTGCCTACCTATATTTCTTCTCCAGTACAGGTATTCCAGCCTTTACACTGTTGAGATATTTAGTCTTCGTTTTTTCTGAGAAGAGAGGCATAGAATTTTTTGTCAACATTATCGCTTAAAAATCTGGTTTATGTGAAAGCTGAGGCTAATCACAGATCAGGCACCTGCAGGTTTATTCTGTACTAGACTAGATATGAGATAAAAATCTTCTAGTCAAGCTAAAAGACATATGGAAGATAATTATTCCTTTAAAAGTTCTGCTATACATATATACATATATTTATATATTTATATGTATATGTGCAGAGGAGCAAGGCTGGAAGGCAGCCAGGTCCTCCCAGCTGAGAATTCCCCTGGCACTGGGGGACTCGGCAACTGGCATCCAGCCTGCTTCACTGGCTCCTGCCTGGCTCCACTCCTGTGCCGCAGAGCTGCAAGTACCTCGCCCTTCAGCTATACTCAGCTGGTGTACGTCGAGAAGCTTTCACCAGTATTTAGGACAGTGTGAGTCTGTCCTGAGAATCAGTGATCCGTAACTGCCTCCGTCGTTCAGCCCCCTCTGCACCACCAAAGGCATTTCATCTTTTTGGCTGCCTGTTTTGCATGGCTCCTGTGGTGTATTGCCTGAGTGATTCCAAAATGGGAATGTATTACCTTCCCGATCCCTGTAAGGTAGAAAAGTTCTGCTACTCCCCATATTACGCACGGGGAATTAAGGCAGTGCTTTGTTTCTACCGACTTTGAAATCTGTGTTTGAATTCAAAGAACCAAATGTCTTGAGCTACGTCTGTATGGCCTGGAGGAGCAGGAGCTCAGGTATGAGCCAGTCCTGCTCTCTGCTGCAGATTTCTTTTTTGGAGAGGCACCTTGATTTTCCAGATCAGAATCAAAGCGATAGTCAACATGCAGGCAGTCCCCAGGGTACTTTGACTCTGGCCCCAAGCAACAAGACAGTGTAAATACAGCAGAGATCTGAAAGCCAGAGCTATTACAGCGATTCGGTGTCCATAATTTCAGCACAGCACAGCTAGATTTTATTAGATTGGGACTCAAGAGTGGAATCCAAAGCCCAGAATTTGGGGACTAGGCAAAGTTAGGATAACCCAAAAAATGTCATGTTTTGAGGAGCCACTCAAAATTATCCCAAAGGTACTGGTAATATGTAGATTTGCCTGAAAACTCATTCTGTTTGGGACTTGCATATCTATATCAAGACTGCAAGGTAAGAATCTACATTTCCTCTGAGAGTAAGTACTTACAAGTAGGAAGGGAGCAAGTAAACTTTGGTTCTACTGTACCTTCTGTCCTAATGGCTAGAGCATTCAGCCTGCAAATGGAAGACACTGACCTTTCCATTTTGTCTCTCTTCAGCTGGAAGAATTTAAATTTGGCATCTCTTTAGGGCTGCCTTAACCATTAGGGTACTTACGATCTGCTTTGGGGTGTCATCATCTTATTGCAGGCTTAAACAGTTTGTATTGGAGGCAGAGAGGAAGTGTAATCCTGTAGCCTAACAGTTTAGACATTATAGACTGGGCTGTAAAAAATTTGCCCCAAACAAGATAGGAACTCTGTGCAGGAGCAAGAATTAATGCTCTGATCTCTTGGCTTCCAGGACAGTACTTGAGGTGGCAAGCACTCATTTCTGATAACTTAGAATATTGAATATTGACATACTCTGCCTTTATATGTAACTCCAGCCTGACATTCTGCATGGGATTAATCAAGATACAGAAAAACCAAACTGCATCTCAAACTGTTTCTGACTTTAGCAGAATGCTGTGTTGCCTTTGTTGCAGTGGGATTAAAATAACAGGGGAAGGTGGCTTGTTAAAAAAATGGAAAAAAAAAAACCCACCATCTTTATGGATTTGGCTATCAAAAGTGATTCCAACTGAATGAAGTTTTACTGGTTTGGTCTTTACTTTCCTGAAGCCTCCTACTTGTCCTCAGCACTAGTGAGAATGGGATAGGAGTATGTCTATACTAGCAAATAAAACCATTCCCAAGAATATTCCCAGGCATGGAAGCCAACTGGCATGGACTGACTCGCAAGTACACCAGTAAACAAACAGAGCCAGCCTCCAGAACAGGGTGGCTGGATGCAAATCCTTGGGTGGTAATGGTCTGTGGGATGTTCTAACTCCCAGACCGTGCCTGGGAATTGCTTGGGAGACTGCTAGTTGGTACAGGCCAAAAGCATGCCAGGGACCGCTCTAATAATTTCAGAGCAGACATATTCCAGTGTCTGGGAATGCTCACAAGCACTGTTTAATTCACCACCATAGACATAGCCTTAGGTTCACTGGTGTATTCCACAAACTCTTTTTCAACAGTGCAAAGACAATAAAGATGGGTGATTATTGGTGAGGAAACATTTAAAATTAAATCCTGTCTCAAATACCTGTTGTGTTGTGAACCTTTTCACTCCTGAGAGATACAAATTTATAGTTTGGTTCTGGATTTCTGGTCTTGTAGTGTTTATCTTGTCAGTGCAGCCAGCCTTTTAATGACTTATAGTAAATAAAATATCTTGAAGATGTCTACAGGTTTTAGAATTAATTCTGTGACCTCTAGGGCAAATTTAGGAATAGATGACTAAATCCGAAGTGCTTTGTGTCATTCTTAATATACAGGAGTGGTCTTCTGTGCAGTTAGTTGACTTTAATACCAGTTACTTATTTAGAAGATGATATAATTTTAAAACTATAATTAGAGGGGCTTAATTTTGGGTACTGGATAGCATATTATCTATAGCTGTCATTAATACCTGTAGCTGAAAAGCATGGTTTGGTTATGTAATGGTACTAGGCTGGCAGAGAATCCCAGAAAACAGAGAGTTTTGAAAAAACTCCAGGTTTTGCAAAACATTGCTTAGTTTTCTTGTGCAATTAACTGTGCTTATTACATAGGAATTGAGTGAAATTATAACTGTGTTCCATATTAACTTGATACAGAAAAACTGAGGCAATGATTAGGTGTGAACAGAGATTGCCTATTTAAATGATCTTAATTTGCTAATTATCACAGTTTTAAATCTTCTAATTCCTACTTCCAACTGCTCACTAAATTTGTTTCTTGTGCTCTATGTTAAATTAGCTGAAAAGGAACAGGTAATCCCCCATAAATTTTAAAATCTATTTGTAAGCACCTAACACATGAAAAATAACTGATTAGCCTTACATTGAATTTCACTTCTTTTCCTGATTTTACAGTCTTTTGATTGCAAGTCTTGTATGAGAGAAAAAAGGTGGGGGTTTTACCCCATCAAATATTCTTTTCTCTTGGAAAAGAAAATCAACTCAGCATAAATAAAGCATAAAGAATTCAGCTTTAACCTGAATAAAATGGTTCCCCTTTTCTCCAAGTTGTTTATTCATTCAAGTATCTTTATCTGAATTGCTCTTTACTTACAGAACTAATTTAAAACCCCTGAGCCCACAAAAGGTCAGACAAAAGCTTCTGTCACAGCCCTAACATCCTTCATGAGTCACTTTGTATTTTTATGGAAGTTTTTTCAAATCGTGGTGATAAAGGAGCAAGGCCCTAAGAGGATCACTCTGAGGATCCTGTGGTCGGTATATCGTAGGATATTGTCTTACTTTTTTGTGAAGAAATTATGTTTGCGTATTTCAAAGACTAAGATTTACAGAAAATTAGCACATAAAACTGTGGTAAGGCAACATAAAGTCAGAACAGAAAGAAAATAGCAGCTTTTATTACAGCATATTCTTAAAAGGCCTTTCGGTATCCAATGGTTGGAACAGATCTGCAGTATTAGATCAGATGGTGTCCTTGCTTGTGCAGGGCTGCATTTACTAACACGCAAAAAAGATAGAGTAAATATGAATGAATACAAGCATTTTCATTATAAAAGAGAAACTAAATAAGCAAGCAATAAAAACCATTATTCTTCAGTTATGCTATATCCTACCATCAGCTGAAAAATGTGTTTTTAGAACTCTTTCCTTCCGCTCTGCTTCAGCATCACTAATTCTTTTAAATCCCTCCTGCTTCTACAAATAATATAGTCTCCATGTTGTGACATGATATTCTAGTGCTATTCCAAAATATTGTGAGATTATTAATATAAAGGTAGTAAAAAAAAAGACATAAAATTATGTGGCAAACAAAACTAGGAAAGATGGTTAGAAGACTCCACTTTTAGATGTTTTATCTAGATCTGAATTATCATCGAACCACCTATTCCAAAAATAAAAGTTGGGACAATGTGATGCATGAACTTTTTGTATTTTATTTTATTGTGGTAGACATATTATGCATAAGTCAAATATTATGATTGCCAGTTTTTATTAGCAAAGCAGTTCCATAAATAGATCTTTAGGACTGGGAGTGACTCAAGGTAAATAGATTTGTTTAAAGTACACCATGAGCAGAAGACCACAGTCAGTGTCCTCAGTGTGTAAAATCTCTGAAGTCTGCTGTTTTCTTGTAGTCTTATGACTCTAGGAACTGGTATGTTAAAGAAATCACCAAATACCATAAAATTCATTAATATAGCAATGAGTTGGCAGCACTAGAAATTTGTGTCGCTTACTCCTGTGTTGTCACATGTCAAACTAGCTATATCAGTTCTAGCTACCTGGTCACATTAAATATCCTCAGTTTAGAGAACTTCAGCCAATACCAAAAGTTGTGGCATGTTCTCTCAGTTTCCCACTTAATTTCAAATCAAAGACGAGATTGCAATGGTTGGTGGTAGTTGGCTTGGTTAGAGTCTGTGGGATCTGTGGTTTGCTGCAGTTTGTAGTTTGCAGTCTTCTCCAGGGGAGCTAACACAGACAGCCTGCAGCTGAGCCAGCTAAAGCTTTCTGCTTTTAATCACAGCTGATGGACAGTTAACTGCTGAGATTTAACAATGGAAGTAGCCAATGTTGAGGAAAGTCCAGGGACTATAAAAGCGAAGAAATAAAGAGCATTGAAAAAATGTTTTTATAGGGTGAGATGAAGGAAGTACAATTTTCTCTTTAAATTTAGGGAAATTTGATCTGAATTGATCTCTTACTCACAGAACTAATTTAAACACCACATGTCTTTAAAAGGTCAGGCAAAATCGTCTTTCACAAACTTGATAGTCTTCATAAGTTACTATATATTTTCATGTCTGCACAGATTGTTGTTGACTCAATATGACACATCCAAAAAAACCTCCACAGTCTATTAAAAACAGGCAAGGTACAGAGAAATACAGTTTCTTTAATGCATAAAATCTGACTAAAAATGGAACAGGCATGAAAAGGACTTGATGCAGAAGCTGTAGGATATTTTCTGATCTTGAATAGGTACCTGATGGAAATTACCTACTGATGAAGTGTTGCCAGACAGAAGAAAAGATCTGAGGATTAGCGCTGCAGCTGGAGGATTGGTGAAAGAGCGATATGAAAATAGAGGGCAAAAGAAGGGAGAGAGGAGGCTGTGCAGGCACTTGAAATTTATAGACACCTATTAAATGAGATGACATAGAGAAGAGATGCTTGAATTAGTTGGATGACCCCAAAAAGCATGTCAACAGGTCAAAATGGAGAAAGAGATCACTAGCGGAGGAGGAGAAGAGCTGAAAAACAGGTTTAAATCACTGAAAAGCATGGGCAAAGAATAGACAGAAATAGAAGACTTGTTTTCTGGAAAGAACAGGGGTTACTTCTCTAGAAAACGGGGGAAATTGAGATAGCCAGGGAACACAGCAGGAGAGAAAACAATGTAATATAGGAGACTGTGAGTTACAGAAATATAAACATGTTTGTTGGAGGGACCTCTGAAAATCACCCAGTCCACCTGCCTAACTGAAGGAGGACTTTTCAACAGCTGATCAGGTCAGCAATGGCTTTGTCTATCTGAGTCTTGAAAACCTCCAAGGATGGAGTCAGTCTCTCTGTCCCAATGCTGCACCATGCTCTTAGCGAAGACATGTTTTGTAAGGTCCAGCTAGAACTTCTCACACTGCACATTGCTGCTATTGCCCCTTGCAAAAGCACCTGCAACTACCACGAAAAGTTTCTGTCATCTCTCTATTTCCCCTTCAAATAGTTACAGGCCACTATTAGCTCACACCATATTTTCTTCTTCACCAAACCAAACAGATTTCTCCCCACATATGTCAGAGGATATGCCCATGGCTCCTTTCCATATTCATAGCACTTTGCTGAACTCTCAAGTTTCTCAACATCCCTTCTGAGCCAGGGAGTGGGTGAAGCAGGACACTATATTCCAGGTGCGCCCTCACTAGCACCAACTAAAGGGGAATAACAACTTGTCTTCATCTTCTAGCCATTCACCTGCTGACACAACCCAGTATGCTGTTTGTTTTGTTTGTGATGAGAGCATCCTGTTGTCTCTTCTGTGGAAGCAGTTTGGCACCCTCTGTCACCCTCAGATGGCATCTTACAGGGTGACCTAGAAGCTGGAAGGAAAGGGCTGAAGATTAATACTAACACCAGGGAAAGGCAGGTCAACATGAGCCAAGTTTCCTTTTTAAAACACAAGAGTCACAACAGTAGGCCTGGGAAAAAACCAACTGTTCCCCAAGAGGAAAGAGGTAAGATAATAGGAGGGAAGAATCTCTTCATCATCTTTTAGAACAAATAACACTAGTAAACTCTCTGATACATTTCCAAAGGATTACAAAGGCAAGATAAAATTGCAAACTCAGATTATGTTAGAACCACAAACTCACTTAGATTGGAAGTGACCTCTGGAGGTCATCTGGTCCGTACTCTGCTCAAAGCAGGGCCAACTCTGAAATTAGATCTAGCTTGGAATTTAGATGAGGTTTCTCAGGGCGTTGTCCAGTCAAGTTTTGAATAGCTTCAGAGATGTAGATTCCACAACTTGCATGGGCAACCTGTTTCAGTGTTTGACCACTCTCCCAGTGAAAGCAATTTTTCTAAGATTCAATCAAAATTTCTGTCATTGCCTCTTACTTTTTCACTGTGTACCAAGAAGAAACTGTCCCTGTCATCTTATAATAGCGGAAGAGCCCCCATTAGACTTCCCCTGTACAGGCTGAACAAACAGGGCTCCATCACCTCCTCATGTGTGATGTGTTCCAGCCTCCTAGTCATCTTGGTGGCCCTCCAGCGGGTTCATTCCAGTATGTCCATGTCCTTATTTTACTGGGAAGCCCTAAACTGAACACAGTACATCAGATATGTCCTCATAAATACAACATAAAGGAGAAAAAACACTTCATTTGACTTGCTGGCTACCCTTTTCCCAAGACAGCACAAGATGTGGCTAGCCACTCCATCACCACAAGGACAGAGGGAAATCTCTCTGATCCTTTGAGAGGGAAGGCAATGGTGTGTGAAAGCAACAGAAGTCAAACAGATTCTCAAGGCTATTTTTAGAGGAAATTTTTGGTTACAAGGGCTCAGTCACAGTCACTGAGAGTTTTTTATCAGAAGAGGAATCTCCAAAAGTGGACTTCACTTAATTGTTGGAGTGCTGTTCTTCTGCCCAACTAAGAGGAGTTTTAAAATAAAAGCTTTAAACTGTTCTTATATTTACAGCACTGTTTAAAATGTAGTGTAGCTGTACATAAATTACTTCACATCCTGGAAGCAGCCTGGCTGCAGCAGTATGGAGCACAAATAGGTTTGCTTATGCAATTCAACCTGATGTTTAGAAATCGCTTGCACAGCAGGGGAAGGCTGACATGAAGATCATGTTAATTTCCACACTTGGGAAGAGTACAGAGGAAGAAGAAATTAGTAAAATAAAAGCACCATAGTGGTTAGAAGAACTAAAATTAAATCACAACATCTTCATCCGATGTCCTTCCATTTGATTTTCAGTAGATTTAAAGTATTTAATACTTTATTTATTGAAGTATTAAACATTTATTTATTTGAAGTATTAAATAATTTATTTAATACTTTAATTGCATGGGGAATTACAAAATAAAACACAGATTGAGGTTATACAAAAAAATGTCTTAGGAAATGGGTTCTTCATTACCTTATCCCCCAGTCCTTCCCTGCACTCCCTTCATATTTGAAGCATTTGAGTGCCGCTGTGGGATGGCAGGGATATTCGGTATCTCTGCAGTGCCTTTCCCAACATGTTCTGGATTCTCTTTGCCTGTTGGTTCATGTGTGATCAATCTGTGCAAAAACTTGTTTCCAACTACAAGTACAAAGAGCAAAAGTTCTCAGAGTAAAAGTTTCTGCTGTTAGTCTTAAAGCACAGCATCTTGCATTTTAAGCTGTTACATTTCATTTCATGGCTATTTTTCCACTGCCTAAAACTATACGTGTATATGATAGTCCAGACTCAGTTTGCATTGCTGATGCTTCCCAAATGTGTGACATCAACACATTTCATGCTGCTTGTATCATGACCATTGAAGAAAAATAATAATTAATATTGATCAGAAGCACAAGCACTGATGGATTCTACCTTAGTTCTGGTGTTTTACATACCTTACTGGCCACTGTGACATACAGGTGTAAGAGGGAGAGAAAAACATGAGGGAGAGAAAAGAGTTGTTAAGCTAAGGGACAATGCTGGCATAATAACAAATACCTGTGAAGTGCCCACAATGAAATTTAAGCTGTGAATTTAGAATCAGGATTCTAACTGTTGGAGGAGTGTTACTTTGGAACTGCATCTCAGCAGACGTAATAGAGCAGAAAAAAAAGACAACTTCTTTTCAAATGATACTGGTCTGTTCAGGTAGTAGAACTCTGGACTTAGTGTAACACAAAAGGCACTTGAATCTAAAGATTTTTGGCAATTCCACATATGTTTTTATTGATATAAATATAAACATAAACATAAATATAAACATAAACATAAATATAAACATAAACATAAACATAAATATAAATATAAATATAAATATAAATATAAATATAAATATAAATATAAATATAAATATAAATATGACACTACGTCCTTGAAACTGGCTGGTTTTCATCTTCAGACAACAAGAAAAGTGCAAACCAAGATTTTCTGTTTAGTTTTAGTCCTGAAAGGGCGTAGGCAAGGTGGGCTTACAGCTGTCCTTGTTTTCTCTGGAAAAAGGATGAGTACTTTTCCATGTCTGTCTCAGGCACAGCATGGTTGTCACTTTCCGAAGAAAATTGTGTTAGGGGAAAAAGGTAATCAGATAATCAATCATTTTTCAGATAGCATAAACCATTTTGGGTGAAATGCCCAAAGGCATCCAGACTGGGGCCAACTG
The DNA here is from genome assembly GCA_031468815.1 of Morus bassanus. Taxonomy (NCBI): domain Eukaryota; kingdom Metazoa; phylum Chordata; class Aves; order Suliformes; family Sulidae; genus Morus; species Morus bassanus. The sequence goes on from CM062567.1 coordinate 103,638,271, forward strand.
TTTCTGAAAGTAGGTAGTATGATACTTTTTAAAAATCATAGAATTAAATTACTACAAAAGGAAGTTATTATATCACAGTTGAAACTGTTAATATAGAGTCATATTAGCATGATCTTTTCTCACCTTACAGGTGTAGTTGTGTCATTGATTTTTAAACAGTGCCCTGGAAAACTGAATTGTGGCTCATTTTTTAATAAAACTCAAACAGTGAACCTTCGGGTTTTAACATCTCCGTATCAATCTCATACATGACATCACACTTTGGAACCTCATGACAAAAAATCTGTTTTATTGTGCTGTAAAATACGCAGATATGTCTGTGATCATAGTTTATAAAACCTTGGAAGGTAAATTTCTCAGTTTTGCACGTGAAGAAGAAATTCGTTGCTTTTGGTAGGTGTGGTTAACCAATATTTAGAGCCTCTCTGCATTAGGAAGAGACATGGAGAATAGCCCAACAGTGACAGTCCTAGTAATCTACAAGTATGTACGCAGCATCCTTTTTTCTAGGAAATAGTAGAAATAATCACTATGAGGCCACTTCTTTGTTCAAAAATCAAAATCTGCCCGGCTTTCCAGAAATTTTGCTCTAAATAACCCCGCATGTCTAGCTCACATAGGTATGCCCTTGACATGTCTTGCTTTCTTCTGGGCTTCTGCTCCTCTCATATGTATGCATCTGTAATCAGTCTCCCAGCACTCCAGGGACCTTCTCCATCTCTCTCATCTTCTTGAATTGCAACCTATTTAGTTAGTTACTTAGTTACCACTCCCCAAAGGGGCCCTTACTTGCTCCTTCCAGTTAGTCTGTTGAAAAGCTAGTTTCTATTGCCCTTTTGATTTTGCTTGTCTGTAAATTAGAGAAAGCATATATTCTCAGCATCCAAAGTACTAAAATTCTGTATTTTTGCAAACTAATCTGTGACCTATTGTTTATTGTTCTCATATTTGCATTGGAGTAACTTTTAGCCCAGTCCTAAGTGCTGGAGCAGGATGAGGATAGAGTAGCCATTCATTCCCCATTTATATGAGTGCTATCCAACTAACTTCCTTGCTGGGTTGCATGGTAAACATGCCAGCTCTACAGCTGCTGAGCTTTCTTCATCAGCTGTAACAATTAATGAGTATCTGGCAGGGAGGATGAGGGAGTTACATAAAAGGGACTGGACAAACTTAAGAAGGATAGGTCCATTGCAATTTTAAATAGAGTAGTCCAAAAGAAGAGTCTGATGCAGGACCTACCTGGAAATATGGAGAATATTCCTGCAAAAGAAACATTTGATCTGTTTCTGATGCTGTCTCCCTAAGCAACCATTTTGACCTTCTGTCACAGGGCTAGATGGGTTTTTGACCTGCCTGAATATGGCAATTCCAGTACTTACACAGGAGCACGAAAAGAGGATGAATTGTACCTGGAAGATAATACCAAAAGCAATCAAAGTAGAACTTAAGTGAACTAACCTTTGAAATAGCTCATGAAGAAGTGTTATTACTATTCATCCCCTGCACTTTTGAGGTCCAATTCAGCAAAGTATGTTATTTAATGGACAATCAGTGACATGTTAGGAGGTGTTTCAAATTAATTGTCTTTAAGTGGTGTGCTTTATGGTAGGGTGTCTTTCTAGGTATGTAGTCTAGATCAAAAAGTTGTTGAGAACATTCTAGAAACTACTGAGTGAAACTTGCTGGCTAGTGCTCTGGAGGATATTAGATTAGGTAATCCTAATAGCACCTTTGCATTTGAACGGATATGTAGGATATATGAAAAAATTATTGGGAGATAGTAAATTGCCATGTTGAATTCTCTGTGTGCATTCTTTTACCTCGAGTAAAAGTGAAGTAGCCTGTCCTTCTTTAACTGAGAGAAAAACTACCTATGATTATATTGCATTTGCAGGAGAGGAAGTATGTGTTTATGGATGGTTACCTCACAGGAGCTGACACATGGCAATTCATTACCACATGGTACCTTCTTGGTATGTCAAAGCCTTATGACTTCAAACTGATATTTTATTACATTTTACTTATTCATTCTCTGCATTGAACAGATCATATATTCATTTCTTGAAGTCACTGAGAGAGCCAAACATAAAATGGGGAACTCTTGAGATTTTGACTGCTGGAAGAATTATGAGTGTTTGTAATTATTTAGTTTATGATGAAAGTTGCAGCAAAACTGACCTATTTGTGTTCTGACAGGGCATAATCTCTGTAAAGCCTGTGTCCACCAATGCTAGCATGCATTTACCTCTGTATTTAGCTGCATTTCATTTTTGTCCAGCATTTCTTTTTGCCTAAAATATTTTTTGATTTTTATCAACATCCTGCAAATATGATGCACAAAATTAATCATGGTCACAGTAAGTCCAGGCTTTGAAACCTTTTGAAATAAAACTTCATGCTGCTGAGTATAAATACTTGTAATAAAAGCCTCCAGGCAGAAGATACTGTAGTGACGCTATCATGTCAAACCAATGATTATTTTATAGCTGATCAAAGTACCACTCGTATCTAAGAAGTTCTTGATTAAACAGAAAGTTGACACACCCTCACTCACCATATCCTACCATATTGTCAAGTTAGTATTGCCATAAATAACACTCTTGGCAAACAATTTCATATTAATATTACTTTATGCTTACATCAGTTACAGGAATGAAGGCAATGAATTAAGGGTACCTTTATTAATCAGCGTCAGGAGGAATGACTGACCACTTAGTGGTGAAGTACATGATATTTAATAGTAAACTTTTGTCTTTTACTACAGTTCATGTTTCTAACAAAATAATCAAGAAAAGAATCAAGACAGAAGAAAAAAAAATCTACAAACCAAGCTGGAAGCTGAAAAGGTATCTCACCAGGAGAGAACTTGCAGCACACACAAAATGATTTATATAGATGGATAGTGGTAGGCCAGAAAAAGGACTGTCCAACGGGCTTGACACAAGGACTCATTGACCCAATGTCATTGCAAGGCCACTCTCAATAATCTTGGAAAGGTCATGACAATTGGGAGAGCTTCCTGAGGACTGGAAGAAAGAAAATATCACTCTTGTCTTCAGGAAGGGCAAGTTAGAGGATCCAGGGAGCTACAGGTAAGTAAGTCAGCCTTACCTCAATCCCTGGGAAGGTGATGGAGGAAATAATCCTGGAAAGCATTTCCAAACACATGAAGGACAAGAAGGTTATTGGGAGTAGTCAACAGGAATTTATGGAGGGGAAATCATGCTGAACAGACCTGAGAGCTTTCCATGATGAGATGACTGGCTTGGTGGATGAGGAGAGCAGTGGATGTGGTTTGTCTTGACTTTAGTAAGGCTTTTGACATTGTCTCCCATAACCTCCTCATAGGCAAGCTGATGTAGTATGGGCTAGACAAAGGGAACAGTGAGGTGGATTGAAAACTAGCTGAACTGCTGGTCTCAAAAGGGAAAAAATCCAAGGAAAATAAATCACTGTGACATGTGAAGCCCACAATAAACACAAATGGGGAACATACGAAATGGGGAATGTAACCTTTTAGTATTTAATTCGGTGTTTGTTGATAATTTGATGTAGTTGTTAAGTCAAAATATGTTAAAACATGAGATATCTTCAAACTGAGTTAATGTTTGGCCTGTTGAGTAAGCAATTCTTAAATACTTTTCATGCTAAGGATCTTAACAGAAACAGTTGAGGACTCCTATTTTGTAAAAGAAATACAAACTGGAGATGAATCAAATATAATTGCTATTGGCATGTTTGATGCAATTAAGGGGAAAACATGATTAATAGCAATTAAATACATGGTTTGATTAGAAATAAAATAAAATGCATAAAGAGGGACCACAGATGAAGCCGAATGCATTAATATGAAAATAGGCATATAAGAGTGAAAATCTGAAGCAGTGGAGAGGCCAAATATAGTTCCTTTTAATTGTGGAGGGATAAATATTACCTCTAAAGTTGTGGGAAAAGAGAATCTTGTTTAAAAGAGAAAGCACATTTGCTGAATTCACAAAAAGAAAAATCACTGTTACAAATCTGTTCGTTTTACTACTGACTAAAAGAGTAATGATCCTAGCATACAGGATACATACATACAAGAAGGATTTCAAGCAAATTGAGAGCCAGACATTGAGCGTGGACTCAAGGCGAATTTCACAAGACTTTGCACAGTGTTCCTCATATAACCACCCAGCGGTTGACCACTACAACAGAACTTCTGGACACCTTGATTTGATGGAGCCAGAATAATGGGGTACTACAGACTGCCCTGCGTCTTAAAGAATGGAGCTGTCACTTTCTTTTTGTACATGCAAAGGAGCTTAGGGAGTCATAACTATACTGTCTTTAGACACCAGTGGAGGGAGAGCATGAGATTTCCACTATTTGCAGATAAGGCTCATTTACTTACAGAAATTCTGGGAATTCTTTACATTGTTCAGGAAAGAAAGGGTATGAATTTAAGCTGCATAATGAAACACATAAGGGTCTTCTTCAAGCAACCTGTGAACCTGAAGTGCGTGAGACACAGACTTGATGAGGAAGATAGTGAGTAGATGTGGATTGAATATAGGAAATGGACTAAAATAATGCCCATAAATGCTGTATGCAATCTAGTATGCCATAAATGTACATACACAACATCTGAAACTGGCCAAACTGAGTAAAATAAAGGCAAATATGAAGCGTGGCCTGAGGCAAGCTGCTTTCTTTCATCTGCATTAGGAATGTCCCACTAAAGAAGACTGTAGAAAGAGAGCTAAAGCAACCAGGCACTCTAAAACTTTGCCTTATTTACATCTGTTTAAATTATGTCTCATTGCTACAGTTTAAAAAAATAATAATTGCTGATTTTGTTACCGTTCTTGCAAAATATTTTTTTTTTCCCAAACAGAGGAGGAAAACTGTGTCAAGGATAAAACTAAACATTACGTACACATTGTTGTGATGAAGGAGGCAATACAGGGCAAAGAGGAAAATACAAGGAAGTTCAGTAGAATATCTTGCAATCAGACCTCATATAACAGACGTAACTCTTTTGAAAAGGCTGGAATTGTATCAGAGCTGAGTTCAGTCCTCTGAGGTTACATGAAGGCAAACATCTTGGTAGATTGTTTGTGGGATGGACAAAGTATTATTTCCCCTGTTCAGGAAGCTTGTAGTAAATACACACACAGATGGGAATCCACAAATACTTAATTTATAACCACCATTCCAGCTTGTACAAATGAATACTTAATTACTTGTTTATATATTTTGCATATCACCACTCAATAATATTTCATGTTCTTCTTCCAAACCAAATACTCAAGTAGAATGTAAATAAGGGGGGTTGTGTTGTTCAGATAGATAATATATATGTCATATGGACATCTAAATCCCATCACATTGTAATGAAACTTTGAAGGAAATCAAAAGATGCTCTTTTTAATTCTTGTTTGTTCTTTTCAGTTTCTTTCATTGCAGCTTTGTTCATTCTTAGTCAAAACCTTCCCGTATGGCATCTTTGGTACTTCCCTACACATAAATTTCAGTAAATGTTATGGGCTTTAGTCCAAATTTTGATTCCTCTCCCTTTTGTTGTTCAAAAGAACTGACATCAAACTGAAACATTAAAGAGGTTGTAGAAAAGGTTGTTTTCCCTACATGAAGAACCACAGCAGTGTTTTACATTTTCTATGTGAATACAATTATTGTTCACCTCTTCCTTGCATGCTGCATCCTACATTTGGATTTTGGCAGGTAAAGTTATGCTACCTGAGCTGGCTAATGCTTTGTCCAATACCAAGCAGCACTGTAATCTTTGTTATTGTCCATTAGACACTTCCCCTCCCCCATATGCTACTTAAACCCTTTTTAAGATCAGTTTTCTGGAGTCCATCTGGCATTTTCAGACCCCTATTACAACCATGTTTTCCCTCTGCACTGCTGGGGTGCGCTGTAGCCTGTGGGAGGCCATGCTTTGTTACATACAGCAACAGAAGTGCTTTGTGTTTATACTCTTCCACATGTTATCTATAACCTAATTTCAAACATGTTCATGCTAAAATAAGACTTCCAGCTACTGCTTCTATTTATACACTTAAAGCTTTCTCAATCCTAGCTTTATCGGCTAAAGAAATGTATAAATAACATACCCCAGGCAAAGTTCTCTAATGCTTCATTTAAGAAACATTAGTAATTGTGATCTGTGCAAGTTAACTGAGATAAATTGTTGCTTTTTAAATATAGCTTCTTTATATCCGATTTAGATATCAAAGACTGAAACACTGGTAATATGTCTGAAGCATTTGAAGATGAAATAAGAGACAACCATTAAAAATGAGGTTGAGTTTACATCATTTTAAGCCTGATCTATCCAGACTAATACCTTAAACCCAAAGTTTTTAGTATGCAAGGGTGGGGGAACCAGTGCCATTGGTCCCTTCATCTTACTCAGTTCCCCTTTGTATAAACAGCTGAACATTCCCTGGTCTGGATCTTCCGACTCTTGCATGGTCCTCCTCAGCATCACTCCTCAGGCTGCTTGAGCACGGGTCTTCCTCCACCACCTTGTTTTCCCTGCTTCGTTTTGTGTAACCTATTTAAATGCCCACTCACATCAGAATGGCTCTCACGTGCTGTTTGAAGCACATGTCGTGGAACCCAGTCTCACATTCTGGATGAGGGCCCTGAGCTATTGGTTAAAAGTGGACAGTTTCTGCTCTGACACTTTAATGAACCTAGTAATTTATTTTGATGGTGAACTGAAAAATCAGCTCTCAGGAAATCCTACTAGCAGTCAAAATGTATAATGGAACTACAGTCATTAGCACTGTCTTCAGTGAAGGACAGGAGTTCAACCACAGTATCTGTGGCATCCAAAGAAAGGTAAAGTGTTAGATTTAGTGAATCCTATCTTGGAAAACACTTGTAAATCTGGTGGTATTTTTCATATACAGTTTGAAATTAATCATCAGCATCTTCTCTGGCTCAGGGAAGATAGCATTCAGGACAGTTTGTTCATCATCAGTTTACAAGTTTTCAGTGAGACCTAGGGCAAACTAAATACTTCAGCCTCAGTTCTCTGTTAACGAAAAATAATAGTGTTTGAGAGCAGTTGGTTTCACTGATGATGAAGTATTCTGATTGTGTGGCAAGTATCTAGATAGTCTCCTTTTGCTAAGTAGTAGCAAAATTCAGAGCTTTGTAGTTGAGTGTTTCATATGAAACAAATTAGTGACAAGTCAGTTATTTAACTAATGTAATTTTTGCGTTAAAAATTATGAAGAAGTTCCTTCGCTTTAAATAGAAGTAGGTTCAAAGAGCAGAAGGGTAATTTCATTAGACACTTCTGTCCTGCAACCAACCATCACTCAAATAACATTAAATTTTCCACAGCCTCTTTCTCTGTTCTTGAGAGGAAGGTGAGTGATGCCATGCCAAATTCAGAAATATCTATCATGATCAGAAATGTTTGTGCCTCACCATCTTTCTGTTCATGATTACTTCCTCCTCTGCTGAGACAGATGAATCAGGTCTGGTAAATCACTACCTTGAACATTTCAGGAAAAAAACAGCTGGGCTACCCTAAATCCTAGCTGATGATAGTTCACGGCATCCAGGTGACTTGGCACTGAACAGAATGAGGGGCGCGCACAAATTGTTTCACTAAATCAGCTGTACGGCCAACAGTTTCCTATTGAAGAGTCATTAAAATATCTGGGGATAGAGGAAAAGGAGTGGGTGCTGCAGTTATTTCTACAACAATTGCTTTTTTCACAACTGGGAAACTCCTAGCCAAAGGCTGTGTACTGCTCATCTAGAAAAAAGATGAGACTGAGCATCCATCTTCCTTCCTGTGTTTCCTTTTTCTTCATTGTGCTTTCTGCTGGGGTTGTGTAATATAAGAGAACTCCAAGGCTTCAGATGCCATCCAGAAAGAAAAATATAGTTTTCTGGTTATAGCTTATTACTGTTTGACATAATACTCTCCAAAGGGTTATCCTGCTTGTTTACACATCTTTAACCTTCAGTGTAATAGCTTTAACTTCAGATGCATTATACCAATTAGCCTTCCAGCTTTTTTAGTTCAGAATAATTATTTTCATATAATAGTTTGAATGACTATGCCAATATATTGCACTTCATAGTTAGCACTAAAAGCTTAATTATACAATACACAGTGTCTATTTTGCTATGTAAGTTCTCTTGTACAATGAAATTACTGACCTTTTTCTCATTTCATCCTATTTTCAGTGCCCTCTTACAGCATTTGAGAGTGGAACTTAGGAACTTTCTGAGAGCCAGATCAATTGTTTTCTTGGTCTTTTTCACCTTAAGTTCTTACCTTCAGGAAACAAAATCCAATGAAATCAAAATGATCTGAAACAAAAATCAAAAGTGACTGGGTTTATAGGCCCATTTTCCCCACATTACTTCAGATGTTATCTGTTATGTTCATACCACAAATAATCAGGAGGAAAACACTTGGGGGGTCACATAGGTCAATAAACATCTGGCTTATGAAGTGTTGCCCTGCTGCCTGTATTATGTTGATAAAATTACTTTAGTCAGAAGAAAGAAATATAAAGTACAAAATATAAGTGGTAAATTTTCCCATCTTGACATATGGAAGATTTGCATGTGTAACTTACATTGGCATAAATCTCAGTTTATCAAAATGAAATTCTATCCAAAAATTTGAAAGAAAAAGAAACATGGTGTGTGTGTTTCAGTACTGTATCTCCATCTTGGTGTGGGTATAGGGTCCTCTATGCACTGAGATGAGACCATTAAAGAGCACTTTATACGTCTTCAAGCAAAACATATGAAGGCACTGTTTTTTCCTGCTACGGAAACAACTTTAAGCTGCTCTAAATGCAGATCAGCAGCAGAACCCTGCAGCTATATGTATTCTTATAGTCATGCTCTTCCCCAAATTCTTTGTGTTTATCTCTTGAGCTTTTGCAAATATTTGAAATTCCTGGAGAAAGCCGTCTTCACCTGCCCCCACTAGCAAATCCACTAAAAGAATATTTAATGAGAAAGTACCATGTTGTCTATGTTATCGGGAATGGCATGCTTAGCTTCCTTTAATTCATGTGGCAGATAACTGCCTTTGTGATAAGTCAGTTTTCTTATTTTTACAGTTGTTCTTTGCACGGCTTTTATGTTCTCTTGTGATGTTACTAAACATTTTGCCTGAATAAAGACTGGGCTGCTCATTGAATTTTGGGAAACTTTCTGTATTAAAAACCAAAATTGCTTTGGGCTAGATTTTTTGCTTTTTTTTTTTTTTTTCTTTCAAGGAAAATTCCTGTTGACTTCAAATAAGGGCTTCAGGGGTTAGCTGTCCAAGAAAAATGAATGTATGATCACAGGAAGAGATTTCTGACACTTTCCTTGGGTAGGGGCATTCATCACATATTTGAATGGAGTGCTGCCTAGAATGGATCCAGGAAAATAGGTATTAGTTTATGAACTCCAGTTATTGTGCAGCTGAAGTGCAATAATATTGTCCGATGTGTTTAGGTGACAATCTTTTGTCCATAGGAGAGAAAACAAAATTAGTAGATGTGATACAAACAAAAAGGATAGTCCTGCATTAGCTGAAGTAATTTTGTTGCCGGCACAAAATTAATCACAAAGCATCTGCCATAGGCATCTAGTTCTAGTGGTTTGCTCCAAGATTTTTTTTTTTTGTACGTCATGTGGGTTGGATCATTCTTCAAACACCTTTAATGGTCAACCTGAAATGAATATTTCTAGAGACGTGGTAGTCACACCATAGGTAATGAAATATCTGCAGCAAGGCATTATGGTCTGTGATCATCCTATGTATCCTCCCAAACAGAAAAAAAATCCACTGATCTTTTAGTGTAGGTCTTGGGCAATTAGACAGTAGATATTTATAGATGAGAGGCAATAATATCCTCAAGAAGTCATCATCTGGTGTTTGTTAGGTAGGTTAGCTTCCAGTGTAGCCAGTTGCTGTCTGATCTGACCAATTCTCATCCTACATTCCAAATAAGCCACCTCATCTGTACTTATCTAGCCACTTTCTCAGTTTTCACACAGTCAGATGCGCTCATAAAACTGTCCTAAACACCTCTTTCACATCCTTCAACTATTCCAAACAGGTGTGGTGATATATCAGTTTTTCATCACTGTTGGCCGTGGTGGATTTGCTCTGTGCTTCCTAGAGTACTTTTTTTTTTTTAACTGTTCCCTGGAATGCCGCAGGTGTGTGCTATGTGCCAGCAGCCAGCAGTGACTCTATCTGTGAAGAAGAAAGGCCAAAACAGTCTTCTGCTCTCAACTGTTTTGAACTTTCAGAATTGCAGGGAGTCAGGCGGGTGCCTGTCTCTGCTCCACATGAAGGAGTGGCACGCAACATCAGCAACCTTGGTGTTTTTAAGCTGCCCTTCAGGACGCATGCATAGCTATGTGTATTGGTTGAATCAGTTGAATTAATATCTCCAAATGGCTCTCAGTGCCATTATTTGCACTCTGCAAGTAACTGGTCTAGGTGATGACTTCCATGTGGTACATTTGGTAAACTTAGGTTGTCCTCTTCAGTATCCCTTGCTCTTACATTAATGTTTACAGTGACAAATACTCAGCTTTATTTTTTTTTTTTTTACTTCATGTATGTTAAAAGCTGTGATCAGACTTGAAAAGAAGGAAGCTTTGAGGCTTAAGTAGAGCGACAGCCATTTTCTATATGTTTGGAGGCCTCTTCTGTTCCTATTTATGGTTGTTGCAGCCATGTTTGCACGTCATTGCAGATTTAGCAAACCCTGTGAGTCCCAAAGGTGATTCTGCACACTGTGCCAACTGTCCACAACACATATATCAACAACCCCAGCATCACTGGCCCGCTGATAAGCCAGGATTTCTGGAACCAGCTGGAACTAATTTAAGTCTCTTTTCTGACCCCTGTGTTACTGAAGAGCTGCGCCTGCCTTAATGCTTTCAGATAAGTATTTTGTGAGGAATGAATGGCATGGACAGAATTAGTGTAGGACATCTGAAGGCACACTGTCATCCTGACGGACGTTATTACACATGATCCACTTCAGAGTAATTTTTTACAATTGTTACGAAGATCAGAAGGCCTTGGGTTTATTTCTAAGCTTAGATCTTGCACCACGTGTGAATTTTGTGCTCTATAAATTTAAAATGAAAAATTAAAATATATATCACCATTCCAAGTTAGACTCTTAAATCTACCTTTAGGCACTTAAATAAATGGCCAGGTTTTAGATAATTAAACACTTACAGCTCCCATCAAGTTCAATAGAAGAGATGTAGCAAGGAACAGGCAGCAACTTCAAGATAGAAAATATAAAGGAAAGAAAATTTTAACCAGTACTGTATCAATGTAAGGCATATGCAGAGAGAAGATGTAGAAAATGTACTCTTAACATGGATTCTGCTAATTAAGGAGCTCACTGTTCATCTGTCCACTAGTTGGCAGGCATAGCAACGCAATCAGCTATCCTGTGAATGCATCCCTGGCTGCTACTGAATCTGCTAAGACATCCTAGCAACTGTGTGCCAGCACTGCACCGTGCAAATGCAGAAGCGTTAATAGGATGAATCAAACCTGCAGGGGAGTTTTCCAGTGGCTGATGCATAAAGCATTTCACTGGAAGACGGTGAAACACCTGGTGAACTGGGATACTGAGGTTAAGTGTTAAGGTATTTGCAGGACTGCAGGGGTTTTTCTTGAAAAAAAAAAGAACTAGAAATCACATTCTTGTATGTATAGCATAGAGATTTTTCCCTTCCCTTCAAGATCCCATTCCTGAGGATTATGCAACTGTACAAGTGCCTGCAGCAGATGCTCAGAATATTCTCACTCTTCTGGTGGATTAAATGGGTCACTTTAAATTTAGGACAATAGGACCTTACAGATCAGGTTCACAGTATATTTAGTATTCCTGTTTTGATGGTGGCCAGTCCAAAATGTCAGAAGTGATTGAACTAGCTGTAATGTAGAAGTATATACTTTTTTTCCCCAGATACTATGTTTTCAGAAAAATGTCATTGCATATCAGCAATTTCAGTTGACTTAAAAGACAAGGCGGATTTTTTTAGTTCTTCGTCTTTCTTTCTGCCTTTGCATCCCCCATATAACAACCCCGCAACATTCATTTTGGAGCAAACGTTGTTCAGTCAGCAAACCAAGAAATGAGTCAGTCAGCTCCCATTTCACATAAACCTTTAATTCCATGTATATACAGATTCACAATTTCATTTTCTGTCTTGTGTGCATTACCTGATATATTAACATGCTTTCCTAGTCTTCTCCTACTCTTTCACTTTTCTGTAGCTGCTGGAGAGACTTTTGTTGGAGCTTTTTTTGTACTGAAGCAAAACCCTGTCAACAGAGTGCAAAAGCATGTTTAATGGCCTCTAGCTGGCTGCAGATGCCCACGTTTCTGAATAGTACTCAACATCAGAAAACTGAACGTACTATTAATTAAAGCTTTCTTTTCAAATGATGCCAAAATAGAATATTTTCTAGAAAGACTACACTTTTCCTCCAACATGAAGTAAGATGAAAGACATTTACTCTGTGATTTCATTTGCATTCTCTGAAGTGACTCTGTGAAATGTCCTTTGGTAATAAAGAAAGTACTTGTTGCTGAAAACCTAAAACAAAGTATTACTTGTCAGTCTCTATAAAGCGTATCTGCAAATGTGAGTCTTGCATGAGAAAAATTAGTGGTGGTATAAAATAGGACATGTAAGGTCACACACTTACTGGCTAGAAGATCGTAAAGGGGAAATTTTTTCCAACCACATTAAATCATCCACACTAAATACCTATTTCAAGGTTATTATACAATAATACCTTAAGATTTATATTTGGCATGTGAAAGAGGTGTAGACAGTACTGAATAGAGCTAATGACCGAATTATTTTTTTCAGAGTTAAAAAAAAACTTTTTTGAGTTTTACAATGTAGCACTGAGTTTTACAGCACTTCATTTTGTACCCTGGCATCCCTGTAATGCTGCATGAAGATTCTTTTTACATTTTGATTTACTTCTATACATATATATATTTCAATGAGAAAAGGAAAAGAGTGTATAAATAAAGTGTAAATGATCGGTGAAATATATATGCATTGCTTATTGTCAGAGTGAGCAAGTACATGCTTAGGGTTACACAAGTGACATCTAAGTTGTTTGGAAGGAGTGCTTGTCCCATTTTGCCAAACTGGGAAACAAGATAGTAAGTGCCTTTCCCCCCACTTCCAGGCCACATACTGTGCTTTCATTTCCACGAACACAAAGCTGAAAGGAGAATAGGAAATGTGGACTCAGCCTACACAGTTAGGATGTGACTGCAACATAAGCTTGGACCCACCAGCTGGGGAGACCACACAATATATGTGCAGCACTAGGGACTCCAGAAGCAGTTCAGGGCAAGAAGAAACATACTGCTGTGCTCCACTCGGAAAATCCCTTCCAACTCCCATGCAATTCAGAAAAAGGGTAAACACCTCTATGCAAAAACCCAAAGATACACTGGCTGGCATTCTGGCAAAGCTTTCTCCAGCCTTAATCGCTATCTGCCTGCTCTTGCCTGCCTGCATGACGAGAATACATAATGCATCAGTGGGATCTGCGTCTGCTCTCGTACTGTGTTGTGAAGAGTGCTGAGGAACATATGGATACCTGGTACTCCTCTGTCCTCATTAAGTTACTCTATATTAGCATTTCCAGGGTACTAGGGGAATACTTTTCTGCCTGGTATTCTGTCATACGACATTTTAAATTATTAAGTCTTGTTGCTCTTGCTCAAGAACTTTTATAAGCTGTAGGGGAATGCTGCTGCTAAACTTTAAAATACTTAAAAAAACCCAAGTTTTTCTTGGAGCAGTCAAATTAATGCAGCTTGATTTGTGAAGAGTTGTGCAACTACATCTTCAGGGATCTAACAGACTCTAAGCTTTTTCCATGGTAGGGTTATTCATAATGGAGCTCTCCCATTTCTACTGTAGATTTTTTAATGCTTAAAAAGTTCATATCCATCTTTTGCCTTACTGGAAAAATATTTCCACAGGGATGATGGTGAAACACTGGAACAGGTTGCCCACAGAAGCTGTGGAGTGTCAGTCCACAGAGATGTTGCGCTCTTGACTGGAAGAGTTCCTGAGCAAGTTTAGCCGCATTTTGAGAAAGGAGTTTGACCAGGTGATCTCCAGGGGTCTTTTCCAACCTAAATTACTCCACATTTCTACATAAACAATGGAGTCTTGTTTTATACATTCCCATCTATTTTTGTGGCACTACTATGCTGCACCTATATGCCACTGAATTGGGTTGAAATTGGCAAAAGGAAATAAAAGGTTATAAGAAGACAATATACATCATAATTGCATAACCCTTATTTCCTTGCAAAGCTAGACTGCACATCAAAAGAACAAAAAGCAGATTTGTCTTAATAACAGGTTCAAAAAGTGCTGAGGTATAAAATATAACTTACAGGTACGATTTTTTTAAAATGTATTGCTTAATATCAGGCTTTGAATGAAATTTGGTTTCTATACAGATTTTTAATTACTAGATTAATTAATCTAGCATCTACATTAATATATTAGTCTTTATTAGTTCTTAGAGTGGCAAAAAATCAAATAGTCAGGCAAATTCTGACCTCTGCAACACTGAAGTAAATTGCTGAATTAATATCAAACTAAACAAGAGTAGAATTTATCCCACTGATTCAAAGAAGTTATTCTGAATGTTACTGTACTTGACTATTTCTATACAGATTTATAAGAAAATTATATCTTAAGAGATAAACTATATCTATGCAGTGAAGAGAGCTGTGCCTAAGAAGCCAGAAGAGAAACAAGAGCAGCTTTTTCATGTAGTCGAATAATTATTTTTGTTATTTTGTAGACACGACAACTATATTCTGTTACTTTCTAGTTTTTATAATTTCATTCACAAGACACAGGTTACACAAGATTAGAGAAGACTCTGGGGCACATGAAGGCTTAATCATTTGATGAACATCACTGATGTCATGAACCACAGGAGTAAGGAAACTTGGGACATAATTGTGTTCAGCCTGCACAGGACAAAAAGATCTCAGGTGGAACACTGTAAGTATTATTTGTTTATAAATCTAAAAACCCTACAAAATTGCATGAGAGTTTAGGTCTTCTAAATTAGTGAGATTGGTGATAATGTAGAAAGTGAGAATGCACATCTTTAGACTAAATCCAGAAATTAATTTAGTTGTAAAACAACCCTTCTTTTGGAAAGATCTCAATTCTTTCTAGCATAGAAACAGCAGAACAAACCAGTCTCTGCTAGCATGGTGAATGCTGCATTGGTGTCATCTGGTGGATGTTTGACATGGTATCCACTCTAAATAAAGCAGGAACCAGCCAAAAACGTATTTTGTGAAGAGAAGCATTGCACCCTTTTCTTTACCATTTTTTCCATCCTTGCAAAGGAAATGCTAGAAATAAAGTGTTTCTAAATCAACCCCCTAAGATGCCTTTCCATGCTATTCTAAGATTCTAGATTTGTGATTCTGTTGAGACTTCCTGAAATGACCCTCTCTCCAGATGAATTAAGCAAAAGCATTCATTGTTTTATAACTTTATACATACTTCAGAGAAAAGCAAAGATTTTGGAAAAGTTATTCAACTGGTGTAAACTGGTTTGCACCCTTTGATTTCTGAATTTATACCCGGTAAAACTGTACATGGGTTTAGTGCTATCAAATACTCGCATTGGAAAAAGCAGGATTACTATATAAAATAGCACTGTGGTGTACTCCAAAGGTGTCAGTATCTGTCCTAAGTATCCAAAACAGTAGTATAATCTATAGTTATGATAAAATAAACATGTCTTCTGGGCCTGAAGCATGGACCTAGCTTGTCTGTTCTTACTACAGCTCCCTATGAATAGATTTACTTTGTTTTGCAGACCCAGCTTTGGGGAAAGTTAGTACTCCTGGTGCTTGTGATTGCTCTACCTTGAGCTGTTAATAGCACCCAATAAGATACTTGTCTCCCTGCCAGCAATGGCAAGGTGGATGGTAAGGATGCAGAGAAACCGTCATTTCGCTAGTTAAGCACCTTTAATGTTGCTTTTTCTCCACTTCTGGCACAGAGTTTCTGAACTGATGGCCAGGCTCCAAATTCTTCTCAGACTTCTAGCCCATATGAAGTATACTGCAAACAGAAATATTTATACAGTGTCTTCCAGCATTGCTTAAGGTAGCTCAGATTACCATAAGAAGGAGACTATTGTAGCTCATTTTCGCAGGGCTTCCATGCCTGTGCTCCCCCTGTTTTGGCAGTCTGCATGATTTTCATGCTCAGATACCAGCCTCAAATACATAATATATAATAATCTGCCTCCACTAAAATGAACAATATTTGGCCAGCATTTATGGTGGTAGGTAGGTGTTGGGATTTATATCTGGCTCTGCCTCTGTGTTTGGGAAAATCAACTCACCGCTATACAGCAGGATGTATTAAGCTCTTAAATACATCTAAATTTCTGGAATGTCTTCTGATTACCACAAACTAGGGAGGAAAGATGGGAAAGAAAAGTACTTGGTCACAGCTGACTAAGGTGTTCGGGAAAAGTGGTAAATTTTTAAATAAGAAATGTTCATTGGCATGAGACTATGGCTCAAGGACATGCCCTTTAAAAGGGTTCCTTGCTACACCAAAATTGCTGGGAAACTTGCTCCTTGGTCGCTGTGCAACACACCACCATAGTGTTCTTCAGTTCCAGGTGCAGCTGGTTAGAGGGTCACTGACTAGCTGCCTATGACGGATGAAGTCCCAGGGTGGACGTGTGGGAGGCAAGAGGCTAGTGAGCGAGTCTCATGCCCAAAGCATATGTCTTCCTATTTCCAAAGGCCAAATGGTAGTGTCGTGTAGAAGTTCACTTGAATAATTGTAGAGGTTCCACCCATACGGATGAGGAATGCAACCCTGTCTTCTGTCTCTGGCCAGAGAGGGAGTTTTATAGCTCTGTGAAAAACCCTGTTGTTGTAGCTGAGCTGACTGCCTGCAGCTGCTTTGGGGGTGGGGGTAGAAAAAAACGCAGGCTACCCTAAGTCTTATCTTTTGCAAAGAGTAAATAATAACATTCCCATTTCTTCACAGCAAGTTTAAAATCTATAGGAGCAAATAATAAAAATTAGTACTTTAGGATTTGTAAAATGCCCAGTTGGTCCATTACTAAGGCACTCTATGATGCCACAAACCCTTATGGTAATTCTGTTTTCTCCTTTACTTAAGGGTTCACCAAAATATATGATGGGTAATAAAGGAAATGTGTTGCCTGCCAGCTTTAAGATAAGTTCACTAGCTAATAAACATGCTATAAGAAAACATGTAATCTACAAAGGAAAATTCTTCTCCACTTATCTCCCTCCGTGCTTGAAAATCTTATCCTTGATCTACTGCTCTTCCCTGGATCAAAAAAAACCCACAAAACCAACCAAAAACCAGCATCACAGAACAAAAAAACTGTTAGTTAAAGAAGTTGAAAATGGAAGTCCAAAGTAGGTCAACTTTAACCAACTGACTCAACTTCTAAGGTCAGGGAAAGCTTCAGTCATATTTTTTGTTGCTTTGCTAGGGAAATTATTACGCAGTAGTGTCTTGGGGCTGTGCATTTGCTGGTGCTGCCAAGACAAGTCATTTCTATGTGTGCTGTGAGCAGCATTCCTTCTCTATCATATGACTATGAGATGGTCATAATGCATCGCAGTTAACAGCACTGACTCACCCTGTAGTTTACGCCAACACTTAATGTCATTCATGCTTAATAAAACTGTAGGGTTCTGCTTTTCCACCCACTTTTTGTTATTTACCTTGAAACCTACCACAGCACAAGAAAAGTTATGGCAGCTTGATATAAAATGCTTATTTTATCGCCTCCATCCAAATTTTTTTTATGCATTGACACTATACCTGAGAAAAAGTTCTCTGAACAGCCACATGTAGATGGCCAGCATATAGCTGAATGACTGCGGCATGCTTTTCAGAGAAATAAGTATCATCTGATATTCTGACTGGTTTTGTTTGATGCAAAGTTCAAGTTCATTTGGAAATCACAGATTCGTGCAAGCCAAAATGCCCCACAAAAATCCTTCAGCTCAGATCAACAAACTGACCCATTTCTGATCTCCTCAGTTTAGACCCACCTTTAAATTTTATACAGCAGCTGCCATGCTCCCTTTGAATGACTGATGTGAAGAGAATCTGTTAAATATTGCAGGTACAAACGTTATTAAAAAAATACTAAATCAAATGTTTTCCTGCAACATTGTAAGCCCAAATGCAACAGCAGCAGTGTGGTAGCTAATGAGAAACTCAAAGTTGATGCACCTCAGTCCCAGCTCCAAGATGTGCTGGAAGAAGGCAAATGCCACCTCTTAATGCCACATTATGCCTTGCCCTACACACATGTCCAGAAGGATTTCACTCAGTTACCATTTTGAGCAATGAGCAGCTGTAATTCCAGCTTTCTCTCTTCTAAGTAAAAGCAATGAGGAAATCAAATGGGCCTGCGGATGGCATGGCTCACAGAATGGTGAGGTTGGGTGGGATGTGATGGCTTTCTTCATGTTGTGCTGCCAGCACACCTGAACATCCACGGGAATGCCAGTGGTAAAACCCTGAAAATTGTAGCAGAGTGTGCAATTGTCACGAACTGTGCGACTCGTATAAGAATATAATACCTAGTGAAATTAGAGGTGCTGTTCTGCATTTGGGCTTTGTTGCAGAAAAAGACAGTGGAGTAAAAAAAATTGGATTTAGCTCCTGTGTTCAGTTCCTGAAGTCTCCTGTCCCAGCAAGAGTAATGGAAATACCTGAAATATGGTGCTGTCTGCTTTCTCCCAAATGGAACAAAATTATCATGCAGAAATATTTGTAGCAGTTCCAGGAATAAATTGTCTCTCTTATTGATTTAGCAATACCAAGGCAGTAGAAAATTTTCAAGTTATATATAGGGGGAATTGTCCCAGTTTTCATTGTAGCGACAGAACAACTGAAATGTGTTCAGTTCCAGTAAAGTGTTACTCTACTAAAAACACTTTAATTGTACTTTAACTGTATCTGTGTTTTATTCCTTCTCCTTTTTCTAGCCAGAAAAGTCACATTTTTCAGTAAGATTTTTATTCCAGTAAAGTTAGTAAACTGGCTTCTCTGCATAGTATCAGTTTGATTTGCAGCTACCGTGCTCAAATGCGTGACCTTCTCCTGGCTCAGTGAGCTTTTTAGGGACGGTATGGAGTGTGAATACAGGTGTGACGGTGAGTGGATGAGTCACATATTTGTGGCTGGTTTTACTTCAATAATACTCTTTTTCTCTCTTCTTTTTTTCTTTTTTTCAATAAAAAACCTGAAAAACTTTAAACAACTAAGGATTTTTCATTGCTGGCTTTTAAGATATACAGAGAATTCTGACAGTATATATGATTGTTACAGAATATTCCCACATGAAACAGGACAATGTTGCTCTAAAGCCTTCTATGTTCAACATATCTGTTTTGGGCTCTCCTGTGAAATCTATCAGAAGAAAAAGAAGAGACAGCACGTGTGTAATATATAGTTTGATCAGTCAAACACAGTGAAAAATGATATCTGCTCTCTGTGGATAGAAGCACATTTTCAGCTAAAACAAACCTGTCTGCTGCTTTTTGTTTGATGCAGGGAGGAGTGCTGTTCTGATTAGGATAGAGTACTGAAATCAGGAAAGATACTCTTCATGGCTCTGATGGCACTTCTCTGCCTGAATAGGTCACTAAACCTTTATGTGCTTCAGTTTTATTACTTGCAAAACAATTCTTATTTATTCCAGAAGGATATACTGAGAGTAAATAAACTAGTTTTTGAAAATGTATATTTAGAACCCCAGTAAAAATATTGTAAATATAAGACACGTTGTCTGTTTAGAAAAATAAGTTCAAATAAAAAGAAAGGAGGAAAAGTTTTGAAAGGGAGCTTTTAAATGTTTGTAAGATCTTTCTACTTATTCCTGACTGAATTTTAACAGTAAAGTCTGGTAATAAAAACCAAAGCAAAGTGTTGCAGTAGGAAGGAATGACACATGCTGTTTCCTTCCCCCCTCCCCCCCCCCCCCCCCTTACAGCTGGCATTGCTGACAGGTACCTTGCGGTTTTGGCACAGAAATTATCCAGAACTCCCAATATTGCGCCAGGATCATACTTAGCACTTACTGTTCAGCTGTCCCCATGCAACAGGACCCTCTTCCAATGCCATTTGAAGACCCACAGTCAACAACAGGGTGTGCAGTCCATGTTTGGACTTTTTGCTCTTTGCTAACAAGGACAGATGGGAGAGCAGAAAAAAGAAGTCCTAGAGCTGTTTCGCAAGGACTCAGATGCCTGACACACAAACTGTCTTGGAGAGATTTGAGATCCTTGGTTTCAATTCAGATGGCCTACAGTGTAGGTTGTTTGGATTCCCCTGACTAAATGGTATCTGAGTTAAATCATTTAGTTCTTTGCCTTAGACTTCATGTCCTGACTGTTACCATGAGTGTACTTAAAGAATCCCCATCCCCTTTCCAGCTATCCCATAAGGCAGTAGACATACACATCTGCTGTATATACACATCCAGATTTATTTTCAGGTTTCCCATTTCAAGGCTTTCTTTTCATTCAGACTTCTTCAACTCGATTGGTGCTCCATGTGAGTCATCCATGTTGCATTCAGCTCGTCACCCTCAGGGCCAAATGAGAGATGGTACCAGGCATATAGAAGAAAGAAAACTGTGTACAAAAAAGTCACCATACCGGAAAGAAGCACTTGAAATCAAATGGTTGAATTTTGTCCCCATGGGCTGTTGCTCTAGATACATTCACAGAAGGGCAAAAATAAAACCTTGTCCTACCTCAGCTTTGTTGGGACCAGACTAGGATTACTCAGGTGAGTAACTACTTGCCCTTATGAGCAAAAGGATAACACCTTGCTAAAATAGTAAAATACACAACTCCCATTTGCCACTGTAGGATTAGCAGAATATAGAGTTGCAATTTGAGCAACATCAGTGTATTCCCAGATAATTTGAGCCAGTTGATGCTACTGAATATCTCCTACATATTTATAAGCTGTCTAAAATGATAGATACCACTGCTTGCATTATTCAGTATTCATTATATCTGCATACCTAAAATTATATAGATGCACACACAGTGTTGTTCCACTGCAAAGTGGGAAGGAGCAGTCCATAATTCCTTCTGGGATCTGCTCAGCAATTAATAGGTTATGGTAACATATTCTGCATAACAAAGGACAAAGTACCTCATCCAATAATTTACACACCAAACACCTAATATCTGTTTGAGTTGGCATGGGTTTTTCAAGGAAGACCTGGTTTTGACTTTAGCCCTCCCTATACAAGTCATTTTAGTAATTAATTAACCTCAGTAGTCATAATGTGTGTTGTGTTCCTAGTGAGCATTTTTTTAATGTCTGTTTACATGCACTGGAGCTCATGCCCTTTGATTTGCTGTTCACTTGGGCTTTTTTTCCTACATTAGAAACTACCTTCAATCAAAAATTCCTTTACAGCACAGGAGCTGTTAAACTGAATGCAATTCACCTTACCACCTTTTTAATGGCATTTTCTACAAAAGCATGAAGAATTGTGGGCTGCTTTCTCCATGCGAACCTAAGAGAAAGCAGACGGAGCTGGGGTGTGCCTGGCTGCCCTTAGCTGAAGCAGTGGGGACCTGCCGCCAGGAAAGACCCTAGAGATGCTGCTTACCAAACACCTGGGGCTCCCTCCGGCCCAGACATGAGTTTTGCACCAACAACCAAGACAGGAGGGTCTGAGGCATGTGTGTGTCTCACCGCAGTATGGGGTCCATACCTTGTCAAGAGGCATACCTAGGCCTAGAAGCTCAGAAACACTACAGCAGTTTAGACATACTCTCAGCTACTCAAACACATTTGGTGGGGAAGAGATATTGCCCTATGTTGTACTGGTTCCACTCAGCTAGTGCTCAGGGGAGCGCAAGCAGCCATACTATGTCTTCCTCCACAATTCGTGCAGTAGGAATAGGAGGGAGTTTTTTCCCTTTGGCTAAATATGAACAAAAGTGTGGATATTATCACTTTTCATATATTCTTAATGTTGCTGAATAGCTTCTCACCTACTCTGTATGTGCTCTGTTTATATATAAATAGAATAGTTGTGATAGCAGGGTACAACCCAAGGTTTATTTGGGGGCAAGGTTTAGGAAAGCATGCTTCTTTTTAGGAAAGCATACCTCTTTTTCCTCTGGGTAAGGAGGGGAGCTGTAATAGTCAAAAATTACCAGAGATAAAGCACCTTATCTCATTTACCTAGAGCCTAATTCATCTGTACTTTTAAAGTCTAGAACACAAAGCACACTATATTGTGGGCAAATTCCATAGCTTGGCTATTATATGTTTCCTACCTTTTGTGTAGCTCAAATGTATTTTTCAAAGGAAAAATGCCTTTTAAAAAATGCCTTTCTATATCTCTAGGTAAGTTGTGTGGAATTCTTCAAGCTAAATTGCCCTCTAGATAATTTTGACAATGGGAAAGAGTATACATGCGCTATTTACAGAAATTGGGTCTGTGATTGGGGAACAAAAAGTGCAGTATAATTAGAGATATACTAAGCCACGCTATACAATAGATGAAGAGTTCTGACAATGAGGTAGAGGTATGCCTAGCCCTATTTTTATTCACTGACAGATATTATGTAGGTGTGGAAATCAGATATACATATCTGAAAACTATTAGCCAAATCTTGGTATCTGTTGTACTATTGCAATTTCATGATTCAAAGACTTTGGTTGGGTTGTTTGTAAGTGTTTCTCCTCAACTTATTCTGCACTATACTCCTCTGAACAGTATTAATGATCCATTTTCAAGTCAAGTGAAACATTCCTCAACTCACAAGACTTTTTTCTTCTTGAGAAAATAATTTAATAATGAAGAAAAAAAATAATCTTCTGAGGTTTGGTTTGTTTGTTATCTTTCTTAGTCTGGAAAAGCCAATTAAATAAAAAAAGAACTATGGGAACTTAAGGATGTTATACAAAAATAATTTAGTACTTTATTGCATATTTAGAGTTACAGATGACCACTGATGAGTCATCCATGTGTTGGTATTGTGGCAATTTGATTTAATCTTTCTGAAGCTACCCCTGATAAGAAGACATCTGCTTCTCTTCAACACTCTGACATTTTGTCTTGAATATATCCATTCATGGTAGACATTTACAGTTTCCTATCACTGCAATAGTCACTGGGATGTCAAAGGAATGTCCTTGCTTGCCCGAAAGGCAGGATTTAGTAAAGATCTACAAGATGGATCAGAATTAACCATTCATTTTAGCTCTTTGACTTCAGTGGGCTGAGTTTGAAGCAAAAGGTAAACAGATTGATCTTTCTTAACTCCTTTCTGCTTATGGCTATATCAAAACCCAAAATTTTTTAAACAATATAGAAACAAAACCAGAGGACTCCATATGCACTTTGAACAAAGAGTTGCAGATGTAGAGGGAAAAAATGAGTCTAAGCATGGTGAAAGAGCAAGAACCCTCAGAAAGGTGTACATCAAGGAGGGTATCTCTTCCCTCATCAGGGAGGTGACATCTCCTGAGAAAATACATGTCTAGGAGATGAGGAGCCTTAAGAAAGAGAGCTGGCTTAGCATAAGCAGCAAAATAAGTTGTCAGAAAATTTACTGGAATTTATAGGAATCCGCATTTACACCAAATAATTTAAATGGATGAGGTAAATCTTTAAAAAATAGATTGGGAGAAGAGGCCTTGTAGGATAAGAAGATAACCATCACAGCATTACATGACACATTCAGGACATTGAGTTACTGGCCTTTTTACTGAACTGAGACAGAAAAAGGACTCTTCCCATTACCCTGATTTTGTTATCATCCTACTCATAGAATAATTTGAAGAATAACTCAGTAACTTGAATGGCCTGCCCTTTTATGATAGTTTGCTATACAGTGAACTTAAAAAGATAACTTTTCTTCTATTTAGAAATTAACATGTGATCAATTGGTGGTCCTCCACCCTATGCTGTTGTACCTGATAATCAGTAGCCATGATTCCCTATCTCTCTTTTTCCGATGGCAAAACCCTAGTACAGGAAATCACTACCAACATTAACAAACAGATTGCACTGGGCTACCATCAGTACAGTTCTGAGCAGTAGCAACATCTGTCACTGCTTTTTACTTTTGCAGCATCCAAATCTCCACTTGAAACTCACTGAAATGGCTTTAAGAAATGAGATACAAAATTAAAAATCTCATAGTGACCAAAAATATCATTAAAAGGCATTTTGGGCTCAGGGATGATGCTGAGGGGGAGACCATTTCCTTTGCTATAAATGAAAGCAGTTAGAGTCCAATCTTGCTTCCACTGAAGTCACAGACTTCATGGTACAAAACAGGGATAGAGAAATTCACTTTGTTTAATAGTTGCCATTTGAGCTTTTTATGTTTCTCTTTCCTTAGAGACTTGCATGCTTGTAGGCAGGCATACATTTTCTGATAAACACGCCTCATTATACTTTCTTTGCTTTTAAAGGTTGAGGTTTAAAAAGTGCTTATGTGTTCCTTCATCTTTTGTTTTCTCATATGAGCTAATAGAAACAGTAGGGTTGCTGCGATATCATATGCAGGATAAAAACAATAAAACTCTGACTTGCGATGTTCCTCACTAGTTACCTTGCCTAAATGAAAATTATTGACTATAATTATAACAGATAAAAACAATGTTATCGGGAAACAAAATAAACTGTGTACACTCAACCTCTCCCAAATATTTATCTTGTTGTTACAAGTATTATTGCACTGTGTTCTTTCCCTCCATTTCCATATCCGTGACAATTCATATCCAACAGACATTGCCAAACAAATGTGGTTTCTCGGCTATTATGTGCTATGGTAAGATAACACAGTTAAGATCCTTGGTCCGGTAGGTCGTGTTGAAAACCTGCAAGATTTATCTTTCTAGTGTGTCTATATGAACCTATTATTGGATCATTTCAAAATTTTCAATGAATTTAACCTCACAGAACCTCTGTGAAATAGGAAACTGTTATAATTACCCCTTTACATATTTGGGAAGTGAGCATCACAAAGAATAAGACCAAGATTATTAAAGCTATTAAAATGTCCCTGCACTCAGGAGCACATAAGATGTCACTGGTTTAGATACCTAAGTCCTCTGAAGTCACAGACCCCTGTAACTACAGCACCCATCCGATTCAAAGTGGAGGCAGGGCCACCAGCAAACCCAGGAACAGATTCATAGTCACCAAACTATTGAATCTCAAGTCCATCCTTCTGTGTCTGGTTTTGACTGGAAAATATAGACCTGAAGAGTCTGTTCACACAAAAATTTGCCAAAGAAGAAAACGTTGCCATCCTCCTGGGAAATATTGTGGATCTGATGAATCCGTTTCTTTTCTCATTGTTGAAACTAATTTTGTCTAATAATTCCCAATGAGTTTGGCAGGACGCTGCAGGATAGTAGGAACAGGCACCTGCTCAGAAAGCCAAATTGTTGTGAAGCAGATCTTTATTTAGGTCTTCCTTTCATAAATGAACCTCAGAAGATTACATTGTGAAAGCTCATTCTGACATTCTGTTTACATTTAGTAGCAACTTCAGACTAAAGTGATTGTTAAAAAGGGTGCAGAGTAGGGAAATAAATCAGCATTGGTGTCAGTATGTTTTATTTCAATAATGGTCACCATGGAAACAAAGTCACTGACCTATTTCTTTTCATACATACAAGTAAACACAAGGGTTTCCAATTTTCATACATACCATTTTTTGTACCAACAATCTACCTTACAGAATGTCCATAATGTACTATCTTATTGGAACTTACATTTTTCCCTAAAGGGCTATTTAGTTGTGGGTTTTTTTGTCAATTTCCTTTAACAGGGAGACAATGAAAACTTAGTACTGTCATTATAATACCAGACCACTTCTATTTTCACTACACCTACCCTTGCACATAGGTGCAGTGACTGCAAACCAGCAATCTAATAGCAGTATGATTAGATGTGCTTCAATAGCCACTTCTGACTCATCAGATTAATTTCAGATTACTTCATTCTGCATCTTTTTAAAATACTGGTCAGTGCTAGTATGCAAGAAAAAACATCTTCCTAATGGCAAGCTAGCTGCCATTGAGTAGACACCTTCTGCTTCCAAGGGAGGAGGCCTTTTCTCATACTTACCTAATATGGCACTCTTTAAACAATTTATTACCACCAACCTGGCTTGTGTCATACTGTTCAGAACCTATGGATATGTTTTTTGCTTGTTGTATTTGCATTATTCACATTGATTCATATACACTTAGATAAGTTGTAGCTGTTATAAACCAACAGATGAATGGTTTTAACCAACTGACACCCAAAGTGAGTGTGAACATATAAGCACAATATGTGCATATTTGCACAAAGAAGAGGATAATGGAGTTTGCAAGGAATACTACAAAAACATCAGGTTGGAGTGCCGTTTCTCCTTTTAATACTGAGCACACAATAACACCGACTCCCTAACCCTCTTAAGCATTGACTGTGTAAGTTGTGTGCGTGCAATGTACTGTGGCCTCAAGGATGACCACCCATGTGTGTGGGAAGGGAGACAAATCATATATGGAAATGCTGAAAAGTGAAAGAATATAATATTTGTTATATTATGGCCTCTGAGACTATGCCCTGTGCTTGTCTCATCTCAATAACAGTTAAATAATCTAGAACATTAGCTGCACGTTCTGGGCCAAATACACTGCTAGAGTAATTCTAGTGATGTAATACACATATTTTCCTCTCCTTTAAGCAATGTAAATCCATATAATACCATTGAATTTGATGGCATTACTCCAAGACTAAACAGCTATAACTATGAACAGAATTATCTGACTGAACCAAGATGTTCAGAAAGAAATCAAAGACATACCAGAGAAAAAGTGCCTTTTATTTTATTGCTCTGTGACAAGCCTGACTGCTCTATCTTTCACAGGCATTTTAGGTTTAAGCTAAAGGCATATGAAAATAGTTTTTTTAAGTCAAGTTCATACACATCACTTCACAGCAGTCAATATATGCATTTTAACAGACCTGGGAATTGGGTGTTGTCTAGGTCACTTCATATGGAGATTTGTTGGATTTTTTTCTTTTTTTCAGAAGAGATTATGCCTAAACTTTGGCTGCTATTATTTCTGCAATCTACTAGACAAATGTGGTTACAATTTCTTAACTCCCATTGCCCAAATCTACTTAAACTGCTTCATAAACAGAATTTAAACATGCTTTAGCTAGTGCTTGTCATAGATTAAACTTTTCCTCTAATACACTTCCAAAACCTCTGTTCCAGCTGAGGGCACTGACCTTCCAAATAAATAAAACATGTTTTGTTTCCATGCTCTGTATCTATCTCAATGGCCTGTAATCTTTCAAACTTTCCTTCCCCCTCCTTCTCTTGATTCTGCTGCCGTTTCCCACTGATGATACCGATACGCAAGCTTCCTTATTGGGTAATGTTGGGCAAGTTTAACTGCTGCTGTCCACTGAAGGAAGATTTCCGTAATGACGTCCACCAGTTTTGACAGCAGCAGCCTGGGGAGTCTGAACTCAGCAGTCAACAGCTTGTGAGATTAAACAGGAAGAGGAAAAATAATAATAAAAAACCCACAAACAACTGCTTCAGTCTTAATAAACTCCAATGATTTTTATTATTTTGAGTCACTGGGATATAAAGTCAGAGGGTTTTCTCTTCATTTTCCAGTTTCTAATATTTTAATGTTCAGTCCAGATTTTATTTTTCAAATTTAAAACATTTTTTAAGGTTATCGGGTTTTTGTGTCTTTCCATTGGTCAGGGATACAGCATGGGAGAATTGGTGTGGGGCATAAATGATGGTGACTCTTCAGTGCCAAGCAGAGCTCACCTGTAGTGTGCTGGCTGCATAGTGTCCCCGCATAGAGTAAAAAATCTTTGAGAATACAGACTGTACAAACCCTGCCATTTTACTTCATATCATCAGTTCTTAATATATTTAGGGTTATCTTTGTTTACTTCAATAACAAAAATGAATACATACTACATTAGGATTTCACAGTCAACTAATAGTCCCAGATTGATGGAACCAGTGATGACAGTTGCATAGTAAGTTTTCTAAAGTAAAACCACCCTAAAAAGCACATTGTGTTCCAGGCGATTGCATGGGGAACCTGGGGTATTCTACATCCTGCCTCAGAGCAAAGAGATTAACCAAATTTTAACCATAGGAATTAGCTTCAGAAAGAGTTTTTATTTCTTTTTCAAGTGGAGTTTGCAAATGGGAAGTTAGAGTAAACTAAATTAAAACAGGATAAAATAAAATCATCTTTCTTTAATCACTATGCTAAATTTGATATATAAACCACCCACATAAACACAGAATCTTCATTTTAAAGATTTAGAATTCTAAATATAGCCATTGTTGAGAGAAGTGATTTCAAAGAAAGTGAAAGAGAAGTCCAGGTCAGAGATGGAGTATGCGTAGCAATAATATCTCTTCAGAAATATACCCTCCCTCTGGTTTTGGCCACCCTCCAAAATTCTACTTCTGAGACATCCCAAACAACGGAGACGTTGTAACGAGAACCCACGGAACAGTGTCCTGCATCGTGTGATGGTTTATAAAAGAGTGGTTTGTCTCAGCTAACTGTTCCACGTATATAGAATTAATGGTCTCAAAAGACAAGTAAATGCTTACTGCACATAGCAAACACATTGCAGAAATCCACTTAGATGGTACTAACTTTCCATTAATTTTCTCTGCACCTTGCCAGAATAAGCAGTCAGCCTGCAGGGTACTCCCATGTGTAAGCCCAGACCTTGAAAGTGTTGATTCCTACAGGCAGATTCCTTATACCATACTTAAGGTGCTTAAAGGAAATGATCAAATTTTCAAAATGGTGAGGAACACACAGTTGGCATGGACATCAAGGAGATCTGCAGCTTCTAGGCAAGCCAGGTAGCTCCTCTTTGGGCACCTAACTATGGTGTAGCTCTGGCTGCTCAAACTTAAAATCTTGTTGTAAGTCTGGATCTGCAGGATTTTGTACTGCTTAAAGTTTTTTGACTTGATTACTGATTTTTCTCTTACAGTTATCAAGATGATGCATTCCCAAATTTAGAGAGTTTCCTGTTCATGCAAAGACTTCTTACCCTCTTGCTTCCTGAAAATGTAAGTCTTGCTGGTGTGAACAATTTATACCTCCATACCTGCAAGTGTGCCAATGGGATTTCACTGTGCTGGGAGTTAAGCGGTAGAAGCTTGTGTTGGTGGTTGCGGGATGGCATGGGGGTTTGAGCAGCCCCAGCTCAGCTGCAGGGGACGCAGGTCCCTGTCTCTAGATGGTGATCTGGTGAAGTTCTGCCTCTGCTTCCCAGGGCGGCGACTTTCGCTAAGCCTGCAAAATAAATATATTTTTTTAATCAATCAGCTGGACGTAAATTAAAGAGCTAAGTCTATTAAAGTCTCTGTGTAGGTGGATGGTGATCCACCCTAAAGAAAAGCCTGCTTCCTTTTAGCAAGGGATCTCGTCCTGCCTTCTCCCACCCTTTCCCTTGCCGCCCCCCACACCGGTGAGGACAGCCCAAATGGCAGCAGGGAAATTCCTATGAAGTTGTGAATTTGGCAGCAAGGACTGGAGTATCCTGACTTGACTTCAGGGATTTAAGAGATAATTTCTTCTGAAGCTCAGCCACTAGTCAATGTGGATGCCTGACACGGTCACCTCTGAGTCATTGCTGGTTTCTCTTTTCTAGTCTTTTAAGATCAAATTAAAGACCATGTTTCGTGAGCGTTTCCCATCCTTAACAGAGGATATGTATACAAGGGTGCATGTGCGTTACTAAATCAACCAAAAGATGTTACATGCCTGTGACAATGGGTTACAGAATGAGAGTGACCGCTGATCGCACCAGCAATTTATACATAAATTTTGTTAAACCCATTTTCCCACTGAAACTTGGTGTCTTTCAGGAAGCTGCTAGGATGAACAATGACATTAGTTTAAAAATCACGCTTATAAATTTTGTTTGAAGACTGTTTACTTACTTTTTGATGCTATTATATAAAGTTGCTGGTATTGTCAGATGATATTTTTTGCAAAAAAAGTTCCCATTTCAGCTTTTATCCAAAGTCCATCAGTTCTCTGGAAGAAATAGAAAGTGATAAAAAATATTAAGATGCTTAAATATAGTCATTACCAGATAAAAGCAAACTAAATGTGCATAGAGTGTGTCATCCCTAATTATTTAGAAGTAGCTATTGTTCTATCTTAATGAAAACAAAGTTATTTTTATGATTTTTGCAGGTATATTTAATAGACATAACCCAGAAAACCATTTTATGTATGAATCCATGCTTACGCACATTATTTCAAGGACTTATCCACACAAAATAACTAGCTGGTTTTAAGGGCCAGTTCAAAGACAAAGGATTCATCCACCTATTAATTCAAAATGCAAAAATATATTTATTTTTATCCATGGATTTTATTCCCTGTTGTGCCTTCTTGACAGGAGAAAGCTTAATGGTATGTTAGCAGCAGATAGAAAGCCTAAGGGTGATGAGGAGACGAGTCTGTGCTTTGACACATGTGAGTTGCAGTTTATGAGTTAAGAGAAACATATCTTCTCTTGTATGCTGAAGAATCATATGATGTTTTACGAAAGAAATCTCTGATGTTTTTCTTCTGCCTCTTGCACTTGTCCTGTAGGACAAAACCAGATGCATCAGAGCAATGCCGTGGGCTGCATTTCAGCACTCATACCTTTGCATTAAAACATAGCATCAGTGTATGGTAAGTTCCACCACTGCTTTGTAACTGATTAGTATTATGTACTGACGAATCTTATCTTGTCATACTATTTGGCATACATCCAAATTTTCTGATACACGAAGTAAATGATGACATTTTCAATGTAATTTGAGTTTTGCTGGTGTAAAATGTGGACAGTTCAACAAACTTAGAAATGGAGGGTAGTCCTAGCTATGCAGACCTTATTCTGGTGGTTGTATAATGCCCTCTGAGAAGAGGCAAATATAATTTACAGGCGGTTTCCATACAAGGGGATTGCAGTTTCTACTCTTCCCAGGAGATGGCATACATCTTTTGGAAAAAAATGTCTGCTCACTTCCTAAAGGAGCAGTGAGGTGTAGGAGGAAATACTTCAATGCACCATTCAGTCCTGCGATTTCCACTTGAAAAATTGAAAGTCAGTTGGCAAACCCCTTGGGATTTAGGAGAGATGGAATGGGGATTGCCATCCACAGAGAAGAGTTTGTATGAATAGCTCAGCAGGAGGAGGGCGAAGAATCCCCACCTAGCAACCGCATTTTCTTTGTGGCATAATATATGTAAGACTATAATACAATGCCCTCCTACTTTCATCTTTCTATATTGCCACTCATCAGCATTACAAAGAACGTAGCTATTAAAAGAACTGCCTCTTGGCACCCAAAAGCCATAGCACTGTATTTTCTACAACAAAAAAACTCGAGCCTCTATTATTTGTTTTGCTACATTTGCAGCAGTCTCCCTATTAAGCTTGCTTCTCACAGCTCCCTGATCTCATTCCCTGTTGGATCTAGATCAGACACACAAGAGGTCAGGCTGACTTTCAAACCTTCTTGCGGGCTGGCAGGCATAGAAAAGTGTAACAGTAACAAGGATTAAAAAGTTCTCAGATGGGCCTACCAATGTGGAAAGCCCCTCCCTTCCCCAGACTTGCCACCCTCTAAAACCCTTGGCGTAAACACCAGAATCAGATTTATCGAGAGAGCTTGTATTAACCCCTAGTTATTCAGGCCAGCGCTTGCAACCATGGGGGCCTGTCCTGAAGCTTCTACAAGTATGCTCTTAGGCATCAGCCTAAGAAAACTTCAGCGAGGTTTTCAAAGGTCCTGCAGCTCCTGCTAATGGAATAGAATTGCCACCAATTTCTTGTGGTAATCCCAAACCTTGGAACTGCAGTCTGAGGCAGTGAAGGGCCATCAGACATTGCTCTCGTTACTGGCACACCAGTGTGTAGGTGTTTGTGGTAAATGGGAACTGGTAGGTCATGATTCGTGATACTGCCTGTATGTTCAAAGCTACATTAAAAAAAAAAAAAAAAGGACTAAAAAAACTCTTGCTGAGAGGGAAGCTGCTGGTCAGCAGCAATGGCTACAAGAACCAAAATCTAATCCATCAGCAGTCACTTCCCTACCTCCTGGCAGACAAGACTAAGGTAGCTGCAGTGGAGAAAGCAGTACATTGTGTCAGTTGCTGAAGGAAGCTGCAGCCAGAAGGAAAAATAGAAATATTTAAGAACTGGTTGCCCAGCTACTGCAGCAGGCAGCATCGTCACCACACATCGCAGTCAAGCAATTAACTTGACGATTAACTTGACTGCAAACAGGGTCAGGTCTAAAATTCGTCACAGGGGATGTGTGAGGCTCCCCACCTGTGTGTTTCAAAGCAACATGCTGGGCACGGGACTTCTGATTCATCAGGTCCAGACTGTTACATTGCAGGCAA
Source organism: Morus bassanus (assembly GCA_031468815.1). NCBI lineage: Eukaryota > Metazoa > Chordata > Aves > Suliformes > Sulidae > Morus > Morus bassanus. The sequence continues at coordinate 103,670,866 of CM062567.1, forward strand.
CCTAGGCACTGATTTGTGGGATTATAGGGAGGGGGGTGCAAATTAAAGAGGGCTGTAACCCTCAACAGTTGCTGCCAGGGGTTGCATGTGCTCTTCATTATGTGATGGGTACATGGTTGCACCTCCCCATTCCTCCCATAAGTACCAGAGCTGGAGCTATTCCCACAGCCACTATATAAAAGCCCCTAAAGAGGATGCTTATCTCTGTATCTCCCTAGTTTGTTACTGCTGCTGTTCATGGGGATCAACTTTTAGCTAAGGCCTCGCTGTTCAGCAAAAGGCTCATTTGTGTCGCTACCTAAATTGCCCATCTCTTACAGGTCTTCCTTCAGCTGCAAGCAGCGACTCTGGAGCCTGAATTTAAATGCACTAAGATTGCAACAGGCAACCTGTCTTACTTCCCCAAGGCAACGAACCCCCTAACTGGAGCCCCCAGTGCCTGTTACAGTGTGGTGTTGGGACATCAATTTTGCATATCTGGAGAACTGCCCTTACTGTGCATCATGGTCTCCCACCAGATGGGCACTCTGATAATCGTTGGTGTGCCTGGCCACCAGCTGTTGGGGATAACGTGACCCCTCAAAGACACACTGGGAAATCTTAAAGCAACTTGACAGCATGCTCCTTTCAACCTGCCTTCTTCCACTGTGTTCAACACAACAGAGGCAAGGCAGGTTTCAGACCCCAGGGGTCACAAAGGTTTGAGATGAGCTTATGCCAGCTCCACTAAAATAAAAGTAAGCAAAACAGCTGGTAGCAGGTAAGTGGTGTATTTCTGAAGTTGCTGGGGGATGTTTGAAATGCACTTATCTTGATGTTACCGGATAGTTTTAAAAGAGCTCACTGGATTTGCTGTAGTCAGCTGTTTGCTTATTCTACCAAATAAATATAAGACACCGCTCTTCAAAAATGAAAGGTTAAATTTGAATGCCATCCACAGGAAATGGGAGCGTAAGGGTGAGCGTGTATTTTGAAATACAGGTGTTACAATTCCCATTCTAGCTTGCAGAACAAACCCCAAGCCCTTACCATGTCACTCTAATGATTTATAAGCACATCTTTAAAACTTATGCACTTCTTCACGATGGCTCTCTGGTACACACGAGGCTCAGCAGCCTGCTTGTTTCTCATGCTGCAGAGATTATTGCTTTTACTGATGGCCAGACTGTGGCTGCCCGGGAGCAGGTGTGCGAGTGAGGGGAGGTAGGGAAGCTCAAAGCCTTCATCTCCTCAGGCACCTATTCAAGAAGCAGCAATCACAGTCTTGCTTCTTACAGTCACCAATTCAAAAAGAGCAGGTGAGCCACCCACCCCACCAGTTGTACCTACACAGTTCAAATGGGGTAAATGCATTTCCCTCCAACTGTGCCCTCTGGGCTGTTTTGGAGATGTTTCTGCTGTATCTTTAGATGTGTCAGTGAATAGGAGCTTCTCCAAGCGCTGGGGTAGCATTCAGTAAAGAAAATCAGATGGCTCCTTGGAATCACTGACTCCCCTCCTTTATTCACAGGAAGAGAAATTCTGTGTTTCTGTTAATGTGAAAGGGCTGGATCTTTCAAGCGTATCTATATAGTCTGCCCTATTGCTCAGGCCAGGTGACACCTGGCACTTGATTTCAGGTGGGTTGGCCACCCAGGACTGCATAGGGGCTGCCAGGTCTTTGCTGCTCAGAAAACCGGGAAAGGGCAGCTGTAGGAATTTTGCCATCTAGTTAGGGAGAACAGGAGCAGATTTAAATAGAGACATATGTGCAGAAGCACGAGGAGAAGAAAAAGTGAAAATGAGATCAAGGACATACAGACATGAAATTATTAAAGAATCTATTAATGATTTAGGATTTACTCTGAACCATACCAAAATGGAACAAACCAAAGGAATGTGTTTCTCAGTTTTGTTTGATGCAAAATCTAAACCATACTTAATATATCATCAGATTTCAAAAATAAACTTATCTGACAACGTTTCTTTCCTGTGAGATTTACTGTTCTTTAGAGCTAAAATAGGCAAAGGGGGACTTCTAGGTGGTTATGATAAATGGCTTATTTCCATTGACTTCGCTGAAGCTGTGGTATATTGGTCTAGTTTTTGGGTATCTGACCTGAAGGGCTAGAAAAACTTTGAGGAGACCAGCACTAAAACCTACTTCTAGATGCAGGTAATGCAACAGTTTTCCTAAGGACTAAGAAATATTCAAGGCTGTAAGTATGATGCTTGCAAAATGATAAGGACATTTCCAAAGACAGAATACACTTTTTTCCCCCCAAACTGCAACTCTTCTCTTTGAAATGCATGTATATTTTTCATGACTTATCCTGATTCCTTTTTTTTAAGGAAGAAGTTGCTCAGTTTAGATGCTAAGTGCTGGCCTTTCCCTTTAACGTTCTGTGTGGAATCATGTTACAGAGAATTAGAAACTTTCAGGGCCTCAGTCCTCTCAGGATTGAATTGACAATGATTAACATCATCATTTCAATGATTGTCACTTTACCCCTCTCACAGATACCCTAAAGGTTTTCTGCCATCGTGTAACCACAGCTGAACGCTAAAAATGCTTTCCACTGTAGGAACAGCTATCTGAAGATCATTTTCATTTCTCCTTTTCACGTGCAACTGTTTACTCCATTCTCAGAGTAATGCCAAAAAAAGTGGTGGTAAAAGCAGAAATGAAAGAAGTTGCAAAAAAAAAAAAAAAAAAAAGCAAGCTGTTTCAATTTGGTTAAAATTGAGACTTTTAGGGTTAACTCTGGCTGTGGAAAACAGCAACAGCCAATCTCAGGGGCAGAAAAGCAAACAAGAAGATGCACAGCGCTTGTCACCAGGAGAGTTACTGGCTTCTACTCAGAGGAAGCATCTGCCAAAACGTGATCTGATCAGGGTAGAGTTAGCCTGATATAAAAACAATTCTATTAATCAATTGTTAAGATCCAGGCAGGAAGAAGTTACAATTTGGTCTCGGAGCAGTGACTGCACCATAAAACTTCCTTGAGAATTGTTTTATATTTCTTTCACAGTCTAAATGTTTTGATTACCAAGGCAGTGTTTTCCCACGAGACGTATCTTAAAGGGATGTGGTGCCAGGACCAAGTGGGATGAGATGATAAAATATAAGAAGCTGGAACATGAGAAGTTTGAAACTCAGCTGTGAAAATGTTTATTGGATAAATGTTTACTCTGCTGCGTGCTTGTATTTATTTTTCTTTCAAACCTTTGAGTCTCCTTACTGCTTCACTGAGACAATTAATTCTCTTTGGAAAACATGACATGGTTAATTAAACAGGTGAGAGAAACTAGTTTCTCAACTGTCTGGAGATTCAAAGATCCAATTGCAATTTACAAAGAATATATTACAGTTGTCAACATCATGTGAATCCTGGATTGTCTGAGAATGATAAACACATGAATGCTGTAGAAAATACCCTTTAGAAACCTGAGCTCTTACTCATCAAGGCCAGTTCTCTGCAGTTCCAGGTGGTCACAGCACACTGTGCTTTTCATGAACCGATTGTGCTTCATCTTAAAAATACCTAAGGATTTTGCCCCCTTTTTCTTTCTAAAGGCTGGCTGCTTCGAAACCTCACGACTCTGATGGTTAAGAAACAGATTCTGAACCCCCTGGCTATTTTGTAGCCATTTCTTCTTGTGCCAGAATCGTTCTTAGCTTCAGCAGCCCATCTTCATCCCTGATGTTAATGCCCGTGATATATTTATGAGGATAAACTTATGTTCTCTTAAGTCTTCACCCTGCTAGCCTGAGCAATGCAAGCTTGGGGACACCTCTTCATGTGGAGGGCTATGCGGTGTCTTTGCACATGAGCCAGCCCTGCTTGGACCACGTGGCATGGGCCCTGCCATGAGGTGCAGTGGACCACTGCATCTTCTCTCCAGATCCCACTCCATCTCTGTTTCCACTCACTCATGCTTCATACCCACCAGCAGGCACCAATGGGCTTGAAGAGGTGCTGAAGAAGGCAGCTAAACCCAAGCTCTCATAGAAACTGCTTGAAAAAATAGCACTTGCACAATGAACTTGGGCCTGTGCCATATAGAAGATCAATCTAGAAGATGGTACAGAAATTGCCTGATGGGGCTATATAAATGAGTCTAAACTCTCTGAGGCAGAGACTGTTACTTCCCCTATTTTTTCTTACACCTAAAATGATATGGCCTTGATCGGCAGCCTCCCAGTGCTACTGCAATCTAAGTGTTAAGTATTCATAGCTTCAAACAGCGGGGAGTTTTTAACCATGCTATGCTATCTGTTGTACTAGGGAAGACCTGTGCACTTAGCTTTATTTATGGCAGGAGGGACTTAAGCGTGACAAAAAAGGCACTGATCTGGGTGGGGAATGAGGTGAGGATACTCTGGCAGTGAACTTTCTTTATTACACCAAATGGTAAGACATGCTCCTCTTTGCCTGTCATTAGTGACTGCAGATTTTCTTTCATGGTTTTCTATGCAGAGAGATCAGGCAACTATGTGTAAATACTTTACATTTGGCTATTGTTTAATGCATGTTTTATTTCACTGGTTTTAATGTATTATCTGTAAACAAGCACTACTGTTTGGCCAACTGTTATGTTTTGTTTAAGGTTACTTAAGTCTCAGTTATTTGTGGAATGCTCCTATATTCCTCTGGGCGGTCAGTGCATAACTCACAATTATCTAATTTTTTGAGAGAAAAAATATCTCAGATCATTTTTATGCATCTTTTACATAGCTGTTAAATATTATCAGACATACATATTCACTTCAACCCTGCCACATCTGCAATTGTGGTTGAAAGTAAGAGGTTCTCTCTATAGCAACCAGTGCATGTTCAGTTTTTTTGTTTTAAAGTACCAAGAGCCAGATTTTGCTCTCAGATCCTCAGTAGTTTTGTTTTTCTGAATTTTTTTTTCTTGAGACTGAATAAAGTCCTGATATTTTTCCATTACACGTGTCTCAAGATGAGTCTGATTTTGGCAACTTTCTGAACAAACGGTTTGCTGATTTTTCTCTCAATCCAAAATGTATTAATGGATCTTTGGGAGGGGCTATGCTTCGAATGGATCTGGACAGAATTAGTGACGATGAAATGTTTACTGCAGTAGATTCTTTCTGCAGAGCCTTTAGAACTAATTCCAAATGCATACACGACTGCGTACTTTTAATTGGATAATTCTTGCCTGTTGACTTTCTTCCAGCTTTATCCTGTAAGGCAATGTGTGTCAAGATTTCAGAGTCACCTGCATATCTGTGTATCCTTGTTTTTCATCCGTATGTGTAAACAACTATTTGCCCATGCAAAATGGGTCCTTAGATGTGCAAATACTTGATCTTCTTGCATAAATATTTTTTGCAAGCGGATCTGTTTACAAGAATGACTACATGAAATACAGATATGTTTGAAATTAAATACAATTAAATACAGGTCTGTTTATATGAACAACCACACACACAAAAAGAGGGAATTTAACTCTGAAATTGGGGAATTCTGTCCTGTATCATCTCTCGAGTTTTTTGTATTTCTTTATGTATGTGGAACTACCTCACTAATTAAGTAGTTTTAGCAGTGAACCTAGCACATATACCAACAAAACATCTAAGCATGTGTTTAACTTTAGCGGAGCTTAAGACCCAAGCAAAGTTAAGCACATGCTTCAGTGCCTGTCTGAATTGGACCCACATTTAGATCCAGCACTCTGCATTTTTCCAGGCTTCCCTATTTCCTTCACTGCAAGAGAACCAAATTTCAATAGAAAGAGTTTATAGAGGATTCAGCATTAGGTGTTGTCAGATATATTTTATAGTCAGATTCCTTTTGTAGTCAAAGCTGATCTCAGTAAGGGCTGAGAAATTCAAACACATGCTGTGCACTATATCTAGCATTTCCAGAGTTGTTAAGGAAATGGTGATCCTATTGATCTGCGCATTACCTTGCAGTCCTCCAAAAATTAAGTCTGTGACATCTACCTCTCCAGAAAAATCTGTGCATTGGTCTCTGAATGTTACTTGGCAGCACAAATATTTAATTTAACTGACCGACCCATTAAGTGGGAATCACATTATTCAAGAATAATCAACGTTCGGCTGGTGGTCCAGGGTGCCGAGAGCTGTTTCTGAAGAACATTACATTTGTCCTCATTTCAAACTGGAATAGATAGTTATTGTAGAGCAGTATCACAGACAATTAGTTATGCAGTGTTGTTTTGTTAAAGGCCAAGCCCTGAGCAGGGGACTAAGAGAAACCACGTTTCCCTGGTGTTACCGTGTCGGAAGGGAACTTGTGCTCCTTGACAAATGGTCTTTACTGTAGATTATTAGCGCACAAGACAATTGCTTTCTTCCAGAAGTCTTCTGGGAAATAGAGAACGCCTGCAGTACAAGGGTGGGAGAGCCCCTGAGTCCCCATGACTGCTTCAGTTGGCTTTCAGGTGTGGTATACAGAGGGGTAGGGCAAACCTCTGTCTTCTGTCATCCTCACTGTGGTTTTCTACCAAGCATTTCACTGCTATGTCTGTGCTTCCTATTCCTCACTCTCCCTCATATTATCATTACAAGACGAATGTGGAAATCCAAGACCTTGGCCCTGGGACCTGGAATTTGTTGGCTCTGCTGGACCAGGCAGGGCTGAAGGTATTTCGTAAACTTAGAAAGAACCAAGAATGCCTTATTGGCTTTATATTTTGTGATGGTGACTTTAATGGTACTTAAAATTAGAAGTCAAGTCTCATAACACTGTTCCGTAAGAAAAACAAAATGCTTCTGGTTAGAAATATTTTAATTTTCCTTTTACATGAAAAGTTTGTAGCTATTTTTATACCAAGTTGTTCTCCACCTTTGCTCCCCCTCTATCTTTTTGATGATTCGTATGTGATTACTGCTAACTTAATGCTAGAGAGATTACTTATTTTGTACAGCAGATATAGGTTTCATCTGCATGCTATAAATATGTACAGTAGGCTCAGCTTTTAGAAATATAACCTTTTATAAGACTTCAGATTTGGTCTTTTTTGCAAATATTTTATTTCTATTTTGTTTAAGTTTAGTTCTGACTTGGCAAAACGCTTGTGCATTTGGCCCACTGTTTAAAAAATGTGCAAAATTTTCTGTGCTAAATGGTTTAATTCCCTGTACACTTCCAAAATGCCACTTAGTGAAAACCAACCACAAAGACAAACCCTGTTATTTAGCAGTCATGTTTAAGATAGCAAAGAACAGCTTCCATGTGGACAGGGCCTTCGGATCAGACAGGAGGAATGGACTAAGAGATTGTATGACTACAAACAGATGAAATCATGTGATGGGCTTTATTGCTGGTGAAATCTGTTTCCACTTGCTGCCACCCACTAATTTGACAATAGATTGCATCATGTGGTTGCAGCAACTGAGATGACTAGCAACCATTTTAAACTGCTTTCCTTAAAGGGGAAAACACCCTATAAAAGCAGTGGAACGGAGAAACAGTGTTGTGAATATATTTTAAAATTTAGATAAATGCAGTAATGTATGCTGCAGTATATTAAATTTAACATAATCCAAGTATTCGGTGGGGAGCTAAAGTATTAGCCAAAATTTGTTTATTGAGAGATTATTCTTAGTGGACAAAGACAGCTAGGAGGTTTGTTAAGAGTAAATTAGCTCGTACTAGAATTGCAATTACCACCTAAGTGCTGTATGGGAAATGCACAACATTTTTCAAAGCAGAAAAATAAATAATAATGAACCCTTAGCTTAAAAATGCAATTCTCTCCATGTTCCTTTCTTGTAAAGAAAAATCTACATTTCAAAGGAATATTTTCTTACATATGGAAATGCTTATTTTCTAGCTACTGAAGATGTGCCAGGAAATATTAGAGAATATCATGTTCAGAGTTTTAGAAGGCAAATTGCTTCTGCATACACTGTATCTAGCAGACAGCTTTACGGTGCTCTTTACCTGTCTGTCATAACATCATCAGTTTTTCCAAAGTACCTGAAGGCTTTGAAAGTTAAGAATTGTAGCAGTATACCTTCACATGACACATGTATTTAGCAATGCTAAGCTGATTAGCAAGTAAATATAAACAACAGCTTTATGTGCTTTCAGCCCAATTATTAAATGTTCCTTGATGGAAGGAAAAAAACCAACTTTGAAATTAAATACTTGCATCAGCATAAGAAGATGGATTTTAAAGAGCACTTATCAAAGCACATATGACATGGCTGTGCACCTTAAAAATGAGTTTCAGATGTACTTTATTGTCTTAATTTATATCCCAGGGAAGCAGGGAGGGCCACCTTAGCTGTGGAAGATTTGGCTTTTTAGATATAAACACTGACTTTAAAACATCTCAGCAGCATTTTCAGATTGTCACAGTGAGAAGAAACATCCATGTTGTTAGCCAGATGGGAAATTTCATATGTGTTTCTTAAACTGGTTAATTTTCTTCTTCAGTGCAGAGAAGCCAAGAGCTAATGCTGAGGTCTGGGACATACTTTCAAATGCTTTTTGTGTCAAATTCCATGCACCCAGAAAGCCTTACTCTTTTATTTATTTGTTTGTTTTTATTTTAGCGAGAAAACGGTGCATTTCTGGCAGCTTATTCCCAATCTGGTTTAAACCATTCTGGTATTCTGACAGAAGAAAAAAATTCTTTGAAACTGCCAGGATAATTTGAAAAACTATTTCAGAGATAATAACTGAGCTCTCCTTAGATTTCATATTGAGACAAGTTTTAACCGATTGAGTAAGAGCTGTAGAAATGCCCATGGTCGTACCTTTGAGAAAGTTTTCATCACCACTGCATTCACCACTTTGGCCTCCCCCTTATTTTAACAAATCATGAAAGAAAATAGCTCTTGTACCTCTATCTGTTTGCTCTTTAGTTTCTTTCATTCGCAGTAAATTTTCCTACTTGCTTTTGATTGACTCCAAATTACAAGGTCAAGATCAGTTTTACTTATTGAGTCAGCATAATGCAAATAAATTGCTGCTGCTGTTGGTTACTGCTTAGAGCCTGCAAGGGAGCAAGCCCAGCCCCCCCGCCCCACACTGTCTGCCAGCAGTGCATCTGCTAACCAGCACGGGGTGCGCTGAATTGCAGCCATCCTGGGGGGAGCCCCTGAAGGCAGCAATGGCCCAAGGCTGCTTTTTAGGGAAAGAGGAAAAGGAATTCAAACCCAAAGCTTTTTGAGGAGATGGTTCTTGCAGGCAGACAGAGAGACGGGTGTTGGGAGTCAACAGATGCGCCGAATGGGATTTGAAAATGAAGCACGTCGAAACTGTGTTCCTTGGGACTGCAACCACCATAATGCACATGATGTTCACGCTTAAATTTTAAAAGCAGATTTTAGCAAAGTTCAGAACACTAAAATTTCCTGATATTCAATAGTTGTGAAAGCACATTTTTGGAAAACAATGACTGAGGAAGATTCTCACTAGTTTGGAAACCAGAACTTTGAGAAAACTTTGGAAACCCCTAAGCTTTATTTTTGAATCAGTAAAACCAGAAATCCTGCATGGAAAAAGACCACAGATTTTGTAGGTTAACAGAAAAAACCACAAAACACCAAAAAAACCCTTTCCCAACTGCTGTTTCTAGGTGGTCGCATGAGGGGTTTTTGAGCAGGTGAAATGTAATTGGAAGGGAGCAGAAAAACTGGGAATTCCTCCTCCATGTGAAATTTCTTGTGTTTGTAAAGTGGAATTGTGGTCATCTTACAGAAATGCCACCACACCAAATGCCTTTAAGCAATGATTGACAGCTTGCTGATACCTTATCTGCAGTGTACCACTTTGTGTGTTTCTACAATGTTACCAGGTTTGATGGTAATGATTAGTATGCACGTAATTCAAGGCAATACCAGCATTAGCCATGCTCAGCTTGGCATTCAGACAATGGAGGAAAATGAGGTGTAATTTTTAGCCTGATAAAAGACCCGTGAAAAACTGGAGAACAAAATGACATGCTAACTTCCCTTTAACAAATATAGTGTTCAAATGACTGTTTAAGAAATAAAGATTTTGCATATCCTATCATAAGATCACTATGCACCAGGTTAAATGGCATAGCTGATCAAGAGATGACTATGACCCAGTTTTATTACGGGTAGGCTAACCTCAAAAGAATCAGCAGATCTTTTCAGTTCACAGAAGGATAAAATTACCTATATGCTCATGCAACCTTTAGTCAAACCTCCTGCAAGCCAACAGAACTACTGCTCATGCTTATAAAGCTAGCCACGTGTAGAAGGATTTTAAGGACCAGGACCTAACATTTGCCCCAATTCCTAAGCTGGAAATCATATGAAGGCCGTCCTAAGTAATTCCCGGGTGGAAGTGCTTTGGGGTTAAAAAAAAAGAAGCATGAAAGAAAGGTAATTTTGTCTTCAAATCTCTACAAAAATTCTTGCAAGAGAAAAGTTGGAGACTCTTTTACAGCATAAAAATTGGTTCCATTTATTCACTATCACTTTTCTTTCATGATGAACACAGCCATGTGCACCTCATGCCTATTTATTTCTTAGTTTTTTTCATCCTTTGCAGGTCTTTCTATCCAAGAGTCTTATGAGATTCAGCACTATAGCTACAGTAGTTCAAGGATGTGTCTAGAGCTTGAAAATATTATCTTGGATCTCAGCTGGACTTTGTATATAGCCTTGCTGACTGTGTCTCTTCTCAAGTTTCTTCAGTTGCTAACTATGCAGTTGTGTTTGCTTGGGTTTTGCCTTTTTGGGGTGCATGTGATCCTTCTGACGTGTCAGTTAGGTGATCCAGCCTTGCCTCTCCCACTGTCTCTGCATGGAGCTGTCATGGGGCTATCTCTGAGAAGTGTTGCTTTGCGCCATGAGGAAAGTTTTTTCCTCCCAAGAACTGCATGGCCTTTGGGTCAGGTCCTCCAATTCCTTTCATTCAGATTCCTAATTCAGCCAGATCTGTGTTGTGCTGTGGAAGGCAGTATTCCCAGGGCTGGGTACTGGACCCAGCCCAACCTCCTCGCCTAAAGGCAACAGGACAAGACTCATGCAGCAATGCAGAGGCAGTGGGATGAGGAATGGAGGAAGGTTGCAACTACTCTCAATTACTCTCTGTCAATCTGTTTGGTCTGAGGAAAAACTACAGAGAAAGTTGACATCGCTGAGGTGCCCAAGACCTTTAAGAGAGCTTTGCTTCAGGGAACTGAAAGCACTGAAAGTCACTGACTGATTCAGTGAACTGTCCTGAGGTAATAATTTAGGAGATACTTTGATTTTTTTTCTTTTTCTTTTTACCTTCTGAGCACCTACACAGAAATGGCACTGGTGAATCATTAGGGTATTTCACTCATTAATCTGGGAAGCTGCATGACTGATACTTCAGCAATGGTTATTGAAAAGCCACAAAAAGACATTTTATCCTAGTCAATGCATACAGATGTTTAGATGCTGCTGCAATGCTAAGTGTGGTTCTTAAGGACTCATGCCTTTTCACTCCTCTGCCTCATAAGGACCTGGACAGTAGCAAAGAATGATTTAGCTATTTTCTGTGCCAGTGGGAGGTAACGGCAGAAAGTATGGTGGTCAGACAAAAAAGATCATGGAAATGACTTATGATTAGGTCAGATGTTAGTGGGCTGAAAACCTTAATCTTATGACTGCTGATTGTTTTTTAACAAAATGGTTATGAGTGTTTATAAAGCAGAGAAATTCCATCAGATGGAGGCAGAAAGGTTTAGGAAATCTAAGCACAAAGGCACTAATCAAAACCTCCCCAAGCCCTGTGTGGCTGATGGCAATGAGAAGAGCTGGACAGCAGGATGCTTTCTTAATGTGCAGTATTTGGCCAATAATAACTGTTATGAACTTCTATTAGTCTCACTGAAGAGCTACATATTCATGGAACTGTTGTTTATCTGCTTCTTCTGGTTCATTTTATCTCTTACTTACTCATTATATCTCAGTTTTAAGGTAAAAAAAAATTGTTTATGGACCAAAATGAGACTCTCTTGCTCAACAAACAAAGTAAAAACAAATGCCAAAATTCTGGTTGTTTTGATTTGCATCAGAGATCATTATAAGTACTCATAATACTCCTTATCATTCACTAGTGATGGATGGAAAGGACAGTTTTAGAGTTCATGCCATTATTCTCAGTAGAAAGTACAAGATGCTGAAACCTGGAAGATACTAGGAACAAGGAATTGCTACAGAGTATAATGACTGATTGTACAGCATCCTTTGGAAACTTTTATTCATAGTATTTTGAAGGAGTTCAGCTTGCTATTGGAGGAGCTGGATGACATCTTAGTTCACTTACTACTGTTTCAATTCACTTTATTTGTGTTTCTTCCCTTAAAATCCCATAAATTCTCTTGAAAACCCTGAGTACCATGTGGCTTGAAAAGTACCATCAAATACATTTGCAGCGGTGGTTCCACTGTCTATTCCTCTTTTGCTTCCAGGTTTGCTTTGACATTTTCCAACGTATTTTTTCTAAGTGTCCAGATATTGGTTTGTGTATTTTTTATTTTACTGGTTCAGGCAAATATTCAAGTTCAAGTTGCTTTGCATGGGCAATTATTCTGAACTCACAAAGTTAATAAAAAAGCATTTCCAAACCACACTGGGGCTCTCAAAGGCAAAACTGATCATGACTTTATTCCCAAACCTCCAGGTTGAAAAGTACAACCAGAGAAATCCTGCAAAAGTGATAGGCTGATTGTGGAATTGTTAATAGAAAACTGCTTCTAGAGGGACAGGTAATGTCTACACAGGATTGTCTACACAAGCATGATAGCAGTGGACCTGTATTGTGCAGGTCTTGTGGTGCTGGAGGAACTGGTCTAATCTGACTGGCAGAAGTTCAGGATTTTATCTGGCTTCAAAATTAAGTGTGGATGCAGGCATGACCTATAAAATTTTGTAGTATAAGCACAAAAATTTCTCAATTCTGTGTCTGTAAGATCGTGTGTCTGCAAAATAATGATGTTTACCTGTCTCAAAGATTATCACATTGAAAGCTGTGATTTTTTCAGAGAGCACTGTAATGGGGCCAGATAAGTACCATCCATAAACAGAGACTTACTTTTAAAAACATTTTTGTATTGAGAAGTAATGACTGCTCAGTTTAGAGTTTCCAGCAGCTCCAAACAGCTGACATTGCTTCACTTATGGCAGTCAGGACTTCTTTCCCTTATGAGGCAAAGGAGCCATTATATTGTTATGTAAAGAAAAAGAGAATGGGCAGGATATTATTATTATTATTTGCAAGACTGTGATAAGGGGCAGGTTACAAACCTTGAGATGCTACACACCTTACCCTTACTGTTTACAAGGTTGCCTGTGCAAAGCCTTGCTCAAACGAATGGGCTTGAAAAAGGAGTAAAATCACTGTAAGTCCTGTCACATTTTGGGCTATGTTAATCAAACAGTATGTCACAGCCTCAAAGCTCAGGAAAACCACCAAGTTGCCTTCCTACCTGTAGTTCCTGGGCTGCTTTGAACCCATGTGTGCCCTGCTGACATGAATTAGAGTTGATAGGAATGACTGATCCAATTTATGATGGATATGCAACTCATAATATAGAGAATATAGAGTACTGCAACCATTCCCTCTTCTGTCTCAAGATGCCCCTATTCCTACTGATGCTGTGGACTGTCGAAACAGGAGTCTCTAGATCAGGTATAAAGCTGGCCGAAAAAGTGAGCTTCTGTGAAAAAGGTGTGCATGTGAAGCATTTCTTGGTTTTTCCTCTAACTGGGAGAATTGTCCCAGCTGGCATCTTCCTCTATGGGCAACTCCTGTACCCCATTCAGGCAGCATACAGAAGCCTTGTATGGTCATATTACTTTGCCTGTGAAATGGCATGCTTAACTACAGATAATGACAATAGCGTGTCTGGATGACATGATAGCTATGACCTATGAAAAAGAGGATTTCTTAATGTTATATTAAAAGCAAAAGCATCACAGGAATCAAGCTGCAGTTTCATTATGTGTGCTTGAACTTTCCTTAATATTTCAACTCAGCAGTGAATTCTTTTGATGAACAATAAATTAATCACCATGTTACAAAAACAATACCATGAGAATCCCACAGAAAGCAGAAAGCTTTCCTTGCAGAATATTTTTCCTCTGACTCATTATAGCAATTTTTCCTAATACATACCTGAAACTCAACACCTCTCATTACACACCTGAGAAGTGTATAACTCCTAAAGAAGGTTGTCCCATTATTTACAAATTAAATGTGTATTAATTGAAAGCAATGTCTGAGACTAGAAATAACTTATGCACTGACAATTTACAAGAGGTTATCTCAACACCTATTTTTCTGTTAGTAATAAAAAAAGTCTTGTTGTTACCATAGAAACTGTCATATCTCTACCTACACGTCTCAAAGAAATGCATCAATATACTCATTTAGTGTGTATGTGTGAGAGTGTGTCCCGCCCAGTGCTTGAAGGTAATCCTGGATCCTGTTAACAAATGGTGAAAGAAATAAAGCAGGATTAAGTGACAATTTATTGTCATCAAGCCTAAAAATCTGGAGTCAAACTGATAGACAAAACTCACCAGGCAAAGTTGCTCTGAAGTTCAAACAAAGGTCCCTATCCTGCCAGATACTCTGTGGTTCTCAATCCCCCTGCACCCATGAAGTTGCTTTAGGTTGGGTTCAATTTATCCTTGCAATGAACGTTTCAACAAGACAACTGGAAAGAAAGGAAGATTTTTTTTTTATTCCAGAAATGCTGTTTTGGAAGAAATTTATAGTTGCTATTAACAGGTGAGATCAATAATTCACATCACTGCTTTTAAATATTATGCTCAAATGTCACAGTAGTCAATTGTTCTTTATTTACTTTCTCATATTGTTTCCACCTTCATTATAGCAAAGTTCTCCCATCACAACCACTCTGTGCAGTAGAAGGAAATTATTTTAGCTGACACAAGTGAGACACTTAAATCAGATCCCTGTTATATTTTTATTAATTCTTTAGTTTCTCTTGTCACTTGGATACCATCTTGAAGGAAGGGAGAATGCTCAGGTTGTTGCTATGTAGAGTGTAAAGGAAGGAATTTACAGCAGAACTATCAAATAGATACAGTTACAGCTTTAAACATAGGTTTTTTTTCTTTTTTTGGCTCTTACTTTTTAAAACACATATAGTCTCTATCTTTTCTGGCTATCCATGAACTATTTTTTGTGATCCCTGGATTCTGTCTTATAAAGTGCTGTGTTGCTTATCTCAATTTAAACATGTTTTGAAGTGAGAAAAGGTAGGAAATTTTTATTTTGAGGACTTGCTTCTTCATATATTGAATCAGTGAGGCACGATTATGGCTAGAGTTTGATTATAGTCTGGACTTAGTAAACTTCAAGGGTTCTAACAAGCTCTAACTTTCAAGGCTAACTAAAAATTGCACTGCAGCATAAAAACCACTCAGCAACAAATCTGGCTGGGCATTACAAATGGATTTTTATTTATTAATGTACTTAAGCATATGAAATTCATTATTGTACAGAAGGATTGCACGTTTTGGTTTGCTGAGAAATGCAATATTGAACATATGTAAACTAGACTGCCAGAGGAGGAAATGTTATGATGTTTCTGTTATAAAGTTTTGCAATTGGAATTTTGAGGAGGTTGTTGGTGTGGAGACCTGAAAGGAACCTTTTTCATCTCTATTTGCAATGATAGAGGGAAAAAGAGTGCTCTCAAACCCTGCCTGCATGACCCTGGTCTGTCTGTACAAAATGCCTTCAGGGATACAAGTAGATATATCATAGAACTTTGCAACTAGGAAAATGTATTTATATGGCATTACCGAGGAAATTCAATTGAGTTCTGTAGCCCCAATATTTTTATTTCTATGTCTTGTACTCCTTGAGAATCGCGGGAAGGAGGGAAGGATGCGAGTAAGAGTACAGCTGCACAAGACTTACTAGTCTGGATGACAGTATTTTGTTTGCTCCAGGGATTTGCTTGGCACAAATAAATTATAGGCCAAATGCTCAATTCCTTGCCTAACCAGAATTCAAAATGAGGGCTTTAAAAGCCTTTTTGCTTAGGTAAAAGCCTTTTTGCTTAGGTAAAATCTTGGAACAACCTGAGAGGCCAGGCCCAAATTAAGAAAAGGTCTCAGTTATTACTACAGTAAGTGTGGCAGCATCTCACAGCAAGTACTTCCCTTGGATCTTCCTAGGGTTCACAGCTGTGAATGAACTCCAGCTAGGGAGTGGAAAGGTTTCTGGATTCCAAAGCTCTCTGAAATCTCAAATCCTGTGTCTTTATTGGGTTAGGATGCAGTTTGCAGCCTGCAGCTTCACACTTGTGTATGACTAGCAGTCAAAACTTGAAACTCTCCAAGTTTTATGCACCTGAACTCAAGGAGATGACAATGGCAGCCTTCAGTGTAAGGGACTATGGGACTTACTTACTCAAGGAACAAAACCATAGGCTTTAGGTCAGAGAGTGCTTGAAGTCACAACTCTCCCCATAGAGAATGTCCCCTAACCATCAAACTGTAGACAAGATGAAGGCTGAGCTAGCTTCCATGTCACTGTAACACAAGGAATGCAGGACTTCACCATCCAGAAGGAATAAGCACGACTGTTGTGCCTGGGACTTCTGGAATTTCCTTAGGAGAGAGGATCCTGACTCCTGGACCTTGGTCAAGTTAACTAACAAGCAAACAAACAAACAAACAAACAGGTTTAGGCCTCGTGAACTGTTTTGCTCACTTTGAAATAGAAAAAGGCATTTGATTTCAATCCTCTCAAAAACAAAGAACATTTTGAGAAAGAAAATGTGAAACATCCCATTAAGAAACTGTTGAGATGAAATGCCTTTGACCCTTTTTGATTCCTTTTAGAATGGCCAATTAAATAAAAGTGGCATGAGTCTGTAAGCATTTTGATGTTACTGAGTTTGTAGCATTTGCAGAAAAACATTAATTAGAATTTTTTTTGCCAAGCCCTTATGCAAGTATATGCTTCAGGGTTCAACAATTTGGCTGAAATTTTGAACTCCAAGACTCTCCCAAACTCAAACCTACATCCAGTGGAAACAGTCAGGTTCCACCTTATTTCATGCTTCAACCATGCAAAACCATTAGCTTTGCTATAGCGTTTCAGCCCAAACCCATAAATCACCCTGAGAGTAGTTGAAAGGCCACAGAATTAGTGACCCTATTCTAAGTTTTGAATTTGTGGCTAAACAGCAAATGAAGTAGCTTTCATCTTAGACATTTTGTGCAGGTTTTCTTAGACATTACCCACGCTCTTTTACTGTCTCCTTGCATCTTCCGATATTTAAGAGGAAAAGCTTTGAGAAAACAAATGCCACAAGTAAATAGAAATTAAGCAGACACTGTATGAAAAGGGGTGTTCGTGATCTGTCAGAAGGTAATTAACTTAAAAGAACTCTCACATAGTAATCCCAGGCTCATACTATAATTTATGACATCTCAGTATGAGAAACAAGTGAATAATTTTTAAAAAATGATAGTTTCTCTTTCAGGGAGTATCTTGAACGATTGAATACAGGAGAAATAGAAACTGGCTGGAAACACCTGTCCTGTTCCACCAGCAATGTCACAAGACAGTCAGGACAGACAGTAGCTCACTTGGATGTAGAAGAACAAACTTGTAGTCTGAGCAGCTGAAGGTCTATTTCAGTATATTTGCCTCTGGGGATTGCATTTTTAGTACGTTAAAATACGTTACTCTGGGTGTACGTGCAATTCAAATATGAGTCACATTTGTTTCAATACATGTATGCCATCTTCATGTAATGTGAGCATCAGCAGACAGGCAACAAATGCATTTTTGAATGTGTGTGTGTCTGAACATTGTTTAGACACCTTCAGAAATGGAGTATAAAAGTCTCCAAAATATTCTGTCCTATCCCATGAGGAACAGATTAGAGTTGTTAACTGAATCTGTTCACAGTGAAAACACATAGTGTGGATGCCCAGTTGTAAAGACAGAAAGCCTGATTCATTCCTGTTAAACAGAGTTATGGAAGAAATCCATGTTGCTGTCCATGTGTGGATAGCAACCATTCACATATCCTAGCCATCTTGTACTTTGACTGATGTGGATATTACATTTTAAGCATGTTATAACGCCAAGTACTCACAGTATATTCAAGCCTCTAAACTTGTATGCAAATTTTTCTAAGCTGCAGGCAGAAGACCCTGGTTTTGCAGCATCCTAATCAAACCAGGTAGGGAGAGATTCTTCCAGTCAAGTAGTATTTGCTTAACTAGGATAAATTACTGTTTGCTTTATTTTTTTTTTTTATTTAACCAAAGGCAAACTGTTGTTAACAGATGCTGGCTGGCTGTAGGAAGGCGTCTTGAGAATGTGTTAGTAAATATTCTTGACAACAAACTTTTTAACATAGTCAAGAGAATCCTTTAGTGAAGCCAAAATATCTGCAGAATTCACTCGACGTGTTCAGATGTAAGTCATCTTCTGTTTCTTTAAAAGCAAAGAAACCACACTGTAAAAAAGCTAAGCAAACAGAACTGCAAGAATCTTTCACAGTGTGCATTTGACTAAATAATGTACTTTTCTCTATAAGGTTTAACAACGGAAAACTGTTGCATAAGATTTCATCATTGCTATGTATTTCATACATTTGATTTAGTTGCATAAGATGAAACAAATGTATCAGCAATTCCTGTTAAACTATAGTTAACAAAAATAAATGAACCTGGTATACTTTGGATGGAATATACCTGCCTTTTGTGTTGTACTGGTACACCAGCTGCTTATCTGTAGAAAGAGATTATTTGCAATCAGCCACATACTAAGAGCATCTGAATCATCTTCTACAGCCAGTATAAAACTCTATAACCTTGATTTGGGTCTGCACATGTGCTTAATCTTGGGAACAGTCCCATAGAAACCGAGGAAAACATGAGAAAAGATAGGCAAGTTCATACAGTGCCAATGTAAATTAAATGAATTTTTGCAGACTTGTGAGAAACTCTGATTTTCATAGCAATTAACTTAAGCATTACCAACACGGTGTCAATGTGTTTAGATATGCATTTAAAAGACTTTCTGGTAGCAGAATATTACATGTCTGCTATATAGGTTCACTGATGTCTTAGCTGGAGATTTAAAAAAATGCCACTGACTCTCTTTGAGACTTGTGTTCTTAAATCCTTTCTGGTTTAATGGTACAGACACTTGAAAATCATCACTGTACCTTTTAACTGAAGACAGAATTTAAAATATCCAGCTTACCTACTTGATCCTAAACATGTGCCTTGGAAGACGCATGCATCTTTTCCAAATTCAGTTGTGTAATCTAAAGTTTGCAGCAAAAGACTTAAAAAATAATATCTGTATTGCTAATGCTTTTAGGACATGAAAACAGTGTCTGTAGTATTGTACAAAAGCCTTCTGATCAGTGGAGAGCTGAAAATATGTGCATAATTCTAAATTTCTCAAGAAGTCAACCCAAAGTAGAGGGAACAAGTAGCGCAGTGTGATGAGTCATTAACAAATGTTTTAGCAGAGGTGAAACTGCATTATGCCAGCACTTCGTTAGCAGGAGTGGTGCATCTTCATTTTGTGCTTATTCTGCAATGTTAGTGGAAAAATATTTCCACTACAGGGGCAGTGAGCATATGTAATGCAAACATTTTGACAGTGAATGTAAACAGCTTTCCTGCATTTTAAACCATTAAATCAAGGACACAAATTTCCATGGTTTTGCAGATTGCAATCTTCGCTGACTATAGAGAAGATGGTGTTGCATCTGTTTTGTGTTTATAATTGCATGCTATGTTGTGCCACTGTGACTGAATTTCAATAAACATGCATTTTTTTAATCGTCATGGACACTAGGGTCTCACATATAACTATGGTGCAGAGATCCAATAATACATTCCAGAAAGATGTTTTCAAAGAAACAAACAGTAATTGGGATGACTCGAATATTGCTCTTGCTTGCTCATCTGATAGGAAAGTACAGCAACCTGCCTCCCATTTGATCTGTGACTTTTGCATTTCAATTTCAGTTGATTGGCTTAAGCTGTATATTTTTGGCTTGGTTCGTGAATGGGAGCCTCGGGGGAGTCCTCTCCATCAGACTGCGCTATCTAGGTACCTGTCATTATTTCTGTCATTGGAGAGTGCGTAGGGTCTGTCTGAGAATGATTCCCTGGCTCTCTTCTCCATGCCTCCACGCTGTCCTAAAATAGGTTTGCAGGGAAAATGAAAGCCTTCTTGAGCAGGATCAGAAAGTGCCTGTCAGGATGGGCCCTGCATGCCAGGGAATGGTACCCCAGGGAAAGAAATAGCCGCAGACTTGTGGGGCAGGCAGATTTTCATGGAGGAGGAAAAGCTAGAAAGTGAGTTACCAACAACAGTGCAAATGATTTCTGAAAGAGGTAATATGACTCTCTCAGCTTAAAGGAGAAGTTTTCTTTTCTAATAAATTATTTCTCCCCCTGGTTAGTAAATCATTTCCCTTTCCTAATACACTTAATTCGCTATTCCCTTTAATTATTGCTTGTCCAGGTGGATCTTAAAGGCTGCAACTTAAAAGGAATCTAACTTAAACCTGGCAATTAGCCACCCCCTGCCACATCATTAACTGAAAGACAATCATACTCTGACTTGCCTTATAATAATACAGACAGGGCTCAAAAAGCTGCAGTAAGTGTTTTTCTAAAGGCAAGATTGTGCATTAATAGCAAAGACTATGGCGGGGGTTGTATCAGGCCCATCAGGCCCTTCTTGAATGAAATGATGGTGTATTAATCTGAGAATTTGTGTCCTTTGGATAACATAGTTTCACAGAGATGCAGGGGATGGTATTTTCTTAGAGGAAAATTGCCTTTGCCTTGTCACTACCTGGCTGTAACTCTCACCTGTTACAATATAGTATAGTTTACCCCTCGCTTCCCATGGGAAAGAACAAATTGGAAACATAGTTTTTATGGACAGAAAGAAGGGCTTTTTCCATTCTGTACCTAAAAGTGCTGAGCTGCGCTTACCTTACAGCCCTGCCTCTGTCTCAGTATGTAGCTGGCTGACTTGTACATTGGGATTTATTTCTAAATCAGCTGTGTAGCAGTGTAGCCTGTCTATTGAATACACAGACTCACAGCTGGCTTGTCCTCATATTTTAAAGTCATTTCCAGTAGCGTACGTTGGGTTCCTTGGATGTTTATATCTTGGGGGAAGGGGATGGGAGAGAAGGGGTGAAGGCAAAAGGAACAACCAAAGGGAAACAACTCTTATCTCTTTTCAAGCTGTGATTTGGAAACAGAGACACCCTGAAGTCCCAGGGTTGCCTGATCCCTCTAAGCACAACTCCCACAAAAAAAAAAAAAAAAAAAAAAAAAAAAAAAAAAAAAAAAACCAACAACAACAACAACAAAAACCCTGGCTCTGTCTGCCATTAAACACCTAATATGTCTACAGCTTTTATAATGTGCTCCTCCTCAAAGCTTTCAGTCTTCATGCAAAAAGAGATGTCCTTGTTCCCTTCTGTCCTGAAAATGTGTTTGGGGGCTCAAGTTTGAAAGAGCCCAACATGCCAATTCCCAGAGACACATAAAAGGAGCAGCAGTGGAGCAACAGGAGCTCCCGACCCAGGAGCCTGTTTGGTGCTCTAGGGCACAGACTGCAGAATGACTTTGCATTTTAAAAGGCAAATTATCAATTGTCAGAAGGGGAATGTGAAGGAAAAGGCATCTTGCAAGCCGCAGTCGGAGCCATTCTGTTTAGTCCAGTGCCTTAGGAGCCTGCACCACAAAACAAAATCTTTTCAGACAGAGAAAGCAGCTGATCAGTGTTTTGGAACAACATTGATCCATCACTGAAGACACTGAGCAAGCGTCTCAGTGCCGGGCTACCTCTGTGCCATGCTGGCCTTTTTGTTGAAGAGGAGTACTGCTGGTGACATTAGTAAGGGTCAAATTCCCATTTATACCTGATCAGTTTAGGATCGGCCTTTCAGGAGGTGCAAGGCTGCACTGTATCTGCCCCATTATGTCCAAGGAGTCCTTACATTTCTTGATTCTTCCAGCACTTGAAGAATATCACTGATTATTCACCATGCAAAAGAATAGCTCTTTGAGCATATGCTCAAGTTAGAAAAAGAAACACGGAAAGTCTTCCTTTTATTCATGTTTATTAGGATCCTCTACTTTTCTTGCATGTAGGTACACAGTTTTAGAAGACCAGCCTTTTGGTCAATTGTTATGTTAAGGATATCATTTTGTCTGCCTGTCCTTATTAGGACTTTTTCAAAAGAACCAGTTAGCCAGCCTCATATAGAAGTTTCTTTAGTCAGTAGATTTAGTGATATTAAGCCTGCCTTCAACCCCTTTTCTTTATGCCAGCTTTCAAATCCCTCATGTGAATGAGATTTAAATTTGACTTAATGAAAAATGTCTCCTGTGTTAACCAAAGCTGTCTGAAAAATTCGTAAGAGGAAGTGCAATTATGCAAAGTTTTTATCAAAATGGAAGTGAAAATCAATTCCTAAACATGACTAGGTTCAGTGGCAGTAGTACCGCTATAGATATGTATATGTAAGTACACCTATCACTACATCCACTTAATGGTCTAATCTGAGGTGATAAGACTATTTCCAGGTGGCCTTCATGTTCCAGCTATTAACAACTGCAGAAGTTGCTTTGGAAGGACCACTACAGCCAGTGCAAGCTGCATGTATTGCTGACCAGCCTTGTGCCACATCAGACCCAGAGCCCAGAGCACAGCACAAATGGCAGACAGTCTACCATTGCTCACAGGAGCACAGAATTTGGGCTAAATACTGTAATTCAGCAGTTGCACTTCCAGGAAACAGGAGGGAAGACAAAAAGATAATAGTGAATAATACATCATTCTTTAAATAAAAATGTCTTCTACAGATTACTTACGCTGGATTTAGCTAGGTTTTGTTGGTGTATGGTTGGAGCAGTGCATGCTTCTGCCTGACACTGTTCACTGACTCCCAAAACTAAATAGACCTCCTCACTGGAACAATGTTCACTGATGAAGAACTCATTATCAGATGCCATAAATGTGGAGGGATGCTGTCTATCCATGGAATCTGCTTGTTCCTTCTTCTGCATAGAAGGTCCCTGTTCTCATAGAATATGAGCATGTCACAATATTGAATAAATTTATCCTTAAAATACCATGTATGAAATGAAGTCTTTCATTTTCATGTGGGAACCTGGTTTATACCATAAGGGGATTGTCCCGCTTGTGGTTCTCAAGGCGGGAATGCCCAGTCCATCTGCACACTGTGGCCTCTTAAAGCATCTCTGTAGTGTTCTAGTTCATCCATTCTCCTTCTTCAGACCTGCCATTAATGCCACAGGCTCCTCCTGTCAAAATCCTGTCAGGACCCTTCCAGCATCTGCTTACCGCAGCACCTCTGTTTCACGAGCATCCCACTTTCCTCTAGAAGGAAATGTTACGCCATTATCCACAAGGCCACAGAATAAAAGGGGAAAGAGAAAGTGATATAACGGGTCAGGGTTGGGAGTATCATCTGTTTGCCTTCTCCAGTGCTCCCTCATTGGCTGATTGTGCTTGTATCTGGCAGCACTGATAGAGCAAGACAGCAAGAATCTGGTATCGCAGCCTTGGCTATCTTGAGAGCAGAAACCCTGGCAGTCCCTGTAGGTTATTTTTATTTTCCTGGCAAATTATCTGGAGGCCTGGACACCTTCTGGGTGAAGCCTACAGGACCAGTATGGCTCACAGCATCCGGGGCATGGCACCAGTTAGCGGGGAGAGTCCTTCTGGTTTTCGCTGGTGCATGAGCAGGTGGTGGAGGTGCATGGAAGGAAGAACTTAGGGGACAAGGTCCTGCCCTCAGGCCACTTAGTCAGGGTCCTTCAGTCAGGTTGAGGTGCACAGCATCAAATGACACAATTTTAATCCCTGAGAGAACTAAACTATCTTCTCCTCTTCATGAGCTGGGAAAATGGATTGGAACCCCATAGACCGATGGCCCATCATGCTCCCATGATCATCTGGAAGCCCTGGGGATCCTACTGGGCAGAGAGGATTCTGTGTCCTGGTCCATCCTGCTGCCCTGAAACTGAATATCAGGTGGGGGTCACATCTCAGCTGCCTCAAGAAAAAGCCAAAAAAGACCCTGCAGTCATGACCCAAAGCAGAAGTAAGAGCATTTGGCTTGAAACAACCCCCACAAAGGCAACTAAAGAAGTCCTCACCCCACTTTCCTCCTCCCTTCCTGCAGCCTGGGCAAAGGTGAGCCTGAGGGGGCTCAGAGGGGCAGTGGGGAGCTGTGACTGACACCCAGCAAGCCAGTGGCTAGGTTTTGAGGGAGAGAGGCTGGGGAATTGGGAGCTCAGGGGACAGGCCTGTGAGGTGGCAGCCTCCTGCGATGCCTCTTCCCACTGCCTGGGTGCCTGTCTCCTTGCTCTCGCAGTCCTCCCGCCCTGGCTCAGGGAAATGAAAATCCAGTGGTGGGACAGTCTGGGTAAAATAACATGGACAATTTGACCACCAAAACTGGTCTGCTTAATCCAAAGCACAGCTGGGCACCTCCTTGCTTGCAGGGGAGCTGCCACATCTGCTTTTCTGAGGCCAAAAATCCTAAATTTCAGCCCTTCATGAGGTCTGCCAAAATCCACCCTTCCGCTGCTAGTTCTGTCCTTGCCTCGTGCCTTTATATTACACCCAGACAAGGAAAAAGGGAAAAGTTAAAACACAAGCCACCCTCTGTCTTACCTGCTAGTAGGCTGTTTAGGATTTTTAAAGCTCACAGTTTCCTTGAGGGGAAAAATGGTTAATGTCTCAAAATATACCAGGCCTTCTCATTTGGAGCAGGACTTACTGAGTTCACTTGCTAGCTCTCTCAAGGTTCATCTGTCAATTAAACCTCTTCTAACAGAAATACAACATTCATTAATGGGTAAACATCTGTTTCGAATATGGCCTTCTCCTTTATCCTAAAAAAGCAGCATCACAGGAACAGCTATCATTAATGTTGATGGTTGTTAAGTGCAATAAAATCTCTCTTTTTACAGTATTTAAAAAGAATTGATGTTTGCATAACAAATTAAAGAAATTTGGACTGGGAATGCACACATCTGCAGGATGTCCTCGAGGCACTAACCTTACCCAAGAACACAAAGTCCTTGTTATGATATGCAAACTAATGAATCAGCTGAAGAAAGCATTTATATTTTGACAGTGTTTTAACTTTCTCTGCCTCAAATTAGCTGTGACTGTGGCTGTGACTATCTAAGATTCTGTGAACTTTCCAGCTAAAATTAGTCTTTCCACTGCTGGATGTTATCACAGAGAAAGTAATTTGCTGGAAAAAGGAATAATTGATCTGAAACTACCCCTTTCACATTTTGATATTTGGAGAAAACAAATTGCAGATCATAACTGTCTTTTGCACTCTTGCCTATGATATGTTAAACCTGTACTGGTCTTACCTGGTTTAAACATGAAATTAAACTAGGGTCAGGTAGCAGCACAGACTGTGTGTGGATAGGCTGCACTCTCACACAATGTGGATTTTTGTATATTATTCCATGAACATTTAAAGAAGCTTCATACCTAAAACCTTCCACACACATCTTGTTTATTATCTTTCATTAAAAGAATGCATTGTTGGTTGACTTTGACTGTTCTGTCAGAATGAGCTTATAAGAGCCCTTAAAGTCAATTTATTGACAATTCCAAATAACATTTATTAATCACTGTATTAGGCATTTTGTGCAGTGCTTCCTTAGCCACTAGAGCATCTTTAAATTTCCAGACTTCAAGGTCCTTCTGTCTTCTGCCTAGATCTCTGCTCTAGAATTAGTTTGAAAAGCATTTAAGTAGCTATAAATGGCTCTTTTTTTGGTTATTTTTTGTTTTTTTTTTTTGACATGACTTGGACTTTTACATTGATTTGGCAAACCCAAAGCTTTACTCCTGATCAGGTTCGACAAAAAAAGGTATTACGAGGTGTTCTTTGGCTTGTGTCACACGGGAGTTCAGATTTGAGCTCATGCTGCAGTTGGCCTGGCTGTCTCCAACATGCAGAAATATTTGAGTTGTAGCATGTGGTGTGAAAGCACGTCTTCAACACACTCCCATATGTAATTTTATTCCAGCTGCCTGAGATCTAAGTTTGTTGCAGTACAGCATGTTTTGGTATCTATATTCTCCAGCACAATGACCTGAGAGCCGAACATTGTGCTGCAGTGATATAGTCCTCCCGAGTCAGTAGGTGCTTGTTTGTGTCATAGCGTGAGCACAATGGTGCCTCCACCATGGGAAGAGAAACATGCCCTGGGCCCTTTATGTGTGTAATGCTCATGCAAAACTCTCATCTAGCCATCTTGGAGGTATTATTTAAAAGAACAGTTCACATTCTTATTCAAAGATTACACAAACACTGCTGACAAGGTCAGTGTCTAGAAGGATTAGCTGGCATGTAAAGGCCAACCACAAAAATAAAGGTCCTCAGGAGTAGCATTAACTTGCCTAGTAGTACATATATTTATTTAGCAGCTTTCTTCATCTCTGGATTTTTCATATCGGTCTTTTTATTTGTTTATGCTGCCTTTTTCTTCGTCCCCCTTCTCCTTCCCTCTGTAGTGTGTGGGTAGGTGGTGCTAAGGGATATTTCTTCCGCCTTGTTCATACATGCTTCTCTTACTCATTGTTTTAGCATATTGTGAAAAAAGGTGGCCTTTTTAAATTTGCATGTCCAACAATTGAGGTGTGGTACATCTGCAAAATGCTGCAAAGAGATTAGGTGATGAGCACTTTGACACACACATACACATGTACATGCACACATGCCATCCCACCCTGAAACAGGTATCCCTACCTATAAAATTACTTTTCTGTAATATAGTATGGGATTACTGCTGGGGATCCAAGCATATTAGATCAGGATATGACTACAGTGTTAAGCTATTCACTGGTCATTTCTTTGCTAAAGTAGTTCAGCTCATGAAACCACAGCTCTGATCTCTGCGGTAGGAGCAAACACTGTGTGTGTGTATATATGTGTGTGTGTGTGTGTGTGTGTGTGTGTGTGTGTGTGTGTGTGTATAAAGTCACTTATAGTCCATGATAAAATTATTTTTTCTCTGTTTTTGAAAGCAATTTCTTTCTAAACTTGAAGACTTTAAAAACACAGCCGTCAGACTGCTCTGTTGTTCCAGAAAGAGAGATTAAGAGCCCTCCTATTCTTTTTCTCTGTCCACCACTTCACACTACTTTCATAACTTTGAACCTCTCTGTGTAAGTGTCAACACCATCTCTACCCATCCATGCTTCACTTTGTCTAAGTTACTTCTGCACTTAGGGGGTTCTTTGCCTGTTGCTGCTGCTGGGACAGGTTGTCACCCTTCCCAGTTCTCCAGTGCCATTGCTACTGGCGCTGCTTCTGCTCACTGGGGCTGGCCCCAGTCCTGGCTCAGACTCTGCTCCTCCAGAACTGCACTCATGCTGTTGCTTTGATTTGTAGTGTCCTGTGACAGTCTTCGCAACCCTGAAGTGTCTTTCCTTCTTACTCATTTGTTTCTGCTTTTCTTTCGTTTGTTTCTGGGTAGCAACCGCAACATGCTGGGTTTACAACACAGAAGACTTAAGTTCCAGCCCCAGAGAACCTGGCATGTAACATTATTCCTATTTCCAATTCTTCTTTTATCACTCTAAATAACTGTGTTCATCTATCTCTTTCCAACCTTTGTTTCACTGTGTAACATACTTCACGGCTTCTGTGGCTGTATTTGAAAGAGGCTATGTCAAAATACCCCTCAGATTAATAAAACATATATTAAAGAACTGTATAAAATTTCCATTCTTTCCCATCCTACTGATCTATGCTAACTATAGCCAATATTTTCAGATAGCTGCCCTGTTCTTGAAGTGTATGTTTAAGCATCTAAGTAAACCGTGTACCATGGAGGAAGCTCAATGTGTACAGTTCTGTGGGTATCTAGAACATCCTCACATCAAAGCTTAGTAGTGGGTTTTTTTGACAAGGTTTTGGTGCCAAACTAGGCTTTTCCAACTCCAGCTGTCCAAAATCCACGAGTCAATGAAATCTAGAGACTGGCTTAAGAATTTTGAGATTAAAACCAACTTGAACAAAAGCTAGTTCTGTTTTGTTTGCTGATGCTGCCGTCTTTAAAGTTCTACTTTCAAGATTTTTATCTTCACAACCAGGAGGGATAGCAATTGCCCTTATTGCCAAATGAGAGCTTGACAGTGTCATGTGGATACAAGAACTGTGGCTCTAATTATTTTATCGTGCTTGTTTGCAATAATTAAGGGTCCTCCCAGAGTTGGTAACAAGAGATTTAACTTTGAAAATTTTAGCATCTGCATCTGATTACATCTTTGTAGGACTTCTTATGGGCCTGATCTTTGAAAGAGCTCCATATTAAATAGAACTACGAGTCTTCTGAAATAAGGCTCTGGGTTTAATCCTATTTATACAACACAGGTCATGTGTTTCACCAAAGCAGTGTCACAGCAATATGAGCTTTGAGGAGACACTCTTAGCCCATAAATTAGGTTCTTGGCTATAAGATTTCATCTTTATCTTACTGAGAGTTATTTGGTATCACGAAGGAGTACTTTCATTAGTGCAGAATTTAGTTCTCTTCTGTTTCCTGGTGGGATTATAATTTTTTACTTTATTCTCTGGTATGTGTGACACTGTAACTGTGGTGCACAGTTTCAGCTGTTAAATCTGTGCATATCAGCATGGACTAAAAGTTTGTCTTCCTCAGCGCTTGAGACACCTTGGTGTGTAGTGTCATCTTCGGAGAAAGGAACTGCTGAAACTCCTAAGCTGCTTTGCATTTCTTTTACATTAAGACATTACCTCATTCCTGGTCATGTAAATTCAGATGCTTCCTGAATAGCAGAAGTAGTTTAGATTTAGTAGTTTATGTTTCAGAAAGGATATTTCCTTTAAAGATAAAACCCAAAGGAACGTCTCAGGGTTCTGCTTCCCTCCCTTTCAGTTCTTCTAGCTCCCCTACCCCACAACTCTCTCTCCTGCCACTGTTCCCAGGAATATATTGCAAAGGTTGCAAAATGCAAGAATTCAGCCTGCAAAATTGAAATCAATATGAATTGTCATCAGTGGCTTTTATGATGATTTATGTTTTACCAGTAATGCCGGCTTAGCCACTCCTGTTTCCCCTTCCATATAATTTGCTACATCCCAGCAAAAAAAATCTACGTAGAAGTAGGTAAAATCTGTATACTTATTTATATTTTATTTACCTATCATTTACCTGATTTTATTCATGCATATTTATCTGTTTATTTATACATTTGTAACCTGGATCAGCTGGCTGCAGTCTGGCAAACTGAAAGGGCAATGAAGAGACAGGAATTAACAGCTGGGAGTAGGTACTCTTTAACTTGGTGCTGCTGCTGAAAGAGTAACGATGCAGCCGTGACTTCAGAGCGTGATTCCATGTACATTTTATTTGATTGGGAAGGAGACTAAAGAAGTTGCCAGTCCTAGTTTTCCCATAAGCTCCTGCTCTTGAATTACAATTTATCCCTTTCTGATATATGCCAATAAAACTGTTAGACTGTGCTATAAAATGGTCAAGGAAATGAGAGAACCTGAGGTTTTTGGAGGCTCATTTTTAATGATGAGTTTACAGTGCAGCCTCCCAGACAGTTGTATCAGCACAATTCAGGGTGACAGTGAGCTGCAGTGTGGGGGATGCGAGAGCATACAGGAGAGGATCTCGTAAGGCAGCTTTACAGCCAAAGAAAATGTACCCAGAACCACATCCTGTCTCCTGACCCAGGTGAATTTGCAGCAGTTGTCCTGTACCTTTAAAGTATGAAATTCACAGGTATCAAAAAGCATCTGTTTCTGTAAAGCAGTTAATTAAAATAGTCATATTTAACTGGCTACGTAAAATAGCTAACCCATAATTTAAAATTCTGGTTGCACATTAAAGGCACCCCTTTGTAGGAGATGCATAAAATACACTTCAGTGGCACCACTCAGTATTGCTAATTTTTCACAAGCAACAGGGAATTTTAGTTGCAGAAGTCCATTGATTTTCAATGGAATTTAGGCCCCCGAGTCATGTAGGCTCTTTCAAAAATTTTCACCCTTAATGATTTTCTCTGGGAAAGTTAAAAAGCCCTCATGCCACCAGCAGTTGTGTAAAGAGAACGCTTACTGTGTTGGGTGCTTAGTCATAAGGATTTAGCATTAGAAGTCTTCCTGTGTCTCCGTGTGTGTGTGTGGCTTTACCACACATAAATTATCCAGCTTTCCTTTTTCCTCCTACGTGTGGAAAAATATATGGACATTCAAAAGACAAGCGAATCATCTGAAACACAAACCCATGCCTTTTATTCCCATTTTAGATTTAGGCTGGAAGATAGCTCCAGAACCAGTCCCAGTAAAAGAACTGCTTTATGCAAAGCAAAAGAGTAAAAACTATTGAGTTGTAAAAGCAGTGGAGCTGCAACTCTTTAGCATTCAAGCAACTATCTCTAGAAGGGAAGCAGATTATGCGGTATCATATTGCAAAAGGGCTGTTCAACCCTGTTGCGCTTACTCAGAGCTACATATTTACTTTTGTCACTGTATAGCAGCGATTGCATTATATCCTTCCTGCCAGGACACGAGGAGAAACAGAAGGTTAAGTGTAAACGGGGGAGGGGAAAAGAAGGAGGGAGAAGCAGCAGGAAAAGGCTAAAAAGGGAGAAAAGAACAGCTGAAGAGAAAAGAAAAAGTTCCTTGCCGAGGCAGGAAAAGATCCTAAAGAAACACGGAGAAACAGGGGATCAGGCACCGCACATATGGGTTTACTAATGCAATTGTATTTTATCCCTGATATGACTGAAACCAAGATAGTTTGGTCATAAGAAAATCGATGCATTTTATTAAGCGTACATAAAAGTGGGAGGCACAGAGTCTGGCACCAGCGTGGCCTAAAGGAATTTCCATGATTTGTGCCATGAATGCTGAATGGGAGACTTGTAAAAAGCACCTTTCTCTTAAGGATATCTTGCTGGAATTCGTAAATATAGCCGAAAAAACAACAACAAACCAACCCTGAAGTAAAATAGTACAAAGTGATGAAAATACCAAAGGCCTGTTCTCCAGATATAGAAACCTGCAGACAAACACATTTACTTTAGGGGGGCTCAAGCAATCCAGAGGCTACTTGGACTGATGGGGTGGGCTGGGGGGGGATCTCAAGATGGTGGTGAGTAACAGAAATGGCAGAAGGCAAAGAGGTCTGGTTTCATAGCTCAGGGTTTCCCGAAATCCAGGGTTCATGGGTTGGGGGGTGATGGGGGAACAGGCCTGACAGGAGGCATCCAAAGTGAGTCCCTCACCAACACCTACTGCTTTTGCCAAGGCAGGTCATGGCATCTTCCTAGTAATTTCAGTGTCCATAGGATCTGGCAGTCATCAGGTTTGACAACCAGACCTGTCATGTTTCATTAATTTTATGGAGGACCCAGTCATTTGGTCTCCATCCTAATATCCCCTGGCCATTGTCCTCTTTTTGAGATGCTTTTACAGTGCTGTGGCACAGCTTCTCCCTGTATGCCAGCAAAAGTGGTCAGCCTGACCGGCGGGAGAGGCCATGGCCCTGCTGCTAGCATGGTCCCACATGCAACACAGCTCCAGCCAAAGTCACTTGGTCCTGCTCTCCTCCTGTGAGGCTCGGTCGAGCGCTCAGCCGTGGCCCAGCACACAGCCCTGCAGGGCAGGGGTGAGCTCCACCTCCTCGCACAATCCCATGGGCCAGCCTTCTCACCTCTCCCATTGTGTGAGCCTATGCCAGAGGTCTGGACAATGTAAAAACTATTTTCCCTTTGCCGGAGAAAGAGCTAGAAGGAATATTCAACTCATTAACAGAATGTCTTGGCGT
This sequence comes from Morus bassanus, assembly GCA_031468815.1. Classification (NCBI taxonomy): domain Eukaryota; kingdom Metazoa; phylum Chordata; class Aves; order Suliformes; family Sulidae; genus Morus; species Morus bassanus. The sequence goes on from CM062567.1 coordinate 103,702,721, forward strand.
GAGTAGAAATGGCATTTTTTTCTCCAAAATGAGTTAGCTAACTCATTTTAACTCCTATACTATATATTCTGGTGCAGACTGAGTAAGTAATGTTTTAATATGTGTTAGGTAGTGTACATGAGCCCCAAGAATGAGCCAACTAAACCATATTAAAGTACAATTTGTCCTGTCAGTAACAGGATTCGAAAACCTGTTAGCTAACACACTTGAGAAAAGAGAAAGAAAACAAAACTCCTTTTATTCACATCCACCAGCATCCCTAGCACTGAAGGAAGTTTGTGGATCTCAGGATGGTCTCAACATGGGAAACAGTGAGAGGCAGCCACATGGGTACATTAAGTTACAACTGTCTCTAAAAATATTGGTTTATAACAGCACAGAAGCCTTTTGAGTCTGCTCTTCCAAATTAGCTGTATGAAAGGATTAGGATTCTCTGCTAAGTAGATGGGACATACTTTTAAAAAAAACCCTGACTCTCGCTAGTCTTCGATGTGAAGTGTGAGTCCATAATAATTCAGAGGGCTCTGAGCTGATGAGGAGAAAGACAGCATGGTACTGCCTTGGTACTGTGAAAATAAGAGCAACTTCACTGAACACAGCCAGATTTTGTCTGGTGCAGTAGAGAAGAAGAGCGTGCTGGAGCTGTAGTGTTATTATCACTTCAATAACCAGATTTCCCACTGTCTCTGCAAGAAAAATACTAACTGGAGAAAGAAACTCTCCCTGACTCTGTTGTGCTCTCACTTGCTGTAGGGGTACCATATTTGACAAATGTTGCAGAGGTGTGGATAGCTCTACCAGAAGCACAGCAGTCCCCAGTAAGATAGCATTGCTGGCTCCAGTCCTCTGAACTGGTGTTCTCCCACACTGAATTGCTATTTTCCATCACAATGGGACAGCACCCACTATTCAGCAGCATAAGCCTGGTGTATATATATATATATATATATATATATATATACACACACACCACAATAAACATGTACAACATTTTAAGCAACTAAAGGATCTTGCAGCGTAACCCAGGCTTAACACAGAAAAAGATCACAATAAACAATGGGAGGAAAGAGGAAGAATGAAGGGAAGAATGAGAAACCATGATGAAATTATTCTGTACACATCAACCTTTACTTCCTTTTATTATAAGTGCTTTATTCAAACAATGATCAAGTACTGAGGTCTTAAAGTTTTATGAATGCTAGTTTTGCCTATAGAGCATCAGCAGACTAGGGAATTGTCCTAAGGCTGGATATGCAAAGCAACAGCAGTGTTTTCAGTGAGAAATCCTACCTAGTCCCTGGCTTGTAATTGTCATCTGTAATAAAGTCACCTCGCTTGCCCCTCCTAAGCAGCAAACAAGCTGGGATTAAGTTCTTTGGCCTCATTCTTCCTTGTTCTGCATCTCAGGTGCTTGCTTTTAGGTGGGTAAAACCCTACCACGTGCACCATACTTGTATTGGCATAAAATGATAGCAAAAGGTAGTGAGTTCCAGTAAGCAGGTGCTTTAATTCAGCTTAAAGAAAGAAAATCCCTGCTCCCTTCTTTGTGTTTATGTCTGTGGCTAAAGCATGGCAAGTGAATGGAGAACCTCAGGCACAAGCAGGTGAGAGAAAAGGTACAGGTAGCGCTGCTGGCAGGAGATCCCAAAGAAAAGGTTACCTAAAAACCCAAAGAGGCAAAGCAAAGGTGGACAGGGTCTGAAAATATATATATATATATAGCTGAGGGCAGGCACAAAGGGAAAAGGTCATGGAAAAATCACGCTAGGGAGAAAGTGTTGGAAATTGTTTATAAGGTATAGACAAAGACACACTATGGAGGTTCCCAGACCCAAATCCTTTGCTTTCATGGCCAGCTGCCGTGACTAGACTGACAAAAAGTGGCCCTTTAAGAATGAATGGTGTTATCAAGACCTTATGCGTAATCCCAGCATTGCTAATGGGGGAGGGCGTGCAGGTCCTTCACTGTTGCTTCCTCCTCCTCTGTCCCTGATTGATTAGAATTAACATACTCTGCGGTGCACAGCAGGCTGAAAAGCTCATGCAATACTAAACCCTAACATTTTTCCAGGAATTTATCTAAAGTGGGAAACTGTTAAACTACTTCAGCAAGGAACTACAACAAAGCAGAAAACAGGGGAGAGATAGGTGACAGGGGAAAGCAGCAAGCATGCTGTCCCTGGCCATCAGGGGACTCCCTGGCAACACAGCCATAGGAAGTGGCAGGTACTCTGTTCTCGTGACCTCAGCTGCATTTTTCTCTGCTTTTCCTATTGACTCTGGTGCTGGAAAGCACAAATTATTTTGATTTGATTTTTCTCCTCACTCTGTATTTGGGATTGAAACCTAGTTCTCCCAGGCCATAATATATTTGCTTCATATTTGCTTCATATTTGCTTTATAGGCAGAGCTTTGGCCACTAGGAATCATGTTCATTATGTGAAACAGTTGTCCAATAAATGGAGTGAGGCTCCCTGTCTAGTAATCCCTGGCAAATGCTTTTGCCTTGGTCCCATCGTCCAGTGCTTGATGCAGTTTCATCACTTGCTTAGTCAATAACTGTATCCATGGATCTTCCCATCCAAATGGATATTAGATGCATTCATCTATTACTTCTATAGTGACTTGGTAAAAGCATGGAGTTCCATCAACTCACCTTGCTCCCCCCTACACTCTGGAAAGCAGGGTTCCCGAGGAGGATTTATCCTGAAGAAATAAAAACCAGGGTTACTGTTATCAGCGTACTGATGACCGTACACAATAATTGCCATGGCAGATATATCCTAGGTAGCCATCGTACCAGCATCACCTCAGCAGTCAGCAATGTCCACTCTGGTAAGCTACAACTTCCCTGGGGCCTTTGTGCATTTACCTGCCAGTCAGCCCTCCCATCATAAGGTCCTGATCTCTGTTACACCAAAGGAACCCAGAGAAACGCCAGGCTCAGACTGGCTCTTGTAACATCTGATGTATGCTGCATGCAATGCATTCCCAGCGGTCATAACGAGAGGCTGTTTCCACGCCTGACCTGGCTCTGGATGAAGAGAAAGGCTGGGAGCTGCTTTGGTGGGTAGTACTCATGCCACAGGCAAAACAAAAAAAGAGTGACTCTGCAAGGACTCCTGCAGCCTCGTCTCCTTCCTCGTTGCAGGTTGCTACATACATTAGGTCCTCCCAGGGGTAGGCAGATACCTGTGCATTGGCTTGGTTTTGTTCCCTTTATCTAATTACCACCAAGTAACTCACTCACTACAGAGAAAAAATAGAGTCTTATAGCAATGGAGTCTTTTCTGGACAATATAAATTCTCTTGCTCAGTCAGCCTTTCTTAAAATTTTGAAATTAGTCCTTTTGTATAATCCATTTTAAAAAGTAACCCTCATTGTATTGTGCTAGCAAAGCAAGGACTGTTTAATAATATTTGATAAAGATATTAAAAGAAAGAAAAAATTACCTTTCTCCTGCTCAAAAATATTTTCAAATAACGTGGCCAGTCTGAATGTGTGTGAGGAGACACCTGGCAATCTGTGAAAGAAAGAAGCCAGACTCAGTCAACTTCCATTATCGAAACTTTGGGCAAGTTATACAATTCTAAATTGTTCATAAAACATTATCTTTGTTAGCTTGCTTTTGACTGTAAGCAAAATGTCTCAGTTGATTTAGCGCCTGGTATAGTAAAAAACCATAATCAAACAGCATGTCAGGTAATGCTGACTTTGGTGGACTTTGGTATCTAGTGTCCACATCTAATATTGCAGATGATACAGATCCTTAAAATCAGTGTCTGTCACAAGATAATTTGGTCTCATGACACCCCTGTTATTATCAGCCAACACCGTATAAAAACGGCCAAGATAATTACCAAGAGTCACAAACTTAGCTGTCACCAAGGAACCCTTAATGCAGCTGAGAGGGGATGGAACAGAGATAGCTTAAGTTATCTTCTCTTATCCTTTGCATTCTCAGGCTGCTCAGGGGCTTTTTTCATTCCTACATAATTTAAAGCAGCCTCAGAGCATTCATATTCTCTTCCTTTGGGTCAGGAATAAAAAGGAAATGGCTTGAAACTCTTCAGGGGCAAAATGCCTTCTGCCCTCTGGTTGAGCAGCCTTAAGACACCTGAGAATACACTGTGCCACATGCTACAACAGCTCCAAAGGGAAACCTGGTCAATGTGTTTTACTACACACTGTCTTGTCAAGCTAGAAGAAACACTGTTTTGCAGAAATGTTTTGTAACTATCTCATGACTATTGCAAATAGTCATCAGCGAACACTACCTTGGCCTGAGTCAGTCAAAATGCTACAAAATCCCACCTATGCCTAGGAGAACCTATCCACTGAGCTCATTGCTGGAGGATGGATGGGAGGATGAGGCCAGTGGCTTTCCTGCAGTTAGTGAAGCACAGCCTGCGGCTGGGGCCCTCCTTCCCATGTCAGGGAGAAAATAGAAAAACCTATATGACCAGTTCAGAAGACCCAGTTGTCCATTTCTCCCCTGGAGCCAGAGGATGGGTCTGGGTTGAGAGTGTGACTGCAACGACATGTGTGGTTCACAAAATGTATCCTGCCACTATCTCGCTCAGCCTTATCCTCAGAATGTGGAGAATATATAGGTTATGACTTAAGGCTGAGACTGAGAGGCGGGATCCTCCCTGGCCTCATTGCACTTCGGTCAGCAGAATGAGACTCCAAGCCTGCCTAATAGGTAACAAGGAAATCTGCTGAAGTTCATGAAGTGTTTGATCTGAATCATTCCTCTTTCACATGGCAAATGCATGACCTGGGGCTACCATCTTGCTGTTGGCAATCTTTCATCCTGAGTTCTAAATCAGCTGGATCCATATAGGTCAGGTCAAACGCTGTCAATGTGTGAAAGAGGTCTTCAGAAAACCTTGGTTTTGGAGACTCTGGGCACTGGCAGAAAAGTCCGAATCATTAACCTGGTCTGTCAGAGTCTGTACTAGGGCTCCCAGGTCTCCCAATGGTCAGTGTCAGCTGAGCCCTCCTTCTGCAGGTCTTCAGCTTCTTTCCACAGAGGAGCTGCTGTTGTTGCTGTCACACTGTTCCTGTGAACATAGCACCTCAGAAGAATTACAGGCAATAAGGAAGTTTATAGTCACATTTCCATACAAGTATAATTGTTTAGCTATAAAGCTGCACAATTTGAGCTGAAGGAATCAGGCATAACAAAAGTTCTTTTTTCACTTTTTTAATCCACAAAACTTGTCCAGAGGATTGGTGGCTGGACTGGCAATTACCACAGTTAACAGAAGTAAGTGTGAGTGATTTTTCTTCCATAATGCAGATGTATATGAGTTTTGTAGATGCCTCTTTTGGAAGTGGCACTGCCTGTTCCTTGAAATATCCTCCCTGAAAGAGAAAGCATCATCCTCCAAGCCGCATTTAGGAAGATGTGTAGGTTGGATATATCTTATAATAAGAAAATGTCAGAATCACTTTGCTTCTAGCAAATTCTGTGGACAAAGTGACCCAAAGTCTTGTACTTTCAGGAGAAAAAACAGGTTTACAGTATTTCTACTGTCCTTGGTTTGACAAAATGCCGTATGCCTCCAGCCACTGTGGGGCTCATCAGAATGAGGATAAAAATCGAACCCAGAACTTAGTTGACTAAGCCGTCTCTTATTAGGAAGTTTCTTTTCCAATAAATTTTTTTGTTTTGTTTTGGTTTGGTTTGGTTTGGTTTGGGTTTTTTTTTGTTTTTGTTTTTGTTTTTTGGGTTTTTTTGAAATTCAGCGGTATAGTCACAAACATTAGAAGTGGTAAACCAAGTTAAACAATTTTAACAAAGAGGTTTTTTAAAAAAATCCTGTGTAACTTCATATTTTTGTCTTACATTCTATTTACCAGACACATGGGGAAGGCACCAAGTAAAATCCTGGCCTTGAGTTGATTGCAAAGTTGACCTACGACTCAGCCTGAGATTGTAATACCGTTTTATATCCTGCTTGATCCAATTCATCACCCTTTACTGTTAGAGACAACTGATGGCCTACTGGTTAAGGCACAGAATGGGAGCATCTCTATATAGTTCTCTGCTTTGCCATAGTCCACAGAAAGCCACTTGGTCCAAAAGCCTCTGAGTAATTTCACTCCTCTTTTGGTGCCCCTAGCATCCACTAGTTTCCAAAACACAAGTCAGACGTCTCAGAGGATTTCAATCTTGAGCTTTTAGCAGCAGTTCATCCCATCTGAGAGGAAGGATTATAACTTCTCCCTCTTTCACATCAAGAAAAAGGAATTTATTAATCTGTGGATTGCTCAAAGATTGCAGCAATGGGCTCAGGGTGATCGCTCTTCAGTTACAAAATTAGGCAGAAACTGGTACAAGTAAATAAGGTTGTTTTTCTGTGCAAAAAGCTGTGGAAATGTAGATGAAATCTTAAAGACCTGTTCTCTGTGGATTTGGAAAGGCTTCATAGTAGTGTTTTAGTAGTAAGTATTGCTTTATTGTCCCTGCAAAAAATTTCCCTCATCTGCAACAGCTTGTGTACATCTTAAAAGTCTTTTCCAACCTAAATGATTCTATGACTCTGTGACTTCAGCTTTCATCATATGGCTGCCCTAGAGGTAACTACATTTCAGTAATGCTGAATGGGCAGCACAGGAGATGCCCTCTGAGTCTGTCAGCCAACCATTACGCAAACACACAGCATCATAGCACATGGGGTAGGTGTCTTCTATTTAAAACCTGCAGATAATTGACTTATCCACTTACCTGGGGTCTACCAATAGTAAGTATTTTCCATTCCTTGGGGTAAAAGCATAGAGCAGAAATTCAAGCCTTAGCCCAGCTCTTGTGGATAGTGCTCTAAGAATAGCACATTGCAGCTCCCACCATGTTGCTGCTGCCAAGCAGGATCAGACATCACAGAGGGTTCATTAGTCAGTTTAAAGACAAGTCTTCTAACCTAAAGTGTGGTTTAAAACTATTCCCCAGTGTTCTGGGCTTTAGATTGAGATACTTTAAGAGTAGTAAAGACTGTACCATTTTCAAAAGAGCTTCACAGAAATATAGCAGGATTGATCTGCAGGTATATATTTTCTAGTGTTTTAATGATACATGTCTTTCAAATGCACAGGGACAAGGGCTCCCTCCATTAAGAAGCTATTGCAATCACTTATATTTTTAGTGGTGTTGAAAGTAAAATTATATTACTGCTGCTGTTTGATATCATGATAAAAAAGAAAATTTTCTCATAATATTTATTTCCTGATAACTAATTGCATATTGCTGTCTGCTAACTGTCCTTCCCTCTGTACATACATATTTGACATCACAGTAAAATACAATAATCACATATGTCTTTTCTGTGCCACTCTGATACAGAAAGTAGACCTGAGCCCTGTGGGTTGCATTTTGAATAGCTATTTCAAAAAGAAAAACAATTCAGGCTTCCTTTGGTGACACATTGCACAAGTTAGATGTCAAGACTACAATTATTCCCTGCCAATAGATTTTCAATTTATGAAATTGATGAAGACACAGAAGGGAAAGAAACACAGCAATTATTGCATGGTGTAATTTACTGTAAACACTAAAACAAGCTTCTTATGTGCAGCTTCCCATGGGACATGTGTATAGACAGGGAACCTCCTCTTGTTTATAAAGAAGGAAAAAAAAGGAGGGATGGAGGGATGCTAGTTACTAGTTGGCAGAAGAGCCATTAAGATAAAAGCAGATGGGGACCTGGCTCAGAGGATTGGTGATAGGATATGGTACCTTTTCCTTCCAGGTTACTGACTTGAATCAAGTTCAGGTTGTCAGCTACTGAAAATTGCAGTAGCACCATCCAATGTATGTTCAGTGGCCTTTATAAAAAGGGCTGTTGGTTGCAATCCAGTTTCTTGTAGTACCAGAGCCAGTTGAAGTGGTACCTCAGGGCTATGCAGGCAGAGACACTAAGCTTTGGGTACGGAGAATAAAATCCCCACCCAAAATAAATCCTGATCTCCCACCCACAGCAAGCTGAGGAGATGGGACAGAGCTTCCACCACACTGCTGATTTTGCTACACCTGTTTTCTGACCAGGCAGGAATTTGTTTTCAGTTACTGCCCTTCAGTATCTTTTACTGACACATCTTCTACTGTAGCATTCTCTGATGAAGATGCATAATTTATTCCCTTCCTAATATAACAGCTAGTTCCTGGGGGCTGGCATGTCCCTTCCCTTCCCTTCCCTTCCCTTCCCTTCCCTTCCCTTCCCTTCCCTTCCCTTCCCTTCCCTTCCCTTCCCTTCCCTTCCCTTCCCTTCCCTTCCCTTCCCTTCCCTTCCCTTCTTCCCAGTCTTTCACAACTTTTTCCCCATAGTGTCCTGATCTGTTGAGGCACTGTTTAATTAAAGATATGGATAGAGTATAAATTAACATCTCTGCTTCTGCCATGAAAATGATCTAGATTTTGTCTTCTGTGCTGCACTTTTTTGTTTCACTTCATCCTGCCATCTTTTCCTTTTTTGAACTTAGGACTTTTAGGTTTCATCAGGAGGACTGTGGACAGAGATGGTGATGCTGAGAGTGTTGTGGTGTCTGCAGACCAGCTGGGGACAGGGCCTCACTCGCATAGGCACCCTACCAAGCCCCACTGGGAGCCAGTCCCTGCCTTAGGGACGTTGCTGTCCAAAGAGGCAAGCCTAAAACATGCGGAGGGAAGAGAAATGCTTCTATCTGCTTGAAAAACACCACAAGAATGAAGAGCTCAATCTGATCATTTCAGTAGTTTATTTTAAGTAATACTGGCCTTGTATCTGTTGAAATTCCTTATGTGGTTCTTTTTCCAAGGTTAACACATTTTGAGATGCCTTTCTTTTTTCCAGGGCTTTGGAATAAAGAAAGTATACTCACCTCATACCAGGTTGGGATCTCAAGCCTGGTTAGTGGCAAGTACCATAATCTCACCTCAAATACCAGCATGCCAAGTAAGTCAAAGGCAGCACTCAAAACACTTGAGAAATAAATCATAATTGTTATCCTATTCAACAAAAATTATTTTTCATTTCCTGTCACTCAGTCTTTTGAAGTGATACATTGTAAAAGCAGAGCAAAGGTAAAACTTTTCATTGTCGTCTTAGTGATGAATCTACCTGCCAAGATGCAGACTAGCTGGAAAAGCTGCAAAAACTAGATTCCCCCCACCTCTTTTTCATTTTTTAATAACTTTTCAGTTTTAGGGTTGAAGAAAAAATAGTTTAATGCCTCATTTTCTCTCTCTCCCATCTCTCCCTCCTATCCAAACTTTTTAAACCTACTATAAAGTAATCCAAGAATTCAGTAGTGGTTTAAAATCTTATGATAGCCACTAATAATTAAGAATATCCATTCTGTCACTATTCAGGAATTTAATCTATTTATTTCAATAAGGACAGAGTAGGCAGAAGCTGAATAACACATAAAGTAAACAAAGAGTCAAGTCAGATTAGGGAAGCAGGCATCAAGTTTCATTTCCCAAGAACATTACATTTGTAAAATTAGTATCTCACAAATATTTTCAAATGTCTTCAAACTGAGAAACTAACAAAAGTAATTATCTTTTTTTTTCCCATACATTTTTGTAGAGTTAATACTTCTGGAAATGAATTATTCAACATTTCTTTAATGCTTGAAAAGATAAAGAATATCCTTTTAGCTTTGCAGATATGGGACAGCAGAATATATACTACTATGGAAATAAAAATTTACCTGCTTTCTTACTGTTTTCAGAATCTGTGTGATACCTACACATTGGATAAAAATCCATTCAGATACGCATTTTGATATGCAAAAGTTGTTAATTCACTTTGCAGGAGATATATCATTATGCAGGATATAATAAAAAATAGTAGACTTTCTACAGCATTTTAAAACAAACTGGGAAATGTAATAGTGAACTTAAATAGAACTTGATATCAACTTACCTTTTTTTTCCAGATGTTTATTAAAACTCTAGGGAAAGGGTTTAATTTTTCATTGCTTTCTTTACCTTTTTACAGTAATTTTCTGCAGAAGACTTGTTTTCCAAGAGCTTATGTTTTAAATTTATCTTGCATTTTAATATTGATGCTAAAGAAAAAATTAAGCTAAAACTAGTTGTTTAATTTCTAATTATCATTCCTTCAGAGGGTATGATGGTACAGATTTAGTACTCGTGCACTCTGGATTAAGTATGAAGACATGGATCTCAAAGAATGTGTGCAGCTGGTAACATGGAATTAAGAATATACTCTAAAGGATAATGCAAGAAACAGAAAAGGAACTGAATAATGACTGTGGTTTTACTTTGCAAAGATGTGTGCAAACAGTTGCTGCTGGCTTTTACTTTGAATACCTGTTGTGGGTGTGTTGGAAGTTTTGGATGTTTCTCTAAAAATCAGAGCAAAACAAAGTTTATATTGGTTGTAGTTGGGTTATGGTCTCAGTTTCACTGTGAAAAGCAAATTATCACATATTATGCCTTATTTCAGTGTAAATATGTATTGGCTCAGATGAATTTGAGTGAACCTTTTTATATACCTAGTCTGAATTTCAAGGTTATAGTGAAGAAACAAAGGTAGTCTGAAACATTTTGACATCTCTGACCAAGGGATCAGCTTACCATTGACTCTGAATATGCCCGTATAATATATACAAGTTATACCTCTTTCTGTACATGTGCAGCACAGATCCAGATAAATACAGCGCTTTCTACTTCTTAGAGGCATGGACTTTACTTGAATGTATATTGAGCTCTTCAGATGAAAGTCACTGCAGACATAGGGCAGCGAAAGTCATTGAATAGAGGACAAGAAACACAAGTCTGGACTTCTGCTCCCAGCTCTCCCTCTGACTCACTTTCTAGCCCAAAATTAGTCATTTTGCATCCTCAGATATTTTTCTTAACTGTTAAATGAGCATTGCTGGTATTTAGCTAGATATTTGAGGTACCTCAAGGTCTCAGGACAGAAGCACTAAGTTTTATTTAAAGTGCAGTTTATTAAATACCATGTATTTTCTTGAACTCTAAAGAATGTTCAATGAACTCCTGGTAGAACAGGGCTAGCGAGCAAGTCAGGAATAGGACAATGTGAACACTAAGTAGATATGATGAATTAGGGGGAAACCTAGATTAAAACTGAGGTAGAGACAAGGAAGAAAAACTACAGAAGAGGCAGGGGAAGGGAACTGACAAAAAAGGGTGACAGGAGATAGGAAATATGATATGTCTGGGGAGATGGGAACAGGAAATGAAAAACATATCTTATTCTGGCAAAGTGTGATGTGTGCAGGACAGCGTCACCCATACTTTAAGTTATTACCGTAGATTCACCATTGGAAATAAGGTAGTTCCTTATGGTAGGCACCTACCAGAAAAAAAACCACAAGCTCCTCATCATCTTGCTGGTGCTTTGCCATTAGCTTCAGCAGGTGAGACACAGGCGAGACACTTCAGGTCAGACACTGATGGGGTTGAAGTCCCACTTAGAACAATTAAGGGCAACCAATATGGAAAAGGTCACGTTGGCATGGCCTATTTCTGTGGATCACTAAAGGTTTGAATTACGACTTTTTAAAGACTGAAATAATAAATACAGATTTCACAGTACATTTTTGGATCATTTTAAACTTGCTCACTGGTTCATGCTCTTGGTACAGTTAGGCTCAGGTCCTTGCCTATAGGATATGATCCCTCTGGGTAAGATTAACAGTAATTGATTAGAATATAACAATAAAAATTTTCGTAGACTGACCCCAGAATTTTCTCCAGAGTGAAACAATAATGTTATGCTTTGCTACAGCCTAGAACAGATTATTATTTCCTAATCCACCAAATTATAAGGTTTATAGAGCTATCATGAAGGTGGAAAAGTATACATCAATATGTAAACTGGCTATCAGGCACAGAATAAACCATATTTTGACTTCTAGTAAGCACTTAAGTCTCAAACATGCGATTATCACCAAGAGGGAAAAATGTGAAGCTCTTGACAAGGTAGTAAAAGCATCTGGCAGAGGAGAGAGATTTTTAATTTTTAATTTAAAGACCAAATATCATTCTTACTAAAAATAGCTTGAAACAATCAGGTGATCTTCAACACTCCAGATGGATTAAATTTTTCACTGAAAGCTTTTACCAGTCTGCAGTAATCTGTCATGACTCTGCTCAATATGAATAGTGGGGATGAAAAATGCGTGGTTTATTGGTTCACATATAAAATGTGTAAACAAGGGAGCAGAAAGCAATGTGTGCATATGTGTTTTTACCAAACTTCCTTTGTTCCATACAGAAAGTTTGTGTTCTTGAAGAGGGCATGCAGCCCTACTGAAGTAAATTAATGTCTAGGATCCATTTCCGAGGAACCTGATGATTTACTTATTTCCTACCATTGCCTATGTAGGGGCCAGCTCTGCCTCTTTATCTAAGAGTAAGTTAATATTCACTATTTTCAAAAATCTCAGATGAGGGAAAATGTCATTGCTCCTCAGGCTTTAACTGTACACAGGTTGAGGTCTGGTTTCTTATAAATAACAGTGGCAGAAACAAGTCCTCAGTCATTTTTTTTTCTCGTAGTCTCCCTTTCCTTTCAATCTTCTTTTTCTATCCTGAAGACAAACCTGTATGCCTGTGAACACCTGAGAATCACTTTTTTTTTTAACCTATCCATCTAGTCATGGTTTGCTTTCATTGTTTCAGTCAAGTTTGAAGTCAGTGCTTGTCTCTGCATTACTTTTATTGACAAATCATTAGAGTGACATACGTTAATTTAAAAGTAAGGAGTATGAACTAGGTGTACTTTTAACTTAGCTTAAATGTCTAGAATGTGCCACACTATGAAAAGCATTTTCAGAACTCAGAGAGAATTTTTAAAGCTAGACTAGATGCCCAAACCTGTATTTTGGCCCTGAAAGAAAATGCTGAGGACCTGTGTCTTCTGTTACTTTAATTCAAGATGGTGAGCTCTTCTGAGACTTAGGCTAATGATATTTGGATGTCCCGCTGCTGGTTTAGGAGGTGAGCATTACAGCATCCTGAGTCCAGTTGTGTTAGCAAGACTTGTAAGACAATTTAAGGAGCACTGCGGTTTATCTTACAGCTTTAGGGGCAAGTTGGTACATCACGCTCTGCAGCAGCCCATGGCACCAAGTAGACATTGGAGGGCTGCATGTCAGTAGTAGAGGCTGAACTTTATTGTGTTGAGGACGAAGGTAATGAGCTTACTACAAATGCAGATTTTTACTGGGTAAGAGGGATGATTTCTGCCTTAATGACAGCATGCCTTCATGGATATCAAGAGAGGTTATAAAGCCTTGATTGCAAGCTAACAAATCCAGCTGTCTTTCCCTTGTGAATCAGGTTCTTAGAAGGGAGAAATCTCTTCATCTGCCCAAATACTTCATTCAAAATCATGTGTTCTTAGGGTGCTTGTTCCCTGCCCACTGCCAGCCTGTTTCTTACTCTCCACACTCGATTTAAGGACAAGGTGCTAATGCTTCTTAGGTGGAGTAGGAGTTAAGCACTGAGATACCCTCTAGAGCCTATCCTTCAGTCTCCTGACTTTCATGGGCACTCTGTGAGCACCGCAAGTGCCCTTCCCTGCCGCATACGGTGCAATGTTGGGGAAGGCAGGAGGGATGTTTTGAGGGTGACCTTCTCCCATGGACTTCCCTTTACTGAAAGGCATCACACTTCACATCATTTCAGCAATGGGCAGGCTCTTCCTCCACATGAACTTTGAACGTCTAGTCTCCTCTTAACATTAAAAGACTGGTGTGGTTGGTTATCAAAGCATGGGGGAAGGAGTACAGTTAAGATAGATGTATCATTATGGTTCACTAGGATTTGAGATGTGAACTCTCCTAGGTTAATTTGAAAACCCAAGCAAAAGAGCGTGGCAGAGAGTGAAAACAGGCTTGTATCTATAGCCACTTGAAGAATGTACTAGAAAAACAGCCAAAAAAAGTCTTCCATTTCCTAGCTATGCCTTTCTGTGACCCTTCCTAAGACCTGTTTGCAGTCCCCAGGTCAAATCCTTGGCACCAACAGATAGACTTTCATGGCATACATCATGACTGACACTGGAGAGAGGAGGTGGAGAGAGACAGGAAAGCCTATAGTCACCGCCTGGGGCCCCTGTCACTGCAGAAGAAATCTCCATATAAATTATGGCCATAACCTTGGGAAACTTTTGCTTTTGTTGTCCCAAAGGGCTTGGTATCTTGTTAAATAAATAGGAATTAAGCACATGCATTTTTTAATATCCTAAGAATTCAGTGCATATGCTGCAATGACATGAAAGTGGGAATACTGGCAATTTTTATGTCCTAGAATTCCACCTGCACACAGAACAATAGCAAGTCCAGATCCTCTAACATCTGCTCAGGACAGGGTGATGATGTTTTGAATCATGATGGGTACTCAGTCCCTGTCTGCTAACTCACATAAAATCCACTTCATCCACAGTCTGAAAAGGTGTCTACATAATGGATTGTGTAATTTCTACTATTTCTTGCTTTCGTGTGAGCTAGTATGCCTTTGGAAATCACCTCTGTTACACAATATACCAGTCATAATGTTGACTCTATTATATCCTCAGTAAATATGAAATCGGAAGATACAGTTTCCTCCCTTTGAAGTTGTGCAGTCAGCACTATAGGTCTTAGGGACAAGGTTTCCTTCTGTATTTTGTGAAGTGTCTTCTATAAGGAGATTAGAGATTGTAGCTGCAGATTGCAGATACTGCCGTAGTAGAAATAACTATATGTAATCATTAATGGGAATTGTACTCAAGGAAGGACTGCAAATGAGTACTTTGTGATCTAGACTGTATTAATATTAAATAGTTAAGTATTTTTTAATAAATTTAAATACCTGGATAATATTTTTATCACCAAACACAGCAAATGCATGTTTCTTCCTCTTTAGTTTTCAGTGAATTTTTATAGAAATTATCAAGTGTGAGAGACTTATCAGATCAAGTTTTGTACTTATTATAAAAACAAAACAAAACAAAACAAGCTGCATGGGGTCAGTGAGGATTATTCCTGTTGCTCCATCCATTCTCTTCACCTTCAGTGGTATAACAGAGGGAGTCCTTAGGAATGCGCTTTGTAAGTGTGATTTTTTCCTAGTAGTTAAGTCGGTGGAACTGGTTGAAAAGCACGAAATTCTGCTGCATAAATTATCATTAACAATGTGGTTTATTTTTGTTTGGCAGTTGAAATTTTAATGTAACTTCTGCTGAAATTCCGAGATTCAGTCAAGTTTTAACAAGCTACAGCTAGAAGGAGTTTGCATTATTTTTTATGGATTTGTTATTAAAATTCTTGATAAATGTTGCAGAGATTCTACCTATGAGCTGTTTTTCATTCTCTAGCTGATATTAGATACTTGCCACCAGAGCTGCATTTTTGATGGTGATTTGTCACATGGTATTATTTCTGCTCCTAGAGTGGAAGAATGCAGCCTTCATTTGGTTTCTTGTCTGAAGCTTCACAAGAAATACATTTCAAAATGAGAGTCTTCAGTATGTACGTGCATAAAATTTTCCATAAAGGTGTACTAGTACTATTTTCTTGCATGAATGTTTATGACAAGGTGACGTGAAGACTTTCAGCATGGGTGAAACGGATACATATTTTAATACTGAGCAAAATTTAATAGAAAAAGTTTGGGTTGTTCATCCAACTGTGTTTTGTTTTAGTCAGCATTTATCCAGGAAAAGCTACTCAGGAGCCTTAGAAAAGCCCACAGACAAGGTTCCTGTGACCAACAGTGGCCTTTGGCCAAGCTACCCCGCCTGGGAAGACGGGAATGCTGGGGCTGTGGGATGCTGCTCCTCAGAGTATATGAAGGTACAGTTTTAGAGCTGAAGGGGAAAACACTGAATTTTCCTAACTTTTCTCTGGTGTGCTTTTCAAAGTCTTAAGCTAACAGGATCCCAACTTGCTTGCAAGCCTGGTTATGGTTGTTCTTTAGGGGTTAAATGAACCACAGTGCATTTCTTGCATGCAATGCTATCTGCTTTCTTTAAAGCATCATGTAGTGCTTGAAGAAGTCAGTATGGTGGCATCATGCAGCCTCCCTGTGTGCCAACCTGACCCCAGGCTCTCCAGCCATTTGCTGTTATGGGACATGCTCGCACATCAGTGGCTTTGTGCACCCAACTGTCCAAAATGAGTGCAAAAAGGTGGGTCAGTGATTCTATGTCTGGCTATGGGCCTGACCCATCTTCTCTGGTGGTTCCTGTGAGCATCACACTCTTCGAACTTTTCCAGTGATTCTGTGTAGTTGATCTTAGCCCACTGTGCTTAACCCTTAGCAAAGACTTGCAGGTGCGGATTAAGTTGTTCGGTGGTAAAACTTGGAGAAAGGGACTGCCAAGAAAAGAAACCTCCCCAGCGGTTCTTCCCCGATCACATAAATGGTTGCGCAAACTTTAACCATCCTGGGAGCCCAGAGGGAATATGGTCAGTGCTCTCTGTGACCCCAGTCACCCTTTTACACTATAGTTTCAATGAAAAATCAACTTATACCAAGATGGCTGTTGCCAGGATGGACTCCTGGAAATGCCGACCGGAGTCACAGAGATACCTGCCTGTGAGTCATTTCTCCTGCCTGTCATGCCGGGTGGACCCGGGGGGTTTCTGTGTTATCCCGGGAGGGTGGGCTGGCCAGGGGAGCCTGACTGACAGAGGAGCGTGGAAAAGGCTGCAGCATCCTTTCATGTGAGGACCTGCTGCTACTCCCTGACCCTTCCCTGTAAATTGTATTGGTATGTGAACACGATTAAACCTTCATCTATAGGTTTTGTATATGTCGCAGACAGAAAAGGATTGAGTGCTGGGTTTGAGTTTGATTTGAGGGAGGAGTGGGATCTGAAAGCTATAGATGGTGTTTTAAAGCTTTTTTCCAGTAATGGTGATAATGAGTGACGTAAGCCATTCCTTAAGACTGATGATTAATCCTAAAGAATATGTTGCTTACATATGTTTCACAGCTGTCATTAAGCTTCCATTTTAACCGCTCTTCCCCTTTCCCCACTCCCACCCATGCCTGCAATCTGCGAACTCTTATTCCCTGTAGGTATTTTGATAGAGAAACAGACAGGTAACGATCCCGATGTCAGACTGTAAGCCATGCAACTGTCAGCTCATATTGTGTCTGACAGTCATTGACAGCTTGCTTCTTCAATTTTACTAAGATTAATATTCTTCACATGTTTTATTTATATTTACTGATCTTGCTGCAGTGAATTTTTAAAGGGACATTTTCATGTTAAAATTCCCTGTTAAAAATCAAATCTGCATTTTTTTCAAAATTTAGATTTACATTTCATCGATATTGCTTGTGGAATTTTCACACGTTGCTAATGGCCTGATCAGATGCACGATGCTTTATTCATACTGTGGTCAATAAGGCTTATTCTGATAAATCCTTAGGATCATCATCCTGAGAACCTCCTCATCCTTGGAAATACATCCGCACATGGTTAACTTGACACAAGGCAGTAGTTTCACAGCAGAAGACTACTCAGATGCATAAAATTATTCATGTGCAGAAGCATTTGAAAGATTCAGTTTCTGTAAGAGTAACATTGTCACCAGAGTAATGCTATTGAGCTCAAAAGTATTCACATGAGTAAATGATTGCAAGATTAGCCTTTGTACTCTCTGGTGAAACTCTCATATCGTTCTGTCCGTTTGGGCTGGCTCACCATCTCTCTACATGCACCACACCAGGATACTGGAATTGTAAATACAATGGGGGAAATTATACTTCAGCCAAAAGTATGTTAAACACAAAAGATAGAAATAGTTGGAAATTTGGAAAAAAAATTCTGATTTTATGACCATTTTTATATAAATAGCAATAGGTTATTTAACTAATTTATATGAAAACATCTGAAAAATGTAAAATTATATATCTATGTGTATAAACATATATTTTTACATTATTTAAATACAAAACCAAAAGCTGAATCTTAATTTCTCTGCTATGTCTGCTTTAAAAAACTCTAGCCAAATGCTCACTTCTTAGTCAGGGATTTTTATTGGGTGGCCTATCTGAGTGCAGGCTGACTTATTTGACCCAATTTAGGGAAATCCAGATCCTCACGTTGAACATCTTTGTATGTTTGTGAATTGGAAATTTTCCACTTCAGGACTCCTTTTAACCCCTCTGATCTTTCAAATTGCATGTCTCTTAACTTCACAGATAAATTAGCCAATTCCAACCTCATCTAGCCTTGAGATGACAGCAGTGCTTTATTTCTTTTTTCCTTCCTTTCTCTCTAAATCTGCATCATCATGTTCTTCCTATTGCCATGGCAATACAGCTAAGTACACAGAGAAGTGCAACAAGCCAATTGCATGTAAAAAGTTTGCACAAAGGCAGAATTGCTAACTAAACAAGGGGCATTGCCAATCCGTGGCTCCTGCGGGGTTATCGGCTGGGGGGGGGTGGGGTGGGGGGGTGGCCTTCCCTCTTTTTCTTCTCTCCTTACCAAGTGATTACAGGTGAAAACTCAAACGGGGAGATGAAAGATGACACATCAGGATTTCTAAAACAGGGGAAATAGGAGGGGAAATCAGCGTAAAAAAATCATACAGTACCACAAAAGTGTGACGTTTTGTTCAGATTATATGGAGCTCTGGCAGCCTTTAATGAAAATATGGGTGCTTTTGCCCTTTTTTGGTGAAAATAGCCCTGCCCTGGACCTCGAAGAGGGGCATATTGTTAATGAAGAAACAGTGGCACAAACGATCAAGGACACATAAAAACCAATGAATCAGTGAAAAGCCCCTCCATTTAGCCTGATAATACTCTCCATATTCTTAGGTGTGAAATGAATAATAATTTGCCCTTCAGTAATGCTTCAAGATGGGCTTCTTTTTTTCCCCAAATAATAGTAATAAAGTAGTTAAAACAGAGATCCCTTTGATTCTTCCTAAAGTGAGAGGAAACAGCAGATGAACGAGCTGTAGCTTTTTACTTTTCTGTCTTGGTTTCATTTACATTTAGTTCATTAATTATTTTTTAGGGAGAAAAGGTTTGTCTTATTTTCAGCAAAAGGAATGCTGATTGTTCTCCTAGGGATATTAGAAGAATGTCAAGGAAAGCCATAAATATTTTATAAAGACTGATAATAGAGTTTTCTGCGCTAAGGAAAAGTCGATGATTTTTGAAAAGGGATACATAATGATTTTCTGACCAACTGCAAAAATGAGATGGCAGTAATTTTAATATTAGTTAATAAATATTGACATTAGTATTTCAATGAGTGTAATCAGGCTTTGGTTGAATATTAGAAAGTCATTATTTGTTCAGCAGTATTATTATAAAAGCTTGACTATTTCCACTGAAGCTATTAAACAATCTTTGCAGAAAGCCTCAGTAACTTCTCAGAATAAATCCAGTAAGACCATGCAAGAATTAACACATGCTCTCTGCATCATATTGTGAGCTCATCTACTTTGCTGTCTGACTTAAAAACAACATTGCGCAATAGCTTACATGTTTGTGGCATCCTCATACAAAATCGGCCTTTATGCACAACGGTTTGGTTAGAATGACAGCATCAGGCATATAGGTAACCTGATGTCTTCAGCATACTTTACCTTGTTGTATCTCACAGTTATTCAGAAACTTATCGGTTAGGGGAAAAAAAGAGCTAGAAAATACCCAGGGGTCACCCAGAGTGTGAAATGTCAGCTGTTATTCATGTTGGTAGCCTATTATTGCTGAGACAGTCAGAAAGTCATTATTCCATGATGACTTCTGAGATTTCAAAAGCTTTTAGTCCCAAAGTTACCACCCCCACCCCCCCCAAAGCCAAAATCCAAAACTGGTTTCAGAACTGCTACATTTCTGGTGAAGGATACCCCTGGGATACCTGGTATTTGATGAATTGAAAATTACATCATTCTTGTTGGCTTTAGGACTGATAATTACTGTCTGCTGAGAACACCCAACAGTGAATGGTGGAGAGGAAACGGAGTGAAATGAATCCTAGCACTTTGCTTAGAAATTCATTAACAGACATGTCTGCAACAAACAGACAATTTAAAAATTGACTCTTTTCTTCAATAGAGACCATTTTCATCAGAAAATTCCTTAGCAGCGGTACTGTTTCCTCACAAAATAGCCCCAGACTCTAAGCAGTGTATTTTTTAGGGGGCAGCACATCCCTGTCCCTGGATGCCCACTCTTGCTTCCGCTTTTCAAAAGCCTCTGCTACGCTGGCACAGATGGCGAGTGAGCTGGACTGGGGAACAGATCTGGCTGAAAAATAGCCTGTTTTGGATAATCTTTAGCTGGATTAATTTCCTGCTGCAGGTGAAATTGTTCAAAATAAACCGTGAGAGCGGGAGAAACTGAAGCTGGCCGGTGTAAGAAACCCTGCTCACTGATGGGGAGTGATGACCCTGTCTCAGTGAGTGCTACTGCACCATCCTCACCTTGGACTTGGCGACGTATTCCCAGACCCTGCCCTTTTGCTGGCCCTGGTGCTCCCCTGACCTCTCTGTGACTCAATTTAAAGTCTCAAACCAGCTGAGAAGTAACCCAGAAAAAAAAAAAAAAATAGCTATTTGCTTAAATTGGCTCAATAAGGGGTCAGATAAGCAACGGTGCTAATGCACTTCCATACATCAGCAACATGTGGCATGGCCCAGGGAAGAGGGAGGACCCTCACTAGCTCAATCAGTTTAAACTGTCTTGAAACTGCTCCCTGGATGTCTTGCCAGGGACTGCGTAATAGCAAAAGGAGCAGTTTCTGCATTGCAACGTTTAGTCCTGGCTGATTTTAAAATGTAATGTAAAAAGGCTTCCTTTCTTTAAAAAAATGGGATTTGTGACCCTTTCTTTTATAAATACGCATGCACACACACACAGTATAAATTAATCTGGAAAATGTGTTGATTTATATAGTGGGGGGAGCAGAGGGGAGAGGAAAACTAAACAATCTCTTAGTCTTGCTAACATCAAGAATGCCAAGCCTGGTTTTTCCCTGCATGGGGATGAGGAGGTTGGAGGCTTTTGAGGGAGGGACTGGGATCTTCTTATAAGCTTTTTCACAGTTTAGATGAACTGAAAGGGATACTAGAATTTTAAGAAAGGGTTTTTTCCTCCTATATGATTTTGCGTGCTGAAGTTTAACAGCTGTTGCAAGCAAGAAGAAAACATATTTTTCCCACTACATCTTTTGATTCCACCAGATGAACCAAGTTTCTTTGGCGTTATTTCTTTTTAAAAAAAATCAAAAAACTAGGCAGTTAAATTTAACCCACATATAATTCTGCTGGTTTAAAATTACATTAAAAGAAAGGTCAGATTTGGCCAAACCTCATGACCACATTATTTTCTGTCCCCCTCCCCGCCCCCCTTAAATATTTGTCCCATTGTTTCACTAGGGATTGAAGTTAGATTTACTGGCTGGCAATTACAAGGATTGCTCTTTTTGCCCCTTTGCCCCTTTCCCTGTTTTAAAAAATAACAAGGAAGGGGGGAGGCAGGGAGAGAGGGAAGCCTCAGAGGGGTTTGTTTGTTTGTTTTTTCCCAGTCTCCCCATAGGTTGCTGGTGTTATACCATGGCTTTTTAGGAAAAGTGAGAATACAAGCCAATCGATTCCCTTCAGCTCCACAGGACCACACTTTCCTGGGCCACGGCAAACATCCAATTGCCCTGTGAACTGTCCTATCTCATTTTATTAGATTTGGTTTTCCCTGTGCTATTTTTTATCATCATTTTTATACATATTTGCCCTTATGCTATATTTCTGCTGTCAGCTAGAACAACAAATAGGCTTTTATTAGCCTGTGAGCCACATGCAGGGGAGCAGGAGTGGGCGGCACCTGGCATACAATCTCCCCTCCTGCCTTACCAAGCCCCCCGCGCCACAGTGGGATTCACTCCCTAAAGAGATAAAGTTCCCACCGGGTCCTCCTCCCCCTTCAGACTTTCCACTGGTGTGAGTGCAGGCATTTGCTTTAGTTTATGATGGTTAACAGAGCCTGTGGGGGACGTGCTGGGTCAGCACGTCCTGTAACTCCTCCAGCCGGCAGAACCAATGTTGGGGGCTGCTGCCATCCCCAGGGGCTCCCCCTCAGCCACAGAGGGGTTATGGTTGGTTTCAGTTGTGGCAAATTCCTCTACCAACAAAATTCCCACCTCAGGAGTCCCATTTGGGGTTTTATATCATCATAAGGTAGTACCAACTCGGATTGAATCTGACCCCCTATATATATCCAATAAAATGCAATAAAACTGCAGACAAACATAAATAACACATGCTTGCACATACTCTGCTGCATTGTGATCCCAGTAATGCTGAAACTGGTGTCTGAGCACTTTGAACCCTGGTTTTAGAGAATTTGAAATGCATCTGTTAAATTGCAGCCTTTACTGAACCTGTCAAGAAGGGTTTCTGCCCCAAATGGAAACTGTCCAAAAAATTATGCATGGCCATTTTAAAGTTATGCAAGGTCAGAAAATACAAACAAAACAAAACAAAACAAAAAGCTGGGCAATTGAATGGCCGCAGGACAAAACCGTGAGCTAGGAGAGACCTTTCCCCTCAATCATGCCCACTTAGCCACGTGAAATCAGGGCAGTGGTGAGTTACACGGGGCTGAGGTGGGGGTCACCCTCCCCCTGAACCACAGACGTTTAGATTCCAATTTTCTAAGTGTTTTCCATCCTGAATTTATTTTAGGGTAATAGCTGGGACAAAAAAAAAAATGCTTCATTGAACCAGGTAGCCTTGAAGGCATGGATATGTGAAATGGTCCTTTTTTTCCTGCTACAGCAAGAGCAAACTCTGGGGAAAAGGGGGAGACAGGTGGGTTTTCAAACCCATGGCTGGCTGGGATTCAGTGCTCATGTCAGTGCCTGCTGCTGCCTGTGCTAGCAGACAGGTGTCCCAATATCAAAGGCCCATCCCTTTTTTCCCCAAAAACTAGCCACAATAGCTAGGCTGCAGACAAAGCGAAATATTAAGTGTACTCTGATTCACAGGCGGCTTTTGGGAGTTCAGTGCATTGATGAATTATGGGGGTGGCTGGGAGAGGGTCATGATTCCTGGCTTTGCTGGATCTGTTTTCTGGGATACCTCAAATGGATGAGTCTCCAGAGCCATCAGCAGCTCCTCCTTCCTTGGAGCCCCCCATTCCCCACCCCAGTCCCCAGACTGGCCCTCTGACATATGTTGCAGTTCCTGGTTTTCAGTGATTTCCCCCTTCATTAGCTCAATTCTAAACTCAGTTAATCTCTGCTTGCTTGAGTAGTAAAAACTTTTTTGTCTTGTTGTGAGCTGCACTTTTTGTGATCTGTATTTTTAAATTCCCAACAAGCAAGTTGGAAAGAAAATACTAAAAGTTTACTGGCTATGACTGTGAAATCAAATCAACCACAAGTTTTATCGATGAAACTTGATGGTTGATCGTTCAGTCCATGGAAATGCAAGGTCTAATTTTTTCATTTGTTTTTTTCATTTAAGTGAACTCTGAAAGGATTTTGCAGAAAATCTAAAAAACCCAGATCTCTCTATAAAAAACATATCTCCAGGAAAAATTACCTCAAAATACAAAAAAGGGTCAAATAATTCAGAACCTGTGGGTTCAACTTCCACTGGACACAACCATTCTGCAAGCTGAAGGTACTCTGGAGCCAGTGTAAACCAAAAACACTTGGATGTTGAAAGTTAAAGCTCCAAGTCTGAGTACAAACTGCCTCCCTGTGTACATCTGACAGCACAAACAATACCTTGTGTTGGCAAAACATCACTCCCCCTCTGTCCAGGGAAGTCTGGAAGACATAGCGGCAGCAAGACATGAGAAGGCTGGAGTTTGAGCCATAGCTCTGTTGTTACCTCCCTGCCTCTCATGGAAGACAGGTCCCTAGCCAGGATTTACAATACTCTGGTTTCTCCCAGCGTAGTTTGATGAACAGCTTTTCAGGAAGGCTGCCAGCAACCTCCTCTCCCCCTTCCCTTGTCACTGCTTCATGTTGGCCTTGGCCTTGTACTGGTTTGTCCCTCTATGCAGTGAAATGGGTGAGGGAGCTGAATCCCTGGGAAAATCACCCCTTATTCTTACATTTCCTATTTATTTGTCTATTTTATCTTTTCTAGGTGGTTTTTTTTTTATTTTTGTTGGGGTTTTTTGGGTTTGTTTTTTTTTTTTTTCAGGGAATCAGGTCCACCATCCAGCCTACTGCACAGCCAGGACAATACTGCAGGAGGGACATGGAAGGAACAAGTTGCTGACTAGGGTCAGAAATTGCACAGGGCAGCTAAAGCATCCTCTGGCCCATTGGGTGCCAGATCACAGCTTTAGTCCATTTGGAGACCCGCTGCCTGCTATGGTTATTAAATACATATTTATCAGCATATCTGCAGCCACCAATTGTCTGCTGAACTGTCCCTAATTTACACCAAAGCAATGCGAACGCAGCACGTCCGCAGAACGCCGCTGCCTGACTGCTGTTTTGACTTGCTTTGCACAGCTGTGAATAAAGGTAGAAGGCAGTGGAAAATCAGGAACAGAATAGCTAAGGATGTTATAAACAATGTCTGTAAGGTTAATTTAAATTTAGTTTATGTTTCTCAAGAGCCATTAATGATACATCGCTTTGCATTCTTAGGAAGTGGGGGAGGTGGTATCCAAGTAAATTGACACTGTTATCAAAACAACAAAAGAAATCCCTGGAGGCTGTTTAGAAGCTGTTGGAACCAGGTTTCCCAAATAACGTTGATTGTATTCTTCCCTGTTACTGTGTTAAAGCATGTACACGAAGGTGGAAGCAATAATAACAGAACGCATGAAGTCACATCTATGTGATGTGCTGCATATTCTTCTTGCTCTTCTTCCTCTTCCTTCACTGCTCAGGATACTGATATATGCCTGCTGCTCTGACGTTACTCCTTTCAAAGGAATAATTGCAGATAACAGACTTCACTCTTTGGTTTATTGGCAGCTTAAGGCACTCGAGTACTGCAAGGATTAAGTCTTATATTTTGAGGGACACCTTTCTGTTTCATATTCTTGGGAAAGTTAGTGGCTTTTAGAGATGTATGGGCAGGTGTGTGACTGGCTTAAAAATGAAAGACTTTTTTGAATTACTCAGTGTTTGTTTTATTTTTATGTGTTTTGACTTTCATTTAACTTTCCCTCAAATCCTTTTTCTTCCAGATACTTTAAGAAAGGTGCAAGGTTCTCTAAACGTCACCTTAATCCAGCATCTCCTCCCCATGCTCTGCTCCTCAGACACAGCGCTGCCTATCACTGCAGAACATAATGGATATATGCTTCTTTTTATACCATAGTTTAAAAGGTATTTTCCAATTACACGAGTATAGAACATTTTCTAAACAAATAGTCTAATTTTGTATACATAGGCAGCTTTTTGATAGGATGCCGCAATCGAAAATTACCACACAGTTCTTAAGGCCCAGTACCGCAAACATGTTATTGATTTCCTAATGAAAGCATGTGAACTGCTCCGTGCTTCACTGTAGAAATCCCTTTCTTTTCTCTTTCTTAGTTTTTACCAAGTGCAGGTAGCAGATGGTTTTGGCCTATCGGAAACAATTAAATCAAAGTCCGTGGGGCTTTCTACAGCTGTATTTAATAGAGAAGGGCAGACTCCTTCCTGCTGGTTAAATTGGTTGCTGCGATGCACAGCTATTTTTATATTTGTGTGAAAGTGAGGTTTTGAAACCTTAAAAAAAAATTATGAACTTGGCAGGGGAAAAAATATTCAGTTATAAGTCAGCACAAATGTAGTGCTCTTTATTTACTCTGTGGTGTGTATCTAAATTTCTATTTTGATTCAGGAATTTACCCTGATAGATTAATCTATGTTTACTGAGAGGAGCAACTCATGCTACCTGTTTCAACACTGAATTTGCATTAAATAAGATGGGTAAGAGGAAAGCTGAATACCCCATTTGCACATTAAAAGCTGATCATTAATCCTATATTTTAGCTCTACAACTGTCAGGAGCTATTATTTCCCAGAGAGCCTGACAGTTCAAGGGATAAACTGGAGAGGGTCCCATTATAAAGGTCTATGAATAGACGTCAGAATAGTTTGCGCATCAAACCCCAAAGGCTATTAAATGTGATACTTTAAGAATCAATTTGTAGCTAAATTAAAGTGGAGGGATGTGAATCCTAGGACAGATTTTAATAAAGCAGAAAATGTAACACATAGAGAGGCATTTAAATACAATTAAGCAGATGTAAAGATTTTAAAAAATATGTATTATTCATCATAAAAAAAAAACCCATTGATTTTCAGCCCAGTGCTTGGCAAACTGTGCCAGTTTGCCACAGCAAAGAGATCAAACAAGGAGAGGTGCTGAAATGCTGCTTTCAAAATTATGTTTTCAAGCGACTCTAGAGCAGATCAATAAGAGAGCTGATAGCTCACGAGCCTCTGAGACAAGTCAACAAACGCAATGCAAGAAAAGAGGACCAAAGAGCTGTCTTTGTACAAAAAAAATTAGTTTCTAACAGGACATCCTGCTGAGTTTTATCTGAGTTCATTTGTCTTGAAGACTGAGATCTGCTAATTCCACATGAAAAGTTCCAGACATTTGCAAAACCAAATCAAATGTGCTGCTGTACTTAAGCTTGTTAAGAAGTTGAAGTTAACACTAAAACCTGCTTAAATGGGCTATTGGGAAACACTGCTGCACAAGTGGTACCATATTCACCCTTTCAGCAAGCCAAAAGAAATCACATAAGCTCGATGCAGTTCTTGTGAGGCTTTTAAGCACCATACTAGATTGGCCACCCCCAAAAAAGAAATGTTAGGGAAAGAACATGATTCTCCGGTATGTTACTTCTGTTTTCCCCCAAGGGGTCTCAAATGAAGTCAGGGAATCAGGCCCAACATATATAATTACAAGGGCGGGAGTGCAGAAAGACTGACAACCTCACTGTACTAGGAACAATTTTGTTATCTCACATTTACTTCTACAATTTCTTTCTCTTAAGTAGTTTATATCCCGGAGTCCTTGAAACAGGATGTGCTTTAAAAATTATGTCTTTCTCTGCGCTCTGAAAGTTAATAGTTGTTTATTATTCAAAGTAGGCTACTGAAATAAGATCTCATAAAAATGAAATCACAGTTCATTTCCATAGCTGAAAATGGATCTCCTTGCTCGCTGCAGCTGGAAGAGGTGAAGACAAAGAGAAGTTTATCGTAGACAGTTCCCCCTGGTTGTTCTCTTTACAGCTAGCTGAGACACGCATGGAAACTCCAGAAAGCTCTTCACTTCGTACTCCACTGGTTATCACAGATTTTAATATTCTAGTGGGGGGGATAGCTGAAAGCTCTATGCTGTGGGTTGACCATAATGTCTAGTAAATCATTGTCTCTAATAACTTTGGATTAGTTATTCCTGCCTTTTTTATATTGTCAAATGCAATTAACTATTAACCACTGCATGGTCCACCGATATTTGATTATTTTGAACTGGAAGGCAAGCTGTCTATAGGCATATGTGTGAATGTATAAACACACGGTAAAGGAACTATGTTCTTCACTGTGTTCTGAAGTCAAGTAGACAAAATAATATAGAAACTGCCAATACTGAGGATGTCTGTTCACTCAGCCCCTTGTATGTGTGCTTTATGGTACCATCTTTAATTGCACAGGTGCATACTAATTTTATGGCAAAGCATCATTTACGTTTCAGGAATTAGGAGTAATTCCATATTTTGTTACCTTCAAAGCAGTTTGTTATCTCATGCCTTATTTACCGTATGCTGTTCAAACACTTCTCTCAAAAAGGAGTAGTTAAACTCCTCGTGAGATTTTCTGTGGTGACTAGTTCTGCAATATTTGAATGCTTCATGAACATAAATTAATTTACCTTCCTCTTAGCAGTTGCTGTTGGAACTGATCCCAACCTTACCACTCGGAGTTCTTAGTATAGTGAAATTTTGGCTTTGCCCCTGTAATCTATCCTAGAATAATATATTCAAGCATGGAATAGTGAGGACACTAGTCTATAACCGAGGACGTGGCATATGTGGTTCAGTTGGCGCTACCAGCTGTGAGAAACCTGAGTATCCTCAGTTACAGCAGAATCTTCTTAGAATTTAGCAACTCCAGTTGAAGAGGTAGTGATGGAGCATGTGCAAACTGTGATTTTTCACAGACTTATAACATAGCCAAATGTATAACGAGAATAGCAAAAGGCAAAGCCCTAGCACAGGGAGCCTCTTCAGATTTTTCAGACTCTGGCTTCAAATTGTGGAGGTGCCAGAACTATGCCCTGAGAAGATCCAGAATGTTTCAAGGTGGGCAAAACAACCTGGTTTCTGTTAACCTCACTCTCAGAAACAGCTAAATACTTTTGGCTGAAATTTTAATTAAAATCTGAGCCTGAATCAGACACTCTGCATGCAAATTACAGCAGAAATGGCTAAACTCTGATAAAATTTAGCTGTCTGCCACGACAGGCTTGGAAAGGCAAAGTGTCGGGCAATTTTGCCTTTTAGCTCTCTGCATGTACACAAATGTAAAAATCTCATTATGCGTAATGTCGTGCATGTGATATAAATGTGTAAGTGCCATGTGGGTGCAAATGTGCTTGTGCAAATATATGCCAAGATCAAATGTTTTGTCATGTTCAAGATTATCACCTACAGATAGTCACCATGTGTAATTTGGGATCAGTTATGCAAGCACACAAGCCTACTGCTTGTAAGCCACTCAGCAACAACGCCACCTCTGGCTTCGATAAGAACAGGAGGGTCAGGATTATAATCTTATTGAAGGAGAATAGATTCAGAAATCATGTCCTACTTTTGTTAAATGCAGCACTGGTAGGTTACATGGATTGCTTATGGTTTGAAATGCTAGTTATGTACCTGGCTTGCAAAAATTATTTGACTCATTTGAAAAATTCTAAATATTACCATTAACATAACTTTCTTCCTTAGGCCCAGGTATATAAAAAAAAAAAGAGCTTGTATTTATCACCTGTAAAGAAGTTCTTGTTGTCTTTTATTGCAGAGAGCCAAGTGTAATCGCCACGAGAGGAAACAATCCAGTTTGGCCACAGCCTCAGCAGGAAAGCTGATTGCCAGGTGCATGAAGTGTAAGAATATCTGTGCTAGCTATGTACGCACCAAGGGTTTGATCTGCATTAAAACAATGCTGAGTCGGAGGGAAAAGACTGAAGGAGAGGATAGGTAGGCACCTACACCACCACCGTCTCTGCTTGCTGAAAAGGTTTGGGTTTCACAGCAGAAACACAAATACAGCATGAAGCTAAATAATTAAAGCCTGGTATTATGGGCCAAAGTAATTTCTTGCTATTGGGAGAGTATTTTTTTGTACGTAACAGACAAAACTTATTTTGAAAGATTTTAAATGCATTCCTAAGAGAAAACATAATCTCTTCTAGCATTTGCAAAACTTATATTACCCAGGGAAAAAAAATACCTCACACCCCTGAGCACATGGGCTTATCTGCAACCTAATACTGTTATTGTAAGGGTTTGTATAGCTCACTTCCTGCCTTTAGGCTTACACAACAGGATATTTAAATTACAGAGACAATGAAGAAACGAGGCAAAATGATCTTGATATTAAAAATATTCTAGTTGCTTTACTGCTCTAATTCCCCATGAAGTGACTCGCAGAATTAATGAGTAAACACAAGGTCACTCCTAGAGTTACGCTGGCTAAACAAACTACAGGCAAATTAAAGGCAGCCAGCAGGCAGGTTCAGGGTTTATCAGCTGTCCCACTATGCTGTGAAAAACGTGTAACTTACTATCATAATGGCAGCCACTACCTCTTACTACTGTTAACAGTCTGTCACTGTTTCCATTGTTAACTTGGTCTTCAGGGTTTAATATCTCACCTGTATCAAATTGCATCAGGTTGAAACTTGGCACACAGGTATGTCTGGATGGCACGCTTTTTTTTTTTTTTTTTTTTTTTTAAACAACAAAATTTAATTGTGTCAATCAGGGTTGAGGAATATTTTTTTTTACCCTTTACTTTCAGGCACTGTTTATTCACTTCCCAAATCTGAACACAAACAAAATTTTAACTTTTCACTGAAAAAGCCCCTAAGTATAATTCAGTCGGTCCATTGACTCTTTTGGTTCCTATTCAGTTTGTATTGACGGGGCTATTTTGTATTGATGGGGCTATTTTTACCCTAGAGGTCTTTATCTGAGTGGGTACTTCTCTGCTTACACTTTCCTGATCTACCACCCTGGAGTACTAATAGAAACTGAAATAACCCATACTGGATTGCCACTAGACCCTGTTTTTAATCTGGCTTGTCTTTGGGACAGATTTTGTGTTCTATTCAAACTGTATTTATTCTCTTTTAGCTGTGTGACTGCCCCTCTCTGATTGCACAGCCCGCTCAAAGAAGGTGCAAAAATGCTTCGGCAAAGACTGCTGAATAGATAAAATCCTTGCTACGTGCTGTGTTAGGTAAAATGCCAAAGCACAATTCCAAGCACAGGTACCATGCATGACTTGTGCCATGGCTCTCTCTGCCTGGGTCAGAAAAGGTCTGAGTGTTTCGTTACGGCAGTATAAAGCACAGCTCTCTAAACGTACCGACCCATTTGGCAGCTACAAAAAATGAGGCCTGGAGAGGAAAACTGACTTTTTCAGCAAGTGGAGTGTCACCCTCAAACCCAGTACATATGGCTACAGCAGGGGTCAGACCCAGCACAGCACCTTGTGAGCAGGGGAGGGATGCGCTATTCCTGCATCTCATGCTCCGCAGGCTGCAGGCAATGCTCGGGGAGAGGGGAACATGGTGCAGTACCACAGGCAGGTAGACGCAGCTGCAGCTGCAGCCAGCCAGTAATCGCCTGGGATCCAGATCAGCCACATCAGCTTTGCTGGGTAGCGTGGTCCTTCCTCTCTCCTCATTCATCTGCTCTGCAGCAGGCTCTTCGACCAGGCCTGCCCCTGTGCTGGGACCCAAGCTGCATGGGGTGAAAAGAGGACAAGTCTTACAAACCCTTGGTACAGACTGAGTACCGACTCACGTGCAGCTCACGTGAAATTCAACTTAGATTAATAGTTGGAGTTCTAAACCAGTTTTGCATTAGTGATGAAAAAAACGCACTAGTATGTGGATGAATGTAACTCATTCATGGGTTTATGGGCCCAAAGGTCAGGGACTGGAGGACTCTGCAATAGCTTTGATGGTTACATTCTTCCATTCATATCTGTGATTAAGTTTAAATGTAAAACTCACAGGCTTTCCCATTAACTGTACACCTGAGGAAGCTGCTGAATGCACTTTATGCGAGTCCAGATAAACAGAAACTTTAGGTTATACAAACTAGTCACACATCCCCTTGCTTTTGATAAAGCAGAAGAGGGACAGTAGGATTGTATGTGTGCTAAATAAATGGCATTAGATGAAGTAATGCCTTTTTTGGACATTTTCCACTTTGCATTTGGAAGTCAACAGGATCTGGAAAACCACATTTTTTTTGAAATATAGTGGGAAATGATTAAATAAGAATGTTGCTGTCAGTCTCTTGCATGCAAATCTTACAGGGTCTGGAAATCACCAGTGAACTTTGGAGAGAATTTTACCCTTAATATGGACTAAACACATTTGGTAGTCAAGGAGAAAACACTTGGCTACCAACCAAGCAAATACTTCCTTTTAAAAATGTTCTAGTGAGCAAGTGAAAAATGAGGTCATTCATGCAAATATCCCATTCACTGGCACTTTTTTTATAACCAGATTATGGCTACTATGCCTGCCCTACAGCAGAGTGGTGTGGACTCTGAGTAGAAAACTGTTGAGAGTAAAACTAATGCGGTTACCTACTCCTTGCAGAAGCACTTGTACTCACTTTCATTCAGCTGGAAGGGGCGCCGCTGAAATCAGGAGCGTGCTCAGGTATTGTTAATGCTCTGCCGCGCTGTCCCCTCCAAGAGGCAGAGGTGGGAACAGAGCAGGTTTCAGGAGCAGATGTCAAGCCAGGTGGTGGTCAGGGGTCTTCAAAACCAGCCAGCTTTGTCCCTGGTCCCGTGGCAGAGCAACTCCCCAGCCCCTGGCTGAGGTCTCACCAGTTGCCCATCTCTGGTTCTTACAGCTGAGGGCAGCGGGGGGAGCATGGGTTCAGGTTCAGCTGTTCACACCAGCTCTCAGTCGCTGACTTTGCATGGACTTGGCACTGGGACCACCATAATGGTGGTTGGGGTTACATGGCAAGAGAGCACTGCCAGAGGGCTCCTGGCCTCTTTTCACTGTCCCTTAACCCCTTCGTCCCATTTATCCCTTATGCTCTCTGTCCTATGGACTACAGAAGTACCGATGCACGTGCTAGTCAGTTCTACCTAGCGGAGCCTTCAGGGAGTTAAGCATCGAATGGTGAACCCAACTCTCTTTAACTCTGTGAAACAAACAAATAAACAAACAAACAGAAACTTTAGCTTTAGTGTCTACGCAGGCACACCAAATGTGGCAGGCACACCAAACACCAAGGAGTTGCCGGCACACACTCGTATGCATTCTCCTTCTCCGGAGAGACAAAACATTGGCTTGGACAGTACCGACAGCATCATCCTGCGAGCATTTTTGGCAGCATTGTTACCACACTTATTTTGCAATGTATTATTTTTATTATAGCAAGTCCCACCTAAATAAATAGGATCCTGGACTCCTTACGTGATAGAGGGATTTGGCATGAAACATTCTAATGTCTTACGGAAAAATATGTGGGGTATCACATGGCAACACACTTCATAGCAACAAAAGTATGACCAGTGGTACATCTTGTATTACGAGAACATTTTCGTACTAGTGATGTGAAGAGCAGATCTACTGCATTTGACTTTATTAAGCGTAACCCTTTTATTATGTAAAGCCCCTAGGAGCAAACAGGATGCTTGCACCATTGATATTAATGGGATCCTTTGCGATAAAAACAGTACTCGGGAATCTTTTGCACGGCAGAAGGAATCTAAGAGTTGCTGGCATATGTGATAACTGCTTTATTGAGTGAGTACATCACCGCTTTTGTCAGAGAAGCAAATGAAAATGTAAATAGAAAGAAAAAAACAGATGAGGTATCACTCCACAAGAACAACATTCAAAATGAAGCAGCATCTTCCAAATAGCCTGTTCATCTCCTTAGGAAGCGAGATAAGTATTTTAAAGTAAAAGCGCTGCTTATTTCCGAACGAGGCACCCACATAGGGAACTGCTTTAGTTTGGTTATTCTGCAAACAATTCCAATAGCAAAAGCTATGCCAGCCGGCTTCCTTGGAGAGGAGGGGGGAGGAGGTCTTAACTACATTAGGAGCCTTTTGTTGGTCTGATATGGCTATATTCCCCGCTGCACTGGTGTTCAGCAGGGTTTCCGGGATAAAACAGAAATCCAAATACCCCTTTCTGTCTACTTGAAAGTTTGTTCTGATTTGAACAGAATTTGTGTACTTACCGGACAATTGAATAGTGTAGTTTAACACTCGGCCTTTTCTGTGCTCTTTTTAAAACACAGGGGGGGAAAAGCAAAGGGGATTATACTGTAGGAAACAGAGAAGCAAAAGTGCATGTTCAAAGTACACTGCATATGACTAAAATATCTTCAAATCCTCACCACAGAAGTTTCTCAAAACCTCGCCGTCTCTAAGTAAGGCCTTTGTTGACATGAGTGCCTCACTTGTTACTGAATGCTCCGGGTTTATTAGCTTTGGAGTTTAACAGAGGAAAAAGGCAAATGCCTCGCAAAGCCTGTAGCGGACCGACCTCCCTAACTCAATTCTGTCTTTCGAACCCAATGGAAGCAACAAACTAGAAGCCTTCTGCGATTTTCTCTTACAAATTAGGATAATTTTATGCCGATAATTTTAAGCTAATGATCCTGGGTGTTTGTTTCAGCCTCTTTTTCTCAGTAGAACGAATCCACTTGGTTGATTTGTGGATCCAAACGTGGGAAAAGGAGTCATGAATTTTGCATGATTTATGGGGAAATTAGAAAAGTAGCCAATTTGGCATAAAATTGTACATGGAAGAAAAATGAATCTATCAGCAATGAAAGAAATAGTGGGAAGTTTTTGGAAGAGTTCCCGTTCTCAAAATAATTTTGCCCAGAATTGTGCATCTTTATTATGACTTATACTGTTGCAAACTACTGCATCTTCAGATGTAATCATTGTACTTTTACTCATTTTTAATTTATGCCGGTTCAGAAATATAGGCTGGAACACACACTTTTAGGCATAGCAGCAACGTCTTAGCTGCCCACCCTAATCTAGTATTGCATGATTTGACTTTAAGAGGTGGGCAGCAGTGGCTAATGCCACACATTTCTGATTCAAATGAGATCCAGAAGGTGGAAAAAAGGGTTTGGGAGCTTCTGAATCCCGAGGTTTTGTCTGGCTCACTGAAAGGTTAGAAAGCGCTGGCAAACTTTTTCTCCAGCCTGCGAATGGATCTGTGTGGATGGACCTCAGTATAGGTTGCAGTATCTCTGCAGTGAGGTGATAGAATCTGGGATTTAGACTTGAAAGCATCTCTATTTCTTATTTGCAAGTTCTTGTGCACTTTCAGCAAAATAAGTATGTTGACGCTGGTTAAGTTTTTCTCTTTCGTCTGCTGCTTGTCATTGCAGATCCACATCCTAGTGCTTATGGCATATTACGTTACAGCCAACCAACTATCTTCCTCTTAAACATGTTACTTCTACTCTGTTGCTCGTGATATTGATGGCTATTTTGACCTTTGCAGTTCTCTAATTACTGAAGCCTTAAAATAGTACACGTCAGGTAAAATACTCTCTTTTTGAAGTTCCTTTTTCCTCGCATGCCTGAGCTGAAAGACCATATAAACCAAGATTATTCAAACACTTAGACCACTGCACAGAATGTCAAGGGAAATTTTGTTAGTGAGAACAAGTGACTGTTTTGTTCCACTTTTACTTTTGAGATATTTTTTACTCGGCAGAAGACGATTGTACATCGATGCATTTACCATGGTGTTACAGAAACTGTTCAAAGCCTCCCCCTTACCAAACTCCAGAAATGAACATTTGTGAAACTACTTTTTCTGTATTCCTTTATTTCAAGTTTGTAAAATATCACCAAATAACGCGTTGGTTTAGACCTGGCGACCCGTTTCCCCAGTTGTATCGAGCGGCGCATTTGCTGTCGCATCAGAGATCATTTTTAGCTATTGTACCTCTTTGTCTGGTCCAGTTAGAAAAGCGCACAAGCACTCCAGAACTATCAGTTATGCTTGGAGGAACATAAGAAGGGCGAGGGGGAGGGGAGGCGACACAAACTCAGAAATAGCCTGGTTTTTTGCTTCCAGAGAGCACGGCCCGCTAACAGCCAGGTCCAGCCTGCCAGAGAAATTGGTGTACTGCAGTATTGCGATCGGTAGAGAGCATGAACAAACACAGGCCACAGAAATATGCCCTCCCAAAGATCTCTTTAAAGAAAAAAACAAAACCAAAAACCTCTTAAAAGTGGCATCCTTATTGAATTTGTCTTCCTTGAAATTAATTCTACGTTGTGGCCTACTTCTTTTTTATTTCTGAACCTATTATGGGCCACATCTGTGGAAGTCTGTATCAGCTATTCTGAAACCAGCTGCTGCTGAGATTCTTTCAGTTAAGCTGAAATTAAGAACAGGTTTGTGGGTTCCCTACCTGCTGTGAAGCCGTGATGTCGTTTATAAAATTACATATGGGTGAGAAAATCTGACTGCCAGGGCTGGAAAAGTTGGTACTATATACAGCATTTAGCATGAACCTAAAATAACCATGTACGCTGAGGCTGTACTTACTTTGCAATATTAACTTTTTGTGCTCTTTTCCTCAGTGTCATTGTAAAAGCAATGTTGAATAAAGCGATGTAAAAAAATGCGGGTTCGAGAGGATCAAAGCACAAAAATCAAAATCAGGCTATATCTGAGCAACTGTGTTGACAGAAGGGGCAAATATGAAAGACATTAGAGTTAAAAATGTTGATTTTTCAAGAAAAGTCCCTGGATTATTTCTGCCATAAGGAAAAGCTCATTATGTGCCATACATGAGATGATGGAGACAAACACTGATCATCTTTTGTCATTAAAGCAATTCCATTAACAGCAAGGGGACAACCTGTACGAGTAGAAGGTAAAGAGGATACGACCACATCCTGGCACCCCACACAATTTGCCGTCAGATATGCCCAAGTCGCTCATTGTGCTTGCATGTTAATAGATTCTTCAGATCCCGAACTATGTGCAGCTCTCCGAACGGAAAATTATCTTCAAATCCGTTTGCTAGATTTGCGCCCGACTAAATTAACGGGCCGCAAGAGCTTGACCTCCACGCAGACCCAGAGTACGCCAGCGTGCAAAACGTTGACGGATCATGGTGCGTTTTCATAGTACAGCCTGTGGAAGCAGCCTGATGCTGCACAGCTACTGAGGCACGATTAAAGAAGAGAGAAAGATTTTTTGTGGTGCACATGAGAAGTCGATGTATTTTATCCAAGAGTATACGCTTGTTATTGATTGAAACCATTTTGTTTCAGAGCGAAATTTGTGCCACCCACATAAGCTCTGAAAGCACACCAGTGTTAGAGCGGCCCATTTTAATTGGAGTCAGAAATGTTAGTTTCTTGTTAAGAAGCATCACTGAGAATGTTTCTGTGCAGCGATCTGCAGATGTACATGGGTATTAGAGCTGCCTGCGCCTTCCTTCCAGTTTGTAACTTCTGCACGTGCTCTTTGTATTTCCAAATATCCCAAGAAAAAGTCTGGTTTAGAATGTAAAGACTAGTACAAGATTATTTGTCGTCGGGCTTTGCGTGCTCTTTTTTTCTGACCCGAGCACACTTTGAAAGCAAAATCTCTGGTTTCGATTAAAACGGATATATATTGTTTTATTGGCCGAACTGGAGAACTAACTATAAAGCTAAGGGCTGTGTTTAGAAAGGGTCATCGAGAGACAGATATGACAGGAGACCCTGAGAAAAACGCTAGTCCGAGTCTTGAGATGGAGAGACAGATTCCTGAAAAGAAAAAAAAATCAAGAGCCGTAAGCCGTCCTGGATTAGCATTATTTAGATTCATTCTCTAAATTTCAGATAGATTTGTAACAACAAAAAATACCCATCGGCACAAAATCTGAGTAACTCTGAGCAAGCTGTACGGCGAAAGCTAAAGCAACCGGCTCTTCCAGATGACATTTCACCGAATATATCTGTGCATGTGACACGTGTACACACGCACACACGCGCACACATAGAGAAATAAAATGTAATCCAAAGTTGGCTTGTTTGCCTGCCTTGAAGTATTTATATATGCTTTCAGCTTTGCTTTTAGACAGACCGTCTTTTTTCCTTGCCATTCTACCACGGTGTTTCTCGGGAACCTTTTCTTATCTGAACTGCCACCAATCATTCCTAAGGCTAAGTTATGCAGACAAGTCATCGCCCAGACTTTCATCAAAATGCCATTTTCCTTAACTTGAGAAAGCCTGGTCCCAAATGCTGAACAAATAATTTATTAGACCATAGCAAAAGTAAATAAATGTTTTCCGGCTCCAAGTATTTCATTAGCCAGAGTTATTATACATGCAAGTCTATAAATAGCAAAACACGTATTGAGCCATTAATATTGCTGACATTCTCATGCGAAATACTGTAATTTAAAGAATTTGAAACGGGAGGACATCTCCTGGAAGATTTCTGGCAAAGATAAAATGGGTAAACAGTGTCTGCAAACAGATTAATCACCCACGGTAATGGTACGTTACTGACGATTTGAAAATTAAGGATATCTCCGCTACCTGAAATCTCTGACGACATCGAGGGCATTATGCAAATACATTTTGCATATCTTTTAAGCCTATAAATTCTTCTACTGTTCCAGTTTTGCGTTTAAAACCCAGAAGTGCTGGACTCAGCAGAAGGAATGTGAGAAAATCTCCTATTTAAAATTACATGGACAGAGGAACCCTGCTAGTGACTTTCCGTGAAATTAATATACCGCTTGATTGTTTTTAAAGTCTCTGCATCTTCTGAATTTTTAATTGCCTTTCCATTAAAGCGGAATACCCCTCGCTTACTAAGCGTGAGATGGCTTCTCCAGTCCTCTCGCCCCCGCAGCCTCAGTATCCGATTTTTTGGGGGGAACAAGGAGTGCGAGACTGGGCCCTATGGAAGCCAAACTACTGAGCGTTTTAAGCATTAGTCTATCAAGCGCTGGAGCAAGCACTGTGTTGTGCATTCTCGTGTTTTACTGTCTAAGGAAGCGAATCTATATAGACTATGAGAGAAAAAGGAGTAGGTCGTAAAAATCACATTTTTACGTAGAGGAGTTGGGAAGTCTCATGCACCTTTCATTGCCCTGACTTGTCAATTTTCGCCATATGGAAATTATTAGCTTAATACTGTAGTTCTAAATACTGCCCAGGAATGCCGATTTATAATGGATTTCTTACTCTTTGTGTAAAGAAATGCTAAACTACTTTAGAAACTGTGATTAGAGAGTCTACACTCTTGTGTTGCAGGCGTGTGCCTGGGGTGAATTCTTCATGTTTAGAGAGGTGGCGTCTGCTCCAGTCCACTCGCAGGTAAATCCGGCATCAGTGGACTCGGAATTCCCACAAAATGCTGCAGGTCTGGAGTAACCGGGAACACAATTTGGCCTGCAATTGAAAAAGTGTGCAGGAAAGTAGCCGATGCATCGGGAACAAAACCCAGACATTCCAGATATATTATTTACTATCGAGGCATTTAAAAACGCTACCTCGATGTGAGGAAGCTGCCTTTGAAGGACAGGCAAAGTGCATTTTTTAAAGCGCGTCCTCTTTTTATTTTGACCAGCTGCTACGCGCGTCCGAGAATTTTTTTTTCCTGTGAATTAGAATTAAATTTGATTGTCCCAAATACATCCCACTCAGGCATTCATGCTGAAAGCAGCAACAATTGTCAATGACCTTTAACATGCCTGCTATTCAAATTAGTGCAGATCATTAATCACACATAGCTTACATTTTATGATTCGTGTATCCTTCATTACCAACTTTCCCTCTTGCTCGCTGACCCCCCACCCCCGCCCCTTTCCTTTATTCCGAGGGTTCTGGTAATAAGCACTGGGTAGGGCAGGATTTAAAGCCTCCCCCCCCACCGCCCCAATTTTTGTTTTCGTCTCTATGCCAGCGGTACCGGAGCAGTTTGCGTCCCAAGCACAAGCCGGGGCTGGCGGGAGGCGGGTGCGGGGCCGGTGCGCCCGGGCAGGGCCGGAGGGGGGGACCGGGGGTCGGGGCCGGGGGGGGACAGCCCCGACGGGGGGCTCGGAGCCGGGGTGCCCCGGGGGGGCGCGGGGGCGTCCCGCCGCCGGCCCGGGGCGGTGGCCCAGGGCGCTCCGGGGCGTCGAGATAACGCCGAGCCTCCGTCAAAAGTCCTCCTTGTCAATTCTACGTCATCGCACATTACGAGACAAAGAAAGAAAGAGGGAAAAAAAAAAAAAGGCTCCACACCCTAGATGTCTAGCACCGAGCTTTAGCAGATTAAATTGGGCTTTCCAGCCATAGACTAAACAGACTCCCCTCGCCTATGGCACACATATTTGGCGTGATTAAACTGAGCTTCGCAAACACGCAGGAAAACAAGAATTGAACTTTTCAGACATAGGAGGGGTGGTGGTTTTGTGTTGGTTGGCTTTCTTCTTTTTTTTTTTTTTTTTTTTTTTTTTTTTTTTTAAAAAAAAAGCCATATGGCAGATTGATTTGTTCGGAGGTCTTTCAACTTCCCCAGCGTGGCTGTTGAACAGTATTCCTCTTTGATCTTGATTGAGGACTTTAATGTTGTTGTTTCTGCGCATTTCAATAGATCCATAAATATTTTACCGGTGGAATTCGCACCCCCCCCAAATAAAGAAAAAAAAAAAGGAGGAGGG
This sequence comes from Morus bassanus, assembly GCA_031468815.1. NCBI lineage: Eukaryota > Metazoa > Chordata > Aves > Suliformes > Sulidae > Morus > Morus bassanus. Next base: position 103,742,607 of record CM062567.1, read on the forward strand.
GGGGAAAGTTTCTAATAGAAATGCATCTGGGGCAACTCCAGCCCGCACCTTTCGCAGCGGAGGTACGTGGGAACCGGGGCGGCGGCGGGCAGAAGCGCGACTCCGCGCCCGCACAACGCGGAGCCCGATCCCCCCCCCCCCCCCCGCACACCCCACCCCCCCCACCCCCCGCCGCGGGGCCCCGGGGCGGCGGCACCCCGCGCCCCAACTTTACACCGCGGAGACAATAGTAGCCGGCGTGGGGGCTCCGCACGGCGGCCGCCGGGGGTGCGCGGGGGGCGGCGGGGTGCGGTGCGGAGGGGGGGGGGGGGGTGTGGGTGCGGGCGGGGCGCGGCGGGCGGGGGCGGCGCCCGGGCGGGCGGTGGCGGGGCGCGGCGGGGGCCGGCGGGGGCCGGCGGGCCGCCCCCGCCCGCGCCAGTGGAGCCGCCGGGCGGCTCATGTGCAGCTCCTCGCCGCCGCCGCCGCCGCTCGCATGCGGCGCCTGCCTTCACCTTCAGGGCGGCGGGTGGCTCGGCGCCCCCTTCCCCACGCCTGGCCGCCGGCAGCGGAGGAGGTGAGGGGACGGCGGGGGAGGGCTGGAGCGGGAGGGCGGGGGTCCGCGGCCTGACCGCCTTGGGGGGGGGGGGGGAACTTCGGGCCCCCCCGGGAGCGGGGACTGTCCCCCCGGTCATCGGAGCGGCTCCAAAATGGTAACTTCGCGGTGTTTGGCGAGGAGGAGGAGGAGGAGGAGGTCGGGTGTACTGCGGGCGGGGGGGGGCTTGCGGGCTCTGGGAGCCTTTTGGCTTTGTACGCTCCGTCAGGGGCGGGGGGGGGGGGGGGGCCGCGGCGGGCTGCGATATTAATCCATTAAGAGACAAAGAACAAATTGCCTCACTTCAAAGTAAAACGCTTCGGCTAATGAAGGTGGGTGATGGGTCTTGGAGCCCCGAGTAAGCACTTAAATTATTAAGTGGGTGCTCCCACCCCCCCTCCCCCCGATAGCACTGATCGAGCGTGTGCGTGAAATGCCCGATATGCGTGGCCGTGTGTCCGTCCGTCCGTGTGTCCGTCCCCCCCCCCCCCCCCCCCCTTGTTTCCTAGCCGCTCTCCGCTCCGTTGCGAGTCGCTGGCTGCGTGATCCCCGTTACAGAAGTAACACAGTTTATCAAAGGAAGTTGGGGGTGGGCGGGCAGAGAAAACAATTCTTCACGTATAGACAGGGAGAAGGGCTCGGAGGACAATGTCTCCCTAGCGATTATTTCCAGAAGAGGAAAATAACCCCGTTTGATGCGGGCGGGGTGGGGGGAGAGGCAGGGAGTTTAATGTGTATGTTAAAAAAAATAAAGGGGAGGGGGGGAGGTCGAGGAGGGAGGAGAGAGTGGAAAGAAGAATAGAAATAAGGCAGTTCCAGACATTTTGCGCTATAAAAGCTTGCCTCCTCCTCGTCCCTCCCTCCCTCCCCCCGCTACTATCTTCGGTGATAATTAGCATAGCGCCTAGTCGCGATCCTAACGCGACTGAAGTACTTGGGGCAAGTTGAGGAAAGTTTGGATGGGTCAACTTCGCTCGGAGGGAACGAGGTGGGGTGGTAAAAATAAGGCAGTACGTGTGGGGAGGCGTGTGGGGCATGACAGCCGGCCGCCCTTCTTCCCCTCCGAGCAGCTAACCTCTGCAATTAAGTGCTGCAGACGAACCCTGTGTTTTAAGCCGAAAAGTGTCGGTTTGGAGTCAGCACCATTTATTAGGGAGCGTTAATAAGCTCCCAGCAGCCGACGGGGATCTTCTGGGGAATGCGCATTGTGTGCGCCCGCAGCTTATCCTTTACGTTACCCCTATAGATACGGAGGCGCTCGGGCACTTGGGCGTGCAAATATAATTTTGCTCGGGCTACTTTCTAAACATTAATTCTGGTCTTTATTTAATCCAGATGCAGGGTTCCCCTCCCCCCCCCACCCCCACCCCCCCCAACCCACATTTGCTGCCTTATTGTTGGTTTACATTTTCTGAAAAGGCGACTGGTGTAACCTGTGGAATTTGAAATGCAAATAAAAGCCTGTGGGAGTTGAGGCAGAACAAATCAGCATTTATAAAGTGAAAAAGATTTAATGTCTTTGAAACCATTGCGAGATTTTTTTTTTTTTTTCTTTTTTAATGAGAACTGAATCGTGACGTCAAGTCGTTTGGGAAAGATTTTTTTTTTTTAATTTCTTTTTTTTTTTTTTTTAATGTCTGAAACGCGGGTATGCGAAGTGCTTACAGGAAAAACAGATTACAAGATTAACATCTGTTAACATGATCGTTTATCTCCAGCCAAAAATAGGTCAGTCCTTTCTTAAGGAAACACGATTGCTGGGCGCATGATTCAATAATGAAATTAGGCTGACGACTTCACAAATGAGGCGCTGTGCCGACGGGCGTTGCGATCCGACCGGTGACAAAAAATGTGCAATTCGGGGTCCGCCGGAGAGCGGTGCGAGGTCAAAGTCCCTTTTTGGGGGAGAGGCGCAACTCTCGCCGCCTCCTCCTCCTCTTCCTCCTCCTCCTCCTCCTCCTCCTCCCCCCCCCCCGGCCCGCCGGCAGCCCCTCCCCGCCCGGGGAGCCCAACTCTTCCCCGGCGAGCGGAGAAGTTTCCTCGGCGGGGAGGGGCGCGGGGGGTGCTGCGGCGTGTGGGGGGGGGGGAAGCCGGGGACAGACGGCCGGCCGGAGGGACGCGACGCGCGGCGGAACCCCCGCCCGCTGGCGGTCCCCGCCCCGCCGGGGCGGCCCCGTCCCGCCGCACCGCCCCCCGCCACCGCCCGGCCCCGGCCCCGGCCCCGGCCCCGCTCCGCCCCGCCCCGCTCGGCCCCGGGGTGTCGGGGCGCGGCGAGGTGGGACGAGGAGCAGCGGGGCCGTGCCGTGCCGTGCCGTGCCGTGCCGGGCCGTGCCGTGCCGTGCCGTGCCGTGCCGCCCTGCCCTGCCCTCAGCCCGCCCGGGCGCGGTGCGCGTCCCGCGCCGTGCTGGGGCTGGCGGGGGCCGGGCTTCTCGTGGAAGTGGATGCAGAAGTGCCCTTACGAAAAATCTCCGATGGCGGGGCCATCCATTTTTTTTTTTTTTTTTCTTCCCGATTCACTGATTTCTAGAGGCAAATCGCAGCTCTTCAAAATTGTGGGCTGGCTCCTCTCCTCTGGGCTGGTTCCTCAGCAGTCGGTCAGGGAGAGGTCCCAGAAGCCTGCCCGGCAAAGGGCCGCTGCGCTTTGGCCCCCTGCCACGGACTTTATTTCATGCTTGCTGCACTAAATGAGTTAACAGCCAAAGGGTTTTTCATTAACTCGACTTGGCAACCGTGCATTTGGTTGGCTCCCGCCCGCCCCCCCCCAAAAAAAAAAAAAAATAGAGAAAAGCATAATTTTAAGCAGAAGCTGAATGGCAAAACGTGGGTTGCTTCTTTTGAGGGGGTCTGTTTTTCAAGCTCTTCTGTCAGGTTCCCTTTGTGCCCCCCTCCCTGTGCATGGTGTGTGGGTGGGTTGGTAGCTGAGAGTTCTATTTTGCGGGGTGTGCACGTCTTGATTTTTGACCGTCGCTTTCCCGCGGTGCGTTAAGGCCTGGCCTGTCCTGGAGGGGACCAAGCAGGAGGATGCTGACCCTCAGGGAGAGCAGTGACCTGCAGCTGCTTCCCCGTAATCACCCGCGGGGGGTGCGTGGATGTACGTGCTGGGGGGCACAGTGTTGCATGCAGGGCAGGTGCATGTGGGGCCGAGGGGGGTTGTTGCAAGCGGGACAGGTGTCTGTCTGTCTGTGTGTGTGTGTGTGTGTATGCATGCGTGCAGAGCCAGGGATGGGGTATGTTGCATCGCTGCACGTGCGCCAGATGTGTGTGCCTGCAGGTCCTGCGGGGTTTAGGGGGTCTGGGTATGCGTGTGCACGCCAAGATGGGGATCACATGGGCGCAGGTGTGTGTGTGCACGTGTACAGGGCCGGGGGGGGGTGCTTTACTGAGACAGGTGCATGTGTGTGCTCATGCACGTGTGTGCGTGTGTTTGTGGTGCTGGGGCTGTGCCCCGCGGATGGGTGTGGGTGGTAGCGGGCACTGGGTGCAGCAGCATGTCTGTTCCTTCAGTGAGGCCCCCCGCTCTTGCCCCCCAGGCTGGCCGCTGCTAGTGGGCCAAAAATAGCTGTATTGCAAGAGGCGTTGGGTGTTTTGAGGGGAGAGCAGCACCGGGGAGGGCTGGTGGTGATAGGAGCGAAGGTTTCATCGAGGTGGGGAGTATTTTGGGAGTTTTGCTCCTGTAGTTTTGTTCGCAGCAGCTGGCCAAGACGAGTCGTCTCGGTGAGCGCTGCCGCTTTGTTTCCCGCCAGCGTGTCCTTCGGCTCTGCCACAGCAAACCCACAGCTGGCCGGCCTGGTCGTGCGCAGTCCTGCACACCCCATGTTGTCGCGCCGGGTGGTGAGGAGGGTGGGCTGTGGTGGTTTTTGGAGCGTTCCCCCCGGTAAAATGGGAAGCTGAAGTTGTGTAGGAGGACCTGTGGTGTAATTAATATTAAGATACAGTTACTCCAGGAGACATCTTTAGTTTCACAAGAGTAGCTGCCATAGCTGTCTTGAATGAGCTCTGTACAATGAAGTGATTTGTGTTACTGGCGTGGCGCACACCTCCACTAGCTCCTGGTGTAAAATATTTTTCAGGTGTCTCTAATAATTCTTGCCTGGGATTTGTGTTCAGACCTTTAGTTCCTATGAAACCGAGTGATGTTGAAGTGACACCTAGTTAGTGGTAAGTACTATGCGGTCTGTGTGAACAATAGGGCATTATAACCCTCCTCTGAACTGTTAGTTTACTATGCGGAGAGAATGCTTACAAAAGGAAAAAAGAGAAGAATTAAACATTGGTGAGAATAACATTGTCTTAAGGAATGATCTTACAAAAGGGTGTCCAAAGCACCTCTAGAGAGAGGAGTGGTGTTTGTTAGCATGGCTCCTATCTAAGCTCAGCACGACCTTCTAAGTTGCTGTACTGGGCTAAGACAGTATGCGTCAAGAGCTTCATACGATCCCTCCGTGAATATGAATGACTACTTCTCTGTGCATCATAGAAAAGAAAACAGTTTACATCACCAAGGTGAAAGCTACCTATTGTTATTTGCAAGTGACCTCGGTAACAGTACAGCTGACTGGCGCGGAGCAACAGCAGTGACATTCAACTCCTGCAGATAGAAGTTTTCCTGTGAAAGTGACTAATGTCTTTGCTTTAAAAATTAGGTTCATCATATGTTTTTATAGTTGGTCATAGTATCGTGCTGTCACCAAGATTTAATAATAGCAATTATCAGTACAGAAGTGCTCATTGAAGGGGTGAAAACGATTGTGCCATCCTTCTGAATCTCTGCCTGTTCAACTGCCCATAAGCGCAGTCATCCCTCCTTTCAGCAAACAGAGATGGTTATGTCTTGACACTTCACAGATCTGCTTCGGAAGCAGGGATGTTGGCTTCAGCTGACTGAAAAATGAGTTCCCTTTAAAACGCGCCTTGCTGTGGGTGCTTGTGTAGCTGGTACCAGAGGGGGCAGCCTGGAAGATTGTCATTGGATGAATGATGTAGTCACCAACTCTTGCAAACTTTGGGCAGTCTATTTAGTTTGATTTTTTTTTTTTTTTAAAGTCTTTACACGCAGGTGGCTTCAACAGTGTTATCTATAGTTAGCTGTGATCTTAACTGGCAAGTTTTACACTGAGATCCCACCTAATGGCAGGGGGGATCTATATTTAGTATGATCCAAAACCTGCCAACTTTGAAAGACATCACTTCTGTGAAGACTTAAATTCATGCCAAGTACTTCCAGGACTCCTTTGGGATTACATACAGTACGCAGAATGAGCCAATGCATAAGCTTTTGCGAGACCAGTGACGAAGTCTGTATGTGTGTACTCAGACTGGAAAGCTGGGTTTGACTGTATTGTTTCTTAAAGTCATCAGAATAGAAAGCTGGAATATAAAGTGATCGCATTTTGCAGGAAGCAACTTGTCCGAGCTTGCAGATTTTACAAGTAAGATGTGCCTGTTTAAGTTTCAGAGACACAAGTATGAATTTGTAGATACATACCTTTTAAGCCTGAATGGGCATTAGATTTCTGCGTAGAAAGGGGAAATGGACTACTGCTGTTTTTCATAGCTGTGTGATGTTCCTCCGTTGGGTAAGAGTGTGTACAACCATCCTATAAATTGACTTGTTGCTTGTGAGCCCAGTGCTGTCCCCTAAGAAGCACGCTTGCCACTCCCATTGACTACTGTGAGTTGCATGAGGGTGTCTCTGGGTGGAATTACAGTTTCTGTATGCGAGTCTGAAATCCGTAGCAATATTGGTGGTTAACCAGCTAAAACATACTACAGTGTGGGGAGTTTTTTTGTCTTGTTTTTTTTTTCTGTAGCTATAAAATTAATCCACATAATTAATCACTGCATGGCAAAAAAAACAGCAAAAACAAAAAAAAAGTCACATTTATTTGATTAGATATCTGCAATATAAATATTTGAACCTTGGAGCAACATTGCTTTTTCAAAGCAGACATCTTACATGCTGCAAATGTTTACACACTTCAGTGCTAGGATAAAGCTGTTCTGACTCAGTCACTGAAGGCGAAATTCTGTTTTTCAGTCACCCACTGTAACTGCACAGTAACTCTCTGGGCATCATCGGTACAGTATTTGGGAGTTAGAAAGACTTCACAAGTAGCAGTATTTCTTGATTGTCACTTCTGTGTTAAAAGTAAATGAGACTTCCTTTCCTTTTCCAGCAGGAGCGATTCTAGTAAATATTATGTTAGTGAGCCCTCATTAAAACATGCTAGTGGATTATGGTCCAGGTAGTTAACATGGCTTTCATTAGGATGATGACTTCATTGCAAATGTTTACTTTCATTACCTAACTGTTAGTCAGCAAATGTTCGGTCTCTTGATCTGCTGAACCTGCTTTGCTATTTGAAGCCAGTGAGCTCTGTTTTTCTGATGCGATGATTACTCAACGTCAGTTATTAATTTTTTGATGTTGTTTACATCTTGGTTATCTGCAGAGGCCCATCAGCGTTGTTGCACGCTTCATGTTAGCAGTTTCTCCTTGCGTTCCTGAAACTGCATTACGGCAACAGCGCTTATGCAAACGGGCTCCGGGCATTAAGCATATGTACTGAGATTAAATTAGCGCACGGATGGACAACACTTGCATCTCTTAAGCTGCTGCCAAACTATTTATTGCCTAATAAGTTCTGGCAGGTATTTTACAGCAGTAATACTGGGCTGCTGTAAGATAATTTGTTTGTTTACCGCTTCCAAGTTGTGAGCTAACATTGCAAATAGTGCCTGTTGCACGGGCACTGGGACGGTGGCTGTTTACATGGTGGCGCAGTCACGTGTTAATGAAGCCACTGGTCTAAACAGTTTTATGTCGCAGAGGAACAGAGGGTTTTTATTCTGGATTCAAAGCCACTTAGGTTTTGATGACTATTAAAATCCATTTTTGCTAACCTTTGATTAAAGTGATTGCTTATGGAAAAGAATTTAATTTGTATCAGCAGGATATTGCGTAGCTTAACGCTTGTTCAATGAAATCCACGTTTCATTACGGGCTGTAAGCGGGAAGCCAAAGACTAGGCGTTGCTGCTGTACAGCCGTTGTAAACCCACGGTAACTTTAGTAGAGTGACTCTGAATTTACAGGGCTGCATGTGGGGATGAATTTAGCACACCGCACTTAGCTCCTAATTAAAGCTTATGGTATTACATCCGTAATCAGGGCACTCTTAGAATCTCTAAGAAATTACTTTTTTCTTTGTCTACTCTTTTCCCTTTTCTTTCTTGCCATCTTGCTGTATGGCCTTGGGAGCTTGCTCCTCCGTGTTGGGGCCGTCATATTTATGTCCCAAAGGAAATGTTTTCCAGCAGTGTACTCAAAATTGCAAAGTAGTATAATTTTGTGGCTCCCCAAATCTTTAAGGCCAGTTTCTAAAATGATCTAGCTTTTAATCTTCTTTTCAAAGTAAAACAGAAACTACAAAGCATATGTAATTACAATTTGTCGCTATTTTTAGACTCCTGACATGTTTCATTTATAGTATAATGATAAAAACAAATACTCAGCACAGAGGCTAGACAGACAATTTTCAAACCAACAGCATCCGCTCCAGCTACCCTTTGTGTATTTCATACGTGTTTGCTTTGGTCCTTTTTTTTTCGTTTTGTTCTTTTTGGTTGGGAGTGTACCGAAACGGTATGTTTCAGGACATGATTGGGGGGGGGGGGAGGTGGGCAGAGAAAATGAGAGCTCTCTCTGTTGGGCAGGTCCTGTTCGGAGTGTTTGCTGAAAATCGGATCATATGTCAGTGAGTTTTAACATATTGCGCACACACACATGCATGCTTTGCTTTTCCGGCAGGTAAAATAAAGGAAGAATGGTGAGTTGGCTCGTCACTATTTTTACACTGCATGGAAATGCTCATGTTGGCTTGTTATAGGGATAAAGCTGACATAGTAGTAATTTTTCCTTGTCTCTTTTAAAAAGCTGGTCAGCAGTGAAGTGGCATTAGTTCTCAGTAAAGAGAGAGGAAGAGAGACTGGTGGAAACTGAGGTGTTTAGTCACATTTGTAGCCTTGTTTTAAAATAATCATGTTTATTTATTTAAAAATAGATTTGGAAAAGAAATTAGCCATGTTCTTTGTTTTTAAAAGGGTAACGTGTGTGCAGTCACCATATGGTAGCATTTAACCCATATTGTATGAGCTGACAACAAGTCACATTTATGCTCTGATTTATTTTAGTGTTTCAGAATGTTCTTTTTCTGAAATTTAGTACAATAAATTATGTATTTAGGATTGTGCAATGTAACTGTGTCTTTAGCTGTTTTGCCTCATTGTTATAATGATACCAGGTTCATGAGTAAGCGATTTCTCCCCCCGCCCCCCCCCCCCCCCCCCCCCCCCCGCCACCACCGCCTTCTGAAATAATTTCCTTAAGAAATAGTCGGGCTCTGAATGTTGAAATGATTTGCGGGAAGAGTTACGAACAATAGCCAGTGACACAGTGTGTTGTAAAAGGATCGCGGGGCGAGGTGTTACGGTCTCTGCTGGCTGAAACTAGAGCTGCTCCTTTGATGGTTGAGGATGTGCTTGGAAAGACTTTCTCCCCCCTCCTGCTCCAGTCTTTGCATAGAGGTTGCTTAGTTGTCTATTTTAATGGATGCATTCAGGCTTCCCTTGCAGCAGACTGTGAGGCACCTGTGTTGGTGAGCTGGTACCAGCATTGGCAGCCACAGGTACGGTAAGACCATGAATCAGGCAGCTTAAGGATTGACTTAAACTATGCAATTAGGGAAATAAGGTGTCTTATTTTCCCTTTAGATTTGGAGCCCCTGGGAGTTGTATTTTTAGGCTTTCTTTCCCCTGTGCCATCCTAGCTATGCATATCTTCAGGGTTTCAGGAGATGGGGCTCTTCTCAGAAGTCCCAAGGCATGCAGTAAATAGGAGTTAGCCCCGTATGGTGCGTTGCGTGAGAACTTCCAGAAGTCGGTGGCGCTCCTCGGTGAGGTACCAGTTGCTCACCATCTGTCTCTTAAAGTCATTTCTTTTAAACCTGGAATACAAAAATATTTCAACAAGGTTATTCACGTGTTTGTGTGAAGTGTCTATAAGCGTACCAAAAAACTGCTAAGCTTCTAATTTCAACCTGATGTTTGAATACTAATGTATACCAATTAGGAATGGCTGACGTTGTAATTTATAGAAGTTGAAAGGAGCATTAAACACCACCCTTCCAACACTAAATACAGCTTTTCCTCCTGTGTGTAGCTGCTTACGTGAAACCAAGGGTCTGTCTTCCAGATTGTTGTGCTAGCATGTTGATACATCCTTGGATAAACTACCAGTCTCGTGTATTATCACGTCAGCCCCTTTGCTATGTCCTATGTATAACTGTACCTTTAGCTGATTAACACAATACTTTCTTGGTAGTGTTTTTAATGACTCTGTGAATGCTTATTTTAAGAGCATTTTTAGAGAAGTGTTTTCGTCACTACTGAGAAAAGCTGTATGAAATCTGTAAATACTTACTTTAATTAGATTTGCTCTGTTTGGCTCTTTTTTTTTTTTTTTTCCTCTCCCTCCAGGTAAATTTTACCTCTGTAATGAATGCTCTGATCTTCAATGCATAATTTATATTGACGTTAATAATGATACTTGGAGAATGTTTTAATGCCAGTTTGAGAACGCATGACAATTTATGTTGATAACCCTGGTCCCATTAAATTTGAACAGATTTTAGTAGAGACAGACATGACTATTGGTGGCATGATGAAATAACCCACTTCTTCTCATTGTGGCATGCATATTGGAGAGTTCGTCTTATCATGAACGGTACATAGCAGGTGTCAAGTGACATGCCAGGCACAAAGCTTTGCTTCTGAATGACTCCTTCCAATTAGAAAGTAATGGCTTTAACGGGATCAACCGAGTAATCGGAGTCTCTCAGTTCTTCAGTGCCAGGAGGTGTATATTTGCAAATTTTACTTATTTATCTGCGCTTTAATGAGTTTCAAAATTGTTGGTAACCTCGGGTAAATTGGGGGTGGAGTGGGGGGAATACTATGTGGAAATTGTGGGATTAATGGTTTAGCAGTTGGGATTAAAAATAGTCTCAGCAAATTACCCTGTTGATACTGAAGCCAGAATCTGTTAATGGGGTTACAAGCAGATTGGTTTATCAGTCATTTATTTTCTAGGTTGATTAGGGATTATAGGTTGCCGTGTATTTGTATCACAAAAGTAAGCAGTGAAAAAGCCGAGGATTGCTAGTATTTCACTTCAAAGTTTCACGCACTTAAAAGGAGGGTCTCCGGAGTTCAAAAGTGTCTTCTAGACTGTGGGCAGCCTTTTCCTCCAGATCTTGATGCTCTGAAGTGGATGTCTAAGGAGCCTGGGTATTGTAAAGGGGTGGCTTGGCTTGTTAAAAGTCTGAAAAACGGAGCGAAAGTGGCAAGGTAATCTGAAATTTGTGCAGGCCACTAAGCACGAAATTTTAAATGCCTGTTGCTGAATTGTCTGCTGTTAGTCTGCTACAGTTTCAGTGCAGAACCTAGGGCATTTTTTAGTCATGATAATGTATATGATGTGCAGTCTGTGCAATGGACTGTTGACTTCTGTGCGTCCTCTTCTAACCTGCGAACAAACCGTTTTCGTGTGTACTCCTGCGTGACAAAACCTTTTAGCTCCCACCTGTATATTGCAGGTCATGCAGTCGTCTCTGAGCTAGGCATAGGATTGCATGCCAGGGTGTCCCCTCTGAGTCCTCATAGAAGATGAGAGCCACGATGGAGTCCTTTGGATATTGCTCTCATCTTCTGCTATCTAGCTCAGGAGGCGCTGTGGCCTTCACACCCTTCGCTACCTTGTTCTGGTGTATAGCTTGAGATAACCTAGTGACATTTATTGGCTTTTCAGTACTTGCCAAGTGAACTGCAGTGAAATGGCAGGTGAAGATGATTTCTGCAACTTTTTAGCTAGATCTGGAGCACTGGAGAAGATTGGAGGAGAGACTCATAACTGTTTTCACTTCCTTGGCTCTGACAGAAAGTAAGGGGGAGAACAAAAAGTTTAAGAGGAGAAATGCTGAACTGGTTTGAAAGAGGAATGGAAGATATTAGCTAAAGAGGAGTCCACTGGGGACTGGCCGGTCTGGCAGGCTGAGGAAAGGGAAGGAAGTGGGATCTTTGAGATGTAAGAAATCAGGCTAATTCCTTACCCTTCTAAAGCCTAGGTCCTCTTCTCCCCTTGCAAAAAGCTTGTCCAAGCCTCCTGCAGGCCCTGGGACTGTTGTCCAGGGGTCAAGGCTTGTATCACCAGACTGGAGAGGAAGACAGACTGTTATCCCCTTGACTTGGCTCTTCTGTGCGTGAGTTTTGTGCTCCTGAAGGATGGGAGATGGGGGAGAGAGCGTAATGGATGTAGTGAAGGATGAGCAGCCCAGGGCGGTGGCAGGATCCAGAAGTTTGTCTGAAATTTGCTTCGAGTCCGCTCTGCACCAGGTCGTTTTGTAGACCAGCGCAGGTTACTCTGCAGCGTGTAGGGACCCTTTGGTGGTCCTGCTGACTCCGTAGGGTCCGGGAACACTGCTGTCAGAGTTGGTACTTCCCCTGCACAGGAAAAAAAACCACCCGTCATTTAGGAGAGTCTCTGTCCTCTGTTGTCCCCATGGAAGAGGACACACTCTCTCTTAAACTCTCTTCCACATCTAAGAAAAAGGACAAGATGAGCAGAAGTGCGAGTCTGACAGCTAAGAAGATGCTAGACATGAAACAGATTTTTGTTGTTCTTACAAACCCAGTTTATTCTGCTTTGTTTAGTGTATTTTACACTTTGGAGAAGAGAACAGTATTTGAAGGACTGAAATCCCAGTTTCCCATTCTGATATGCAAAATGAAGTTTTCAGTTTGAATTTTCTCATTAATCTTTTAAAAAGAAAATATCTATGTAGATATAGGAGTATGTGAATGTGGGAAAAAATACGTGAAAACTAATTTTGTGGAGGAGCAATAGGAATGCTCTCCACAGAGTCATCCCTACTTTACTTCCATGCTCTTAGGGTCTAGTGGATTTTGAGTAGTGTAACTCGAGAGTTTTCTCATGGAATCTTACAGCAGCTCTGCAAAGTTTACTGAAGACCAGATACACAGAATTGCTCTTTGTGTAATTCCACCCACAGGGTTACACCTTGCATTCGGGATAGCGGAGCTGTGGCAAGATGAGCTGGTTGACTTGTAAAGATGTCTCAGCCATTTCACGGCTGGCATTAGCATCAGTCTCTGCAGAGGCAGTGGAGAGCTGGTGTGGGCAGCAGCCGCAGGAGGAGAGGAGAAGGCAGGGCGTGAGGAGCTGAACACAGCCTTAAAGGAACAGAGGATGTAACAAGACCATACAGAAAAAAAAGAGGGGAGCAAATGGGTGTTTGGAGGAGCAGCGGGTGTCCAGGAAGGCTGCTGAAGGCGGAGAACCGGTTTCTCCTGGGCCTAGAGACACTGGGTTTCTGTAGGTGGGTGTCTTTGTTCTCTGTTTTATAAGAAATCACCATGTCAGGAACATGGGGTTATCTGTCTTAATGCAGTAAAAGGATCGTTGTCCCTTGGTGATGCCTTTCTCCATGAGCAGTGAGGCTGAGGTGGCAGCTGGAGCTCCCCCAGTCATTGTGTCCCTGTACAGAGTCACTGGATGTTGCTGTCTGGGGTGGGTTAACATGGCCTAACTGAGATCTTACTTGTTTTACTTGTATCTGCCATGTCGCAGCAGCATGAGAAGGAGATGGGGAGTGTGCAGAGCTGTGTAGGAGGAGGATATGGAGGTACCTGGTGTTTGGTGCCTCGCATGTGCAGTGCTGCTCCATCACTGGGGGTGCTGCAAAAAATTACAGTGCAAATAATGGTGGTGGTGGTTATGGAGAGGAGATGTTAAGCAGAAGAAGAGGAGGTTGGCCAAGCATGTGTGTTTGCATGTGTGTGAAGCAACAGAATTTTTCTTTTGTGTAGTTTATTTAAGGGTCTTAAGACTTGGTTCCCTCTGCACAAATCACTGTTTCTCATAGACCCTTTTCCTGCCTCTCAGTCCCCCAGATCTGCTTTGCTCTGCAATTCCCCTTTCCTGGCTGCTGCCCGCTTCTGAACTTGAGCTGGTGTCAGCATTCAAAACCTGAAGGTGGCGGAGACTTGGGATGGGGTGGGTGGATGTGGCGTGTCGAGCATGAGAGTTTTTGGAGGAGGAGTATGAAGTGGAGCAGGTTTGCGTTCAGGATCCAAGTGTTGCAAGGGGCCCGTGAGAAGGATGGGGCTCTGCCGAGAAAACGGGCTGTTGGCACAGGAGGGCTGGGAGGGTGGCAGGTGGGATGCTGACAGCCACCTAAGGCTGCTTAATTTTTAACACTGGCAGCAAACTTCCTTAGAAAAGGAAACAAAGAATGAATATTCATTGCTGTGAATGAATAGAATTTGTTAGGGCTAGCTAGGTTTGTGAAAGATGCGTGTCAGCAAAACCAGCCATTAAAAAAAAAAAAAAGCACTTGGGAAGTCTGTTGTTCATCCCCCGTCTTTTCCGTGAATACTCATGAATCTGTCCTTGAAAGCACATTTTCTAGACGTGACTTTAACTGCTATGACCTTAACTCTGATTACTTTTACAAAGAATGTGCTGGGTATAATGTTTCTGATCTCTTAAAAAGAAGTAATAACAGTGTTTTAAGCATTATAAAGGAGATAAAATGAGGAAATGCAGCAGTTCCTTTTTTCAAACTTCTGTGTTGTGTTCGGTTCCTTTTTCTTAACAGTCATCCTCTAAGTCAAACCACAACATGATGATCAGAGGTAAAGGTGTGTGGGAACATGCCGGGCATATGTTTTTATCTGACACAAAGTCAGAGGTTTATGCTTACAGAAGATCATGATTTATCAGGACAGTATAATTATAGCTGTTGTTGTATGGTGGCACCCAGTAGCAATGATGATCTGTTGCTGTTCCAGGATGTGTACAAACACATAGTAAGAATCGTCCCTGGACTTGATTGTATCTTCTCAGTGTACATGTGGTTGTATGGATCCATTAATGGGTCATTAAAACTCTTCAAAGCATATCTGCTGTCAAATTAAATGCTAATAAATGCTTGTTAACTATTACAACCCTCTTCACAATAATAAGTTATTAGAATTGAGTTTACTGTGCATTTTACTAGAGAAGGGGGGAAGCCAACTTCAGCATTTGATCCTCAGCTGGCGTTTCAATGTGTATCCGCAATACAAGGCAGAAATTTGGCAGCAGTGTTCCTGGTACTGAGCTGCCTGTGTGTTGATGCTGTGCAAGTGCTTTCTGCTCTCCTCCAAACTCGAGTGGTTTCTCTGTAGGGACTGTGGGCACCATCCAGTCCTGCCCCAGGCTTGCAGGAAAATAGGACCGTGGGACTTTGGTTCTGCGTTGCTCCGTGGGTGCCTAGAAATGTGGTTAATGCCAACGTACCCGGGTCATCAGAGAAATTAACGTGCCAGCTACTTGGAAAAATAAGGGTGGTTCATCTGTATGTTAGCCCTCTTTGTATCTTTTACAGAGGGGTAGTAGTGAAAAGATGACAGTGAAAAGTCACACAAGAGAGAAGAGCAACCAAGGAGGAAAAAGTTTGGCATGTCACGTAGCATGGGTGTATTCATACGAGCATAGCTCTCGCCTGTGGGGTAAAGTATTGTTTATGCAATTTTCCTCCACTGCAGGGATACTCTGCTGTTGCAAACAGCAATGGCAACTTTTTGGTTTTGGTAATTCACCTTATTAGTAAGAGCTGTGCGGCATAGCCAATACGCACAGATACAAAGCTCACTTCTGTGTATTTTCTGAGCAGTGCAGCTGGGATTAAAGTGGTGCTGTATCCCATGGACATGTAAATGACTTTGTAATTTCTTCTAGACACTGGTCAGAAAATGATACAAATCCCGTCGCTTTAGGACCTTGTATCAGCTTGACCCCAGAGACTAAGCCTTGCTCAGTTACTCTGAGTTTCATTGATGTTTCTCCACTGACTTCAGTCATGTTAATTTAAACTTACATCAGCATACGGGAGACCAGAGGTTAACATTCAGTGTGCTAAATATGCACTGTGGCATAGAAAGCGTAGCAGGATGGAAGGGGACTGAGCCAGCAGAAGGAGAGATGCTAACGGCATATATCTTGTGCCTCTGTGTTCTTTACCTCAACCCTGTACTCCCTGTCATGTTTAGTCCTGGTATAGGTAGGTACAGCCTACGCCGAGGTTGTTCCTACCTCAAGGTCACAGCATAGGGTCATTTATGTCACTTTCTGACTGCTTTTTTCTGTAACCTGTACTGCCTTGCAGGTCGGTGATGATTTCATGGCTTTTATGTAGTCATGTCTGCTCCTGTGCATGTGCCCGCACACACACATGCACATGCACTACTACAAAATAAAACCTTCAAAGCCCTCACTGAATAATCTGTACTGACATCAGTGAGCACTACTTACTCATCTGAGGAGTCTCGCTGACTTCAGAGGCACTTTCTTGTGAGTAAGAGTTCGCCAGTGCTAGCAATGGTTACCCAGCCTGGCCCCATGGGGTGGTGTTATGACTCAGTCATCCTAAGCTTGGCGTTGCCTGGGCGCGCGCGCGCTCACACACCCACCAAAAAGTGTTGGTATTACCATGCCAGGACTTGAAAAATGGGAAATTGTTGGTTTCACTTCTATTATTGATGCTGGCCATCTCTTTAGAACCGGGCAGACAGAGTACGTACAGCCTCGTAGGTACAGGTGCCTTCTTGGCCATGCATGATGACGTAAAACACTGTGTGTTCATGACAGTGTACTGTGATGTGCTTCTATCCCCTTGCCTCCTCTTTGTCCTGGTGGACTGGATTCTCCTCGACCCTTTGCCATGGCTACTCACTGATGTGGAGATTGCAGGGGTGCCGGTCTGGCTGAGTTGGTTCTCTGTGTATACAGGACATACACCTGCACTCTCTGAGAATATATTTGTTTAAAGTACAAGTCAGTTGTTAAGAGAAAATGGTACATGACTTGTTAGGTAATGGGGAAAAAAAAGGCAATATTGTAATGATAATGACATTAGAAACAGAGATTGTGTTCAGTAGTTCCTTAAATATGACAGAAGACACCCAGCTAAGTATTGTTAAAAAGCGTACTTGCTCGCTGGAATAGCAGCAAGTGTATGATACAGTTAATGCCAAAGGTAAGAATGCAATTTAATACAGGGACTTAAGAATCCTGTAGTCCTTCAGTATTTCTGCTTCTCTTATCTTGGTAAAGAGCAAAAGATTTCCTTTTTTATCCCCCACCCCGCCTTCCAGTTTTGCAGAATTAGGTTGTAGTTCTCTATAGTTTTGAGGTTATACGATAGCAAACATCGTATTATTAACCCTTGCCAAGTCAGTGTTCATTTTTTTGTATGTAAGCATGGTGTATGCCTATACATGGGGGCGGGGGGGGGAAGTCACAGATTTATTTTAAAGCTCTAAAGGTGGGTATGTGGTGCTGGCAAGAACCAGAGTGTACCCTAAGGCATCCTTACATTGCCAGTTGGGATTTGAGCTTTTATACAAGTAAATTTTATTGTCTAGGTTAAAAGCCAAATTCATTGAACCAAATTAACCTCCGTTTCCTTTCCAGTGTTGGCAGAGTTTAACCAGGGACAAATGTAGCTGTTTGGTTAAACATTAAAGGATGTTGCTGATTTGATATTTTTAAACTAATATTAGTATGAGCTCAAAATTAAATAGGTTTTGAAGTTTTTGCATGGGGTTGCCATGTTGCCAGTAATAAAATGGATCTAACGCCTATTTATTTATTTAATCAACATACTTGCCATGAGTACAAAGTTTGTAATTTAACACTCGTCCTTGGTCTGGCAAGCTGATCCATGTAGGCAGATGCTAGTGGCCACTTGGAAGCCTACTGAATTGACTGCAAAGATTTACTCATGTGGGTCAGTCTGTACAACCGGGGGTTTAGTTTCAGAGGCAATTAACGATTCATTGTTGCCTAATTTTAGAGCTCAAATAATTGCTTTGCTTGTTCAAGAGAAGAAACACAGTTTCTCTTTATAATGTTCCTAACTAGGGTGTAAAACCAGGTGATTTATGTTAAATGGCAGGAGAAAGTTTGTCTACTGCATGAAACCGCTGTATTTATGTATCAGCATAATCCATCCATTAGTTTATGGCTTCAGAGTCCTCCTGGAAGTGTCACAAGTCCGCAGTGCCCCCGAGTGCTAGATTTAGCACTTGATGCTCAGATGTAGTTTTCAGATCTGTAAAGTGTCTGGATCCTTACAGCTCCCCAGCGACTGTGTCTTTCAAGATGCTCAGGTGCTCAGTACCTTTCCCAAGTCAGCTGTAATTTATGCTCAGTCAGAGGGGTCTCAGGCAGCCCAGATGGCAGGGTTGTAATTATCTTAAGGGATGCTGTCATCTTCAAGGTGGCAGCTGCCCTGTCCAACTTAAAAGCCTAGTTGGGTGTGTAACGCAATATCAGTGTGCAGGCTAGCCCTGCTGCTGCTGCAGGTCGGGGGCTCCGGTCCTGGCTGATGCTTCCACCTGGATACCTGCAGGACAGCAGAGTGTGTCTGCTGCAGGTGCAGAGTTGGGAACTGAAATAGCAGGCAGGAGTGTTTGTTGCTATGGATTTTTGTAAAAGCAATGAGGAGAAGGTGAAAGAAGGTTTAGGAAAGCTGAAATGCTGACTTGGGTAATTTAATAAATTTAATAAATGCACTGCTGACATAGCATAGGTGAGATCTTCTTGCCCCGTTGCTCCATGTGCCCTGTCATGACAACATGAGTGGTTGAGCAGGGAAGCGTGTCGCCGCTCCCCTCCCCGAGTTTTCGTGCTCCAACCCCTATATGGATGTCTTTTGGCCAGAAATTTCTCCCTGGCATCTCTTTAGGAAGCATGTTTTGACATTGCCCGCTTGCATATGCGCTTAGCGGGAGTCACTGCAGGTGTCACTGCAAAGAAGATTCTCCTCTGATGTGCAGTTGGAAGACTCCAAGGCAAAGAAGTCAGTGAGAATTACTTATTCTTCTTAAAAAAATTAACTCTTCCTCCTGAAAACAGCATAAATGTTACAAAATTATGTATCAACATTGGGTTTATCTGGGGGGAGGCGATTAGTTTTAATGTGGAACGTTTGTTTCAGAAAGTTCCAGGTGAGGGACATCGTATTGCAAGTTTAGGCTTAGATTGGTTTAGGCTAATCCAAAATTGTATTTTAACATTTTCCAGGAAGCGCTCGCTGCAGTGTCAGGTACACCCACTGTACCCCAAACTTGCTACTTTTTATAGACGAGCAGTTTTACTTAGTTGTGTGGTCTCAGTAGGAATGCGCGAATATTAAGCTTATAAGCAAGACTGATGTATTCACTGGATCCTGTTGTGTCAGTATCTGGAGACACGTATGGACATGGAATCTTCCCCATTGTGCGAAAGGAGAAAAACTTTCAGGCTTTGAAAGCAAAGTTCAAACTCCAAGGTCATCTTCAGAGAGCAAAAAATACATCCTCTTGCCCAGCCAAAAGTAGAGGTGTGGGGTTGGGTTTTTTTGTTCTTTTTTTAAGCACAACGGTATATGCACTTGGGCACGGAGATGGCACTTCACCATGACTGTTGGTGGAGAGGTGTCCATAAGAGAGGTCCTGGGCTGGGTCGGTTCCTCAGCCTGCTATACCTCTTATTTCAGGAAACAGTTGCTATGAAATGGCTGACTTAATTTTAAGAGAGGTGTGGCTTTTCGTGGTGTGTTTTCTTTCTTTTTTTTTTTTTTTTACAATCCATGTTCATTGTTTCTTTTGTGGTTGTGACACTGATACCTCTGAAGACCAGGTCTGCTGAGAGACTTCATTAAGACACTAGATGTCCTATGCAACTCTGCAAGGGTGAGGAGGAAAGGATTTGGTTGGGCTGTAGCAATTGGCAAGTATGCTAAAACGTGATAAGGCCAGGTCATTGCAATTACCAGGGTGCAGTCAGATTCGTTTGTCCTGTGCTTAGTTACTCTTCTGTGGTTACTGACAGGTGAGGCATCCTGTCGTATAGCAGGCGTCTGCATGTTTGAGCTAGGTCATACTTGATCTTACTGATTTAATAATCTAGAGAGGTTTTACAGCATAACAAAAAGAGTTTGTATACTTCTTCAGGTTAACAAGATCTGTCTCTTAAAGCGGGGGATTAAGATGTAATTATTCTGTATTTATGTTACAATCACTTGTAGTGGTGTATGCTAGGTAGCTTATATAAACTTTTCTTTAGGATTGTTTTTTGTTACTTCATTTTTAAAAGCTATTAGGTGGCTGAGAGATTGGTTTTATTTTTTTAAAATAAAATTTGAAGGTAAGATCAAGCTATTTTTTCCCTCTGTGCATAGGATGTGACCATTGCAGTGGTGCAAACTGAAATGAAAACATTATTTGCTTTATGCTGACCCAGCAACATGGAAGTTGTGCCTGTCTGCGCCTCATGCTTTGTGGGTCACTTATCCATCCTTTCCAGCCCAACGGGCCAGGCTTCTTGGACTTTTTTTTATGACATTAGGTTGCTCATGTCCCTTGTGGCGTGGTGTCTTTGTCGCAGCAGTCGTGCAGTGGAAGGCAGAGCCCCGGCGGAGGGGCAGAGGAGTTAGAGGCAGAGACCGGGGGCCCTTTATGCCGCAGCTGTGGGGAGGGCAGGGATATGGCATGGAGGTGGTGGCTCACCTCCACTGGAAGCACTGAGACATTTTTGTTTGAGTTGGGGAGTGCTTTGAA
Source organism: Morus bassanus (assembly GCA_031468815.1). Lineage (NCBI taxonomy): Eukaryota > Metazoa > Chordata > Aves > Suliformes > Sulidae > Morus > Morus bassanus. Next base: position 103,762,902 of record CM062567.1, read on the forward strand.
GTCCTCTGGTGGAAAGACTGCCTCCTCATCCCCCATCTTCACTTGCAGGTGGGTAGGTTTTTCTACCTACACTTTACGAGAAGTGTAGGTTTAGCTGCCATGCTTTACATATTTCCTGTGGCAAACAGACATTGCATACAGAAACCCGTGTTTGATTTCAGTTCTGAGTCTCTCTGTTCTTTCAGAAGAAAAGGTTTGATGCACGTCTCTTTGTTTCACTTGTTAAGTTTTAAAGATTCAAATTGTACTATTCAAGACCATTTAAAATATTTAATCAACTTGGTCAGCAGAGAAGACCCGAAGGAGTTGGGAGGTGGCAAAGGAAGAGGAGATAAAGATACCTGTCCCCGTAAAAATAATTGTGCAGTGAAGTTAAGGACCCTTTAATATTTTTATGCCAAAACTCAGACATGAATTTCATTTCAACTGCTGATTGGCATAGTCATTGCCCCTGCTGCAGCACCGGACTAACTGTGAGGAAATACCTGAGTATCTCCTGTTTGCTGACGACGTCTTGGTGACCTCATGCAGTGATGTTCTTGTTTTCTCCTGTTGGGGCCTGAACGCATGCATCTGCCTGTGCTTTCCTCCACCCCCAGGAGGAGAGGCGTGAACACTGGACTTCATCTCTGTGCCGCTGCCCATCCTCAATTAAAATTGTTATTTCCTCCTCTCGGTGGGTGGAAGTACATCTTTGGATGTTGAACTCTAGCATCTTAGTCTTCAGTTAGAAGCATAGGGAGCCCTACCTACCTCGGGCTTGTAAAAATCACTACCCCAGCAAGTTTTGTCAGATTTCCTTCTTCTGTTTCTGTTCATTCTTCAGCACTTGAAACTTGCTGCTGTTTGAATTTTGAGCTTGAAATTTTAGTTGCTAAATGAAACTTCAGTTATTCCTATAAATTATGAGGGAAGCAGTAACAGCTTCATGTTTTCTCACTGTTCTGGTTACGCCTGCTAGGAAACTTTAAGGAAATATATGGAGCTGTCAAGGATGTTAAAGCAAGGGAGTCTTGTTCTTGAAGAGAAGAGACTTGGATGGCTGATGAAATCGCAGCCCTTGGGTGCTGCGGAGAAGTAAATTGAAGTCATTATGACATTATGGCAGAGAGTGCCTGATCTGCCAAACTGTCAGCGTTTGATGGACGCGCTATCTACTGACATGATGTTGCATGGGCGCCAGCCAGTTTCTCTTTCTGTCAGCGCGGTGTTGATACTGCCAAGTGCCTGTTATTCCCTCGAACTATTGCACGTGTAAAAAAAGCTGCTGATCAATACTATAAATGGGCAATTTATGTTTGGTGATTATCAAACATGTATTGATCTGTCTTTCGGTTATGGGTGTGTTACTTTAGGAAATCAGGGATTGAGAGGGTTGATGTATTGGTAACAGATAATTTTTCTAAATTAAAACATAAACATTCTCAACACTTAATAACTTGCAAGATATAAATAGTTTCCTGACAGCTTTCCAGCATCAGTTTCATTTGGGAGCTGACTCACTAACACCCTAAAATTGAGGGGAAGAGAAATCAATAAAAATATCAGGAAGTTAATTTTTTTTTTAAACGTTTGGTGTGCTTTTCTGCTTGTTTGTTTAACATGGCACAAAGTGAACATCCTAAGGAAGTGATTTTACACCCCTGCTATGACTAAATGCCTCCAAAATGAGTCTGGAAGCAGGTTCTGAAAGTGGAGATGCAGCAGAAACAAAGGCAAAAGTTGAAAGAGCAAACGCCGACATTATGCGAGATAGCAGATGAGAAATGATTCAGTAATGGTTACAGGCATTCATAGACGGGGGAGAAAAAAACCAACCCAGATTCCCACTTAACAGTATTGATTCTACATTTGAAAAATGAAGTGCAGCTTATTGCATCCAAGTTCTAGAGAATGCCATCCGCAGATACAGGGAGGGGTACGACGGGGAGGTTTTTGCTATGTGCTTAGGCAACAAAGTAATACAGGAAGGATTAAAGGACTTCTCAGGTGAAGTCATCCTCTATTTAATGCTTATTGAGAAAGCACTGGCATCTTGTAGTGTTGGCTGAATATATTTTGGAGGGTTAAGGATATTTCTGCCACTGTATGAGTGATTGTTAAAAAGATCAAAGCTCTAGTCCTCTATTGGCATCCTCTCATACAATTTTTTAAAAAGGAGTGTGCTTTTTATTTTACTGTGTCATAATTTCTAGGGTTTTGTGGGGTTTTTTTTTTGGTGTGGTAGTTTATCGTCTCTAGAACAATGCGCAAATTAGTTATTCAGACAAAAACTGTAAAATCTGGATGACCTAATTGTAGATTTCTAAATTTGCACTCCTGTGTCCTCGTATTAAGTATTCCCTTACTCAGAAGAGCTGAGTACTTAGAAATCCCTTTGCAGTCAACGGGAATTGCAGTAATAAGCACTCTGAAAAGCAAGCTCTCCTTGTTAAGCACTTAAACATGATGGTTTATAGAGATACCGGAGACTTGAAAAGTGTTTGCCTAAATTAGTAACCTAGTTAATATCTCCAGAGCCAATTAACTGTTTGAAAAATATTTGCACATCATTTGGGAATTTTCTGGTTTAATTTTAGGTAATTTTAAATATTGTGGGGTTTTTTTGCTTAGAGCAGATGAGTAGAATTTGATCAAGTATTTTAATTGCTGCCTGTTTGGAAGAAATTTTGAAGTTTCACACTGAAATCTCTGATTTCACTTTTTGTTAAATCTACTGTGACGTGATCCTACTCACATTTAGTAGGTATTAGAAGCTTTGAAAATATGAGTAGCCCCACTGGACTTAAGCAGATTATTTATGTGTGTGAAGTTACTCGGTTGCATAAGTGTTTGCAGAATTGGAGCTTGTGTAAAGTTTCAGTTAATGACTTAAGTTTCTTTTTGTTCTATTCTTAATAAATTATTTTTTTTAAGATGTCTGTAAAGCCTCTACTTACAGCACAGCCCACCTTCTGCATTTGATTTCAGAAAGGAAAATCATTTTAGGTCAACTTTTATTCCTGTAGAAGGAAAAAAAAAGTAATGTGGAAATAGAACAGATTTTGGCTTTATGCATGTTTCGTCAGTGATACAATGGATTCATTCATAAACCTTTAGTAAGATGTATTCTGATATTTTTCCTCTCATTGTAAAATGTAGGTGCAAGTTTTCCTGGAGAATAACAACACAAAAGCATTAATTTAGAGTTATAATTATGAAATGCTGACTTTACCATTTGGAACAGTTTAATGGTTTTCTGTGGAATGAGGAGATGGATGAGGCTTTCTCTAATGCAGGCTACTTTAGGACACTGTAATTTATATGCATCAGTTATTTTTATTCAGGCAGTATACAACAAAATGTGGAAATACTAAGACTACATCTTTTAGGAAAGTATATTTATAAAATAGCAGTTTTAAATACATCCTGTAATACTGCCAACTACAGTTTGGACAAGCTGTGAGGCTCAGAACATCATAGACTTCCTCAGACAATATAAAATACTTCTTGTTATTAAATTTTAAACAAGATTCACTGTGTGTCCTTTTAAATAGCTGTTCTGGGTAATACCTGGAAGTTTAATGGTTTCAGACACTTTTTGGCTTGCTCTGCAGAGAAAATAGGGCATTTTCAAAGCAGCACTTAAAGCATACTGAACCCCCATGCACTAAAGGGTAGACCAAAAAGTACTTCCTTCAAAAACTCACTCTGTAACCTCTCTGCCTCACTCCTTCCCTCCACCCCCCACCCCCCCTTTTTTTTTAACTTTCCTCTTCTGTGCAAGAGAGACTTTTTTTTTTTTTTCCTTCCTGGGTATGCAGTCTTGAGTACTTATCACTAAATTATCTGATTAACTCTTATACAGAAAAGCAAATGAGGAGATTTGTGAAAAGCACAGCCAAAGTTTTCAAAGGAACCTCCGAAATAAGATGCTTAAGTCTCTTCAGCTACTTTGAAAATTTCAATTTACACTTCTCTCTTTGTCTATTTAACTGCTGCACACCTGTGCACATACAACTATATAAAATTTACTGTATTGTAAAACTGGCTTAAAATCTCTTTCAAGTTAAATGTAGGCATTGAGGAAGGGTTGCTTTAGGCTCGTGTTACTTTGCCAATATTCTATACTGAAGTTATATTCAAAACCAGTACTGCCTGTAATAGTTTGTGGAGTTGGAGCGATGCTTGAGTGAAGAGATGTCTTCCTGTGGCTGGGTACAAGAATGAGCTGACCTCTCAAAGACATTTAATCTGTGGAATTCACTATACCAAGATATTATCAGCATAAAACATTACAGCTCAGGCTAACTGCTGGAGAGGTTATGACATATGGCTTATGGCATAAGAGAGCTGCTCAAAGCAGGAAGTCAAGAAGACACCTTTTGAACAAGGATGCTGTTGGCTACTTCAGAATTACTTTGCACATTGTAAAGTTGGGGGCATTGGTCTTGCCTCTTATGGCTGTTCTTATGATGAACTGGTGGCGCTGGTTTTAGAAAAAAGTAATTTTTTTTTCCTATAAATTACTGCTATAGAGGCTCAAATTTTAAGGGAATGTCCTCCCTCATGATTGTGCATGCTTTGTTATCTTGGTACCAAATATGAACAGTGTACATCATAAAATGACTTTTTACTGCAATAAAATTGATTTTTAAAAACCTAATGCAGCAGTTAAACTCTAGGTCAGCCAGAGTAGAGCCACAGGGTGCTTGCAATGTCACTGAAACTACACTAGCTTGTATGAAATGAGTGGTGAGCGGGCGGCACTTGCACTTGATTATCTTCAGAAATTTTTTTTGTACAAAAGACTCCAGTTCATATTAGAAACAAACGTTGTAGTATTAGGAAAGCAACACACTACTTTGCTCTGTAATTTATATCTCATGTGCTTCATGGAAGAATACCTTTATTAAACCAGACACTGCTTGCGGATCTTCTCCAGCAAGACCAAATCTGAGGTGCTTTTTAAAATGTGTGGGTTTTTTGTTTTTTTTTTTCCTTTCTTTCCCTCGGTGAAACAAGCAGAAGCAGGCAGACTTGCTGCATGTTGCTTCTCCATTCATGGAAAAGATGAATTCAGAACTATCAAGCCAGTTTCCTGTTTAAATTGCTGGGTTTTTTTTGTTGCCCAGAACTGGAATTCAGATGAAGCAAGAACAAACTATTTCTTTCTGACCTTGACACATGTTTGCTTTTCTTGGCCAGCTGAAAAAATGTTAGAACAAACTTCACGGCAAGACACTAAGAGAATAATTAAAACCTTGCATGTAGTTTTTCAGTTGTTGGTTGCATTTCTGTAGGTAAGTGACTCAAATAATTATAAAGAAAAACAATCATAACACTCCCAGGAAATCTTCTTGTGGGTGCTAGAATTGATGGGTGAAGAGCTGTGATTTTTGTGCATGTTTGATGATTGATATGTGATGACTGTGGAGACTCCCCTGGAAAGATTTTGTTGTGCTGAATGAATGAGACCAACTATTGGCTTCAGCGTTTGTTCTGTAAGTGTCCTGGTTTTGGCTGGGATAGAGTTAATTTTCCTCCTAGTAGCTGGTACAGTGCTGTGTATTGGATTTAGGATGAGAATAATGCTGATAACACACTGGTGTTTTAGTTGTTGCTAAGTAGTGCTTATATCAAGTCAAGGACTTTTCAGTTTCTCATATTGCCCTGCCAGTGAAGAGGCTGGAGGTGCACAAGAAGCTTGGAGGTGACAGCCAGGACAGCTGACCCCAACTGGCCAAAAGGATATTCCATACCATATGACATCATGCTGAACAAAAAAACTGGGGGCAGTTGGTTGGGGAGAGTGTGGTTGCTGCTCGGGAACTGGCTGGGTATTGGTCTGTGGGTGATGAGCAACTGCATTGTGCATTACTTGCTTTGTATATTCTTTTATTATTATTATTATTATTATTGTTATTATTTTATTTTTTTTTCCCTTCCTTTTCTGTCCTGTTGAATTGTCTTTATCTCAACCCACAAGTTTTACCTTTTCTCTGATTCTCTCCCCCATCCCACTGCGGGGGGAGTAAGCGAACAGCTGTGTGGTGTTGAGCTGCCTGCTGGGCTAAACCACGACAGTCCCTTTTGGTGCCCAACATGGGGCTCGAAGGGTTGAGATAACAACAGATCTGACCAGGGCATGTTAAAACAAATTTGTTATAAGCATTCATTATTAGGTTAATAGTTGCTGGTCGCGGTGTTGATTTATTTGCTCTCAGAGTTGTGCTATATAACACGTTGCTTTCTGTATATCTTCCCTGTTGTGCTGTTTATCACCTCTGGGGGCTGGATTAAGGTTATCAGTTTGCTGCACTGTGTAACACTGGCTTATGATACGATAAAATTACTGGTCATGAGACTAATCTGGTATTTGTACTCAGCATGGCCGTCATCTCCATACTTCAGGAACCATCGCTCAGAAAGTATTAATAATTACGCTCTTTACCTTTTCTCCTTGGAGTGCCAATTCACGGGGGAGACAAGGGGGTACGCTTCCCCTGCTCCTTACCCTTCTCCTCCAGGCTAGTTACAATAGCTCTTGAGAATTTTGAATGTCCTTGGAATGTTCAAGCCAGCATGTTCCTATTGCTATGTCCCCTGAATGTGTTTCAGGTCTTGCTTAAGGTTAAAAAACTGTTTAAGGATACCACCCAGAGATCTGCCCCAAGGCTGGATAGTTATGAGAGGCAGGGTGTCTGGGATGGTATGGGCAAGTAGCTAGGACAGTGGGCACCTCCAGTGTTTTGGAGTTTCACTCCTGAACAAGTGCAGAATCCTGAAAAACTAGTAAAATATTTGGAAAAAAGCAATTCCAGAGAGACACAGATCACTGCAACGTGCTGGGGCCTGGCCCATGCCTACTGAGCCCTGTTCAACACTATTCAGTACCCTCAAGGGGAAGAGAAGGTCTCTGGGTCTGACGACAAAACGACAGGCACTGCGGCTGTTCAAACCCCCACGACAGGCACTGCAGCTGAATCAGAGAACAAGCCCATGCAGGTGTCTGTCGCCCCTATACACAAGAAGTAGTATTGGACGTGGAAGTCAGCTTGTTTAGTAAGGGAAGAAACTCCTACAAAGAAGAGGAGGAGAATGAGGCAGAACCCATAAAGGAGATGGTAATCACCCAATCCCTATCCCTGAGTGAGCTGCGAGATATGTGAAAAGATTTCAGTCATCATCCAGGTGAGCGCATTGTCACCTGGCTGCTCTGATGCTGGGATAATGGGGCCAGTAGCCTGGAATTAGAGGGTAGGGAAGCCAAGCAGCTGGGATCCCTTTCTAGGGAAGGAGGCATTGACAAAGTGATTGGAAAAGGGGCACAAGCCCTCAGCCTCCAGAGGTGACTCCTGTCTGGTGTGAAGTAAAGGTATCCCTTCAAGGAAGATGTTACATGTCACCCAGGCAAGTGGACCACCATGGAGAGAGGTATCCAGTGCTGGAGGTGATTTATGATGACCTGGACAACGAGGAGTTATCCAAAGATCCAGATGAAGCCCAGTGCACACAACTTATGCAGCAGAAGTTGGTACGGAGTGCACCAGCATCGCACGCAAACTCATTGACAGGAATGACCTGGAAAGAGGGAGAGGGACAAACAGTGGATGAATTGGCTGTCCAACTTTGGCAAGATGAAGAAATTCTGTCTTCTTCCCTACAGGCCTGCATTTTGGCTGTGGAAGAACCATCTGAAAAACTGTCCCAGGAGTTCCAGCAACTCAAAGAGGTGTCCCACTCCCACCTGTATGGACCAGTATCTCAGGTATCAGAAGTAAACATCCCTCTGCTTGAGAGAGGATATAGTGCATACACATCATGGGCCATGCTGTGGTTTTACCTGCATGACCACGGAGAGGACATGAGGAAGTGGGGTGGAAGACCTACCTTGGCCCTAGAGGCACGGGTACGTGAGTTGCAAGGAAAAACAATTACAAAAGGGGGTTCTTCCAGGAAAATTGCTGCCCCAGTTTCCAGTGAGCAGTTTCCCAGACAGAGTAGAAGGGCTGATCCTACTTCCAATCTTAATAGAGGGACTTCTGGTTCATATTTCCAAGAAGTGAGTAACAAATACCATGACCAGGACTAGAGGGGCTCTGCCTCCAGCCAAGTGGAGGAAAGGGACACTGGGTTTGCTGGACTGTGTGGATCTGATGGCCTGGCACATCAGACCCACAGGAGTATAAGGCTTTGGTGGACACCGGTGCACAGTGCACCCTAATGCCATCAAGCTCTACAGGGGCAGAACCCATCTGTATTGCTGGAGTGACAGGGGGATCCCAAGAGCTAACTGTATTGGAGGCAGAAGTGACCCTAACCGGGAATGAGTGGCAAAAGCACCCCGTTGTGACTGGCCCAGAGGCTCCGTGCATCCTTGGCATAGACTACCTCAGGAGAGGGTATTTCAAGGACCCAAAAGGGTACAGGTGGGCTTTTGGTATAGCTGCCTTGGAGACAGAGGGAATTAAACAGCTGTCTACCTTGCCCGGTCTCTTGTAGGACCCCTCTGTTGTGGGGTTGCTGAGGGTCAAAGAACAGGTGCCGATCGCCACCACACCAGTGCACCGGCGGCAATATCGCACCAACCGAGACTCCCTGATTCCCATCCATGAGCTCATTCGTCAACTGGAGAGCCAAGGAGTGATCAGCAAGACCCGTTCACCCTTTAACAGTCCCATATGGCCAGTGCGGAAGTCTAATGGGGAGTGGAGACTAACAGTAGACTATCGTGGCCTGAACGAAGTCACTCCGCCACTGAGTGCTGCTGTGCCGGACATGCTAGAACTTCAATACGAACTGGAGTCAAAGGCAGCCAAGTGGTATGCCACAATTGATATCACTAATGCGTTCTTCTCAATCCCTCTGGCAGCAGAGTGCAGGCCACAGTTTGCTTTCACTTGGAGGGGCGTCCAGTACACCTGGAATCGACTGCCCCGGGGTGGAAACACAGCCCTACCATTTGCCATGGACTGATCCATACCACACTGGAACAGGGTGGAGCTCCGGAACACCTTCAGTACATTGATGACATCATCGTGTAGGGCAATACAGCAGAAGAGGTTTTTGAGAAAGGGAAGAAAATAGTCCAAATCCTTCTGAAGGCTGGTTTTGCCATAGAACAAAGTGAAGTGAAGGGACCCGCACAGGAGATTCAGTTTTTAGGAATAAAATGGCAAGATGGACGTCGGCAGATCCCAATGGATGTGATCAAGAAAATAGCAGCCATGTCTCCACCAACTAGCAAAAAGGAAACACAAGCTTTCTTAAGCATATGGTTTTTTTTGTAGAACGCGTATTCCAAATTACAGTCTGATTGTAACCCTCTCTATCAAGTGACCCAGAAGAAGAATGATTTCAAATGGGGCCCTGAGCAATGACAAGACTTTGAACAGATTAAACAGGAGATAGTTCATGCAGTAGCCCTTGGGTCAGTCCGGGCAGGACAAGATGGTTAAACAAAACGCAATAACTAAGTGGAGATAACTTATTTATAAAATGCATAGATGTTGTTTCACTTATTTGCTCAATAGGCCGGAGACATGGGAATATGAACCAGTGAAGCAGTAAGCATTCTTCTGTTAAAGAAGCATTTACAAATGAAATAGCTTTTAAATTTGGTATTTCTACACTGTGCTGAAGATATGTTGTGGTTTTATGCCTTGGAGTTTAGTGTGTTTATGTCAAAGGGCTATTGGAGTAGTTTAAATATTTTTGGGTTGCAAATCCCTTATAAGGAAATGTAAGGTGATACAAGCTGTTCGTTCAGTTGCGCTTTCCGGTTATTTAATGTATACAGAAACATAGTTCACTTCAGCTTTGTGAAAAAGATCAATCTAATAATATCAGTATGAAATACGAGTCTTCTTTCAAAGCCCCACACTGTGCAGTTAAAACTAAGTTGGACAATAAATGGTTGTTTTTGCAATACAAGGAGTTACAATGTAGTATCTCACAGCCTAGCAACAGCTCTGTATCAGCATAGCTCACAGTCTTAATTAGCTGCTACTGCACAGGCGTGGCGGCAAAGGGTACAAACTATTGCAAGCAAATCCCCGAATTTGCATGTGGTGTTTTCATTTACAACGTTAATATAGATGACAAACATTATTAACGTAGGGTAATTAAAGAGCGCATCTATAACTTTCTGACATCTCTGCAGTTTGTTTTATTTTAGGTTGCAGGAAGCATTATGAACTCTGAAAAAGCTGTAGAGAGAGATTAATAGAACTTACTGAAAACAATTTGAGATTTAAATGGGAAAGCCTTTAAAATTATTGCTCTTTCTCTTAATAAGGTATTTTCCTATATTTCGTGGTTTCTAAACTACTTTTTCAAGGGCTTATTCTGGGTTAGGAGAAATACTTTAAAATGACTTTTGGGATAAATGTTGATAATAGATGGGTCCAACCCTTTTTAATGATTTCAAGTTGTTATTCAGTTAAATTAGACCTTGCTGCACTGATACACATCTGGTCATTACTTTCTTTTGGCAAGATTTCCCTAACAGTTTGCCTTCATTAACAGCTACCAAGTGACTCTTAGAAAATAATTAAAATTTCATTTGATGGTATTTGTAATACGATGGCTGTATTGTTGCTGGAAAGTGAAATCAAATGCTTGTTAGCCACAAAATCTCTACAGATGAGTTTCACTGTTTCAAACAGAGAAACTGTTGGTCTTACAGTGAAAGCTGTGAAGGCTGGTGTGTGTGTGTGTGTGTCTGCAAATACCCTGATAATGTCCTCTCTTTCCTCCTAGCAGCATGCCATTCACTCAAGAAATCTAATGGTGTTCGGATACTGAAGCCTTCTAAAGCTTATGACACTTTTAAAATGTCATTGCTTAAGAAAACAAAATCCCTGCGATTAATTACATATGTATTTGCCTTGATTTATGTTCCTCCCCTTTGGGTGCAAGACACTTGAGTTGGTCACGCGAGTCCATTTGATGGAGGCACAATGAGGATGTCTCTGAAGCCCCTTGTAGGCAGCCGTGGTGGTGTCTGGTTTGCAGTAAGGAAGCTGTCTGTGTTCCTGACAGCCTGTGCGGTGGGAAGTTGTGACACAGAAACAGAGCAGGTAGCAGAGTGGGAGGAGATGTGTGTGTGTTTAGAGCTTTTTTTTTTTTTTTTTTAATGTCCCAGGGAACCAGCACTATTTGCCTTCCCAGCTTGAAAGCTGCGTTGCCAGCTTTTCTGGAGTTTGTTGACCTCTCGCATATGTTCATAAAAAGGCAGGGAAGGAAGTCAGCTTTACCTTGGCGAGGCACGTTCCCACCGCTCTGCCGGAGATGCTGGCTGCGCGCTGGGTAGCTGCAGCGCCGGCTGTTTTGCAACTTCCCGTGAAAGATAAGGCTTGCCCTGAAATTCTGCGGTCACATAAAAGTGACTCCCCACCCTTCAACTGGAGGTGGCTGGGCTGTAAGATCTGAGTGCAGGGAGGCCTTCAGCCTTTTCTGGTACAGCAGCAGATGGCTTGAGATTTGTTATTAATAGTCACGGGAACATAAGAGGGTCTGAACTGGGTCAGGCTGAAGGTTTGTGTTCTCCAGTATCCTCCCTCTGACAGCACTTGGTGGCAGCTGCTTGGGGAAGGAGCGTGAGAAGTGGAACAAGTCTTTGGTGGTAACTCCTCCTGGAGTACTCTCCCAGTTTGATCAGTTTGCAGCTCAATGACTTCCTAAGCTAAAGGTCATGTCTCTGTCCTTTTGGTTTCTTAGCCCTGTGTGGGCTTTTATTTCCTGAGTTTGTCCATTTGCAAATGTTGAGCCTCATTTGAACCAGTTAGGTAGTGGTGAGGTGCTAGGCAAATTGGGAACTTTCTTACAATTTTGGGCACCTTGGTTTCCAGCTGATCTGCACCTCATAGGCTCAGGCAGGGTTTAAAAAGAAGTCTGGTGCAAAAGGAAATAATTCCAAATGTATAAGGAAGATAAATGGCAGCCTTGCACTTAAAAATGAAAACTGAAGGGCTGGTGTCTCCCTTCTCGTGCGGGTGTAAGCGTGCAGTGACTCCGCTAAAGTTGATGTGGTAAGTTGGGATGGACACTCGTCTGACTCAGGTTAGAATTTGACTCACAGTTTGTAACCAAAAAAGCCTTGAGCGTGCCTAAACCTCCTGTGAGCTGGTGATCTCTCCGCTAGCCCTGAGGTGAGAGATCCTCATGGAATAAAAGAGCTACATGAAACTGCTGCCATGGAGTTCCCAAAGAGCAGTTGCCTCATGCAAGAGGTACCATTTTGCCCTGTGGTGGAGCCCCATGGTGGCCAAACACTGCTTCAGAAGCTGGACCAGCCTGAGTTGGTCCAGTCATTCAGAAGAGGCAGCAGGAGGAAACGTCTACGTAGCAGCATGAGACCACCCTTTGTACCTTTGGTTTGTTATCTGCAGCATAGGGAGGAACGTCGTCCTCACAAATTTGAAGGTGATAATATGCTAGAAAATAAGATGGTGGAATAGATGCTAATCCGGACGTATATTTTCCAACATTATTGGTGTGTCTCAGAGGGTTGGCCTGTTGCCTTCTCTCTTACAGGATACCTAATAATTTGGGTCGAAACAACCCAATCCTTTCCTCTTACTGGTTTTGGTGTTAGCCGATGCTGCATCTGCCTTTAGTTGTACCCAAGACAGACCCCAGTTTTGCAAACGACAAGCCCAGTGAGGCACAGTGGGGTTTGTCTGCTCCCTCAGAGCTGTCTTGTCTTGCAATAGAATTATCACCATCTATTCTACTTATATTCAGGGTTATGGTTTACTAGAAACATTCTGGCAGAAGATCAAGGTATTTTTAGTACTATTCAAGGTTTTGCAATGTTTATGCCACATTTGCACCACAAGGCACCTGGCAGATGTAACAAAGGACTTGTGTCCTGCAGGAGAGGAAGCTGGGGCCAAGGAGTATATGGCATTGGATGTCTGTCAGCGGGTACCTTGATTTTTATTTTTTTTTTTTATGGTTATACAGGCTCATCAAATTAAGATGTTTTTTAACACTGTATTTTATCTTTAGCATTCTTAATTTTGTTAAGTAGTCGAAAGCATTAAGGGAAACATTTATGAACCTACATCTCAAACCTAAATCATATATACCTGAATCAAATACTATTTTTTTCCAAACCAAATAAAATAGTTTGTTTTCTTTTGCCTCATTTTTTTATTACATGTAAATCCCATGGAGTAAGTGGAGGCTACGCATGCTCTGTACATCTGACCATCCACTGAATGAGTATGTGGAGGAATTATTCTGGCCCCCTGAATTAGACGTTTATAGGTAAGCTGCCGTAGCCTTCTGAGAAGCCTTTTAAGGGTGAAGCAGAGGAGGGAAGGAATACCACATCAGTTCGCTTTAGTTACGGTGTTCCCACTTCATATGATTTTGTCAGTGGAGAAGATAGGGATCATTTCCCAAAGCCCATTTTTCTGCAGTCCGATGGTTGCAAAACAGAAGATGTAAGCCTCTGAGAACAGAAATTTCCTTGGCTTTGTGGTTATTGGAAGAAGCTGGAGACATGACTGAGTGTACTCTACAAGCTCAAAAGGCAAATAAGAGAATCCACAGCTAAGTTATGTTCAAAATCGTCTCCTAAGTCTTTGGATGTATCATATTTGAGTGCTTGACCCATAAGGTTTAGTGCTCTGAGCTGGCAGTACTATAATCATCATTTTTATTGTGCTTTCTGTGCAAGTTTTAACCATACCTGGTTTTGGATAGTGTTTTTAAGTAACACCTTGACTTTATATGTTAATTGAATTAATCACACATGGGAAGTTCAGGAGGTACTTGAAAGCCTTCCAGTAGAAGTATGATAGAATGAGGAATGATACTTAGCATTTAGTAGTAAAGCTGTATTTTTAAGAGTTGTGATGTTGAAAGGAGTTGTCCTACTTGATTACAAGCCTGATACACAGGTTTTATGAAAAAAGTTTCCTTACGTTTAGAAAACATATGATTATAGATAAGGTGCTGTACTTGTGACCCTGTACACAGTAGTGATAATGCTATGTGTGTTTTTCTTTCAAGAATGTGCTTTTTACTGTTAGTCAAGTTGTGAGGCTGGGACTTTATTTTTTTTTTTTTATTTTGTATGGCAAGTCTGTTCTTGAGAGGAAATCTTCTCTTCAGATTACAAACGGTGACTTTGATAAACGTACCCATTACCTAAGGAAGTAAATACGGGTGTGCTTATCTAAACCTATTTTTAAAAAAAAATAAAATCCAAAATCCTCTAAAGTATTAGCAAACATTGTAGCTGACTATTGTAAACCTGCCAAAATCAGATTACACCTGCCTAAAAATGTGCTTTTAGTCAGGCATTTTCAATTAGTTTTGCTTGATATTTCTACTGAAACAGAAAATAAAAACCTTGACAGTGAAGATTGCTTCTTTTTATTTGTATGCTCTGTGTGTAGTGCTGCAAATGGAGTAGCCATGGAGTACTAAAGATAATATATAGTTATAAATGGTTTGTTTTTGATACTAAGAAATGTCAAGAAACTGTAGTGTAAGCATTTAGATACAGAGCAAGTATAATACTGTGCTGTTACATCATGATTGTTTAGCACTCTCTACAGTGTAAACGTATATTAAATAGGGAGTAGGTGAGTAATAAATGGGTGAGATGCAGAAAAGAGAAAGCCATAAAGATCTGTAATGAAAAATAGGAGAATGGTCTTAATGTATGTGGCAAAGACAAACGGTGTTTGTGTGTTAGGAATAACATCACAAAACATCCCATAATGAGCCAGCCACGCCATAATCCATGCTTATTTGTTGTGTAACAGGTTTAAGGACTTAGCAGTGTGGCTCAAATTCTGCTCCTGGAGTTAAAGAGTCGCAGTTACGTTGTGCTTCTCTGGTGGAAAACCTACTTGCTTCAGCATCGCCCTTAAGAGCAAAGGAGTATATTTGTATTTGCAGGACGGTAAAATGTGTGATATAAAGCAGCATGCACATGCTGGAGGAAAGTGAGTTTGGAAAGCTTTTAAATCAGACTTAATAGTCCCAGGTGTAGAAAGAGACTAACCTCTGTAAGAAGAATACCTCACTTAAGTGAGACTCACGTCTAGGGATCTTATACTTTAATGTTCTGCATGGCCCCTTTCTTTCTAGTTCCTTTTGAATTGAAGAAATGGAGAGAGAAGTGTTTCCTCTGGGGGTACGTGGCACTTGAAACTTACTTGTTGTTATGCTTCTTGCTTGTTGTTATTAATATCCTGTAAATAGATAAAATTGGCTGGAAACCTATGTTTCAGAAAGGCAAAGAGACGAGAAGTTAGTGACGTGTGATTTATGCTTTGTTCGTTTCTTTACTGTCTGATGGTCCTTTTGGTTCACTAAGAGCTGAACTCTGGGTAGGCAGAAGAGGGGATTAGTTTACTTTTGGGGCTCATGGGAAAGAGTCTCTGTTTTTAAACTTCTGGCTGTGCCTCTGATGAAAAGAGGGACTTTGACTCTTTGAAAAGGTGAAGCTTGACTTTATAATGATAATTTGCTCTTAGAAATTATTTGAAGTCAGAACATTTGGCACTGTATAAAAGTATATAAAAGAGCACATATAAAAGATCTCATGTCCCTGCCTTGAGGAATATACATACCAATTAGAACATAGCAATATGTAGTACACATATTATGCATTAGGGGAAAAAAACCCCAACAAAACCGAGTGATGGATTTCATTTTGGAAAATAATTTTGAGTCATTTATGGAAAATATGCTTTTAAGAATGAATAAAAAAATAATGAAAACCAGTTCTAAATGCAGTCTCAAAACACAAGGTCGTAAGCAGGAAACCGATAGAAAAGATGCATTAGGGAGAGTGAATTGCTGCCCACACAAAAGAGAGTGGAGTGGAACTGTGGAGGTCCTTGAAGGAGAAGAATGGCCCTTCAACCTAACGCGTGAGACATTTGACCCACGTGTTGGCATCCTTTGATTTTTGGAAGAGCAGTATGCTGTTAGCAGCAGAGTTACTTGAATAGACCGGGGGGAACAAGTTATAAGCTTGGTGGCTGGAGATGACTCTGTAGTAACTGAAGATAGAAAAGTCTGAAGAATGGGTATCTTCTAGAGAAGAGGACAGAAGGGGCATGGAGGAGGCACTTAAGCTCGTGCTGAAATGTCCTGTCAAACAGGGAACCAGTGCACAGGGACTGAAGCCATGCGAGCGAGGGAGAGCACAAATGGAAGAATTAGTCACAAAGGGCCCAAACAGGTTTGAGAGAGAGAAGGAGGCGAAGGTGCTTCTGGAAGAAGTAGAAGGGAGGGCTGAGAAAGTGGAGGCTGAAGTGGAAGCTGAAGAGTGAGCAGACGGAAGGGGAGGAGTGGGGAAAAGAAGTGGCCTTTAAACTGCATATGTGGGATGGCAATGGCCAGGAAAAGGGACTGAGCACCTGGCAGCTGCCTGCAGGTGATCCAGAAGGGATCTGACAGGCAGGCAGAGTGTGTGCCTGGATAGCTGGGGCTTGGAGGCATGGTGGAGGTGGGGTGGAGCTGGGTAGGAGAGTGGAAGGAGGTCAGTGCCTCACAAGTGGGGTGGCTGGGGATGTGTGCTGCGGCGGAAGATGAAGCAACACGTATCTAATAATGACGGTGTGTTGAGCTCTCTGTTGCAAGGAGTGCGTGAGAGGGGAGGGTGTTGGTGTGTATATGGTACATAGCCACATTTCTTTGAAAGGAGATTTATGTTCTTGGTGTGTGTAATTCATATTTGTCTCACCGGTTGATAGATCTGTCTTGCAAGTTGTAGTTGTAGTGTATGGAAAAATAAACAAATCGGGAATAGCCTGTGCAGCAGAGCTTTCTCCCTTGCAGGCTTGTTTGCTTGCTATCCTATGAGTGATAATTTCAGGGGGTTTGTTTTGTTTTGAAGTGGTTGCTCAGCATTTGTGTGCTGAGGTTGTAGGAGAGTTTCTAAGTAGGGGTGGGTTTTGTTCCTTTGCTTTTTTTCTGCCCTTAGCTCTACCGTTCCATTCCCAAGGCCAGCAATGAACTTGGGAACGGTTTTGGGGATGGATGTCCATCCAGGTCCTTCTCTTTCATGGGGGATGTAACACAGAATAATTTTCTGCTCTTGGGTAAATTTCTGTCTTTAGATTTCTGGGGAAACGACTTGTATGCAGTAGGTGAGGGATTGGCCCAAAGATTCAAAGTCTTTGATTGAACGGCAAGGGGAGGGCACGTGCATGTACCTGTTTATGTAAGGAAAGTGGAGTAGTTCTGAACAGAGTTGTCAGCATTTATTTTGTGATGTCCACAATGTCCTGACCTGCCAAAATCTGAAGCATGCATTGTGCAGTAATGAGAGCAAAGTTGACAGTGTTAGTAAAATGTGCCTTGAAATCATATTTATAAGCAGTGGATGGAATCTGTTTGTCTCTTTGGATGATACATTGCAGTGATGTTCCACAGAGATAGTTCAGCACTTCATACCAAAATAAGCTGGAACAACTGACAGCTGAAAGATCTGATTTTGGGTTTAGTTTCTTTTCTGTTGGCTGGAAGCTTTGAAATCCAGAAAAAGTAATCTTGTGCTTTGTATTCATTTGATATACAGAACTATTGCTTTCTTTCCTTTGTGTTTAAAAAAGTAAATAAAAAAAAGAGGTGAAAAGTAGTTACTCTACTGTGTAAGTCAACTCATGCTTTTTGGTAATGTCGCTTTTGTTGTACTGGCTATACCTGTTTGCTTTTCTTTGCTGACAGTGATGGGCCAGTGCAAGATTGAGTATATTTCACAGCTGGATTTATCACATATGTAGTGGAAGTAGCTTTGGATGATAAGAACTACAGAAAACTCTAAAATGAATTAATGGAATAATGAAGCAACAGCAGATATCTTGTCTTTATAACTGCTGGTGAACTTAGAAACTTGTGAACCCCTCTTTTAAACTACTAGCAATCACCTGTCTTAGTACCAAGTGTAAGATAAGCTTATCGTTACAAATAATGCTTGTGGGTGAAGTGGTCTTCAGGGGTACTATGTACCTTAGCGAAAGGAGGTGAAATGGAGGTATTTTTGAGACACTGGCTGTCCACAGATTGGCCTTCAGCACTGTCCTCAGCTGGTTTGGGACTGGTGTCACTGAGCCAAAGCTGCATGCCGTTTAAGCAGCGCAGTGAGTCCCGAGTCTCAGCTGGTGCAGAATGAGCTTCAGCTTTGCCGGTTTGGGATCTCTGAAGTGCAGAGCGTCTGCGCTTGGGCCTGGGCATAGTCTGCATGCTTGACATTCAGAAATGTTGCAGAGAATGGAAAAACTGTGATTGAAAGTCTTAATTACCTGCTTAAGTTCTTAAACGTTTAAGAAAGCTTCCTAAAATAGAGCTCGTCCATGTTGTTTTGTGCTTTGCAAGAGCTTCCCGTGAAATACTTTATTTACAGATATATTTTTTTATATATATATTAAAAAAAATAAGTAACCCAACAACTGAGAATGAGGTTTTGGTGGTGTGTTTTTCGTGAGTTTTGTGTTGCTTCTCCGTGCTAAACAGTGCCACCTCAGAAGGTAACGTTTAACAGAATGCTTTTATGGCTTATTGCATATGATTATCCCTCCTTGTATTTCAGGGCACAGCTCCTCTCCCTTTCTCTCTCCTTCTGTCTCCTCCCTCCCCCGCCCCCCACCAAATTCAATCTTTTTACTCTTTTAAAGTGGGATTTTGAAAAGAGATAAGGAAGTAGATCCCAAAAGCTTGTTTCAGTGCTTTACAATTCCTTTATAATACTGGCGGGGGGGGGGGAGTAAGCAAACGACTTGCTGGTGTTACTTCAGAAATAATTTTTTATTATGGTAAGGCTTTAATAGTTAATCAAACAACAGTGCTGTAATTCTAAATCTGTTAACAGGTTAACGCTTGGAAGCACTTATATTTATAAGGTAATGATTTTACTGTAGCAATTTGAGCAGTAGGATATATTAGGTATAAAAGAAATGAATTTATTACCTCGAATTTCTTAATTCTCCACACAGCTTATTTCATAGCAACGTACCATAGAAATAATCTTTACCTTCCATTGACCTGCTGAACACATAGCTGTAGCTAGTAAATTTGCTTGGTATTAAACATACAACTTTTTGCATTTGAGGTCTGCAATGGGCAAGTCATTACAGCGCTGTATGTATGTAGTAAAGCACTGAGGTTCATTCCTCGCTGGTGTAATTGGTAGTTGTGATAGTGAGGAATTTGGGCACTTAGGACAACATTGCTTCATGTAACTTTTGCTGGGGTAGGAAATCAAAAATTCAAAATATTTACTTTTAATTATGCTCATGTTTTTCTTGCATTCAAGTCTTGATTTACACAGCACAAAGGCATTCTGGTTTAGCTAGGGGTATAGCTTCTCATTTGATACAAATTTATCTCATGGTGCTGTGTGCACCTAGGGCAGCTGAGGATGTGGTTTGTGTGTAGCTTGCATTGATGGGGCAGTTGGAAGAGGCGGGGAGAAGGGGTGGGTGTATATGTGCACGATGTACTGCACTCTGGTATTCAGTCCTTATTCTTCTGCAGATAATGTGAAAATAATAAAACTAAGTATTTCCTTGTCATGACACTGCAAATAAAAACATACATGTTTTTTCCCCATTTTAAGATGCAAATTGAGCAGAACACAACAGAGCATATTAGCAGGAAAATACCCTGCCCATACAGTTTGAAATCAGCCCTGACGCTGCAGATTTAAAAAGGCCATGTTACAACTCCGTGTAAATTGGTTTGCAGTGGAAACCCTAACAAGATCATTAAATATAAAAGCACTGTTGGATGCTGGGAAGATACTGTGCTGCCCATGTATATGTGCATCTCCATAGACATGCATGAATAGACAGCATCAATGCCATCGATTTGAATAAGGAGGTAATATACAGCATTGAGGTGACTTTGCTTGTATTTGTAACTGATTTCTTTTTGGTTTGATACTATCAGATTGTGGATGTTTCTTCAACTTTTAATTTTTAGTACTTTAGAATACAAAGACACTAAAGTAAGTCACTTGGTGGGTGTGGCCAAATGGGAAAATGTTATTGCTTTTTGTTTGTTTTGTGAAGATTTTTTTTTTTTGAACCTAAGGTAATGCTTATATTCAGAATTAGTGATACTGTTACAGCATGTCAAAATAAGAGCTTTTGACTTTCCAACATATATCATTAATGACCCTAGGAAAAAAAAATCACATCTGCACTAGTGCAGTTCTTGGCTTTTCTAGGGCTGATCAATAATCACATTGTGTATTCATTCTCCCAGCCCCCCACCCCATGAGGTCAACTTTAACTACTAGTCTTTATATTTCAGAAAAAGGACATAGACTGCCTTATGCATTAATAATATTGGCAGCAGTGTTTTCTTTGGATATAATTTACTGTTACCCATCAAAAAATCAGTAACTTTTTTTTTTTTAAATCTAAATACTTTATCTGTAATTTTTTATGAGAGCTTTTCTTCTCTTCTGCCTTCCGGTACTGTGTTCAGAGGTCTAGGTAGGAACTGGACTGAGGATGCTGAGGTTTGCTATGGTTTTGCTATTTAAGTGGATCCTCTCTTGACTGTATTGTAGCATGTGACAGTGACAATGGAAGAACAACAATTTCAGGGCCTCGTGTCTGGATAGTAACACAGCTGCTGCAATAAAGTCTTGTTATGGTTGACCAGTCACATTTGGACAGTTATTTCTAATTAGTTCTTACTTATGTTGCATTAGAAAATAGTTTGAAGCAAACTGGTAGATACTTGGATGAAGTTAGTTCATTTTCTCCTTCTTGCCTTGAAAGATTGTTGCTTTTTTTGTTTCGTCCTGCAGCCAGAATGAGTAGTCTTGAAAGAACCGTGCCTTTAAAACAAGTTGGTTTTTTTTTTTTTTTTTATGATAATGTAGTGGTCTCCAGCAACTGCTGTAAAATAAAGAGTTATTGTGGGTAGTTCTGACAGTGTTGGACATCACCACTAGTTTTAGGTCTTGTGATGGCATTTTGTGATTTCTGCATTGTTGTTTTTTTTCCATGAAAGTACTAGTGATACTGGTTCCCTTTTATTCATTTTTTCATATTAGAGGGGAAATGTAGTTTGTTCATAATGGATTATTGATTGGTCTGCAAACAGCAGAAGCCCCAAGGCCTTGTCATCAATGGTACTTACTCTCCCAATAGTGAATGCATCGCTTCATGCAGCTATTTGCAACCCCAGTCTGTAGAATATAAGCCCATAATTGTTACTCTTGTGCAGCGCAGTTTTGAGGGAGAGGAACTCTTCATTGTCATTATGGGATTTTCCCCCTCAATTTGTTCAAAGAATAGTCCCTTTGTTTTGGTAGCAAGATAAAGCTTGTCCTGGATGTTAATGATATATTTCAATTCGTGGCTTAGAATACTACAGTGTAACTAATAAAGTACAATTCTTTGTCTCCCAGAAGACAAACATGCACAGTATACTAAAACACAAAATATGTACTGAGTGGGTGACAGCTCTGTGTTTCTCAACATACCCTGTAGCAGTGCAAAAGCAAACTCTCCCCCCCCCCCCCCCCCCCCCCCGCTCCTGAACTGCTTCTTGAGGAGCCACAAAAAAATCTGGGTTACGGAGGTTTTGCTGACACTGTTTTGAGAGAGATCACCTCGCTGCAAATGCCTACCTCTAGCTTTTTCAGCGTTAGTGTTTTTATCTTTACTTCGGCATATTCTTTCCCCTGCTAAGGGTGTGGCATTGGTTGAGAAAGGCCTGACTCTGCTTTCGCAGCCCTGGCTGCTGCTCTGAAGCCTGCTGCAAAATATCATTAGCTCACGGAGGGAGAAAGACACAAAAACAAATGATGTATTTGGAGAAGCTCAAAATAATATCTCAGTGTTCAGACAGCAAACTTTTCAGATGGGAAGAGCTTCCCCAGCTGCAGGGGAAGGCTGGTTTAAAATAATTAAATAAAAAAGTACTTCAAAACGCTGCCGAAGGATTTTATAAAGCCTAAGCGGAAATAGACTAATAGAAATTCCTTGTTTGTTTTTCCAGGAGCTTTTTATTTTTCCTTTCCAGTCCTCTGTCAGTTTTGGCAGGCTTAAACAAACTTCAGGAGGTCTGTTGTCAAGATTGATGCTTTTAATAACTGAATACATTTGAAAATTTGACAGTCTTCTACAACAGGCTCCAGATTTTTGGATGGCTTTTTACTGGGTTAGTTTGGGTTACTCTCAGAAAATCAATTCAGAGCTATGCTGCCTTTACCTAATGGCAAGTTTAGTCTATAGGTTGCAGAGCGCCAGGATTTCCTGCAAATTCAAGTATGGGCTTGCTATTTAAAGATACACACGTGCTTCTATCCTCTGGTGTAGTCTGAAGGATGCTATCAGCTCAAGGCAGTAACGAGTCTATAGGCTAGTGACATGGTCCATAAGAGATGTTTTGTTAGGACTGGGTGCCTAAATGAGGATGGCAGGATCGAGCCTGTAATCAGGGTGGTGGGCTGATGACCCCCATGGGATCTGGGTGTCCAGAAGAAGCCGTGTCCCCTCACAAAGTGAGGAGTAGGGTGCGCAGGTGGAGCGAGGCTGGCGTGTGTGGAAGACGGTGTCTCTGCAGCCTGGGGAGAAGAAAGGTCTCTGCGGTTCAGTGAGCGTGACGGCTGGCGAGGCAGTTGTAAAACGTTCTGCGTCTTTTGTCCACTTTTTTCTTGCACTTTGGTCTCTTCTGGCCTCTTCACTCTGAACAGCAAAGTCTCTTTGGCTCTGGGGCAACCTGAGCCCCCTCAAATCAGGAGAGATCAGCTCTCCAGGTTGCTGTTCTTTGAAAGATCCAACTTTCTCAAATTCACCTGGATGTTTACGTGCTATGTCCTATCATTTCATCATCTAGAAGGAATTTCAGTAAGATATTTTTTCCACAAGATCACGCCTCACAGTGGGTTTTCTTTTTTTTTAAAGTCATTGTTGCTTTTGGCAACGGAACATAGTGGAGTGATGGCAGTGTATATTCAAACCTCTTGGAGATGAGAAGAGCTGTATTTCTCCAGTGCATTTATCTTTCAGATGGGACTTGAATACTCACACCCAAATTGAAAGCAGTTTGTTGTAAAATATACACTATGCTGTTTGAATAGGTCTATGTAGCTTCCCAGACTGTATGTTCTCGTTTATTACTTACCAAAGAGTTTTCCCTTCTCGCTGCCACAGCCCATGCAATATGATTTTTAAAGTCAGGTTTAATTGAAGAGAAATTAAAAAAGAATGTATAATCTTCTGTATATTGGAACAAGAAGAGTTTTCTTGTCTGTTTTCCTCTGTCTGCACTGCACAGGATATTTGTATATAAGAAATGAATTTGCAATTACATTTTCAGTGTGGTATCTCTTGCATTCTATTTTTCAGTTTTCTTGTGTTGTTTATTTTCAATTTCTTTCTTTATTAATCGTTTCCCAAAAGGCACAAAAAAAATCCTTAAGAGGGTCTGTCTCGCCCTGTGGGGAGTCCTCACAGCATACCTGGTCCTTTTCCAGAACACGCAGGTGGCATGAAAAGAAGAGTCATAGGTTTTTCAGAGTGCTCCTGTTTTACTAAAAGTACTGTTCCCCTGTGCTTCTGCGCATGCTTCATGTCAGGACTATGTGAAGGTCTTGCAGAAGTTGTGAGGACGATGCAGCCATGCACCGGCATACCTGCCGCGCCGCCGGCAGGGATGGGCTACCAGGGCCTTGCTGGGAAGCCAGGGCTGATGCTGGGAAAGGCGCCGGGGCTCCGTGGTGAGAGCAGGTCGCTTTGGCCAAATGTGTTTTCTCTGAAGCCAAGAACTCTGTCCGAGTTAGTTTTTAAAACCAGAGAAGTTTTCATGCCTAAATGTTTGAAATAGAGTCAATTCTGACAAATACTTGGTTTAAGCTTGTAGGAAAGCTTGTTTTCCCTGCGGGGGGGTGGACGGGATAAAAAAAGTTTTATTGTATTTGTTCCCACGTGGTTCAAGGCAAAGACTCTCTGTTAGGCAATGGGTGCAGGACCAAGCCTTATAACTAAAATATTTGGCTGAGCAAAAGCATTTCTCGGCATGCCCCCCCCCCCCCACCGTCTTTGTGTCTTTGTTCATGTTTCTCTTCCACCTTGCTTTATATACCAAACCTCCATGTAAACAGTCATGATGTTCAGTGCCTCAGTGTATTTTAAAGGGCCTGAAAACATCTCCCGGACACTGGCCAGCAACTTACACGAACTGCTGATCGCTGGTTCAACAAAATGAACTGAATCTAGCTCATGTGCCCCTTAAAACAGAGTATCAACCCCACCTCAAGGAGTTATATGACATTTGGCATAGGCTGCAATGCCATTAAACCACACAAAATATTTGTAAAGACTACATATTAATTTACAGTTTGCATTCACTTGCATTTCCTTACGGCTTGCCTCTGTGCTAGTGGGGATCTCCGTGCTGTGACAGTCTGGGAGAAATCTGCAGGCTAGATGTGGCTCTGCTATGGATTCTGTGTGACAGACGGGTCTAAGGAACTGCAGGGTGAACTTGGACCGAAGCGATGAAGGGTTACTGGTTACCACCTGAAATTTCTGAGAGTTGAAACATTTTTTTGTAGCCTTAGGGTAGGTGGAGATGGCAGTGTTCCATGTGTGCTGAAAGAGAATTATTTCAGAATACTTTCAAATTCGTAATTATTTCAAAATACAAGTATTTTTATCATCGCAGACAGCCAGAAAGAAACAAAAATAGCTATGGCAAAATTCTACTCCCAGCAGAAGAGTAATCAGTGTGATTTGATTTACCATTTGGCGTCTTCCATCCCTTGTGCCATCTTTGATGTTGAAATAATTGTTTAATAATTAACACTAAGGTAGAAATTAATAAGCCAAAATGTTATTTTCTATTGGTAGGATTCTTTACAAGTGTTGTTTTTCCTCATTTTGTACGTTCAGCCTTCTGAATTGAAGCTTTTTTCAAAGTTGTCATTTTTATTTCATTTTTGCTGCTTCTTTCCGATGAGCACTGGCTTTGCTATTCTGCAAAGAGCTCCTCTGAAAGAATTACTTTTAAGTGGCACTCAAATGATGTGAGGAGGGAGTTGTAAGTTGTTTGTACATGTTTGTGTCAGTCAATTTACCAAAGCCTAAGGGAGACCTCCACACACTCTGTAAAGCAAACTCGGATTGGGTGAACACCCTTCCTCCCCCTGGAATTTCTGTCTGTGGAAGAACGTACACATTAAATGTGTATGAATTAAAATCTAGGAATACTCTAACTTTTAAAGATAAAATTGCAGTGCATTGGCCAAGCTAAAGTAATAAAGATGAAACAGTTTTCTCAGAATATTTTGGTGAAGATGATAACACTTCCATTAAGTATTTTAGACTAATAGAATAATTTGGTCATTTTTTAACTCTGACTTTTCCCCCCCATAGGCCTAATTTAATACAGGGCTAGGGGGATCTCTTGCGAGTGGCTAATATCCCTCTTCTAAGTAATGCTTTCTTCATATCCTCATTTTCATAACTAAGTTTCATTAATGAAAATGCTATAAATAATTGAAGTGAAATATGTCAAGATGAAGCACAGGGAAGCTGTGGCCAAGTAAACAAAGGGACTCTGAAGCTTTGGATTTATATGTGCCTGAACTGCTGCATACAGCATTCTTGTCTAAGTTTGGCTCTTAAAGCTCTTTTGAACTTTCAGACAGGAAACACTGTAGAAAGTTGAGTTAAAATGGGACCTACATTTAAAAAAAAAAAGTTGTTAGTCTAAAAGCCTACCAATAAGCAGTGTTCTCACTGGTGCAAACTGTAGAAAATGCAGAATGCAGAAAACATTGTATAAAATACCTGGAAAAATCTGTCCCCAAAGCTTACTGTCGTCTTTTTCTACAATGGTGCAGAACATTTCAGAAGAAACTGTTGCTTGGTGTGTTAAATGCAAGAAGTTATCCTGGTGTTTCTTTTTATGATTTAATGAGTTTTAGGTTAAGTCTTTGATTATAAGACAATATGGGTTGTTACTTGGCAGATTTAGATTACGAGTCAAATAAATAAGCTGTTACTCTGAATTGTTTCATCCATCAGTATGCAGTGTAAATTGCATTTGTATTTGCTGTTTGGCTTGTTCCTACCTTCTGGTACAGCCACAGCTTCCAGTGGCTGCCATCCTTTATATGCCCAAGGAGTTTCTTCTGAGGCTGCCCCTCAGTTTGGTTTTAAATGGCTAATTTCAGAGATTAATTTAGATACTCTTGTTTGTAAACTTCCTGCTCATATGGACTTCTGAATTTGTGATCTGATGTGATTTTTTTTTTTAAGTCATAATATAAAAATGCTTCATTCAAGAAATGAAATTGCATTTGTTACACGTCCCTTAGATATTACTGTCAGCTCTCTGAGGAAAAGGAAGTTTGGGTAGATGCTGTTGATAACTCTTAACATGCTGAACGGATACTAGATATGCAGAAAATCAAACCCAGAAATGAATGGTCTTGGAGCAAGTAAGAGGGCTAGATTAACTTAAACATAATGAAGTTCCTCTATAGTGTGTAACTGAGATGAGCATTGCATCAGTTTTACCTTGCTATTTGTTAGGCTCATGCTGGTGATGTGGTTAGACTATTTATTTATTTGCATACTGAAGAGACTCAGAGGTGAATATAATGAGAAACTGTAAAATTTGCAACTGTAGATCTGTAGCTCTTTATTTATTAAGTCATAGATGTCAAGTTGGATGTGTGAATATCCATCTATATGGTATATATATATTATGTGTGTATATATATACACACATATATATAGTATATAGATACAATGTGTCTTGTTATTGCTCTGCATATTTTTAGCTATGTTTTAAGAAGCTGATGTTTTCTTAACGTAGTAATAGATCAGTTCTCTTTATTAGAGAATACAGTATTCTTTGATCTTAGTCATGTGGTGTACTTAATGAGGATAGGAAGGGGGAAGAATTTTATTTTACAGTGTGGTAATTGGAAAAGAAACAATCTATGGAGATCCTAACCTTTGGTTTTTGCTGTATACAAGGTGGAGAATTGCTAGTGTGGTGCATCTTACATTGCTGAGGCAGATACTGACACTTGCATGTAATCATGACAAGATACAAAAGCTTTTAAACTTTTATTAATCTGTTTTGTTAATCAAAGTTGTTTCTTGTTTTGTTTGTTTGTTTATGGTTAAGATTCTGTTTCATTGAGGTGGGTGGTGCTGTGGTTTCCTGTATGTCTTGTTGAGATAAATCATTCACTTTGATACCTACACACATTATCAGTTTCCTTTGTTAGATTGAGACTAAATATTACACTTCGAGGTTGTTTTTTTTTTTTTTTTCTTCATTGTCCACCAGGAAATAACTTTTAGTTTTCCTGAATGCTTTGCCAGGCTCTGGATTCTTGTTTTCTCTCTAATCAAAGTACTGAGCGTCCTCAGCCTCTGCGCCTGCTCTGTGCATGCCACATCAAGCACAGCAGAGCTGTCTGAGACGCAAAGTAATGCAGTTGCCAGCAGGAATATGATACTTGCTAAAGTCTCTAGGAAAGCCTTTTATCTTTGGCAAGTAAGTATTTTACATGAAATTACACATGGTGGTAAAGCCACAGATTTAAAGTGTAATAACCCCCTCAAGAAATGTCTTCCTCATTTAAGGTGTATTTTTAGCCACTTCTGCCTGGTTTTAAAACAAAAAATATTTTTAAAGTTTTCACTTTTTTGAAGACACTGTGATGTCGGTGTATGGAAATGAATGCTTGCTCTCTTTTGGATTTTACTTGTTTATTAATGATGCTTGCCACTGAAGTCTAGAATATCCGCAAAAGGAGAAGCTGCTGCTTTTTGGTGCAATAAATTGTGCTATAGTATGCTTCTGAATGTGGGGTGAGTGATGGAAGTTGTTGAATTAAAAATATGAATAGGTTTAAATATATTTAAGAATCTACTTACACAATTTCTGTACATTTATGTGATTTTGTTCTTGTTTCAGGTGATAAACACGGAAATATATTGGCACTTCGGACTCTCTCGAGCAGCTGGAAGGAGAAATGTTACCCCGAGAATGAAGCAATAAAACATCTCTCTGCAGAACCGTATGATTGAAAACACGATCCAGCCCTCCTCTGCTGCCGGACATGTTTTTGTCGTCCTGCTCCGCTCACCCGATGTTGCAGTAATACAGATGGATCGTAGTAGAGGGGCAGAAATGGAGTTACGGAGATCCTCCAGCCCGGGCAAGCTAAGCAAGAATGACATGGATGCTGACAAGACCATGTGCCACAGCTGCTGCATCTGCGGTAAAAGTTTCCCTTTTCAGAGCTCCTTGTCGCAGCACATGAGGAAGCACACGGGCGAGAAGCCCTACAAATGCCCTTACTGTGATCACAGAGCTTCCCAAAAGGGCAACCTGAAGATCCACATCCGTAGTCACAGAACAGGCACTTTAAGTCAGGGGCACGAGGCGGAGATGGGAGAGGCGCAGCTGGGGGAGATGGGAGTTTCGGAGGGCCTCGGCGGGTGTACCAGCCCCACTAAAAGTACGTCCGCCTGCAACAAGATCTTGAATGGTACTGCTCAGGTAGATAGCAGCAAGATCTTGTTGAGAAGCAGCAAGAAGGAGGTCGTGGAGGTGGCGCCAGCCGAGGAGGGTGGCAAGCTGACCTCTTACCAGTGCACCTTCTGCAAAAACAAATTTGAAAGGAAGAAGGACCTGGAGCAGCACCTGCACCAGGTCCACAAACCGTTCAAGTGCAGGTTGTGTAGCTACATGACCCTGAGGGAGGAGACACTGTTAAACCACATAGAGAAGGACCATATAACAGCTCAGGTCCCAAATGGGGAGACCTACGCCGAGAACTGCAAGAGCGAGCTGAGCGCGGGCGAGTTCCCATGCGAAGTCTGCGGCCAGGCCTTTAGTCAAACCTGGTTCCTGAAAGCTCACATGAAAAAGCACAGGGGGTCATTTGATCACGGGTGCCACATTTGTGGCAGGAGATTCAAAGAGCCCTGGTTTCTCAAAAACCACATGAAGTCGCATGGCCCCAAGACCGGGAGCAAAAACAAACCAAAAAATGACTTGGAGCTTATAGCCACTATCAATGACGTGATACAGGAGGAGACGATTGTGACGGGCCTGTCTCTGTACGAAGTTTGCACCAAGTGTGGAAATCTGTTTACAAATATGGAAAGCCTGAAAGCGCATAATACTGTTCACTACCGGGCACAGCGGGGCAGTGCTGGGGATAAAGCCGAGGGCTTAATTGATGGGAGCCTAAGCTCCTCGGTAACGAAGCAGTTTTTCTTGCAGTGTCTCAATCTAAGGCCATCTGTAGGGCTGGATAGAGTTACAAGAGGACAGCCTGGGAAAAGAGTAGCTGAGCTGGATCCGGTCAGTAGCTACCAAGCTTGGCAGCTGGCCACCAAAGGAAAAGTAGTAGAGCCCTCGGAATATGTGAAGTATGTGGGATGGGACGAGGCCCTGGCAGATGCAGATGTGACTTATGACAAGGATAAGAGGGAGTATATCCTCGTCAACCAGGAGAAGCGCAAGCGAGACCAGGACTTGCCCAGTTCTTCCAGCAACCCCAAGAAGAAGAGCTGTACCAGCGGGCGCCTGGAGAAAACCAGTGGCGCCCCGCCGGCAGAGAGCTGTCCGCTCGCCCAGGGGGACCTGGACTACCGCCCCGCCTCGCGGCAGAGCCGGCGGGCTGCCCAGAACAAGTCCACTGAGTGCTTCGAGTGCGGGAAGATCTTCCGCACCTACCACCAAATGGTGCTGCACTCCCGGGTGCACCGCAAGGAGCGGAGGAACTGCGGCGAGGGCGGGACGGCCACCCAGCCCGACCGCTACGGCTCCAGCAGCGAGGAAGGGGACTCGGGGTCCGTCAGCGGGCCCAGCACCCCCGGCTCTGCGTCCGCCCCAGAGGACTCGGCCACCTCTGGCCTGGGGGAGGAGGGGGCCGAGGAGAGCTCGGAGGAGGGAGCAGCTGACCCCTCGCTAGGTAAGATCGCTCCCAGCCTTGCCGTGCTTGCTGTCGCCAGTCCCTGCGTCTCCCGGTGCAGGACATGGCGATGAGCAGAGGGAGAGATGCGTGAAAGCACGTGAGAGGTTTAAAGGCAGTGTGGATGCGGTCCCGTGCCCGCTGAGCGCTGCTGGTGGTCTTGGCATGGCAACTCGTCATTTCTGGTGCAGGTAATAAAAGCGAGATCAGAGGGTGCCTTCATAAGGTGCAGGTGAATGTGTACTTCAGTGAAGGACACCTGGGAAGTACCTGTAGCAGCGCTGTAGGGTAGGGTAGTGTCTTCCCTGGTCATCTTGGGGGCTGTTTTTCCCCGATTTACAGGCGTCCTGCGCACTGTTCTGCCCGTAACGTGCAGGCGTAGCAGGGGCACAGCCTGTGTGGTGCAGCCCTGAAGCGCGTACACTTGTTAATCGCCAGTGAGAGAGGCGTCTCTCTCCTCTTCTCTGCTTCGCTTCCCAAATTGTGTTTATAACTCCAAAAGCTGTAATTAATCTCCCTGGATTAAAGCGGTCCTTTGAGCCCAACACTACTAAATGGAACAAATTATTCTCCAAACAGCAGCAAAGTAAATATTTAAAAGAACACCATTAAGCACTTTCGTATTTTTTTTTGTATTTTATTTTTGTTGTTCACCAGTCTTTGTTTATAATACCCTCTTAGAAATCTGAGATTAATCATTCTTTCCTTACAAGCCTTGCGCTGGTTTTTTGTTTGTTTTCTGTTTGGTGAACAATAACGTTTTCCTCTCATTTTCATTCCTTTTGTTGTGAAGAACATAGTTATCTGTAGAGTTAAACTCACTTTCAAGACCATCATGGATGAAGCAATCTGCACCGTTGTGGAAGAGGGTGGGTTTATTCAATTAGCTGTGTTCTTTCAGGATTTTATATAATGTTGCGCTTTCTCCACTGGCTACAGACCCCGCAGCAGCAAAGCACCATTTTCCAGAATTGTGTATTAGAGTTACATGTTTTTCATAAAGTTTTGAAGCAATGTTGGATATATTTTTTGTCATTAAGCTTCTTTAATGAAAGTCCCATGGTTTTAGGACAACTAAAGTTGGGGCCAACACTGCTTGGCAGTATAACTTTCAAAATGCAAAGCATAGAGGGAAGAGAGCTCCAAAGGATTGAAATGGTAAAAAATTAAACCCATCTGTTTGTCTTTAAAACTTGTAAGAATGGTCCTAAACTTGATTTTGCTACAACTTGGATCAAGTCCCTGATGGACACATTGGGTGCACACTAGAACAGAAATGTAAATTAAACCAAGAACTCATCTTTTTTTTTTATGTTTTCTTGCCCTTTCCATAAACTACAACTCCAAAAAGTCCTAGTGACAAGCTGACTTAAATATTTTCACTATGATTACTTTCCCATTTTAAAAGACTCAAAATTTTACTTTTCCATCAGCTGTTTGATTTTGGACACTTGAAATTCTTATGAAGCATACATGCTTTGTGTGAAAATCCATCAGCTGCCACCTGAAACACCTCCGTACAGCTGACAGAAGATGCAGTGATAAAACTGCAGCTTTGTCTGGAGTTAAATGGAGCTGCCACATTTTACTGGTGTAATGTACAGTGCCCATATGGAAACTGCTGTGATGGAAAATCATCTCTCTGGAGACAGGCTGAAAACACCGAAACACTTCTTCACATGATGTTCAGATAGCAAAGCTGTTCTTATGCACTCTCCGTATTAAGCACTTTGCTTTTAACAAGAGGAGCCGTCTCATCTCTTCGCCTCTCCCGCTTCTTGCCTCAACTCAAGCTCTGAGCCCTTATTGCAGAGTGAAAGATGAGAGTTAAAGTCACACAGCAGTTTCCCTCACAGGAATTAAGCTGACTGGCATAAACAGTGTCACTAGCCAACACCTGGAAACTCATTTCTTTGGGTGCCAAATTGGCTTTTATCTTCTTTAACTGTAAAGAAGCAGCAAACTGATGGACCTAAATAAAGGTGCATCTTGGAAAAGGGATGTGTTTGCATTGATGGGCTGGGAGGGTGGCTGCTGCATTTTATATTTGCTAATGTCATAGCTGAAGAGCTAATCAATCAGTTAATTTGCTAATAAGATATATTTTAATCTTAGGACCAAGAGAAATGTTACCCTTGCTTCTTAATAGAGTTTATTTAAATAAAAAAATCACTGTGTCAATGAAGTGAACATTTTCAACAAGTGACAAAGATTTTTTGGATTCAAAAGAAAGTTTTTTTTTTGGTTTTGTATGTGTTTTTTTTTTTTTTTTAAAGGAGTTTTCATAGGTCAATGTTCAAGACTTAAATTTCTCAATTTTCTCTTTTTTGGTATGCAGATCTACTGATGCTGCCCTTATATTGTTTTTTAAGGGACTGGGGTCCTTCTGTCCACCAGGCTGTAGGATTAGTTTTACTCTTCTGCAGGTTTGCTGCTTTAACTCGAGAGGCTTTCTTTCCCTCCCCTACAAACAGAAACTTAAGGTGTATACAGAATACAGGCCAAATTCCGCCCTCATGTACGCTCCTGCTAAAATCAGGTGTTCTGGTATGGCCTTGAAGCACATTTTGTCCTAGAAGTGCTGCCATTTGCTGTCCTCTGCTGTGGCTTTTTGTAATTATTCTTGCTGGTGAAACTTTTCCGTCGAGAGCTGCATTCCAGCCCCACAGACAGCATCCCTCCCCAGTGAACACGGGCAAGCAGCACTCTCGGTTCCTGTTCCTGACATGCCTTATGGTATTATTTTTACTCAGGCTGTGGTCAGGAAAATCTTGTGCTACTCACAAGGTTATATAATATCTGTGTTTTTTGGTGGTTGTTGTTTTTTTTTAAACTTTCATGTCTTTACTGTTTTTTCCCCCCTTTGACACATTACTGTGTTATCCTGGGTCAGAAAAGGGCCTTGAGACTGCCAAGTATTGAATGTTGTGGCCTTGGCTCAG
The DNA here is from genome assembly GCA_031468815.1 of Morus bassanus. Taxonomy (NCBI): domain Eukaryota; kingdom Metazoa; phylum Chordata; class Aves; order Suliformes; family Sulidae; genus Morus; species Morus bassanus. The sequence goes on from CM062567.1 coordinate 103,795,779, forward strand.
CTGAAGGTACTTCTTTGTGTATTTAATTCTTAATACTCTGAGTAGTCCTGTTGACACCCAGTGTCTTGCAGCAGGGAAGGCTGGCAATGCACCTCCGTGGTCACTTAGGGCCGACAGATGTTGGGGCTGAGTGTGACTGGGGCTGGGAAGTACTCATAGGGCTTACCAGGAGGAGAGCCAGAATTACACCTTGCATGTGAAATGGAGTTGAGAGCCTCCAGGGTAGGCACTTTTTTGCTCTTAACACATCAGTAATTTGTCTGCGCTGTGTATGTAGAGTAACATAATGATTTCTTGGGCACAGGGGTAGTGTTTGCCAACCCAGCTTATCAGCTGCTGGGGGTAGGCTAGCTGGTTACAAAATGCTTTCCATCTTGTTGGAAGAAGGGTAAAAATTAGTTTTCTAGGGCCACATAAGCGAAGTATGGCATGATACCTGTCATACAAAGATATATGCGTGATGTATATATACTTCATGTAACAGCCATGTGGGAAAAGGTGGCTCAGGGAACACTTGCTCTGTTAAGAGCAGCCTTTAAATATTTTTGAGGTCTTCCTGCCCCAGATGAATCTTCTTTTTTATTTGGCATTCAAGCCACTAGCAAACTGTACCTGAATTTCCACTGAGTTGCATCCAAAGCTGTTTGAATCATCTGTGAGTTGTTGCTCAGCTCTTCCCCAACTTGAGGCTTTTTTTTTTTTGTGTGTGTGTTTTTCATTTTTAACTAAAAGAAAACCCCAGAGCTATGACTGAGAGTAGAGGGGGATTATGCATGTGTTGATAAAAGTGGAAGGGAAAATACTCTATTTTTTTGAAATCTTTCAGCTTCTCAACTATAATGTAAATTTAGGTATGCAAAAGAAATAACCTAGCCTGTGTGCATTCGGTGGTTAGTATTTTTAAGGTTCACCGTGGGCCCCTTCATTGTCATGGTGTATTTAGCAGTAAGGCTGTTATAGTTTGTTACATTAGGCACTATGAACTACTTCAGTCCTGAAATGAAGAAGGAAGTATAATTTTTGAGGCTGTGACTGCTGTCGGCAGGTGGGAAGATGAAGAAAAGAAGTGAAAATTATTTAAATACCACTTGGCGCTCAGCAAACATAGTAAGAGCACAGGCCTGTGATACTCTTGTCAGTAAGGGAGTGCCATAAAGGTACTTTTTTTTGCATATAAGCACCAGACTGGGCAGGAAGTAAATGTTAAAAGTAATCGGGGGGGGTGGGGGGGTGGGGGGAAAAAAAAAAAAAGGAAATGAGTGTTACATAGGAATAAAGGAGAGCAATGCTGCTTCTAGCCTGACCTTGTTAGTGGCAGGAGAGGGTGTTGCACCTGAGAGGGAATGCTGCTTTTGGTGAAAACCATCTCCTCCATTTTGTTTCCTTTCTCTCCTGCCTCTTCTCTCCCTTCTCTTTTTCTTTTTTTCCTTCTGTGAGACTCCTCCAGATTTTTGAAATGTTTTAAGGAGAGTCTGATTCACTTGTACTCAACACATGCTGTTTTTATTACGCTGGCTAATGCAGGGGTGGGCTGATTGCGAGTGAGAACTGTTGTGCTAGGCCCTGTACGAACACAGCTTTAGGCCCAAGGAGCTCACGGTCTGACTAGATGAGTTGAACACAAGTTGCTAGACTGCACAGATTACTAAAAAAAAAAAAAAAAAACCAACCCCCCAAGTAATGAATACAAAACAGTGGTAGTGTGGGTGCATTTGGTTTGTGTTAGGAATTACTGGTGATATGGTGGGACTTGCTTAGGAGAGGATGAGCTCCATGAAGGGGCAAGACAAGAGAGGGGAGTAGGATGCGGGGAGGAGAGGAAGGGGAACGAGGAAAGGCAGAGAGGAGCAGGACCTTGGTGAAAGGAGCTGTGCTGTGCGATGAGGTTTCAAAGAGGAGGGCAGGCTGAAAAGAGGTGTGGGGTGGCGTTGGGGTTCAGACCCTCCAAGGTAGTGCCAGGGTGCTGGGTGTCTTGCACTGAAGCCATGAGGGCTCGTGATGCCCTGCACTCGCAGGTGGATAACTCCAAGAGGGTTTCCATGAACAAACCAGGAGGTCTGGAGCAGTCACACAAATGGGAGACAGCAGCAGGAGCTCGCCTTGTCCACACCTGCCAGCGGGCTCACCAGCCTGTTGTTACCAATCTGCTAAAAAGTCTGAACTCTCAGCTCCTTCCTTGGTTTTAGCTTAATTTTTTTATTTTTATTTTTATTTTTTTTTATTTTTGTGTGCTTAAGAGGGGGCGGTGCCTGGTTTTGGAGCGCTTTGTTTGTGTTTGTTACATTTTAAAAACCTCTTAGAAATCCATGGCCAGATACTCATTTAGTGTCTTTATTAGTAAATTGAAGGCAAAGAGACAGCTGCCTGTGAATTTGCTTACAGGTTGTACAAACTGGGGGATGTAACACATGCCATTTATCCCAGGCATGTTATAAGAAAATTCTATATGTAGATTGGAATGCTTGAGTAGAAACATAATGACATTACCAAGTTTTGTGAAAGAAGAGTAGGAGAGATTTATGAAGCAAAAATTTGGTCTTTGTTTTGCTCAGATACAAATTGTAACAAATCCAAGAGCTGGAACTTTAATGAAAAGTACCTAATTTTTTCAGACTTTTGATTTAAAATAAATCAAAAGTAAAAATTGTCCAGAGTTGCTTTAATTTTCCAGTAAAATGGCGAGGCTGTAATTTGTGGGAGGAGAGGAACAGTAAAAATAAAACAGCTAAGCAAGTGAAAACAGAAAAATAAAAATTTATAGTAACTCCAAAGAAGAGAGGAAGATAGTCCTAGTAAATGTTTTCTGTTGCCAAAGTGAGTGCATGCAACACAGCTGCCAGTATCCAGTACCAGGACTTCATTGTTCTGCTTATATGAAAAAATGTTCTTCTGTGTGCAGTGGAAGTCCTCTCCACTATTTAAAAAATCAAACATTTTTACTATATATCTTAATCAAATAGTTACACTTTAGATACTTTTCATGCCAGACTCTCACTCACTAAAAATCCCACAGTATAATGCCACTGAAGGCAGTGCTGTTGGGACATTTTATACCAAATGAAGATCTTGTTCTGTATGTACAGTCTTAAGTATGTTGAAGTTTTTTAGCTTATTTATTTTACAGAATAAGCATACAAAAAATTAGAGAATGTCTCAGTGCTGGACAATGGGTAACTACAGCCCCAAGCTTCCAAGAAGTGAGGTAGTTTCAAGGAAGAACGGTCTCTTGGTGGCTTCTGTTAGATTCCTACCATGAAGATAAAAACGTTGCACTGTGGTGACACACTTCAGCAGTTATTTTTGGCATTGCTGAGGAGTGGTTGTTGGAATATAAAACCCCCTCAACTTTTGAACCCCAACTAATTGTTTTGGTTGTTAACGCCAGTAGGATTAAAGCCAGGACTTTCAAATATAGCAAGTCGATGATTCAAATCATAGGGGAAGTTGGGCAGTGGCAAGGACCCTGTGCTTGCAGAAGTAAGATCCATTAGGTGTTGTTTGGGACTTTGCAAAGTTCGAACTGTTCCTTAAAGCAAATTCGGTGGATCAGGAGTAGGTCAGTTACCTAGTCTGAATGTGCCTTATAATGCCAGTCCGAAATGTCTCGTTTATATCTACCTTGCTGTAACGCACATAGTCCAATCCGGATGTATGTAGCAAAGCCACATGCAGAGTGGTATTTTCTCATGATCTGAAGTTTCTCTGCAAAGCACGGCAGGTTGGAGCATCATTTTTGACCAGTTCAGGCCTCTGTGTATCTCTCATGACACAGAGGCACTTTGCCTCTTCCCTCCCCTTTGGGCTCTTGTACGCCCTTCAGGACTTCAGAGGATATCTCCTATGTATGACTATATTCCTGTGGTGCTGCCATCAGCAATAGCTTTTTGCTTTCATTTATCTTTAACTGTGGGTTGATATGAATGGGAAGAACTACTGAGGGAACAGAACAAAATAGAAATTATGCTGATCATCCCAAGGAAATGGATAACGAGAAGAATTCTGGCAGCCAGAATCACTGACGTATGTATCAAGGGGAGAGGAAGAGAGAAGAGCCTTAGGACATCTAGAGGTGTGGTTAAAACCTTCCTTGGTACATGTACCTCATACATGTGAAGTTGCTTGGCCCTTCTTTATTTTAGGCCGATGGCGGGCGCTGTGCCTCAAGAAGCTCATGCAAAAAGTGTTTGACTGGAACAGGGGAGCAATGCTTTGGGATAATGCAATCAGTACCCTTTAATGTTCTACATTACCCTGACATCATACCAACTAAGGAACGTTTTAAGAATTGCCCTGTAGGCATCTTGGGTAATTTCCACTGTGTTCCTGATTACCGTGCTCTGCCTTACTAGGTCCTGTTTTACTCAGTCTCATGTAATGTGGGTGGCCAGCAAGAGTGTTAAACAGTAATTCAAGTTCCTCTCGCAACGGGGCAGGGTGATGAGGAACAGATAACACACAGTCAGCTCAAGTCAGAACTAAGGCTTGCTGGCTGAGCTTGAGATACTTCAGTAGATGAATGACTTCTCATGACAGAGATTGCCTTTGTTGTTGCTCAGAGAGAACTTCTGCAGCATTTTGAAGTTATTCATCCAACTGTTGCACTCCTTTTATTCCTTACAAACATTTCAGTGGGAGTCTTATTTAAGTACCGAAGAATTTTGTGCGGGGTATTTTGATACAGCATGTCAAAGATACTTCTACTGTATTTAGCTTTAATTGTTAAGTGTTCCTTTTTTGCAGGTTACCATATAAAATAACAAGAGACACAATTAAGACAGAAGTATTGTTTAGACAGTTTATTATAGCTGAAGGTCTGTGATATGAGCGACCAAAGCATAGCTCAGCTTGGAAGAAAATTTGTACCAAGGTGGTAAGGGAGAGATAGGTTTACCCAGCCTTTATTTTATCTGTTAGAAAGCAAGGAGGTCAGTGTGGTTTCTTAAAGGTGGGTGATGGTAGGATAAACTTTGCCCTGAAGCTTATGTAAGATGCCCAAAGCAAGATCAGGTCTTCATACCTCTTCCACAGCTTTTGGAAATGTTGTCACAAGAGCTGCTTCTAAGGATTGCTTGTGCCTCTGTTTAGTCCTCCCTGAACTATTAATCTCCATGCCATGCTTACCAAACACTAGTGTTTAAAAAAATATATTTCCAAGGGTGTGGAAAGCTATTAGCCGTCTTGGTTTCAGTTTGTGCATTCAAAAATACCCCTTTATGTTTAAGTCAGTTGCACAGGGGTTCCAGTTTTCATAGCGGGCTTTTAGCTCTTCTTCAGCAAGTATTGTAACCATCTGCATATAGGGACGTGCACTTGGGAATCCAGCTGCCTAGTAACTCTGCTTTCTCAGAACCCTCACGTCTTGACACCTACCCTGGCCTTGCTGCTTTGTAAAAGCCAGTTTAGCAATTCTGGTATTTCGCAGTACTGGATGTTTCTATTACAACAAGCTATAGCATGTGAAATACTGCTTTGTGACATTTATAGTCATAAGATCACATTGTGTAGTGCTTTTATTTTCTAGCAGTTTCTGATTAGTGACCGAGGACTCCCTTCCCCCAAGCTACTAGAACAAGATTCAGGCAATGAAAATTCCCATGGTAGTGTTTTTAATCTGATTTCCAAATATTTCGGTAGCGCTGTGGCTGTGTTTAGTGGGATTCTACTGATCTGTAAATAACTGCTAACGAGGGACTTGTGTCAATGTCTTTGATGTTAAATCTTTCTGCTGCTCTTAACATTATGGTTCACAGTTTGCCCTTCATCCATCTTAAACCGAGAGTCAGGTTTTCTTTGTTAACGCATTATGTTTGGCAGTAGATGCTCTCAGTGGGCTATGGCGGGCTAAATTCTGTGGGAGCTGAAACTTGGTGAAGTCCCAGGGCTGCACAGGGTATAAAAGTAATATGCGGTTTGGCCTAGTGTTGGTAGATAATTTGTTTTCTGCAGGTGCATTTTACAAATACAAGTTTTACTAGGTCACGTGACCTCACTTCATTTCTTTTTAACCCAGTAGTCTCATTCAAGCACTGGATTGCTTTAACTTGAATGGGCCTGACTGTGGTACCAGTCATACCAGGAAAAGTCAAGAGCAACTTAGCTGCAGTCAAGGGAACACTTTACAATGAGAGCATCAATAATTTTTATTCTCGGTTTTCTCTTGATTGCCTACAAGACTTATCAGCAGCAAACCTGGATTTTTGGGCAGATGAAAAGCACATAGTGAATTTTATGGAAACCGTGGAGAAAAACTTTGAGTTTTTCATTACAGTTCTCAATGCCCTAGTCCTTGACGGAGAATTTTAGATCCTTGTTGCACTTGGTGTGTGACTGCTGCTGTGCCATATTTTGAGATCGATATCTAGACATTATTTTCAATGCCTGGAATGGATTTGTAAACATGTAGGGAACTTACTTTCATGGTGAATTTGTTTTCCTTGTTTATAGACAGCATGGGTTTGAACTGGCAAATTGCTGAATGCTTTGGCCCTGATCCAGCAAAACTCATAACTGCTGGCTTGATTTTAAGCATACGAGCAGTCAGGTTGGAATCATTGTTAACTGCTTAATGAACTACTTGGCACCTAATAGCTTGAGGTGAGAGACGAATAGAGAAATCTTTCTTTTCTGTAATCCATGCCAGTGTAAATTGCGTATCTGGAAATGTACTGTAGCGTACAAACTTTACACAGGATAAAGCATAGGGGAGGAGCAAGTCTCAGAATTGTCTTTTGTGGATACTCTGTTAATGGATTCGGTTACGGTTTAGTGATGCTAAGGGCAAAATTCCAACACTTCATCCTTTTAAACTGCAGAATCTCTACTGAGAAAGTGTCCATGTGAAAGACAAAAGTATTCTCTCATTTGATGCTTACTGTAACTTGGATAAGGGTGCTTACTTAACATGGATTTAGAGCATGAGATACTCCTCCTCAGATGGGACCCATGGGGGAAGATTTGCCCTCCTACTTTTTAGAACTTTGTTTTCCAAGCTGGTCATCTCAAACCTCAGACATTACTTCATTAGCTCTGTTCTTCAAATAACAGAAAAATAAATAGCCATTAAAATTATTCTTTTGTCATATCACAGCTCTAATTTTAGTCTTGTTGGGAGCCATAAGTTAGGGGTAGTTACTCCAAGTCAGATCTCTTTCTCTCTTTTTTTTTTTTCCCCTCCCCCTCAAAGGATGCAAAAATCACTGATTTTTTTTTTTTTTTTTTTTTTTTGTAAGGCTAAATTTGGGTTTAGTTTGTAATATAAGACACTCCCAAACCTTGTGTTTCTTTGAGATAACAAATTCATCAGGCAGTTGAAGGCATCAGCTACACCTAACAGCACTTCAGAGGTGTGTTGTTATCTCAGGATAGCATATGTCTTGTGATGTCTTACTGCTTAAATAGCATTTGAGGCAAGCTGCTGTCAGCAAAAACTAAATATTTAGGGCGGGGGGGAAACAGAACCACAAGGGAAATATATGGGTTCTTTTGGAAATGTGAACCTCGGGTCTAAACGGCTTTCCCCTGCGCCGCCCCTCTCTGTGAAACATTTTGGGTCTGTTTTAACAATAGAGGTTGCATGTTAGTGTCATGATGGTGAAAGACTGAGTCCAATGAATCGGGATGATAACAGGATGTAAAAGACTTCATCTCTTCCCATCCCCACTGTACCCCAAGTAGTGGAGCAGATGCTGCATTTGGTCTTTGCCTTTTGCATCTTTTGCTAGGTGTGTAGCACCACTGAACCAAAGGTATGTTCAGTTTTCTGTGATTTAGCCTTTATTCAGTAGGTAGTAAAGCCCTTTTTACTAGATAATGAAGCAAATAGATCCTTCTTTTCCCTTAAAAGAGAATTCAGGAAGTACAGCTTACACTGCACATGGAACACATTAATCCTAAACCCTCTTATAATACTTCGCAGAAGTTTCTTGTCCTTACACATGCCTGTATCCACACGCACAGAGATTTCCCAGAAACATATTGAGCTTAAGTACTGTTGAAGCCTGGAGAAGCCTTAAAAAAAAATAGTCAAACACAGAATGGCAAGTGAAGTTGTAACAGGAAAAAATTAATCTTTGCTTGGGTTGTTCTGGGACAACAAAATGGGTGCATGTAAGTGAGGATCACTTACTTGCTACTGTAGTGCTAAATATGTTTGACAAGGAAGCCTCAATGCTGTTATTTGTGTGGAAATACGGAGTGTTGTTTTTTTCATTAGTTTATACACACAGACATGACCTATTAGTTATAATTCAATCATAATCACTTTATTTTGCAAGTGATGTTGTTAGGGTTTTTTATCTCTGGTGTTATCAGCATGCAAGTGCCTAATATTAAGGCTCATAATGGAAATGAAGTGTTATTAATGCATAATGAAATTTTTATGTGCTGGTAAAATTTTCTGCTAGACTGACCTTTCTTGGTCAGTTATATTAGAGCAAGAATTTTTTTTTAAATCTCTTAGGATATATTTAGTAAGTTGAAATACTGAGTTCACTCAACCAAGGCATCATGGAAAGTACTCTTCGTACAGTATTTACTCAAATTCCAGTTTTGCAACTTTCTTTGAGGCCTTCAGAAGCCAAAAGGAAAGAAACATGATACCTAGGGAGGTGAAGGTTGGAATGGGCCAAAAATGTAATGTAATTAAAAACTCCATCAAGCTGAAAAAGGTTTGAGAAAGGCAAGGCAAAAATTCAGGAAGTGTGTGAGTGTATGTAACAAATATGGATTAATATATATGAATGGGAAAGGGCTGATGTGTTACTATTTGAGATGCATCCCAGTGATGTAAACAGCTTTTCCTGGAAGCTCATTGATACTTCCAAGCAACTCCGATGCTGACAGCCCTCCAGAGATCCTTGTCGTGGCGGGGAATGGAGGGCAAGCAAAAGCGCAAGCCAGAAATGTGGTCTTTTGCAATAACTGCCCTTTGATCCAGCTCGTTGTGCTGATCACGCAGTTGTGAGCTGAAGGAAGCGGTAGAAGAATTTGTCTTGAAGAGGTTGGTCTGGATTCAGGCTCTTGTCAGCTGCAAACCATAGGTGCTTTATGTAGGAATGGTAGCAAATCGGAGCCTGAGGAGCAGCCTTGGAAAAAAGCTGAATCAATGGCATGAGGAAGGAGGCTGGAGGTAAGCGTGTTACGTTTGTGTAAGCGGCGTCATGACATTAGCTCACTAACAGGAGAAGGGCCATGAGGATGGCTGAGGCCTGGACCAGCACATGCCAGGGAGGTTGGCACACTGTGGGGAATCGGCCTGTGCAGGCGCAGTTGGCGCTTGAAACACGAGTGTTGTTTAAAGGAAGGAAGGAAATGAGTGACCGCGGAGTGCGTGTGGAGAGAAAGTGGAGCACCAAGGAGGGAGGCGCTGTAGCACAGTGTCATCCTGTTCATGTTAGGACGTGGGAGTGCATCAGGGCAGGAGGTCACGCAGTGCCCCTGCCGCAACCCTGCGTGAGCAGTCCCAGCGCTTGGAGCCATGCACGGCGGTGGCGGCAGAGCAGGTGAAGGAAAAACAGGTAGAAGTTTTTTTCAGGTCCTGAGAACAGCGGAAACTGAAAAGGGAAGGAGAAGCGATAAGAGTGAAGCGTACAAACGAGGGATCCTGTTTTGATATGTTGTGTGTCTCAGTGTTTCACCTGGTAGATCACAAGGATGATTATACCTTTGTACCTTTTCATCTGGGCACTTGAGTGTCAGGAGATAATCATTACGTTTGGAGAAATACTTTGAAAGAAGACATTTGCAATTCTTAGACATCTGTTTCACTTTCCTGGTGTGCGGGGAAATGGAATAAATATATTTTTATCAAAAGAGTCATTGAATGGGAAGATTCAGAGTGATAAAGTGTTGGACTTTGAAAACATGACTGTTAAAACTGGTGTGGCTGGACTTCTTGGCTTAAACGTAGCATGTCATTTCAAAGACACTAAAGCCAGATACATAACTTGCCCCAGATGTTTACATTCAGTGGAGCAGACACACATGGTGTTTTGAACAAAGTTGCCTATACCCTAGTAATGGGTATTTTATGAATAATACTATAATTCCAGACACCTTTCTTGCCTATATTTTCACACAAATAAATTGGCACCAATGGCAAGCACTGTGTTTGTCAAACCAGCTTCAAAATCTTAATGTGTTGTTTTCTTGTTTCAGATACTTGAAAGTATTTGCTGTGTTTCTTTCCTTTAATGAAATTAACAGCTTGTTTAGAGCTAAGGTTGCACGTTAGATTCATAATCAGTTTTGCTTATACGGAATATTTTATTTTCTGCCTTTCTTTCATTTCGGGGGCATTTATATAGTAACAGAACTTCCATTAACTCCTGCTGTTTATTCTTTACCCTTAAGCTATAGCCCTTTGTTGCGGCATCGCAGTGTTGACCCTGGAATCAATTACTGTGCATAACAACCAGAAGATGATGAGGGTTATTCTGTAGCTGTTGTTTTCCAGTCATCTCGGTATACGTAAGTCTTTCATAGTACATGAAGCAGTAGGATGAATTTGTTTGAGAACTTTATAACGCTACCTGGCCAAAAACAACAGTAAAAGCAGTACAGGAGAAAATAGGCTCCTTTGCTGATCTCTTGTTTTACAGTCCCGAGAGTGCAGCTGGGAAGGCTACAGCATTCTTCCTGCATTCAGAGAGTCGGGATGTTCTCCATTAGTTTTGATGTCTGTCTCTTCCTTGGAAGTGAGTGCATGTGCAAATGTCATACAGATGTTATATGAAAGCTTAATTACGCCTCTCTTTACTTGAAGCTTTGGTGCTGTTCTGTTTTGACCCCCACCCCAAAAGGCTTTTCCTGAGAAGAGAAGGGAAACCATTTTCCCATTCTTCCCTTACTTAGGGGTTAATTATATTCTGCACTGTGACTGTACCTCAGCAAAAGCTGAATGGAAAAACAAGACTCTCTTGACAAAAAGGCGGAAGTTTTTAGGCTAGCTTAGATTTTCTGTTCTTTTTTAGGAATTAGAAATTCCTTACCCATTTCAGCCAAAAGAAGAAATCTTACCTTGAGGTTATGTTTCATCCACGTGCTTTGCTTCTGAGAGAGCTTAAATCTCTCTGCTATTTCCTCACATTTGGTTGCTGGTCGTTGACAGCCAGCTTGGTTAAATTGTCACAGGTACAACTGTAAGCAGCTAGCAGGAACTGAAGAAACACGGGTAATCCCACTTAGGAAATCCCCTAATAGCTTGGTGCTCACTTGAAGCATAAGACCAGAAATACAGTTAGCGGCAGTTAGAAAAAAAGGAAGGAAAAAAATCTTAACTCATGAATCAAAATTAAAGGGATATTCTCTGCTCTAATTTCTGGGATTAGCATGTGTCATCACAGCTCTTCTCATAGAGTCTTCTGTATCTGGATTTGTGAAACCAATGAAGAAATCGCTGGATTATACTCTAAAACTAATACTGTACTCTGGTATGCAGTCAGATGGGATGACCATGTTTATTTTTATTTTGCTGTATTTATTTCTGTGTATGCCTTTGTGCCTGTTGACTCTTCATGCTTTCACAATTGCCAGTATAATCTTTTCCCCCTTTATTTTAAGACACCCCCCCCAATACAACAAAATGAAACAAGCCATTCTTTCAAGATGCCTGAGACTGGGCTTGTTTATATTTTCAGATGAGAAATAACAAGAATAGTCTCATAATTTTTATGAACAAGTATAACATGGAATTTTTTTTTTTTAGTCACCTGAATAATGAGGTAATGAGATTGTCAAAATCAGCTTTTAAGCTAACATGGCTTGTAACTTATGTTTGTGGAAGAAGATAATTGAGCAGATCTGAGACAATTTTGATGTTTGGTCCGTGTCGTCCCTGTCCCACCCACCCCATCTGTCCCCCCCCAGAAGTGGAGCTTCTTGTTTCTTTCTGGAAAAATTGTCACCTTTTTTGGGGGGGGAGAAATATGTGAAAGGCATTATTTCACATGCCATTTAGAAGAAAAAATTAACAACCCCTTCTTGTTTATCACCTCTGTTGGTTAAAAATACTTTTTTTTTTCTTTTTCCTTGTTTTTTTTTTTTAAGGAAACAGCTTGCATTTTCACAGAATTATATACATGATATTTTTTATTAGAAAGAAGCCAAGTGACAGTGTCACAGAATCATCTTCAAGTGGAATGTTTGGCAAAGTCCCCAAGGGAAAAGTAAAAGAAAACTTTAAACAGGGATCAAAACAGAGAGTTAAGGAGTAGATAATGGTATATCTGAGAACTATGGAAGTGTTTATGACCAAAATCTTCTGACAAGATTTCCCACTGCATGCTACTATTTTCAAACCTACAGCTGTGTCAAATTACCTAAAGCTGCTGTACAATGCAATTAATGTTATGTGCCTGAAGAGCCAGGTAACAGGGCAGCTGACCATGTATGTGAACAAATAACCTAATGTGTGAATGCAATGTGTGCGTACAAATGCATGAGGAGCAGATTCAGATGTTCACAAACCTTTGCAAGCCCAGCTTGTGGGCCAGTGTGGACGCTGATATGTGGAAGTCTAGTGAGAAAACAGCAGAGACACAGCCAGTCAGTTGGGAGCATAGTGTTTAAAGTTCAGGCAAAGCATTTCTAAATTAATTTTCAAGCCATAAATAAAAACAATCTGGCAAATAGTTACTGCAAAACTAGAGGCATTGTGACTTTTTAAAATTTCTGAACAGCTGATATCATGACCTTGTATTCTTTGTTATTTATGGAAATGTGTTACTTGCCAGATTGTGAAAATGGCTGCCTGCTTGTATATGTATTATTTTTGAATCACTTGATAAGTCAGCAGCTGCATTTGCACTAAAAGCTTAGTGAAAATACAAAAGACGGAAAAGACAGCATCTCTTTATTGATACCTAGATATGAAATTCTTTAAATGCTTTAAACATTCAAATCATTTGTGCGAAACAAAAAGGCTGGAAAAGCTTTCCCAAATAAATGATTGTCATCAAAGCTTCTTTCCATATAAGGCTCATATTTCAGGTCTAACCCTAACTAAAAAGAACAGAAATATATGATTGTCACATATTAATAAATTACTGCCTTCTGATTGTGCAGTAATTTTACTAGGTTTTCTTTAAAGTACAGTTAGTTTTTTCCTACGTTATGAAGTTCATTTGAGCTTCAGATCTTATGTTTTCCTCAGATGTTGTAAGGCAAAGCTAATCTTCATAATTGATTTACTAAATGTTGCTGTTTGTATATGCCTATCCACGTCAAATATTGAACGGGCCTTCTGACTTTGCAACTAGCTGAGGATTTATGTGGAAGCAACAGAGCTGAGTTAGTGATAAATCATTTGTGTGCAATCGAATCTCTTTCCCTGTCTTCCCTTCTCCCCACCCTGCCATCGTACCAAGGGCTCAGCCAATTCAACTCTAAATTTCTTAGAGAAAACTGATCAGTCTCTTCAACTGTCCTGTCACCAAAATGGTGTTTTAAACTGGGTTCATCCACTTGCCTGGAAGTCTGTGTCCATAAGCCTCAGGAATGGAATAACTGAGAATCCAGCCCGTCAAAAGCAGCCACCGATGGTACATGTGTAAGGTGTCCACAGCCTGACCCCTACACGCAAGCTGTTGTACAAGAGCTTGGTGTGAGAAAAATATTTGAAAGTGAAGATGGGAGCGGGATTGGGTTTTTCTATTTACAGAAAGCATGAGAGGAGGGGTGCTGTTGTTTTGTTCAGGCAGGATGTTAATTAGTTTCTGGTCAAAAAGTGGCACCACGGAGTTGGTGGAAATGATGAGTGGGAGGTTGTAAGAAGTCAAGTACAAAGCCAGTATTACTGATCTTGGAGTCCAGAAGACCAAAGTATGCCGGCTCCAAAACACAGTCAAAATAAACAAAATATATCTCCTGGTAGGAAAAAGTAGAGACTGGGACAAAGCCGCCTCCAGGCCGATTTCCTAATGGGCTGCGTTGGAGAGAGGATGGGTTTTGGCAAGGAAAGTTTGAGTTTGTCAAAGAGACTGTAGCATTTTTTTGCTTCTGTCAGACATAAGCCTAAGAGCTGTGCTGTCTGCAGAATATATACTACTAATTTGCCAAAGCCCAAACAGGTTTTTTGACAATCCTTATGCTTCCAGTATACCCTGGACTGCCTTATACGCAAAGAGAGTGCCTTAAGGCTGGTGTCTAGACAGGGCCTTGTGTTTTGGCAAAGGGAATTAAAAGGAGGCTCTGATGTCCCTAAATTTGCAGAGAAATCTTTCTTTTGACTGCCTGCCTCTCATATTTAATGGAGAAAATGTTACATTTCTTTTGGGTCCTGGGATGTGTGAAGATAAGGAGGGTGTTTCGGGTGTTGCTTGTCAAAGGATGTAACTGTATCATAGCTTGTTCAAATGCCGCTGATGAGCTGGTGCTGTACGGAATAAACAGTGGGGCTGCTGTTCTTAGACAATCCCATTCAATGTCTCAGGCTGTCATTGTAATAAAGGATTATTCTGACATTATAAACCATACAAAGGCAGCTCAGTGAGCTTGCCCTTCTTAAATCTAAGATGAAATTATGGTCTGTTTTGCACCCTGCAGTATGGACTTAGAGAGTCCAAGATGGCGATTCTTCAGTTCAGTCATGGTGAACTGCAAATAAATTGCCCTATCTTATGAGGCAGTAGTTAGTAGGACTGTTAGTAGTTAATAGATTCTTATTTGGTGTATTAAACCTTGGTCCAAATTTCAAAGGTATGCTGCCATTTGCGACCGTTGAAATTAATGCCATTGTGGAGTAAATTACTTGGGTAATGGCTGTGTCAGGATTAATACAGTGTGGGTCGTGTTGCCAGTCTTAGTTCCTCAGGCATCCAGTATAGTTTGTAAATATAGCTATTGCTGGTTTATTATTTACTTGTTTTAAAAGTAACCTCAAAGCCTTGGTCCATAATGGTAAGGCTCTTTATTCTTTGATTGTAGGTCAAAGTCACTTTATCAGGAAGATGCATACTACATGCTCAGTACAAAATATGTAAGGGAATGTGAGGCAAGTGCACTTTTCAGCCTTCAATTCAAACAGCCAAGCTTTTAAGAGATTTAAGACTGAAAACTCGAGTTTGGATTTAGCTGGTGTATTTTATTCTTCACAGTAAATTGTGTGAAATAGGTAGGCATGAAATGCTGTTTTGTTACTTCACAAACGGTCTCAGAAAAATTCAGCTTTTGCTTTCAGATAATCTGCATTCCCTCATCACTGCTTGCATCACTGAATATAGTCCCCTGTAGTGCCCCTCCATCCTTCATCTGCAGTGCTCTTTGCTGTTGGAGAACGGCGGGTTTAGAGTTTTGAATAATAGGCTGGGACTCAAATGGATAACCTCTATCAATTATTCATGATAGATCTCAGAGTAGCCAGTGTACAACACTGACAACATTCATACCTTTCTACTGTAATATGAGCTATAAACGATAGAGTGATTGATAGACTACAGGTGACCTTTGGTCATTTTTATTAATTCCTGTGGCTGAGTTCTGTAACCTGTTTTTCATTGCTTATGCCGTGGAGTCACTGGGTTTTTAAAAACTCCAGCTGTTCAGAGCTGGGAGAGGCTCTGAATTTACTGCTTATTATCTATATATAATCTTTGGACCCATTCTCCCTCCTTTGAGGTTAATAGTTGTATCATCAGTGACTTCAGCAGGATCATAACAGGCTTCTTGTACATATTTAGAATAATATTAGGTGAATGAAATAAAATATGGTTGGGGGATTCTGTACTGTGGCTGATGGTGGGTAGAGCCGTGGGGAGTTCTCCTCAAGAAAAGCAGCGAAAAGAAGGGATGCTTGCCTTTTGCTCACGGCCTGTTTCTGTTTGCCTGATAGGTTAATACAAAAAAAACCAGATTGAAACAATACGAGGGTTGAGGTGTTCTGCTTCCTAACTATGCATAATTGTATAATCATACATTACGTATACTGTGCTGTGAAGAGTCTTAGATGCAAATTTAGCATTACAGAATAAGCTGAAGTTTTAAGAGCCTTTAAATCAGTTTACTCAGTGTCCCACTGGAGAAGTGTTTTCTGAAGTCCAAAATGAGAAAAGGCTCTTCAATTTTGCATTTATTTTGCTTATGGAGTACATTGCTTATAAGCACAGTAATTTGGGTTTTTGCTAATTCGTTTGAGAATGTGCTGTAGGTACAGATCTACAGAGACTTAGTTCTGCATTTGAACATGCTGCTTAGCAGGAGTTCACATGAAGGGCATATTTAGAAGATAAGAATAAAATTCAGCCAGACTTGGGAGAAATCAACTCTGGCCCCAGTACTGGAAGACAGAAGGGGATTGGGGGGGGAGTCCTAGTCTGTGACAATAGCCAAAAGTAACCCATAACTGGAAGATGAGCAAGAAATATCTCTTCTGCAGGAGACCCAGATGCACTCTGTGTTGCAGGCTCTGCTGGCAGAATTGTCCGTGTTAAGCTTTATAGCGATGTCACGCCCTGACCAGTATAGGTCTGGTGGAAGGGACCCCTCATGCAGATGCAATGATGTCAGTCAAGTGGCACTTTTAACTGGGTTTTGTGTAGAGGAAGGGGACTTTGGCTGTAACAACACCAATAGCTGCCTTGCTGGGATATTAGCATCCATGCTGACAGTCTTGTGGGTGTCCGGTTTTGGCTCCTGGCACGGATATAGCCTTGGGACTCTTGGCGTGGGCATCCTCACAGTGACACCATGGCTGCTCTCCCCATCAGACCTGTGAGGTAGGACCTCTTGGGAGGGATGACGGGGATGGCAGTGACTTGGGTTGTGGTAACAGCTATGCTGCTACTCTGTTGTGGGCGCGGGTGCTGTTGTACTTGGCCTTTGCGCAAGCAGGGAGCAAAAAGCGTTTGGAAACCCTGCCACCTGTGCTCATAAGGTTGCTTCAGTCACAGGCATTAAATGAGGAAATCTCTTCCCTTCAGCTTCATTCCAGGGACAGAGCTGTGGCACGCTTTTGCTGTACGAGCTGCAGGCGTTCAGGAGACTGAACCCAATGTGTTAGGTTACCAAGCAGTCCTGCTGGCACATCTGAATCCTGATCCGGCTGCCTTGCCTCCCCCGGCAGCCGTGGAGTGCCAGGCGCCTCTTCCCAGGCAACGCTGGTCCTTGTGCTCTGCTTCCTTGTATTCACGGCAGGTCTTTAGTGTAGCTGAAATTAGGGCTGTTCTCCACTCACCAGTCCACCTTAACAGAGCTTTAGTGGCCAACATATTTTGTTGATCAGTGTGATTCCAATTCTGCAATAATATGCAGACTTACCAGATGGAGGCTTGTACCTCTTGTGATTGTAAAATTAACCAGAATCATTGATAGTTACGAGAGTGATGACGGAGACCCAGGCGCTGTCAGAACAATGTGCTTTGAGGCATGCTTAAATCTGTTAGCACAATATTTCGTGTTGGTGCATGCTCAGTACACAATCCAACAACAGAGCAAAGCGCGTCTGCCTTGCTCTCAGCTGTGAGGGTGGGTAAGGGATGAAGACTAATCACTACTGAATTTGACTCAGCAAAGAAGGGGCAGGTCCCGCTGTATTCAGAGGCACAGCCAAGAAATTTTAGTCACAGTTCCAGGTGTCTGTATTTTTAGGTTTTGTTTGTTTTGGTTCTTTAATAGGTCGAAATAGGATTTTCTAACTTTCTGAATAAAAGAAAGTTTTTTAATTGGAACCTAGTGTGAGAAATTCCAGGGAACCGGTGAGCAATTTGTAAGAAACAGTTGGAAATATCAGCGGAGCAGGCAGTGCCATCTCTATTCTCTTCCTGCCACACAGCCCACAGATGTACTGTAGATCCCTCTTCATTTACATCAGTGACTAAAAGACCTATTTAAATGAATGAACTTCATGAATTAATAAGTGTGTGTGTGGGGGAGAACCTGCATTACAAAAGGTACTTTGTTCTTAGATGTTGAGAGTAAGAGTTCGGTTTGATATTTCATAACATAGTGCTGGCTGCTCTTTGCTGTATTTTGTAATACACCCCTAGTAACATGAGATCGCACCACAGATTCCTGCTATTAAATGGTTACTCAAACATGTTGCACTACCAGCAGCTTTTTGCTTGCATGTGAATTATTAGGTGTTCGAATTAGCAAAATGTGGATTAGCAAAGTTTTTGCTTCACTAGTGGTACAGCAGACACTTCAGCCATTTGGTCGTCAGCTACAGTCGTTCTGTGTTTGACCTCAAAATAATGCCTGCTAGTGCCTCTGAAAACCCTGACAGATGTTTAATTACAAAGTGCCCTATGGGTTTTCTTTTGGGGGAGGGGAAAAAGCCCCTGCTTTTAGGGGGAAAAAATGGCGTGTGTAACAGCAAAATGTATTTTGGCCGTTTTTGCAGGAGGGCAAACTTAAGAGATCAGCAGCTTTCTTCTCCATTTTGGCTGATGTAAATAAGCAGTAAATTTATTGAGACATCCGGTGCAAAACTGGTGTGAGAACAGAACTTTGGGCCTCGTGTGGCAGCTTGAGCAGATGGGTGCTTCTTACTATTTCTTAAAAACTGAAATGACAGGGAGATTAGGGTTTAAAAATCACAGCTTCTGTCACATGCATTAATTAAAGGGGTTTAGTGTAATAATTTTATCTTATTGTTCTAAAGCATACGGTCAGCTACTTTCAGTTTTTAAAAGTACTCAGCCCTTCTCTGGGAGCCACGGCTGTTTGTTCAGTTAAATTCCTTCTGATTAAAGCCCCCTGAATAGTCATTGCCTTCATATACGCGGAGACCAGCTCTGTTTTCTCCATGCTACACTGATAATGGGGTCACTGGGAGATTTCTGAATTACAAGTTCTAAGCAAAGTTACAGCGCTTCGGGGATGCTTCGCTGCTCAACATGGTCTGATGCGCCTCAAAGTACCGTTGGAGCACTTGGGGCAGTGGCTCATACATCTCTATTCCTGACTTTTTTGCTCACAGGGAAAGCACTGTAGCAATTTTGGTTATTTCCTATCAGGTCCAAAATATCATCATATTTTTAATATGGAAAGAAGTTGGAATCCAACCTCTGCAGTGATCTAGCAGTAGTAGCATTTTTCTTTTCAATTTTTTTTTTTTTTTAGATATGCCTGCAATAGCCTGTCCTTTTACCACTTCTTCCCTGCAAAATATAAACCCGCAGATTTTTCAAATCTGAAAATGACGGACATCAAGAGTGCAGATTTAGCAACCTCGGATAGGAGAGCTGGGCCTCCTCTGGGGTCTTAAGCTGATGGGCTGTGACAAGGTCGCTTAAAGAAGAAGGCCCTTATTGTAACTGTCATGCAAGTTTTATTTAAAAATGTCAGTCCTATGGATACTGTGGATTTGTTACTGTTTCTGCTTCTTCCAACAAAGCTTGACATTCCCTGGAAGAGCAGATGTTCATGGAATGAACTCCTTCTGGGGAATTAACTAATTAAGAAGGTCGAGCTTCTGCGTTCTTCCAAACCATGTATCCCGAGGCTGCAGTGTGGTGTCAGGGCTCTTCCTTGGCAGTGCTTGATAGACACGTAGGTTAAGACTGGGTGAAGACCTGTAACCGTCTGCCAAGCTGGTGATCTGGTGCTAGAGTTCAGCATGGAAAAGGGGAAGAGCTGCCAGTCCAACAGCTTTCCTGTTTTCCCTTTAAACTGGTGATCAGGAGATGTGGTGGAGATGGTACCCATTTCCAGCAATTTGCTGGAGAGCCTGTCCTGGTACAGTGCAGGGAGTGAGTAGGCAGAGGTGATGGGCTTTGCATCTGGGATATGCAGATATTGTCATCAGCTCTGTGACTGACTTAGTGATGAGTAGTAAAATGATGGTGAAAACAAGTTGTGTGTGTCTCTCTCTGGTTTTTTTTTTTGGTTTTGTTTTTTTTTTTTTAAATTTATTTTTTGGCCAAGCTGGGAAGTGCCACTCCCAGCAGTTGGGAGCAGCACCTCGCAGTAGCCAAGTTGTTGTTCTTTGCCTTATTAAGCACTACAGCTCCCTGTAATAAGCTATTAAGCTGTTAAGGCAGGCTGATCTATCTTTAGACTGTATTGACCCATTATTACCCCGAGTCTTCATGTCTTAGAGGACAGGGCACACCAAATAAGGGATTTCTTAGATCCTCTTAGATGCAGGAAGGAGCTTGGTAGAAAAGGTTGGTTGGCACCCACCCTCAACCAGACAATCAGTAAAAGGGGCTGTTGATAGTGCATTTCTGGCTTTGGGGGAATGGAAAACCTCCTCAGAGGGTGTGTCAAAGAGAGGTGAGACTTGTTCAGTGGTGGGCCTCCATTTTGAGGGTGCAGCCATGTCTTGCAGAGAGAGTCTGCAGGATGGAGAAAACTAAGTCGGAAAGGATTTGGGGTTGAGAAGACTGGCAGAGGCATAGAGACACTCTTCACAACCCCTCCTGGCACCTTTCAACTTGGATTATAAAACCCATCAGCCTAGAATTTGGAAGCAACTTTAACTGAGCTTATGCTGATACATTAAATTTCTCATACTTAATTTTAAAATGAAGGCTAGAAAAATTTCATGAAAGCTACTTAAAATGAGTCTAAGGTTCAAATATGCATATTTTGAAAGTGCTGGTTGTAGGAGGGTGATCTTATAATGTTTAAATGACTGCTTTCCACAGAAAATAATTCATTTCTTGTGATTCAGTAATGTTGTTAGACAAGGTATTGCTTTGTTTTTTGTGGTTTTTTTTTCAGCCTAGTAACAAGGTGACTCAGATAGTAACCTGGATTATCAGGTTACATAGAAACAGTTTCTATTAAAAATTTAGTTTCATGTTCTCGATGTTACAGCTTAAGTTAGCTACCAGTAGTAGTGGATCAATTTTGAACCAAAATAGGGTATGGATAAAAAATTCAGCTCCATTTTAGAGCGCTTCCAGTTGTAAATACAGGAGTACAACACTGCAGTAACAATGCATTTTTCAGGTAAACAGAATGAAGAGGTTTTTTTAGAAGAGCTGCTATGGTACTTGCACTTCTGATTTGTTTGAAAACAAGGACTGTATTTTACCACAATATTAAAAGTACTCCATAGTCTTAAATGTTATAAGTTTTTACTGTTGAGAAGATTTCCAGGGTAAAAACACGACTTCACTTTGAAGTCCGACACTAAGCAGCAAGAAGACATCTAGTGCAATACAAGTGCCAGTGATATTCAGCCATATGAAATTCCTGGTAGTTTAATGGAAGCCTGAATTTTATGTTTAGGTTGAGGGAGCATGAAGTTTTTGGGCAAGAGTTACTGCCTAAAGGAAGTTTTTCGACTTCCCATAAGCACAAATATAATGCACTGGAAGTATAAAAGTTGAGAAAAACTGAAAACTGCTGTTCAGAGATGTTGGGGGAAGGAGAAAGGCAAAGAGAATGTGAAATGCTGTTTATTTTAACTTTACATTTTTTTCATAATGGCTGGGACTTTTTTTGCCCTACGTAATTACTTAGAGCTTCACTGCAACTAGTTAACTTGAGTGGAAAGAAGGAATAACCAGGCTACAAACTCTGATCTAAATATGCAGTTGTAGTAAATGATGAAGACTGGATATGATGAGGAGTTATGAGAGGTATGGCTGTTCTCACTGCGTTACATCTTCAAAAACTGGCGGTGCACCAGCTTATTAAGTTCCCTGACCTGGCCAGGGCAGGTGGTCAAGGAACCAGCACCGAACTTAAGCCAGAGACTTTTACGTGGAGAGTTGAGTTGGACAGAGGACAAATCTTCTCAGTTAGTTGGAGCTGAGACACTCGCACTTCTGAGTAACAGTGCTCTTCTTCCATAGGATAGACAACTTTAATCTCAAAGGGATTGAACAACTTTCTCATGGTCATTTATGGGACTAAAGTATGTGGTAAAACTGAAAACTGTAACTTGGAATGTCTTTGGATGCCTTTAACTACAGAACCATCCACCCTCTGAGATACATTTTTTTTTTTTTTTTTTCCTTGTGAAGTAGAGAATGAAGCAAGACAAAAGGACAGAGAAACATTACGGGTGAGTAGCAAGGATGTGTTCTCGAGATACTGGAAGGGTGTGGGGGAAAGAGCTCCAGAAGGCATCTTTAGGGTTTCGACAAAGGCAAAAACTAGGTGTAATGACCTTTTCCATGGGCTGGATAATACAGAAGGATAGATGGGAAGATTCAGACAGGCAAAGGAGAAAAGTGTTAGGGTAAAGTCCCGTTGTGGGAACTTAGCGGAGGTTGAAAGGTGGTGGAAGGCGCTTGCTGCCGAATTCTGCACGCTGCCATAGAGGGTGGCTTTCACACCTGGGAAAACCTCAAACACAGACAACTGAAATCTAGAAACAATGCTAAGGATTCCCTACTCATAGGAAGCCTGCTTGCAAATCCCAAACAAGATGAAAAGAGGTACCTCATAGCATAGAATTTCTTAATTATAGATAAAAGAAAACTTTAAAGGCTCTTTTTAAAATAAAAAAGGGGGGAGGGAAGGGAAACTGTTGACAGTGAGCTTGGGAAAGCCAGTATTTCATCAACAAATATACAAAATTAGAGACAGAGCCTTGGAAAGTCCCTGGTAAGCTCTGTGCTCATTTATGCTCTGATTTTTTGGAGGAACTTTCATTCTGTAGTAATAACCTAAATCTTTAAACCAGGCAGTTTTTTTTGAGAAGTTAGCTTGAAATTGACACTTTTTGTTAAACTTTCATAAAACATCCTTGAACTGCATGTTCTGACTTTGCTACTGTTGCTCTCAATTCCCAAAGAATCAAATGGAAAAGTGTGGCATCAGGGAGGAGTTGGTGGTTTGGTCGCATTCCTCAATAGGCTGAAATGTATCCAGTGCACTTGGGAGCCTAGTGACAGGTAGCGTTTCCATGTTTTTTAGAACATGATGATATACTTGTCTTCTGAAAGCTCTGCCCTATGGATGGAAGCATATCAAGTAATGTTTTAATGCTAAAAAATAGGAGTACCCAAAATCCTTTATTACTTTAACAAACCTAGGCCTTTGTAGCAGAGACTCCTCCTGCTAAAGCCTTGATTTTTTTTTTTTTTGATTTTTTTTTCTGAGTAAAGAGTTGTCTCCATTTACCCTACTCCAAGTCTTTGTCTTAGGCTTGAAGTTGAATTCAGAACATGAAAACATACTTTTTTCTTTTTTTCACTACATTTGGCAAAATCTGAGGTTTTTTATTCACATGCGCTCTCCAAGTACTTTAAATTTAATAATGTGTTGCTGCAGCATCTTAGCTTGTCCTCCTCTGGCCATAAACCAGCAGTCTGGAGTAGTTTAAAACTGACTTGGTTGCAAATGTTGGATACCATCTCCATAGATACCTGCTTTCTTGGGCACGTTACTACTCATTGGTTTACTTTCCTGTTAGTTGTATGTAAGTGAAGCTTCTCCCACTCCTACAGCACTTTTTTTTAATCTGTGAGAATGTTCTCTCGATTAGCACTCGGCAGGCAAAGGTTTTTGCATTTGTGCGGTCTTTGTATTTTCTTCTCCCACGTTTCTGTATTTTCCCCAGTGGCTGTGCTAGGAAAGTTCAAGCGATCCTTTCCTGCAGAGAGATGCATGTGGGCTAGCTGATTACCGTGCATCAAGAATGACTCTCTGAAAAGAAAGATAGAGATTGGCATTACCTCATCCTGCTGCTGACTGCCCAAACTCTGGCCAGTTTTGACGGAGATCTTTCTACATAGCAGGAGCAGTGAACAGAAGTCAAAACCTCTGCGTTGGAGGTTTTGTTTCCCCTAAAATGGGTGCTTTTCTGCCATCTGCAAACATGGTGCTTCCTGTAAAGTAACCTATATTAGCCTATTGGGTCTGTTTGTTTATTTCAAGGGAGTTTTGGTTTTAAGAAAAGAAAAAGGTATAATGTAGCACATTATGTAGAAAAGCCCATCAAAATACTGCGCTTCCTGTCTCTGTTCCCAGCGTGTCTCTAATTACACCCCAAATCACTAGACCAGACACAGCTTCAGCTGCGAGGAGGTTTTTATTCTCTTTATTTTCTTGGTGGTTGCAAACACTTTGACCTAGGGTGAGTTGCTAGTCATCGTTAAACGTGTCGGCACACCTCAGCGCTGCAGGAAGCCTTTGTTGTTTGAGAGGATGGAGCCCCGGTCCGCCCCACAGCACTGGCAGGCGCCCCGCACTTGGGCACTGTGTCCCCATCACGCAGAGGCATAGTGGCGAGTATGGTTTTGGTTATGGGTGGCAGGGGAGCTCAGCTCAGAGACTTCCCTGGAGCTGGGGACCAGGTTTCCCAAATGCACAGCTGGCGAGAGCTGTAATTGAGATCTGTGGGATGCTGGCCGTCCCTTCCCGCTCCTGTGGCTAGTTGTCCTCTTTTGACACTACAAGGTGCTGTTCCATCTCTGCCCTTCAGAAGTGTGCTGGTCCGTGTAATCAGCTCATGTTCAGTGCAGGGATGGAGCTGCCCAGAGTGGGTGGTGAAGCAGGGAGGAATCCCGCTGAGGACTGCCTCTCCCGGGAGCAGCGTCCTGCCTGGCTCTGCTGTTGCCTGGGGCACTTCTGCAGGGTAAGCCCTTTTTTTGTTGGTTTGGTTTTATATATATATATATATATATATATATTTTCCCCTCTGACTTGGCGGTGTTCCTGGTGCAGAGGACCCAGCTGAGGCCATGGGTGCTGATGGCAACTCGAGGGGTGCGTGTGCACGGAGGGGAGGTTTCCACCTGCCCTTGGTTAGCCATGCTTAGGGCCGGTGGTCCTGCGCAGCAGCTGTGGGAGCACTGTCACCCGTAGGGTTTTTTTTTTGGGGGGGTGGGGTGGGGTTTTTTTTTTTTTATTTTGTTGTTGTTCCTTTTTTGTTGTTCTGGTTTTTGTTTGTTTTGGGGGGTGTTTTTGCGCGGTGGGTAGGGTTTCGGAGCAAGAGGCCCAGGCAGCGCAGGGACTGGGGCAACGCGAAGACACCAAGGCGCTTTGCAAGGGGTGGCGGGGGGTGGGTGGGTGGGTTTGGAAACCGGCCCCGGCCCCGGCCCCGGCCGCTCCGGGGGGCGCGGGCGGCGGCGGCGGCGGCGGCCCATCCGCTGGGCGGCGGCGCCACCTGGCGGCGGCGGGCGGGGCGGCCGGCCCCGGGTCCTACCCCCCCCCCTTCCTCCTCCTCCTCCTCCTCCTCCTCCTCCTCCTCCTCCTCGTGCCGGCCTGCTCTCCAGCTCTGCAGTCCGCAGCTGCCCGGTGCCTGCTCGATGCCGAGCCAGGGACTGACATCGGCACGCCGGGAAAATAACAGCGCCTTTAACGACTGTGAAAATAACCAGAGTTTTCTTGTAGGCAGCGTACTGTAAAAAATCTGATTTAACTGCGCTCTTTGGGATGCGGGACCCACGGTGGTGTGTTCGTGGCACGGGAAAGGTCAAATGTGCTGCACGTGGCGATAAATTCCTAAGGTGGGATTTTAACTGAGGGCATTGCCTGTGTGCAGACGAAAGTGCCCAGGTGAAGTACACTCAGTAGTGCTGAGAGCGTATTACTTAATTCACGGGGATAGGTAACTCCGTTAGCTCCGTAACCTCTCTCATAACTGCTTTGAGTCACTTGGGAAGCTGTATGTTTCTTTTGATTAAGGAACTAAAAACTGAAATCGGCTTGGTGCAATGCCATAAAGACTAGTTATTACGTGGTCCTTGTACGTAGCCAGGTCTGTGGGTGGATTAAGTCATGGATTAAATGTGTTTTAGTGAATAGACTTAAAATGACTGACTTTGAGGAGGATTTTCAAAACGCTTTATTTTCCTGCCATTGGCCTAATCTGTATCTTTGCCAGAGTCGTTGTGGTACTAAGTACTTCTGTATGTGGTGCTACCGGGGGGCGGGGGGACACGCACCGCGCAGTCGTTTATCTCTCTCTTTTTGCAAATATCTGGGGAGACATCTTTTCTGTATGATTTTCTGCTATTGAGGAATCTGAATTAACCAGATTAATTTCTTAAGCCCATTCTTCTTTAGGCAAGTTTTAGTTCTGTCTGGAAGCAGTCTTAAGGAATCAGCTGTGGTTGGGATGGGGGGTGTCCTGCCTTTTGTAACAGGACAGTGAGGATAAATGGCAAGTAAGTGATGTAGGTGATCTGAGCAGCTCTGCCTCTATTAGTAACTTAATCCTTCGAGGTTGTTTGGGGTGGTTTTTTTTTTTTTTGTTGTTGTTTTGTTTGGTTTTATTTTGTTTTTTCCTGTGGAGTTTTATGTGCATAACAACTGACCCTGCAAGTGATACACAGCTCTGGCGTGGAGCGGGGAGGTGGTTTGGTTACCTCAGTTCCCCTCATCCCTCCCCAGTGCATTGTTTAACCCTGCTGGAGTTGCTCTGACCAGACCCGTCGTGTCGTGCACTGCTGGGAAAGCAGATGGCCTTCCTGAGTGTCCAGAAAATCAGGTCCCTGTGAGTCCTGGACGCTGGGGAGTAATTAACACTTAAGCTCCTCAGGAGGAGAGGTGTCAGTACTGCTTCTTGCAAAAATACACCAGGCCACAGCCCTCGCCCAAGAACCGATGCAGCTTGTTCCTTGTTCCCAGCGGGGTGCTCCTCCATCCCACCAGGTTTGCACGTCTGAGGAGAAGAGCCCTGCACTGAAGTGGCAGGCATCTTTCTGTTTAAGGACGCCTTATGTAGATAGCCGATCATCGACATTTTTAAATCTTCCTTTGTTCATCCCGCGGCAAGTGCAGGGATTTTCTTGCTGCTTTCTATGGGCTTGCTCTCAATATGGAGGCAAAAGACAGCAATGAGGTTAACTGAGCCTCTCGCCCAAAATGGTGTTTGCAGGCTGCTGCAGGTACATGTGTAGAAGCTCTTTTCTATCAAACCAAGTTTGTAAGTTGCCCTTAAATATACTTTCCTACTTTCTTATAATGTATGTAACAGGACAAGGGCTGGGGAAAAGAAAAAAATCTGAAGTACTTTCTAGCCTTTCTGGATGTGTTTGATTTTTTTTTTTTTTTTTTTTTTTAAAATCCTTTTGAAAAGGAGAAATTCCAAATTAAGCCAGCCTGTGGCAGTGTTTTTCAGCATTTCTTTTGCTTCTGCAGCATTTAAAGCTTAAGCCTTAGTGCTAATTGGAAAAGTTGGGAAGCTTACTATGCACTATATGCAATAGCTTCAGTTTTTACTAGCGTTTTAGCATTTTAACACAGCTCTTATTAAAATGAGTGTGTGATATAAATAATCATGACTCACAGGTGCAGAATTACTGTTTCATTGTCTATGAAGCTTATTTTAAAAGTGATGTGTTGCTATTGCCATTTTTCAGTTGGATTTGATTTCTCCCCCCATCCTCCTTTAGCATAACAATGTTTCTATTATTTGAAAGATTTATTAAAACACATTTATAGCTAGTTCTTCTTTTTTCAATACATCTTTGAGACGTCCCCTTGTCTCCTGACCTTTCTGAGCTACATCATGCACCGTGGGATGATTTGCATCTGATTTCCTTCCCAAACAGAAGGCTTCCTGTTTTTTGAAATGGGAAGCCTACACATCAGAGATGAATAGGTGCTGGGATTTCTTACATCTTTTAAATTACATCTGAAACATTTTTTTTTCCTTACTCATTTTCCAGATTAGTAAGACTTTAAAAAGTAAGAATTGAAGCGAGCCCAGAACTTTGGTGCCCTCGTGAGCTCTCAAATTTACCTCTCGGTATAAAAGGAAAGGTGTCAGGAAAAATGCTAAAACTCCAAATCCCTTTTAGAGCACAGTTCACCCACAGGCAGCTGCCCTGTCTGCTGCCGTGCTGGTGGCGGTAGGTTCCAGCCTGCTTTGTCTATTAGCTCTTCAAGGGGATTATGGAAGTTGCCAGTAAATGGCTGATGTCTTTAGTGATCTGCTAAGGCTGTCACAGAGTTGTTTCAAGCCAGGTCTGAAAGGCCATTTACTTTGCTGGAAGTGCCTCCCATAGTTACTGTTATGGTTTCCTCTGTTCTTACACAAAGGAGCAAGGGAGGATGCCAGAAAGAAGGGGAAGGGGAAAGGAGAGCCTACTTACCTAGGAATTAGCCAACCTGTGAATGCCGCTGCCCTGCGGTCAATAGGAGCAAACCCCACTGATGGCGAGCAGGAGGCTGGGTGGAGGGGAGCTGGGTTTGGCAGGCAGGACCTCAAGCCTCTTCTCTTGAGGCCTTTGGCTCAGTGCTGCAGGTTGTGTGGCACGTGTACGGCACGTTTGGTGCAGTTCAGCTGCAGTCAGTACTGAGATGGTGGCCTTGGCCAAGCGGCCAAAGGCGGCCCTTGTGGCTGTGGCCGCATGCTCCCTGGTAGCTTTGGTTCCCTTTGGTCCATCTGGAGCAGAGCTGTTCAGATCAACTTTTGATCTGTCAGTAGCTTAAAGCCTTCCTGTACCTTGAGGAAACTGTGCACAGCCCCACACCTTGCTGAGCTCAGCCCCTCATATGTCCTGCCACATCCTTGCGGCACTGTGTAATGGTGATAATTATGATACAGCATTCTCACCTTCATTGAGGGCATCCAGTTTCCAGTGATGGTAGTTCAGTCCGTGCAGCCTATGTCTTGGATTTGATCTGACTTGCTTCTTTTCCTATTCCAACCCTACTTTCTTCCATTCTCTTTCCAAACTCCTCTTTCCTCTGAAAGCCTGAAAAAAAAAAAAAAGTTAACACAAAGAAACAGATTTTTTTACCCGAGTACTGTATTACTATAGAATCTTCAAATATTCATAATACTTTTAAAATTATAATATATGTTCACTTTTCTTTGATGTGCCACTGACTGATGTGATTCACATGACTGACGTGCAGACTAGAGATCCTTGACTGCCTTAAGTCTATGAACAGAGCCACCAGCTGCGGTAGCGTGGCCTTTGGCAGGAGAAACAAGGTAAATTAGGCTAAGTAGAGCACCTTATTTCTGTAGCTGTGTTACTTCTGTTACCACGCTGGGCTTGCAGGCTGTAGCTGAGGTATTTCTGCAGAACCCTAGCCTACGGCACAGCTGTACCCTCTGTTTTTAGACTGAGCAGCTCTAGTAAAGGGCTTTATGATGTATGGCAATATGCTACCCACGCTTAACAAACGATAGGAGAAATGAAATACTGGATGAGGAATGTTAAGCTGTATGGGTGGCTGCCAGTCCGCAGTCCTGGCCTGGAAAGTCTTTCTCCTTAATGTACTTGAAGGAAGAGGAACAGGTGGTGGTCAAGAAGGCGCTCTGGAGCAGACATTGTGGCAAGTCTGACTGTTGGAACAAAAGGGAAAATCTCCAGGAAGATTTATAACTGTTTGGGTCTATGTTTGGAGTGGCTGTACAGGCAGGCTGCCACTTGCTAAAAAAAAAAAAAAAAAAAAAAAAAAAAGGAAAAAAATCTGAGTCATAATTTTCCATCTCCTCTGCAAGTAGTTTTGAGGCATCAAAACCAATTGCACTTCTCTTTCTGTGCCTTAAACTAAAAAAAAAACCCAAAAGGAAAAAACACAACACCCCCTACTCAGATCCAACCCTCTCAAATTTAATTATGTATCCTGCTGTGTTAATGGTTGCATGCCCTTTCTTTTTCCTCCTTCTACCTGCACCAAACTTAAACAGGCAGGGCCACACACACAGAAATGCCTAGCAGCTACAGAGCGTACTGGAAGTACTCTGCGTAGGTTTTGGACCAGTTCATACAGTATTGCTATTAACTCTGGAATTACGACAAAGCTGTGTTAGAGTCAAATTGGTATCATCTGGCCTAATCACTTCCTAATTTCGCGGAGCATTCCAGGGGTTTTATATCCCATAATTTTCTTTAAGTATATTATGAGCAGCAACATTTAAGGCAATGCCAAATAGTACAGTTTTCGTTTTGGCAAGCAGTCCCTGCAAGTGTTTTCGTATTGTGTACTGTCCTGTGTACGTATTAATCTCTCCCACTATTTTACCTGTAATTTATAGATAAGTACTTACCATTCCCTCACCACCTTCCAGGATCCAGACGGTGACGTGGGACTGTGAAGGTGCCTGTACTTTTTAAGCCGATGTAGTGCCTTCGCTTCAGTTTGGTCTGTGAGCAGGAGTGGTGGACCCTTTCCTCTGCATCCACCGCTGCACTTTGGCGTTAAGTTTCCTAAAGGAAGAAAAGCAGGTCTGAAGTTTTGTGAGGAGGGGACAGAGTTGCAAAAGCCATGTGTAACATGGACAACTCACTTTGATTTCTCAGCGCCGTGCTTTGCCCAGCTGTATGTGGAGCAGCCCTGCGTGAGATGGGAAGACATCGGGATGCTCTTGAGGCTCACAGGGCAAAGAGGGGCTGCGGGGCATGACCGGGAAGTCCAGTCCCCAGTCCCAGAAGGGGCCGTGCTGGGGATGCGAGCAGGTTGTGGCAACAGCATGGGGATCAGATGCATTAGTTGCAGCCTTGATGTGTGAGGCTGGACAGACTGGTGTCACCTCCCCTCAGCTCTTTATTTAAAGGACAAGCTTTCTTCTCAACCAGCAAAAGCCCCACTGAAGACTGAACTACTCTTGGGTCAAGGTGGTGTGGATGAAGGGTGAAAAAGGCACTTGGTAATACTCTGGTAACAGGAGCTACTGCTTCGCCTGCAGATAAGTACGCACTATTTTGTGGGGCTTTTCCCCTGCTGCTGGGCAGAGATTACCCTCATGGACCTCTTGTGAGAAATATGGGGGTGAAAAGATTGGGGAGTCATCGTTAGCTCTTCCGCTGCCCAGAATTCCTATGCACTGTGTATATAATGACTTATAAAAAAAATCCCACTGAGGAGGAAGAGAGAGATGTGATGAACACTGGAAATGTCCTGTCTGTGGCAAGCTGCCAGCAGCAGCCATTTTACCCTCACGTGCACTTTCACTTCATTACATGCTCTGCTGTGGACACTTTCCTTCCCTCACCTTAAAATAAAGTCTGTGTTGACTCTGGAAGGGCTGGTACCTGGGAGACAGATCCCAAAGCACCTGGCACTAGAAGAGAGTTTGTGTTTGGGCTTCAGCACAAAGCTTTTTATACTTGGTGTGCACCTGCGTGAAGCTGAGGGTGATGAAAAGATACTACGTGAGGGGAGAGTGGAGTAAGTTGCACATGGAGCTGCTCTTGCAGCCAGTTGGCCTTTGGGAGGCTTGTAACATTGGTACCCTAGATAGCAACAAAGCCAAATACTCTTTAAGGAAAAGATGTATACAAGTAGCTGGAAAGAAAAAGTTTATTGTGACCTTTTAGGCTTGTTTTTCATCATGCCTCCTGTACCTAACAATGTGCACTTCAGCCTGACAGATTTTGGACCTGATACTCTTTCCCCACCTGGTGCCTCAGTTACTTTGTTGGTGCCTATTCGCTGATCGTGCTTGAAATTCCAATAACCCTGCTGGTGTTTGTGGCTGTGGCTGTGCGGATGGGGGATGGTTTCAGGCCTCCTTCTTTTTTTTTTTTTTTTTTAAAAAAGTGATCCTTCAAGTGTGACATAACTCTAAAGCATTTCTGCTGTGCAAAGGAATTTGTAATTTTACTGAGCTAGGGAATACCTTGTAGAAAGGGGTCTTTTGTGTGCTATACTGTAACTGTTCTCAGACTCAGATTTCACTCATCTTAAAATGTTAAGTTTCAAATTTAATCAATTAAAATTTTTGTGTTTTTTTCTGATCACTTTGGTGACCTTTCAGAGTCTTTCCAAAATGCAACACTAATGCAATCAGTATCTCTGATGATGATAACAATAATAATCTAAAATAATTCAAAAACCTCAACATGTGCAGTCCAGAACTGAACAAACTTTATTGAATTAGTTTGATGGTTGCCTATTCATGTTTTTTGCTGCCTGGATTGTAAATGCTCAGTGGGTTTTGTTTTCACAAGCAGCAGGTGTCCTCCCAGACAATGCCAGAGAGATTAGTCAAATGGAGGCTGGGGAGTGTTAGGAGCGGTGTGCTTGGCTGGCCTGTCCGGCTTTCATCCCCTGCAGTGTCCCCCAGTTCTGCAGAGTTGAAGGAGGCGAACAATATAACGGGGCCCTTCAGCTACATGCACGCTCGGGGCATGGTGGTATGATGTTCTAAGCATTCAACAGTGAGGGTAAAAAGTAACTTGCAGGTAAAGTTAGAATTTGCAGAGGGTAAAGTTAGTGAAATGAAGCAAATGGGGCTTTGGAATAAATCTGTACGTTGTCGTGCCAGGAACAGAGAGAAGCCTGAAAAAAAATGTGCAAGAAAACCAGCTGAAAAATAGCATGGTCATAAAAAAAGTTGAATTTAGGGCTCCAAGCATTAGTCATTTAATCATCGTGGCAACAGCGGTAGTACCGTTTGGGAAGAAGGGAGTGGAAGGGAAAAAAAGCTAAATTTCATTATTCTAAGGTGCCTAAAAGAATTAAAATTGCTTTGATCAGAAAGTGATTTCCCCTCCCTGGGCCCACTCTCAAAAGACAGGGATACAAAACTGCAGATTTCTCCCTCTACTTGTGAGATGATGCTTTTTCATAGTTGGCATCCTTTCCCAAGAAATACTTGGCTGAAAGCTGACAGTTGCCATCATGCATCCTTGTCCTGGAATTGCCGGCTGTGAGATTAAAAAGTCGGTGAGAAGTCATTTTAGGGACTATAAGGTTTAGGTGTAGAAAAGGAGAATGGAGACCATGAATGCAAGCTGTACCAGAGGGCCGCTGGTTCTGATTGGTAAACCCATGATCTGGGTTTATTTGCTAAGGGTGGAAGTATAGTGTTGTTAGAAATGTATAGCTGATCATGTGGAAGTAAAAAGGTAACTCCCCAACATCTAGCCACAACAGAAACAGGGAAAAAAAATTCTGAAAAGTAGTAAGGAAAAGCAGTGCAGTATAAACCAGAAATGCCTCGCTCATGACCAGACGGAGGCAGGACTTCTTGGGGCGCCTGGGACTTGTTCTCTGTGTGTCCCGGGACGGCGTTACTCCCCTTTCCCTCTCGCATAGCCGAAGTGAAACCTCTGCAGGGCGGGGTGAGCTGGCTGACTGATAAACCATCTGGATCAGCCAGCATCTTGATCTCAAGAGCTGCGTTGGGTTTTTACCCTGTTAAAAACCTCAAACCTCAGCCAAAAACACTCACTGTCAATTCTAAAATTAGTCCGAGAGGAAGCAGGGGTATTAGTTGACCCTTTGGTATCACCCTCTTACCTGCTAGCCTGCCCCATCCTGCAGTACCGAGCACTCCGGTCTAAGTCTTGGTCATCCCTTTTTCTAAATTACTGGGCAGCTGGTGTAGCTCCATCTGAAAACATCTAACAATGTGTAAAGCGAGATGAGCTTTGCAGATGAGAAGCTGGATCTCATGTCAAAACAGCAAAACTTTTTCTTCCCAGTATCTCATTGTAGCACGTGGCCTTGTGCTGTAAGAAAACCTGAGTGTTTGTAGGAGTTGTCTCTCACCTCGCGCCCGCTTCGCCACCACTTTGGGGATTTGCCGAGTGACGCAGCCGGAGCAGAAAGCAGGGGAGGTGGTGGATAGCATGTGGAGTGTAAAAACTAGACACGTAGGCAGCTGGAACAGGGGGCATGGGTGGCGTAAGACAAATCATCCTCTTCAAAACAGATACCGGGTCTCTCTGAACAGCCTGACCTATGCTCAGATGACAAACCTGCTGCTAAGGAGGGTCACAGGCTCCCCGTTGAATGTGCTGGGAGTCCTTTTCTTAGCTAACCACGTAGGGAATTAGCATGAAAGGAAGGCTCATTCTGTAGTGTATGGATATTAGCTTACAAGGGGTTTTGGTTTGTTGTGCTGGTAGAGTGAAGGGAAGGAGTAAGTCATGCTTTCTGCCTCCCCGTGAAAAGGATGGATTTCTATCACACGTTGGTAATCCGTGTTTTGTCCATGTGGGCTTTACAGTCCAAGCGTTGTTCCACCTCTTCCCCTGACATTTATTCTGAAGGCTGCAAATACACATAACTGGGGTTTTTTTTCTGTTCATTGTGAGTTTCCCTGTGTGCAATTATATCTGATTGCTGTGATAGACTCCAGTGCTCGGGATGACATAATTCTCTCTTTTGGAGCTTGGTGCTTCTGGGGAGGCTGCAGGCATTGGCCTGTCACCCTCCCATCTTCCCTCAGCCATATGAGGGACACTTAACTCTTCATCTTTATTTTCTGGTCGGTTACTTTTCTCTTGCAGCTCTGTGAACTCCTTCAGACTTGTCCGTATTTGCAGATCTGCACAGATATTCTGGAAGCATGGAGTATTTCTGTTGGGCCTTCCTTTTACAGGATAAAAGACCTCGATTTTTCTGCTGCAAATTTTGCTTCTTGCCTTTTTTTTCCCCTGCCGTGTCCCACTGTATTGTGCTTACTGTGGGCTTTTACATAGTGCCCATTACTATGGTATATATATTTTGGTGTTTTTTTATATAGAGATATATAAAAATAAAATATAATGCGACCAGCATGGCCATCATGTAAGTGTCTTCTTCAGAGGGTTAGTTTTATTTTTATTTTTATAATGTGTACTTTTATTTGTGAAAGCTGAGCTGAAGAACCTCACCTAGTACACTCATATTTAATGTGCTGTCTATTGTAACATCTGTTATTTTCAACATTGCTTCTTCCCAGATTTCACCCTCCCACTGCATGGGTTTTTTTGGATCGTTTCCCTTCACTTGCCTTAGCCTGTTTTTTTTCCCAGAATGAATCTCATTTGATTATTTTCAGACTGCATTTCTATTCTCTCTAAGTCCCTGTGCATTATTTCCTTGTCCCCGTTATTTTTGCAGCTCCTCCAAATGCGATATTTCCTGGAGATTTAAGTTAGCATGCTGTCTAGAGTCTCTTCTGGATCATTAAAGAAAATACCAAGTGAAATAGGACCTAATACAGGTCTTTGCAATATTGCACCTTCTCCCAATGTTATCCTTTGCTTTTATCATGATTTATTTGCAGCCAGTTTTCAAATCGAGCCACAGCATTCATCTCAAGGTGCAAATCAGTATCAAATGTTTACTAAAAATCAAACACATCACATCTGCTCCTTTCCCTTCAACTCCTAGTGCTGTAATGCTAGCCAGAAAAGGGGCCAATTTCTAGCCAGTTCTGCTCTTCTGAATAGAAATCGCAGTTTCATTGTCCTCAGGCTTATAGCCTGGTTTACTTTATAGGAAGCCTCATGAATTAAAACAGCTGTGCGGCCTGTTCTGAAATTCAGTGTTGTGGAGAAACAGAGCTGGGGGTGGGGGGGTGGGAAGTGGAGTTTATGCATGTGGGGGGGAGAAAGAGAGAAGGAGGTGTAGAAGGGGAGTCGCTTTTATCTGCCTATGTAAGATACATAACTAAGTGATGGCAGTTAGATATATTTCTGAAGAACTGGTTGAATCCCTGAACGTTCCTGTGTTTCTAAACCATGGCTTCCCAGATAAGTGTTCCGCACTGGCTGGCTTTGCTCTCCTGTGCCTGCGATGCCATCGATATTTGAAGCTATGGCCAAACTGAAGGCACGAGGTAGCATCAGCAGCCACCTCCTAGCAGGGCACCTTGTAAAATTCTTCCGCTTCAGCTGTTGGCCAGGTATCCATGACACAGAAAAACTGTAACACTTCAGGGATCTGGTAAAAGGACCTTTCTCACTCTTAAGTACAACAGGTAAATGGCTGTTTTGGGTAAGAAACAAAGGAATTGAGACAAATGTGAGGAGATGACAGGGACTGTAGGATAAAAAGTGAGAGCATGCTTAGCCAAGAACTCTTGCAGTGGGGAATGTGAGTTATAGTCCCTGGAGATCATGCAAAAGGCATCCCATTCATGGCTTTTTGCTTTGACCTGGCCATAATAAAATCTCAAAAGTTTCTGGTGACAGTAATGCCTGCACTGCGCTGGTTAGAGCAGTATTTTATACCAGTGATTTAGAAGGATTGTTAGTACCCCTTTTCAGCTGGGGCAAGCGGCTGGGAGCAGGCAGAAATAAATTTAATCTATTTTTCTAAAAAGGCTCTGCCTATATTATTGGGTTGCATACCGTCTTCTCTTACTCTTGCCTGCATCCCCTCTTCCCCCCGGGCTTTTGCTACCTGCTCCCAGCCCGGCCTGGACCACCACCCATGATGGGGAGGATGGCACATGGCAGCGTCTCAGCCTGGGTGTTGATACCCAGAGTGTCGGGTCCCTGGTGGAGAGCAGGATGGGGCTCGGGGAAAAGCTTAGGCTGCGCTTTGTGCTGGTGAAGAAGTACGAGCTAGCCTGCAGGTGAAAAGCATGTCTGCCCAAATCTTGGGGAAGGGTGGTGAGGGTGTGGTTTTGTTTTGGGGTTGTTTTTTGTTTCTTTTTTTTCTTTTTTTCTTTTTTTTTTTTTTTCTGGAAGTGCAGCTTGAGCAATTAACATGAATATTGCTATTGAGGCTCCTGATCTAAGCTTTTAAAATTACTCCTTGTATGTTCAGTACTGTTTGTGTGAGACATCAGAGGAATTGAATCTAGCAAGACACTACGAAGAGATGTTAGAAGCAATGTTTTGTAAAAACCTTACAAATTTTCATGTATTGTACTGACAGCATATGCCTTCAGCATTGTGGCAACTGGAGGCCTAGATACACCTCAAAAATTCCTTCATCATTTTCCTACTCTGTGCTATGTTTTCCACCTGGAAAATCCCTTTTTCTTTGATGGCTGCACTAAAGCAATAGGGCTAAAAGGACTATGTCCACCTCTAGGTTTGCAGTCCCAGGCTTTATACTTGTGGTTATTGGGACACATGGGACTATGGTCTCTCTGCTGCCCCCTCCTCCTTTTCCTCCTCTCCCCAAGCACAGACTTGAACTGAACAGTCGAGACCTAAAGACCAAGCCCAGACCTAACCAGTGCCATCTCACGGTTCATTCAACTCAGTCCTGTTTGCTGAAATGGTGCCGTATGTAGGTTTTGCCCAAGTCAGAAAGCGTCAAGGAGTATCTGAGGTAGGCAGAGTACAACCTGGGGGTTGCGGGTGTCTACCCGCCATCACGGCTGTGCGGGCAGACCAAGGAGCAGCCAGAGCCTCCCAGCTCCACAGGCCCCGAGAGCGGGGCTGGTGGTGGTCCCCCACCTCCCTCGTCTGCCCGCTCTGCTCAGCACAGCCAGTAGATCGGTTCAGTCTCTGCTGAGTACTGCTATGACCAAATGATTTGTTTTTGCTTTCCTTTATTATTTACTACGATGATCAAAGGAGCCACTCCTTGTGATCGTAAAGGGAAGCCTTAAAATCTTATTTAAGAGCACAGATATTTTGGGCTTTGACAGATGTGCTTTGAAAATAACACAGATGTGCAGTGTCAGATTTCACCGCTGCATGCAGTGTCTTTGTTTCAAACTGTAAATTTGGCTAGTAGTGCTGGGCATGTGCTTTCCCAAAGCCTTGCTCCCTGCAACACAGGAAAAACAAGTTTCTGGGTTGTGGGGTTTATTTCCCCCTGAATTTACCCCCTTCGAGAGTTTGAAAGGAAAATGATCTTAGCAGAGTGAGCACTCAGCCCTGCAAGGCTGCAAATCTATGGGTTATTTTTAACCTAATTACCTTGAATTAAACAAAAGCTTAAGAATTTTTTGCTTGAATTGAAGGCGAGGCTAAGTAGATTTTATCTGCAGTGAAACTCCAGCCGAAGACATGCTTCTTCCATTGCGCTCTGCAGAATAATGCCCGTGGCACTGCGCTGTGCTAAGGAACAGCCCTTGATTTTCTGAAGCACTGGCTTTTATGAGTTGATTTGAGAGGATATGCAGCTCTAGAGCAGTTAACTCCTTTCCCATTCTCACCCCTCCTACAGATGCCGTGATCACTTTGGACTGGTGACATTTTAGATGGAGCATGGTCTCCTTACACTTGCCTGGCAGTGGCTCATTAACTGCATGTTAATTGAAACTGAAAGTTTGTCAGATGATTCAATTCAGTTACATGTTAAATGGAATCAGTGCAGTAAGCATTACTGCTGTGATGAAAATCTCTGTGGAAGTGATTTGTGAACTGATTTGGAGGGATTCAACAGCTTCATCAGCGGCTCTGAGAGATCGGCACTGGCAGAGTGGGCAGAGGTAGCCATGCTCCCAGCAAAACAAATCCTACTCTTCTCTTTCCCCTTAAACGGCTTTAATTACTGCCCAGTATGTTCCCTTTCCAGGACATGTGTTAGGTAGATAAATTTACTCCAGAGAGCTGAGAAGCGAAGAAGAAAATGGGAAGAATCGAAAGTCTGGTTTGAATTCTGTAATCTAAATGGCTGAAAATGTTGAATTCCTTATCTCTCAGTGGATCGAGTGGTTATAAAATTTGCCTAAAGTTTGACTCAAACATAAAAGTATGTTTTAAAAAAAAAAATGTATCTGCTTTAAACTAAGGGATGGAAAATTCAAAATTTACATCCTCCATAACTCATCTTTTATACTTGGCCACTGCAAAAGTCCCTCTTAAGTGAGCAATTTATTCTGTATGCTGTACCTGCTTATATGCTTGGTTTCAGTGTGGAGCCAATTTTTATTGCTGAGTTATAAACCCTTTGAAAACAGGGTCTTGTAATGGAAGCACTGACAGACCTTTAACTAGGTCAGTCTTATCTGGCTCCATTATCTTTGCTTTTGTTAAAGCATTAAATGGTTGCATATTTGTTTGTTTTTCTCGAGGTCCCAGAATTTTAATGTGGGTATATTACTGAATTGTTCCTTCTTCAAAATGTCATGAACATGCAGCATTAGAGAGTTTAATACAGACGTTGCAGTCATCTTTAAAAGTAAATTGAACTGTTGTCTTATTTCAAGATTTTCTTGCTTACACGGTACATCTAGTCTGTAGTGTGTCATTACAATACTAGTACCAAAGTTTGCTTTTTCTCCGGCTATCTTACTCTAATCTTGAATTTTTCTCTGGCCTTTGGGCTCCTTTCTGCATAAAATGACAATTTTTTTTTTTTTTTTTTTGTTTGTCCCATTCAGATGAAAAGCCATACCACTGCAACTTTTCTGAAGAGGAAGCCCCGATGGTAACATCTCAGTTGGATGAACTCCCGAAGGTGGGAAGCTGCAACGCCAGAGAAAGTGAGGCCAGGGAATCTAAACCAGGGATTCCTGCCTTGGTGTCAGTGCTGGAGAGTGTCATCAAGGAGCCCTTTTCAAAATACCAAGATCTAAAAGGTTCTGCAGACATAAAGATGCCAGCATTTCACCACAGCCAAGGGCTTCCTTGCTCCAGTCACATTGCTAGTTTTGCTTCAGGTGTGGGCCAGACATCTTCAAACACAGTCATGGACTTGAAAATGTCACTTGAAGTGCAGGCTAGCCGCACTAGAGAAAATTTGCTAGACCTAAACAGGGAGCATCCTCTGATAGAAAAAGGTGCTGAAGCTCAAGACGTAGCTCCACTCGATTTGAGTGAAAAATCAACAAGGGATAATTCATGCAATAAAAATCTGAATACATCCTTGCAGGCTGCTTTAATTGTCTACCCTTGTCCTTTCTGCAGTCACAAGACCTACTACCCTGAAGTCCTGTGGATGCACAAAAGAATTTTGCACAAAATCAGCTGTAACTCGATGGCCCCCCCTTGGGTTCAACAGAATGGATTCAAGAGTATTAAAAACAACCTGGTCTTTCTGGCGAGGAGTGGGCGTACTGGCCCCCCTCCTGTTCTTGGCGGTAAGGAATGCCAGCCTTTGCCCGTTGCCAGATTTACGCGCACTCAAGTGCCAAGTGCATTGCCAGGGTCCAAAAGCAGCTCTCTTTCTGTTGGGATGATTGCGAAGTCTGGGAGTACACATCAGTCAAAGGACGGTCATGCCTTCGGCCACTGTGGTCCACGCTTAGCAGGTCTGGATGGGTACAGACAGCCCAAGTTAAACCATTCCCAGGAGCAATACAGCATAGCAGCACAACAAAAAAGTAAATTTGAGGCAAATTCCAAACTTATGCAAATGGGAGCCTATAGCAGAAGCGTAACACCTACTCAGGCGGTCATAGCCAGGCCTAGCACACAGCCCACCAACAGTAAGCAAGTAGAAAAGTACATGGTTCCCCAAGGAAGTACTAGTTTTGCCCCTCCAGGTAAGCACTGTGCGTCCGACTCCATGAAGGCCAAATTCAACCCACCGCTGCAGTATCATCCTCTATGTAAAAGTGAGCAGTACACTAAACTCGAAGAGCCATTGGTGCCTCAGAGGGAGTCTCACGTGAAGGCTGGGAATGAGATGAGGACATTGGGAAACTGCACAGCGGTAGCACGAGTGAGTCCACTGCTGCAGCCCCAGCCTAGTGCCGCGGGAGTTTCTCCGGCTTTACACTCCAGCAAACAGGATCCGGGATCAGACGGGCATGAGAAACGTTTGGACATTTTAAATATCTTTAAAACATACATTCCAAAGGACCTTGCTTCGTTGTACCAAACCTGCGGTGCCAACAGCCCTGTCCTGGATCACGCAGGTAAGATTCTTCACAAGCCCTTCCATAGCTGAAGACGCAACTTGCTTGTTCCTGCTTCGTTCAGAGCCACGACACGCTGTTTCACAGTTTCTTCCTTCTCTCCCTTTAGCAGCTGGGATTACAAGTTCATTGTTTTTATCATTTCTGGATAGGCTTGAGTAGGTTTGTTTACCGATCTCTAACATTGCAGCATCCCCCCTTGTGCACTGTGTGACATTTCTGTCACAGGTTAAATGTATCTGGTTCCACCTGGAGTACTACTGTTCCTGTGTCCCCTCGCTTCAAGCAGGCTAAAGTTACACAGATGTGCTGTCACATGAAGATCGCCCTGATACGCTGGTGCTGGCACACATCATAATCTTTTTGCTTTGGGCAAAATAAACATCCTCTGGGGCTTATTTATGATTTTGGAGGTTGTCTTCAATTTCGTTTGCAAACAAGTCTTCCAACAACAGAGAAAGATAATTACTTGTCAGTGTCCTTCGTATTTCTTGACAAAAGTCTTAAGATCTTCCTTGTCCATATCAAAGACCACTGTTGTATTTTTCAAATTATTATTATTTTGATCTGTTTGTACGTTTATAATTAAAAAGAGGTAGGGCTGAATCTGTGCTTGCTAATTCAGGTAAGCAGGACAGGTCGTTGTTGCAACTAGGCAGTTTAAAAGTTCAGGGACTAAAAAAGTATCATCAGACCTCTCCTTCTGTCTCTTGCCAGTCAAAAGCCATGTAAAAAGAAGAAAAAAAACCAAACAAACACAAAACCTTTGTATTTGCATTTGAAACCATACTCTTCTGACTGTCTGCCAGAATTAGTTTGTCTCAGTGGAAACTGAAAATCACACTGATTTATTACTCTTGAGATGGGTGGGAGGGTGTGTGTAGGGGGGGAGAATGGGAGCCATAGTCCCAGCCGTCACCATTTGTAGACGATCCCATTTTTTTTTTGTGTGCAAGAACTGAACTCCACATGTAAAGAGCACTTGTTCCAGACCAGTGTTCTAGTGTCTTCACCTGAAATAATGCTCTCTGTTTTGTCAAAAGCATGTGTGAAATGGAGCTTGTGACCCCCATTTGCAAATGGGACAAAACCCAGGGCTTTTGGAAGCTAGTAGTCTAAGGACAGCTATGGTCTAGCACCCAGAAGGTGTGTGCGCAAGGTGACAGCTCTGGCAGCTGTGAGGCAAGGAAGGAGCCATGGTATTTGGTCAGGTCTTGGTGGAAGGCCTTTTGGAGAAGACAGTAAGGCAAAATCTATCTGAAATAGACTATAAGGTGCACCTTTCAGCCACTCTGTTGTCGGTTTTGCTCAATCATTTAAAAAGTAACGCTGCATAGGAGCTGACTGTTGTTTATTGCTATTGAGTAGATCGTTTCACAGGTGGTTAGAGGCTGCATGATGATTGCAGCTAACCTCAGGCTCCTGGTTTTTGTTAAGGAAGCAGAGGAGGACATGCTTGCTTTCTAAAACTGCAGGATCAGTGTTCCTGTTATTGTCCAGCTGACTTTGCTTTTGCCATTCCAGTGCCTAGGAGTGTTGTCTGAAGTTTCTCCCTGCCCACTTCCTGCTCTAAATACCAGTTAATTGTTCCACCATCAACTTGGGGTGCCTTCACAAAGGTGCTCTCCTTGATGTTATTTAATACCACATTGCGTCAACCTGCTCAGAGAAGTCTTTTTGATCCAGTGGGCTCCCAGCTGTGTTAAGAGGGATGGAGAGAAACAGTAAAAGCCAGGAACTAGAAGCTGACTTAGTGAATGTAAGCACCTGAAAAACCATGAGGACCGTCGGGGCAAGGTAAAGTAGGGGCAGGGTTTCCAAGGAGGTCTCTGTTTACCTGCTTTTTAAAAGGGGGATTTTACTGCCAAAATGTTTTTGCTGGGCAGTGATTTCCGGAGACACTTTAACTGGGAGTTATTTAGTGCCCATCTCTGCTTTGAAATCTCTTCTTTCATTCCAAGTGTTTTACAGCAATCAAGTTTTCAGAATTTGAAACTTTGTTTTTTATGTAGCTTGTCTTTATTTTATATACAACTTCCAGGTTGTTGATGGTTCTCCAAACCAATTGGCATGGTGGCTGTTTTTCATAGCACTAAAATAAAAAGGTGCTGCAGGCAAAAGGAACAAGATCCTACCAACTATGAATAGAGGAGGGTAAATGAACCTTGTCTGAAATAACACATGGCCCTAGACTGAGCCCTCTCAGTCAGTATGAATCATACAATTAAGTCTTAACATGGCCATGTGAATTTGGCAATCGTGACATAAACAACAACCAAAAATCCCACTTAGGTATTCTATTTGTCACATGGGGTTTTTTTCCCTGATTAAATGTTCCCGATAGGCTTTACTTGGGTGTTTGGTATACTACCTCATCTTGGATTGTAGTAGAATATTTTAGTGTGTGGTATGGCAGTGTTCAACTTGCCTTAGTGATTGGATTTATTTCTGGGATCTTTTCTTTTACATTTGTGTCTGTTCCAGTGTGTCCTTGGAAAAGAGAGTTGTATGTAATGTTGTGATACAGCTGCAATCACAAAGCTTGCTGTGCTCAGGCTAGGTTTGTTTCACGCTGCCCAATCTTCCCAAATGCTTGTAGAGAGAATCTTATTGTTGTATTTAATAGCGGTTATTTGTTTTATTCATGATACTTACATGAATCTGCCATATTAGGAAAGGATGGGTTATGGCAGCGGATGCACTCTTTCCCTGGGGCTCCTTTGAGACCAGCTTTGAGCATCGGTTTTGCAGGAGCTCCCATTCACATGGTCACGTTCATTTACCTTAATTTGCTAACACCTGTAGTCATCCACCCTCTTTCGTTCACATATAGAATAACCTGAGTGATGACTCATAGGGGTATTGCCTTGCGGCAATGGTGCCCATTGCTCAAAGCTCTGAACTATCAAAAGCCTTATGGTACTCCTTAGGAAATGCAACTACGGCAAATATACCTGGAAGCAATCCATTTTTTCCACCTGTTTTTTAAAAAACTATGATAAAGTGAGTGCCAGGGAGGGGTTAGATGAAAGTCCTAACCTGCTCACCTTCAGCATTTGTACAGGGTACGTTGGCTTACAACAACATCCTCAACCTGCCTCGTGCACGACTCAAGCGGGAGCAGTGTTTCCATGAAGGCTGTCGGATCAGGCCCATAATGGCTGCTGAGACAAGTGTATTCACCTTTCACAGAGGGAGACTTGGGGTATAGAGAGATTAAAAAACCACC
Source organism: Morus bassanus (assembly GCA_031468815.1). NCBI lineage: Eukaryota > Metazoa > Chordata > Aves > Suliformes > Sulidae > Morus > Morus bassanus. The sequence continues at coordinate 103,839,302 of CM062567.1, forward strand.
TGAGGAACCCAGGTCTCCCAGGCTCCACGGAAGCCACTCTGCCGGTAGCAGAGCCCTGCCCTGCCTGTCCTTGCCTGTCTGGCAGCTGGCACAGCGGTCTGGCAAAGACCACGTCTGGTCCCTCAACGTGCTTCGCTCAGCTTTGCTTTCAAGCTTGCAGCTGTAGTTCTGGCCAGTGAGGGGAAAACGCTAGTAACAGACAAGAAAATCTGCTTTAATCTTGACTGCCTTACAAGACAAATCCGTCTCATTATAATACAGTAAAACTCTCATTGAAATTTATGTGATTTGGGGGTCTTTTGGTGGGGTTTTTCTCTGTGTGTGTGCGTGTATGTGATCTGGATTTGCCCCTAAATCATGATCTCTTATTTGACTGCCAGGAACTTAATTGTTGGGAATGAGTGTGTCCAGCTACATTATACAGACTGTGCTGCCATCTGCAGGAGGTGCTATTATAAAAAGAGAAAACAATTTGTGAGTGGGTTTTTTGTTTTTTGCAGCCAGACATTTCTTTTCAATATATGCTGTGGTAAAAACCATCGCAGGACACTTGGTGCCATACCAGCAGAGTAAATGGCAGTCCGTCTTCTTTTCCATTCATTTTCAGGTACAGCATCTGTATTTTGGATGAGCCCTCTGGCATCCTGCAGTTGATTTTTCAGTTGGGGGGGGGGGGGCAGCTGTTGCCACATTTTTATTCAGTTTTACTCTTTTTAAATACTGTAATGGGGGAGAAAATGAAAGAAAAGCTGAAATTTCACTTCTGCTGACAACCCCCTGAGAATTTCTTTAAAAGCCAAAGTATTCCAGTGGCAAATGGCAACATCAACTCTTTCCTTCTGAGGAGGGCGTTTCACCAATATAGAAAAGATGATGTTCAAACATTTTTTTTTTTTTAATAATAAAAAAGCCCAATAAAAGTCAAATGTGTCTTTTTTGATCAGCAGCAAAAAGACAAAGACCAGCCCTTTAAGTCAGATGCTGTAAACTGACCTTTGGAGAAAAAGGAGAGGTTTGAGTGGTTTTCTACAAATGCTAATGGCCTAGAAAACATGTTTATCCAGGGCTGGGAGAAGGCTGCTGTGCTGCTACCAGCTAAAAATGTCCGGAATGACACTTTCATTCACAGATGTCTTTCGTCTGTGCCTCAGAGGTCTGGGGTCAAAGCAGCACCGGCAGGCAGGTAGGCAGGGGCGAAAGGTTTGATCAGTCTGTGATGGCTCCACTCGCTCTGCATTTGTCTCTGAGGTATTGCTGCCCGGGGGGGACAGTCAGGCTCTGGTCCTACTCACTTCCTATTATCCATGTGACTTGTCTCCGCCACGCTGGAGTCACTTTGATTTGCCTGATGTACTGCTTGACAAAGCTGGGTGATGGCTGAGAAGTGGATCCAGCTGCTCTGAAAAGCGCACACCTGACATGCCAGTCCTGGTGCGGGCACATCATGGGGAGCATTTTTTAATTCAATGTAATTTATGCATTCTTGCAGTCCTGTGTGTGCCTGGCCTGTCAGCCAGTGCCTAGATGAAGGCTGACAGTTGTCATCCAGGGCCTGAAGGTAGCCTCACATAATGACACATTAGACATACTAATGATGTTTTCTTCTGGCATAATGTTTTCTTCTCAACTTTCCTTTCTCCTCTCCCCCCCACCCCCTCCTCCCTCCCGCCCTCCCTCCCAACTACAGGGATGCTCAGGACACAAACACGCCAAGGAGACTGCGTCTGCAGAGAATGTGGAAAATGCTTTAACCAACCCAGTCACCTCAGGGCTCATCAGAGGTCCCACGCAGGTACCTTTTCACACTTGCTCTTGCTTTCTCCCTTTCCTGCTTGTCTGCTTTCAGATCCAGCTAACAAAATGCCAAGAATTACATTCCACATACCATGTTAACCTAAGTAATTCCAGCACCTAAATCTATTAGACAGGTTTTTTACTTTTACGGCTCTTGCTCTTGTTCTCCAGATATTGCTTACCTGATCCCTGCCCGAATTCCATAAAATTGCAATGCATTTAAGATAAGTCTGTTTGCAAATCTTGTATTTTAATTAGAGAGTAGGGTACTCAGAAATGAATATGCTAATGAATTCTGTTGCCACCAGCACAAATTGAAATCAAAGTACCCCTTTCAGCACAACATAAGGCTTTGTTTTGCCTCATTGTTGCTGTTGACAGGAACATTTTTGTGGGAAACGAGATTTTTCCGCAGACTGGTCAGCCCTAAAATGGGAAATCCCTACCAGCCATTTTTAACCTGGCACGGTCTATGGTTGAGGCTGTAGGAAGCTAAAGCCACCGGTGTTGAGAGACCTCCTGAGCATTGCACGAGACAGTGAGACTAGCGGGTTCCTCCTGAAAAGTGTGAATGATGCATACATAAGCCAGTCTGATGTAAAATGACAGAGGCCAAATGGTAAGTAATGCAAGAAGAGGGTCCCTTTATACATACACTGATAATTAATGTTGTCAGTGATTGCTTTCTTCAGTGCCGAAGTCTGAATTAAAAAGGGCAGTGGCCCTAGGCTGCCATTAGCACACTCTTACAGTAAGTGTTACGGTAAATTGGTATTTTCCGGCCACAGGCTAGTAACTGGTGTCTTTTTTTGAACGTGCTTAATCTGTAATGGTCTCAAATAATGTACACACACTAACGAAGCTTGAATGTTCATCTGTTAACAAGCCCCCTTGTTCCCACAGTGGTATTTGAGTCTAATGGACTCCGAGGTACTGAAGTTCACACCACCTCCGCAGATGCCCCAAAACAAGTATGTTTTACAATTAATTGGATGTTTGGTTTTTAATGTGGTAGCTGGGAAAAAGTTGCACAGTGATACTCATCGCTAAAGTGCTGACTGTTTTATAACATGTATAAATAATAATGGTGCTGCTTGATTTTTAGCTCTTAAATTTTTTAAGTGATTTATCAAAGTCTGTTATATAGAGAGTCAGTTAATTGTAGAGCAGGTAGTTAATGTTTAAATAAACATATTACTGGCTTACTGGGGAGGGGGTGGGATATGTAACTAATGCGCCGTGATATGCAATAGTGAGATAGTAGATAAAGAATTCTTAGAAATAATTTGCTATTACAACTAACGTGTTTTCTGCTGCAACAATACAATTAACAATTAGAGTATTTGTACCCTGATATCCAGTATCTGGCCTTTGAAAAGCTCTCATCCTCCAGTTCCTGTGGACTCCGTGTGGCAGTGTGCTTTCTTGTTTCTAGTGTAGAGAGTTTCCTGTCCTAACAAACACTTCTCAGTGCTCTGAATGATACATTGCAAAGCTGTTACATAGAAAACCATTGAATTGAATTTGTTTCATGTATCTTATGTCTTTGGAGACCAGTGTCATAACCTGGACCTTCCCACTCCATCTTCCAGCTTGGCAGGTGGGTTTCAGGGCACACCTTCTCATGGGCAGTTTTCTTTCATTGTGAAACTGCCTCCGGCATCACTCACTTTTTCTTTAATCCCCCTTTTTAGTTTGTTTTTTACTACAGCGCTTTTCCTGACCTGTCTCTTACTAAATGATTGCAGATGGTTTCGGCCATGCTTAGAGAATGCATCTCCATGCTAGTCCCGCCTTCTTGAAGTTTAGGAGTTGGTTTCTACTTGCTCAGTAAACATCCTCACCGGGCACCACCACGTCACATAGTTCATATGCTGCACCCTTCATGGAGACTCTTAGCACCTTCTCTGTTGCACTTGCTTCTTTCTGGCCCAAAGGCTATGTGGAGAACCCAGCTGCTGCCACAGAAGTATCTGAGTTGCCCTCAGGCCATAGGAGTGGCAACAACTCTCCTCATAAAGTTTTTGAGAGCATAGCACTCAGTAGTTGTTGTGGGCAGTGTTTGCTTTGCTTTTGTGGGACAGTAGCAGCAAAGTTGTGCTATAGTTGGAGAACTAGATGAAAGTGCTCTCCTTATGATGCTTATCTAATAAAATTGTGCAAGGACATACCTCTCAGTAGAAGTATGTGACAGAGTGAAACACTTCAGCTCTGCAAACTAGCTCAACTAGTCTGTGGTTCTCATTGGTTTAGTAATGTAGATTTAGTAAATGTAATGCTCTTTAATCTTTTCATGCTCGTGGTTTTATCTCGTGTAGTTGAGATTGGATTCCGAAGGTATCTGAGCTTTTTTCCTCTAAAAGACATTGTAAGGTCCAAAAAATTCTGTAATGGCCTTATCCTTCCAAAAAGAGATGTGGCAGCTCAGTCCACATCTAGTCTCTTTTTGTAATTCGGGTTATATTACTGCACAATAAATTTACTCATAATCTTGTCTTTGTAAACTACTGCCATGCCAGAATTTATTGACTAACTTCTTCCACGGCAAATGTAGTTTGCTCTTGCAGTCTCAGTCCATGTCAATCTGTCTTCAAGGTATTTGATTAAATTACAGCATCTCTCAATACAGCAGAATACTGAGTAGGGGTTAGCTTTGTGAATCGCTTAATCTGTCTCTTGCCAGTCAGTATTTCTTCCACAGAAGCTGCGGTATGATCACTTCTCCAGGAGATAGTTCCCTTCCTTTTGTCTTGTTTGCTCCTCAGTATCAGCCTTTGTCTCAGTTTGTCAGCATCTGCGTCGGTTAGGATTATTCAGTTGTCTGCCGTTTTGCTTGTTCTCATCGCAAGCATGCTTTGTGCTCCCCCAGAAGACTCCACCTGCACAGTCCCTAGGCGTTAGGGAGGGAATATGCTCATTTCTACCTGCAGCTGTAGGGGCCTTTAGAAGCACAGAAACGAGCTCGCACCGAGAACGATGCCTGCAGCATTCTGGTAACATTACGATTTCCCACTTTAAACATTGTCACTCCGTGTCTTCATTTCATTTCTTAATTGGGGACAGATCTATTCATGAGAGTTTACGGTGTAAAGTCAGTTCAAGTTACAGAAGTGCCGTGCACATGCTCCAAGCAAGAAACAATAGTTACCACGTACGGTAGCTTGAGAATGAAAGGGGGTTTTTTTATGTTAAGTGGAAATGATTCACTTTGCATAATGTTTCCTCCTTACAGGTAAAATTTCTATCCCTGAGTAGTCTGCCAAAGAGTAAAAATATCAACATTAGTATTTCACAGTTCCCCCATTCCCTTCAGTAGTCAACCAGAAGATCATCTCTGAAGGTTTCCTTTATGAAAGGATGTTAGGTAGGGCTTTTAAAGCCCCCCGGCATAGTAGCTTACAACAGTGCTACGTTATATAGCAGTTTTCTCACAGAATAATTTTAATTCCGTGCGTTAAAAATAGGGTCTACAGCCAGGCTTTTTCAAAAACGAGCCAGCTAAATCTATATTTAGGTGTCTAAATAAGAAACCTACTTTAGGGTAATGAACCACCAACCGGAGATGCAGGTGTTCAGCATCACTGAAAAGTAGGCCCCCTATAGGGGCATGTAAAGACCATACACACCCAGTTTTGATAATATTAGCACTGGGCTGTGTTTCATGCTTTGTTATCAGCACAAATGAAATAGAAACAAAATGTAGGGAATAAGATGTTCATCTCTTTCATGACATTATTTACTGTGGTTTCTTACTTTTACCTGAATGCTTTAAAAAAAAACAAAAGGGACATTTTTACATCAAATGAATTTCCCATGACCTCTTGAATATTTCCTACTCTTCTTTGTCTAAAGGACAAAAAATGCTCTTTACATACCCCGAGTCAATACAATCTGTGCAAAGTCATGTAGATACTCTTGAAATGCTGCCATATTAAACATACTGAATATTCTGAATATTTTTATAAATGCTAAATATCCCAATATATCCATAATTAAGCTTGCTTATCCACAATGAATATGTATCTTAATTTGGAATACACTAAGCAGCATTCAAAGACCTGATTTAGTAGGCATGAATTCGGGGAGCGCACTCCGATTGCTTATACATGGCAAGACAAACGCTGGCTCCCCTTTGGAAGGGTCCCTGTGACCGCGTGTGTCTCAAAGCAGCTGGAGGACACAAAGCAAAGCTCTCCTAAAGCATGGGGTCATTTCAGAGACACTGCCTGATGCTGCAACATTGCAGCCAGAAGCTCAGTTCCCAAGTGCATTCAGTGGCACAGGGAGTCAGTCTCTAGCCTGCTTTTGCAAAATGGTGACAGCAGTGGTAGCAATTTTGTAATACATCTGCCTTGCCTTTAACTTCTTCTGTTGCATTTTTAAGAACATATAAAAACTTGGCCCGCTTCAGGAATATAGGTTATCGTCCATCAGTGCTGTGTCAAACAATACGCTCTAAAAATTTTAAGGGGCAAGTAATTGGGTGTTCAAAAGGCATGATTTACTGGTTAGCAACAAGGAAGAGTTCAGTCTAACTGAGAGTATATATACCTGAAGCATATTTGCAGTGCTGGAGCCAGAGACACCAAGTTCTCTGCCTTTTGTGTGAGTGAAATGAGCAAAACCCCCAAAACTCCAGCCTTTGACCTCTCTGGAAAAATGGCCTTTTACTCATGACAAATCAATTAAAAGCTAAAGCCCAGGGGAAAAAAAAAAAAAAAGAACTGTTGGTATAATGGATATCTCTGGCTGAAGCTTTCCGCATGCCAGAAGGCAGTGATGGTCCTTTTCTGTGAAAGAGCTGTGGACGCCACAGTTCTTGGGCCTCATTCACTGAAAAGAGAGGTGCGCAGTTGGTCCTTTGTGAAAGGGGGTAAACCAGCTTCATTAAGGAGTCCCTAAGCCTTAATTTTCTCCGCTCTAACTATTTTAAAATATTTCTTGTAGCGTTCAATACTCGAGATAGAATAGATGTGAATAGTCAGAATCTGGGGGATAGACAGACTGGAATGAACCACCAGGAGAAATATATATATATATATATATATATATATATATATATATATATATAAAGCAAATATACATATATATATCAAGCAAAGGGGCTTGAGGGAAAGGCTGGGGGTATCTGTTTACCTCTAATCTTTTTATAGACCAGCTACAGTACAGCCCTGCTTGGCCTAAAGCAACTTTAGAGAGAAAGGGAGGAGCAAAAAAACCCCCAAACTAAAACACACACACCCCACCCCCCCAATAAAAACCCACCAGAAAAAACCCAGATTAAAACGTTTTTTAAACCATTAGGTTGGAGTTTCGTTTTTGCATTTGAAATTTTAGCACTGTCTATTAGAAGTCCTATTTATGACATTTGTTCATATGAAATGTCTTGCCCCAGTTCCTTGCAGAGTTTCTTCTAAAGATCATGATTAATAGTTCAGTCCTCATTATTGCAAATGTTATTTTTAAATAGTTATTCTGAGAACAAGAATTCCATTAATCAAAATAATAGATAATGAACAAATAAATGGCAACCTAATTTGTCTCGTTCATACATATGGAGATTATAATGCAAACAATCAAGGAATCATGGAGGCTGCTGTACTGGCATCTGAGTAATATGCACGTACTGTATGTCCGTTAGTTTATGAGCATTATAGACAGGATTAGCAGCTGTAGTTCTTGTCCCAACACTTTCCCCTTGCCAGCAAACTGGAGCAGTATCTGTGCTCCAAACCGATCACTGCGATTTATTTCAATGTCGCGCGATAATCTGTCTCCAGTCTATTAACACACACACAAACTGATTTTTTCCTGTTAACTGGTGAAAAGCCCTAGAAGTTGGTATGAAAGCAGCTTTTGGCATGGAAGCTATAGGTTTCACTTAAAAAAAGATCTGCTGTTTTTCCCCTTTAAAATGCTGTAAGTGAAGAAAGCCTACTTTTTAAAATGGTAAACGTTTCACGTCGGGAAGAATTGAATCCAGCTATGTATCAGCTGCTTCAAAATCTACCCGCTCGGGCCGGTGTGAGTACAAGGGGGTGAGCCACTGGGTGGGTTTTGGCACATGTGAAACTAGGAGCACAGCCGTGCATCAGAGGGTCCTGCCACCCACCCACCCACCCACTGCCCCGGCCCCTCTGAGCCTCCCTGCCAGGTGGGAAGAGGATGGATTACCCCCTTCACAGTCTGTGGGCGGGTGGTGCCTGGACCCACACAGCACGCCTCTGCCGCCCAGCACCCCACAGGCTATCCATCCCAAAAACGCTCCCCTAATTACACCCCTTTTTTCAGTTCTTATGCAAGGAAACTGGGGCGAGGCGCCTGCCATCCCCTCCCCTTCCTCCCTCTCTCCCTTCCTCCCCTGGCTCGGCGAAACCCTGCCACGCTCCCCCGTGTACGTAGAGCTGGTTCGATACAAGACATTTTAATGATGGATGCCTCCTCCTGGAATTGTGGCTCTGTCTCTCAGGCATGATGCAGCCGTGCAAAAATGTAAAGCATCTTTCTTGGTTTACTGCAGGAAATTCAGCATCCAACTAAGGAAGTTTTATCACATCTCTCATTCAGTTACTGTTTCCTACATTTCAAATATACTGCCGTCTGTACAGCAGCTTTTTTTTTCTTTAATTTTGTTGCAAATCTTTCCGACTTAAACCAAACTTTGACTGGTAAATGTCATGAATCTCGGGCCAGGTTTAATTAGGAATTTTCTAAATCTATTAACAAAAGAGATGCACTTAATACATTATGTCAACCAGAGCTGGGCTTTCTTTAGCTATTTCGAGGGCTGCCATAGGCACAGCTTGAAACTTGCTTGGATTTTACATGGGTGCTGTATTTTATGTTTCATTAATTTAAAATGGTCTGTTTCACTTCATCAAGACTTTAGCTTAAGGATAATGCATTTATGTAAGATTAATCTTGCCATGTTGTTTTAGGATCAGGATTGTATACTGCATTGTTCCGACAGTGATGTTCTAAATGTCATTTTAAAGCTTTTCTTGGGAGCTGCAGGCTCCCACTTATTCATGATGTTATCTTTAATTTCACTTGATTTTAGAATATCCCTGCTATTTTTTTCAACATGGTAATAATTATTCATGAAAACTGGCTAAAAAAATAAAAGAAAGATGACAAGGGGGAGAAAAAAGCTGCCTTAGCGTTTGACAGACCTGCCCAAGAATTCAGTTTTTCTTCTTTTAGATGCCTGTGTGACCTCAAACTTCAGCCTTTTTAAAACGCTGATCTCCTTATGAATCCCTTTTGGCTAGCTCAAAATTCTGCTTTTTGGAGGCCTCTTCTTCCCCTCCTTTTTCTCAGCCCTCTCTGAACTGCTCCATCAGACGCTATTACTTGCTCTTTTAGTCCATCAGGGACTTTATATTGGCCTGACACACTTTGTCTTGCTGGAGATGATTAAAAAAAAAAAAACCCAAAAATTCTGATGCAGTGGGCCAAAATGAATGTACGTGATGCCAATAAAGGGTAATGAACACCAGCAGGGCTTGCTGGAGGGGTTGCGCGTGGGAGCAGAGGCGAGAATGAGCTTTTTCCCTGTGTCGTCCTTGCAGGGGAGAGACCATGGCGGTGCAGAGGTCGCCCACACACTGCCAATCCGGAAGGGAACCTAGAGCCCCGGCGGAGGAGCCCCCGTGCCAGCGGCCCCCACCCCGACGGGCAGCGCCGGCAGCCCCCCGCGCAGCCGCCCCGCGCCCCGGCGGCTGCAGAGCAGCCTCCCTGCCAGCCATCGCCTCGCCCGGAGCCGCTGCGCGAGGCTGAAACCAGTGCTCTGCGAGGAGGGGGGGGGCCTCTGCGCTGTTAATCATTTTAAAATAAATGAAGATGCTACACAAGATATATATAAATTGACGTACTAATCAGTCCCACGGTTCCTTATTTCCTTTATAATAAACAGTGGAGTTGGCAAGCACTGTGGCAGCACAAGGCATCTATATTAATCAAGAGAAGTTTGAGACACTGGAAAAATTAAACTTTATGTGATTTGGACAGCATGAAGAAGTTAAGCACTGTAACAAAAACCTCCCTGATGCTCACAATGACTATTTGATACATTTGAAAAACAGCAGTGGATTCGAGGGCTGGAAAAGTATTAATTAATGAAACTGCCACTGCCTGTCACGCTGAAAAGCAAATTAAAAAAAAAAAAATAAAAAAAAAAAAACAGAGGGAGAAGGGGGGTACGGGGAAAAGGTGGCATTCGGTGCTGAGAAAGCAATGCTTGATGAAGGATTAAAGGGACTAAAGAGAAAGACCATCATTCTGCAATGGTTTGTTTCATTACAGTTTGGGGACCACTTGCATTTCTAGTGCTCTTGCTCTTGACTGCGCACCATTAATAGTATGTGAATATGGAAATTGAAACACTTCAGAGAAAAGCTTCTATTCGGCTTTGGAAGAGAAAAGCTAGTCGAACACTAAGAAAAAAAAAAAAACAGGCTTCTGTGTTTTACTCTCAGGACCTTTTTTTGTAACAGGGCTACTTTCTTCGACCTGATCACAAAGGAAGTCTTCACATTTAAAAAAAAAATATTAATAAAACACTCAGCTGTCTATCGCCGCTGATCTGTACGTTTAGAAGAGAAAAGGTGTCACTGAACAAGTTCAGGCAGCCTTGGGCCCGTGAAGTACTCTCAGCTCCTGCATTTGGTTCACCAGGTTCACTGCTCCTCCCTGGGCCCGGTGACGTTTTGGAAAGACGAGGAACTTCTTTTGTGGTGGCAGGTTAATGTTCATATAAATGTGTCATGTCTTGTACTTGGTGATCACTGGTGGTGTTAGGAAAAAAAAAAGAAAAAAAAAAGCTTTATATACCTCTTCTACAGTAACTCTTTAACTGCAAGTTTTCAAGGTGGGGTTGTGGCACATAACAGGTTGTTAAACCATGCAGTGTAAGCAATTAAAAATGTATTCCACAGATATAAATATTTTCTTTTCTTATTGCTGTGACACTATGTGTGATGGTAATATTTCTGAGAGTTTCAGATTTTGCACATATAATTTTATGCATTATCAAAAGTTACTGCTGCCTTGAAAGAAAATGTTCTGTGAAAATTTTTGCAAAAGCTTTACTAGTTTTTTTTTAAATTGTAACATTTTGTAAAGGCAGGAAATGGATTAAAAAAAAAAAACCTAGCATGCTAAATATATTTTTCAAAAAAGCAATAATTTTACATGTACAGAAATGATGCTAACCTTTAATACAGGTGAGAGCAACAGTTTACTTAATACGATAATGGAATAGTGCTGTTTTTGTAGAAATGGGCTTCTGACACAGATTTGTTTAAAAAAAAAAAAAAAAACAAAAACCAGAAAAAACCTTAAAGCGTGATCTTTCTGTTCTAACAGTTTTGGCGGGCGGGGGGTTGCTTTTTTAAAAAAATCTAGTCAGTAATTGGTTCTGGATATTACTTGTTACTTGTTTTAAATTACTTGACAGTTTTTGTTACTTCGCAACACTTGCAACAATGCAAATTAACTTTCTTATGTATTTTTTTTAAACTAGTTTTTCCTTATGCTATTGCACCAGATGTATACCAGAATTCTCTGTAAGTCTCAGTGTAGTTAGGAACGTCTGTGCAAATACTTACAAGTGACTGTAATTAACTGTTCTGTGAAGTTATTTTGAGGGAGGTCGCATAGACACATTCCATTGTACACCAGAAAAAAAAAAAAAAAAAGAAAAAAGAAAAAAAGAAAAAATGAAATATTTTGCTGTGTTGCTTACATGATTATCATTTTGGGTTTGCACTAGCTTTCTCAATTTGTTTTGTTTTTGGGGTTTGTTTGGGTTTTTTGTTTCTCTTTTGTTTTGTTGCTTTTCTGAGTCATATTTTCCATGAGTGAAAGTAATGCAGTTCAGGAATGCACAAAAGCTAGTTGCTTAGCCTATTTGTTTGTGTTTTAGTTATTAAAAGCTCTTCTGTACCCAAAATGGCACAAAAGTGTAGTGTACATTTGTAATTTCTCTTTTTTTAATTGTATTTTTTTTTTTTTTGCAAGCTGATCTAGAAAATCTCAGTTAATATTTAGAGCCAAAAGCTTTTTTCTGGAGCTTTTCTTCCAGAATCTCTGACAGAGAAGCTAGTGCTGTCACTGCCATTACCAGGGTACTAATCAGCAAAGTTTACAATCATAATTTAGCTCCATGAAGAACAACAGTAGGGGAAATCAGTTTAAATAATTATATGCTGTGTATAGCACAGAAATGAGACTTTCACTTAATTAAATGAGAAATAAGAGTGGGTGGGGGAAAGCCAACTTTAAAGACCATCTGTTTTCAGAAGCAAATCCCACAATTTCTTTTTTCTTCTTTATCATTGTATTGTATTGATTTGTTATTTTAGTTAGGCCATAGTATTTAAAATGAGTTGTGTTCCTTATTTATTTAGTCAATGGGCTTTGATCAGCTCTTTTAAGCAACGTGATAACTTTTTTTGGCATGACACACTCCTGTAAAGCCCTTTTATGACTGTTACAGGGACTTTCTACTACCTCTACCAATCTACTGTTTCTTCTTCTTAACAGGTTTTTATGGTGTTGCAAGTCTAATGTAACTTAGACAATAAAGGGTTTGATTATCTACGCTGCAGATTCTCCGTGTATCTGCCATCTCGCTCTCTCTTTCTCTCTCCCTCTCTGGTTTTTGTGCGGTTTATTACAGCTAAAGTGCAGAAGACCTTTTTATTCTAGCTAAAGTGAAAGAAGACCTTCTTTGCCAGCGTATTTTTGTATCCTGAATGTTGTGCACTGACCGAAAGTCAAACTTGGAGAAACCTTTTCCACGGAACTAATCAGTTACTACATTGCCATCATGCTGTTTGCATTCTTGAAATTCCTTCTGTCAGAAATGCTATGAATAAATCGGTACATACTGCAAAACAGAAAGCAAATTAGAAAGCCAAAACAGTTTTTAGTTTTGTATTTCAAAGCCACTTAAAGTCCTTAGTGAACAGCCTTAGCGTAAATTGCCACCCCCATCCTATAGAAGACTCTGCTTATATGAAAACAGCTAGTTAAGAAAATTATCCTTTGGGAAATAGCATCTTCTTGTTGGTCCAAAAAAGTGTTCTGCTATTAACAGACTGTCAGATAAAAATGTCACTGGAAGGACTTCCAGGCATTGACATCATGCACATTTTGTGGTGATCCCTGTAAACGTGTTGCCGCCTTCTAGTACTTTGTGGCGCTGCATGTTGTGGACCACATGCGTACGTTTGTTGCGCTGGATGCGTCAGAGCGTGCATGATGTTTTGAGCCGTTCCACAAAATTGTGTCATTCCAGCGGGAGTGCGTCCCCGTGTTTGCTCATTTTCATGCTCAAAGGGTTCGTGACCAGGCCTGTGTTTGGTTTTGTCCTCCTTCCTTGCTGTATTCCCATGCTGGGCTACTTAGAGCATATCTCAGCAGCTTCAACAGGAGTGCTAGAATTCATTGACACATTTGGGGATTGCTCCTTGAAAAACCAATCTGTCATGAGAAGAGCTGGAACAAAGAAAGAGGTAACTTCCTTATTAGGTTCTTGGTACATAAAATGTGTTGGGTTAAAAGTAGGAAAGGTTGCATTTTATGTCAAGTCAAATATCCTGCTCCCCCTGCAAGCCAGTATTTTTAAGCCATCAGTTCTGTGCAAAGCACAGAATTGCAAAGAGTCCTCTTCCCTCGTGCTCTCTCCTTTCTCTTGCGCTGTGCTTGACAACCCTGTACTTCAGGGCAATCCAACGTTTGAAGGCAAGGCTCACATGGATTCACTGGGAGCTTCTAGGTAAGGAGTGCTTGCTTCATCCCAACGGTCAGAGAGTAACTCAAATGAAATAGAGTACATTAATATATATAAAAATTCCTTCCACTTTAGTTTTTCATTACAAATTATGAAATGACTGTTTCTGTAGTAGCCAGGGGTGCAAAACAGTTGAAGATCAGTGAAAGCATAGACATACTCCCCTATTAAATAGACGTACTCCCCTATTAACTGCTTTCTGTGGGGCTGCATGTATGCTGGCATTCTTGAGAGGGACTATAACCATGTGTTGACATCCTTAGCAGTCTTAAGGTAGACAGTAGCTGTTAGAGATTTATTTATGCCTATATTTTTTTCTTCATGTTCATTACTGCTTCTTTTCGGAGAAAGAAAAAAAAACCCAACCCTAAACCCCAGAAAAAATTGCCTTTCATTCGAGGCTGGTGAGCAAAGTGCAAACCATAGATGGAAGAAAAAAAAAATCCGTTTGTGCTGGTTATAAACAAGTATTTCCAGCTGATCACCTGTTACTAGTCAAAATGAGGGATACACTTTCTATTGAGAGAGAAAAAGATGTTGTGTTGGGAGCAGGAAGAAGGCGTGGAACAGGGGATCGTTTTGTGGCTTGGGTAAAGGGATCAAGGGCATTAACATAACCCAGCTCTTTGGGTTTGAGTACTGAGGTGGATGTTGCCAATAGGACCATAAGAAAGATGGAGAAAGCCTCTGAAAGAGGCCAGGTTTTGACCCTCTGAAATTCAAGTAAGTAGACAGAATGCAGTGTCTGAGAAAGGCTAAAGCTGAGACAGGACCAAGGAAAAGCCAGGAGTGGAGCGAGAGGTTTGGAGGAGAATCACCAAAGAGTGGAAATGTTGCCAAAAAGGGCAAAGTCAACAGTATGAGAGACCAAAAGGATGTGCAGATGGAGCAGAAACTCTGAAACCTAACCGGAAGAGGTCTGTCTGTGGCCATTGCAAAGGGCTTCCGTTGGGATGAAAGGGAGGAGGGATATGCAGGCAGCTTCTGGGCAGATGGATTGGAAACGCCAGAAAATAAGCATGTAATTTAAACTCAGTGAATCGTCTTATTCTACAAAAATGTTCTTTTGTGGCATAAGCCTGAATGATGTTCTGACAGAAAATAGGGGAATGCCTTTTTGGATCTTTACTCTCTTGACTGATGGGTGAACCAGAGTTAGGACTGTAATTATGAGTAGTTGAGGCAGGACTGAAGGGTCTCTCTAATACCCAAGGGGTTTTGAAAAGCATATTGCTCTTTTCAAGAAACAAGCAGACTCTGATTAGCCCTAAGCAGGAGGGGAGAAAAAAACCAAGGCAGGCAAGAAGGCATAGTGTTTTAGGCAGATGCTGAACTGGAGCAATCCTTTGAGGATGCTAGAGGGTACATTCAGATAGCATTCTCTAATACAGAATATTTTAAGATGCCTTGTAGTATGCTGGATAAAAGAGCTGGGGATGCTCAAAGCTGCTAAGAAAAAAATGTCCGATATTAAGATGGCTTCTTCAGACACTTGGCTGGCTCTCTCAGATGGCTTGATTTGTTTGTTCCTGTGTCATCAGTGTTATCTACAAAGGTGAGTTACTTGTCAAGAGTTTAGAAAATGTGAGGTACCCATGTTCGCTTTCTGTAAGTGAAAATCTCTGCATGTCATATTTCATCATCATCAACCCAAGTACCACAGGAACCTTAGAAGATTTTTCTAAGCAGAGAAGAAAGATTTATTTATCTTCTAAATACCCAGTTTTCTGGTATGACATAAAATAAAAGGGACACTGGCCCTCCAGTTCATCTTACTCCCAGAATTCAACTTACTTTTCTGGGACATGGGAAGTGTTGTGGCTTGCCTGGGACAACTAACAAGCCACTAATGGTTTTGGAGACCTACAGTTTGCCAGAGGATGCTGGAGCAGTGCTCTGATAAACACACTTCCGCTAGGGATCTCCCTTGGTGAAGGTAGGTCACGAAGTGAACCATTTCTTGCTTTTACCACAAGTTTTCGCGAGAGTCATGCTAATGCTGCAGGGACACTGTGTCTGTTCTTCCAGATGGGAGCCAGTGGTGGGAAGTCACTGTGGTCAGCTCACCCATGGAGGACCATGGACTTAAATGGTAACCGGTTTGCTGGCTACTGCTTTCCTAAATTTTGCTTCTTCATGTGTTCCTCTCCTCCTCCCTCAGAAAGCACAGATGCAGGTGGTTGGTTACACCATGGAGGAGGTGATATCTCCAGAGCAGTGGTGGGAGCAGGCAGCTGGGAAGAGTTTCTGTCAGCAAGAAGTCCACATCAGGGGCTCGCCGAGAGTCCTGTCCCCTCTGCTGGGCTTTCCTCCCCACCTCTCCTGTCAAACGGCAAATCAGTTGTTGTGTGGCCGTGCTCCCAAGAATGTGCAAAAGCCTGCTGTGGATATGGGAATGGTTGTTTTTTCCCAAGTTTTTTTCTTTTCAAATATTGACAGGGTAGAGATCATCCCTGGTCTGCCTTGTTAGAGAGACATCCTGGAGGAAGCCTAGTGCATATGCGATATTAAGCACGTTTTATATCCATAGGAATGGTAGATCTACTAGCAGGCTCTAGAAAGTGGAATTATGTGGAAATTTTCTCAGGTGCTTGGTCTCTGGTTGCTTACCACCCTTGCCTTGAGAGGGCAAGGCTGCCTGCTGCTACTGGCCCTGGGCTGGCATTGGGGTGGTGAGGGGGTGACATGCACTTGCTGCTTCCCTGGCAGTGACACACATGCATGGCTCCTTTCCCTGACCCGCTTGCTTCCCTGGCTCACAGCCAGCAAGCAGGGGGAAGCTCTGCTCACTCATGTCCCATGAGCCGCATCCACCAGGACAGAGCCATGAAAGGAATCGGGACTGGTCTGGGCCCTGCCATTGGGGAGGGTGTCTCTGCTTTGGCACAGCTGTATTTAGGATTTTTTTTTTTTGTTTTGCACCAACCATGCAATGGGAGCAGCCCAGGAGCCAGCAGCCCCGAGCTCCTTTAGCTGGGAAGGTGTTCCAGCCCTCCCTGGAGGACCCTGCATGTGATGAGCAACTGAGACTCTCGGCAGTGATTTCTGGAAAGGCTCATTCCAACTATATGTTCACCTTCTGCAAGTAAGGGCTCCCTAGCATTCCGCCAGGGGTCATTTATGGGCAGAAGTGAATTGCAAGAAGCCTGTAGGAACTTCCTGAGCTAGGTTGACCACAGTACTAGGCTTAAATCCAAGCAGACCCAAGGGAAATTCCAGTGAATTCACCATTCGTTATTGCTGAAGATAATCTGATGGGTGATTTTGTAGATCTGGTTCTTTGTTCAGTGTTGGATGTGATGTTTGACAAAGCAATTTGCCAGTTATAGTGTTGAGGGTAGGGGGAAGGACAGGTAGTGAGCAAGTGTCAAAAATGACATAGGCTTTTCACTTGCTGCTGGAGAGGCTGATGATTTACTTCACAGCACACTGTTTATGGGCTACTCCATTTCCTACGCTGCCCCTGGAAGTTTTAATGCTTTCAAGGTTAGAAGCATCTAAGGAATTCCCTGCAAAGTTACTTAAGTTATTTTTATTTTGTCTCCTCTGACAGCACACGATGTGAGAAATTACATGGCTTTTAAGGTGAGGCAAGTAGAAGGGGAATAGTCCAAGTGGCAGCAGTGTTGCTGTCCTAAACTGCTACTTATTCAGAGCATGACATTAAATTATTTGGTAACTGAGTTCGTTCTGCTTTGCATTGGTTCTGTTAAATAAACACTGGCTTCAAAATGAAGCACAGCTGGAGGCATCATTAAACCCACCTGAATTTTGCTTCTCAAGTTGTATTTTCTGAGTATTTTGCAGAAAATGAGTCTTTTTAAGACTTTGAGAGTTTTTAGAAAAAGAAAAACAAGCTCCTAAGTTTAGAGAAATTATTTTGGTTGTAACCAGAATTACAGTGCTTCAGGAATTTGAACTTGGAAGAAACAGGTGAGCGCTGAGGTGGCATGGGAAGAAGCACCAAGGTTGTTGACTTGGCCACATTATTACTAAGGCTAGTTCAGTAAATGTGACTCCAGGGAGTACAGGTGCCTTGGGGGGCCTCCTCTGATAATTTTTCATACTACTTTTGGCAGAATAATTTTCTTTGTAAGATTACAGTTTCCTTTATTGTATAAAGGGTCTCTTAGGTAGGTCTCTGTCTGTGCAGTATGGTAAGAGACATTTCCTGATGCGAAAGCTGCATGTGGGTTGCCATGCAGAAGTGACTCTGAGCTGGGTTTGAGGGCAAATTCACCCTCTGCCCACCTCACTTACCTGCTTGAATGCCTTTAAGCTGCCTGCGAGGCAAACTAGTTGCCTCACTGAGACGTGAAGTGCAATGCACAGGGGACACGTGCAGTGCTCTAAAGGCATTACCTGCCATGGGGATGGGCCCTGGCACTCTTGGTTTCAGTCAGTCTGCCCTGAACTTCTGCTCTTACTGCAACCAAGATATGAAACAAATAGTGCTGGCTGGGTGGTGGACATTGCTTGCCACAAGGGCAGGTGGGATGTGTAGGCAGTCTGGCTTCAGACTGAGCCCAGGCTGCCTACCAGGGCAAGTTAGAAGTGAGAGAGCAGGATTTCACAGCTCAGGTAAATGCACTGGCGTGTAGGAAGGCTATGGAGGAGCCTCACCCCGCACAGCTCCTTACACAGTACGGTATGCTAAGCTACAGACAGCAGGGAGTGTGTAAAGGACGTGGTGACAACCTCTCCACTGGGCCAGTACAAAGGAAGAGTAGCTGCTCACTGCCCTATTGCCATCTGTAAAGAAAGATGTTGTGTCCTTTTTATGCTTCCAAAAGATGCTCTAACAGGAGGACGTTGAGCTGAGGGTCTGTAGAGGCAGAAGAACTTTACAGTCTTAACCTGCCCAGGTAATGATGTGGAAGGTTTGGTACTGTGCTGTTTCTATAGATCCTTGAATTGTTTTTAATTATTCTTTCTGTCCGTGGGTCCATGTCACTTTTGTACCATTGGAAGGCTGCAAGCTCTTTCTGAGAAGAGACTGAAAGCCTTTGGAGTTCTCTCCATCCTTCACCAACCTGGAAAAAGGGCAAACTACTCTTCCCCACCTGTGTGTATCAGAAGCAACTGCATTAACATCAGTGGGATTTTTTGCGTAGTGGCATGGCTGACTGTGAGGACAAATTTGACCTCCACTCAATGATGCAGGGAAACTTGATACCTGCCTATTTGGATAGTTATTTTATGAAGGGAAGGGGTTAGAACAGGGATTGCAGGATGATCTCAAAATGGTCCTGCTCTCTACCCACATTTGGGGAAACTGTGACACCAGTCCTAAAGCCAAACCCTAGTTAAATCAAGAGATTAGTGTGAAGCTGATGTCGTACATTAGCTCATAATGTTTTAACTGAAGTTTCTTCTTTTGGCAAGAAACCCAGCTTTTAAAAAAAAAAAAAACACACAACAACAAAAAACTTGCAATAAAGTAGTCTGAGAAGATGGAGGTAAACAGGTGTAGTTGTCCCAGTGAATCAATTGTGAAGAAGCAATGAAAATGATACTTAATATACTTTAAAAGATTTGGCTTTAGTATGGAAATGATACCAGTTGAAGTGAAAGCAATACTATCTACGTGGGAAAGTGGCGTTGAAATATTCTTTCTTTCTGCCGCCTTTTGTCAATAAGAGAGGCTTGAATTATGCATTAGCAAGCTATAGAGTTATGGAAGATAATACAGCAAGGTTATGAACCCAGAACAAAAGAAGGGGAAACTAGGTTCAACTTGGTAATATATCACTTGGAACATATATAAATGGTTATAATGCTTTGCACATTATAAAGACAGTAGGCACATATTTAAATGAGAACAGAGCCATTGCTTCAAGATTTTCTTCAAATATTAATTTGGGCATTGTAATTAGTTCTTCTTGGGAAGCCTTGCAATGTTCAGTATGTTTAGAGTTTTGTGGAGTATTCTAGAAAATGACTCTTAAGTAGATGTACTTGAGATGTAGGATTTTACATAGATATCAATTTGTATTCACATAAATGAAATTTTGAATCGCTGGCTGTGAATAGTCATCTCTTGAAATGGGAGCGATCTTTGGACAGAGATGGCCAAAGCAATACTAATTCTAAATACCAAATATTTGGAGGAGAAACCATAAGCAAAAAATTATTCACAGCATTTTTTTTTTACATCATTAATTTTTTTATAATGTGCTTTGCTCCCTAAATTGACAAAGAGAAAGGGAAGCAAAATCCATCAGCTAGTCGATTTGCTATCTGCTGGTAGTTATGAAATGGTGCATTTCTGCCAAGCCTTCCCCCTGAGTGGCGTCCAGCCGCTGTTACCCGCTGGGTGCTGGTGCTTCTTCCAACCTTGGCGTCCACCCCAGCCCATGAGGCCTCGTCTGCCCCTGCCTGTGCAGGGTACTCATCTGCAGTGGTGGGGGGAACAGAGAAGCCTGCACTTAAGCCTGACCTCAGCAGCTCCAGGTATAGTTGTTACGTTGCTTTGTATATATACAGGAGGTGCACCGTTCCCAGGTCAGTTTTGTTGGGAGCTAGCACGCTTGCTTTCCAGTTCTTGCAGATGGAGCGGCACAGGGCCGGGGGACATATGGGGTGACAAAACTGCCATCGAAACCGTGTTTCCCATTGATCAGTGGGATGATTCAGCTGGTGCTTCTCTGGGCCCCCAGACACAGGATGGCCCCAAGAATTTCTGCAAAGTTGGCTTCGAGGCCCTTGCCTGCCCCACCATGAGTGGCACTTGGGCTTGGGCTGACGCTAGAGCTGGGTCCACTGAAGTCCTTCTTCTTACTGACATGGGCCAGATTCACTTCACAGCCAGTATGGAGCAGGGAGGCTGCCGTAGGCCTGTCGAGATACGGCCTTTCCCTTTCTTGCTCAGCTTTGCAGGCAGGTAGGAGCCTGGCTCCCTTGGTCCTCCATGCAGGGCTATGGCCACCTCCAGTCCTCACTCTGTCGCTGCCTGCAGGTGCACACACGGCCACCTCCTGCTCCCAGAAGTGCTCTACTGCTGAGGTTGTCTGCCCTCATCCTGCAGAGTAGGGAAAAATGATTGCAGGTTTTTGTTGCTCTTGCTAATAATGTAGCTAATTTTATTTTTTTTTTTTTAAATAGGATTTTGGACAGAGATCAAGTAGAGAAAAGTTAACTATAACAGTTTTGATTTGGGTTGGTTTTTTTTTTAAGATAATTATGGACTTTGAAAACAAGGTCTTCCGATGGCTGAAGCTGTTTACTAAATCAATGAGAGCCATCTGATGTGCACTTGCAGTTCCCTGAGCTGTATCATTAAACAAGTATAAGTTAACCAACATTCAGTCCACTGTTATTTGCTTTTAATCACTGCTGAGGAGCTGCTTAAGAAAACTCTTGGGAAAAGCAAACCATTTCTTGAAGAGAGGAATAAGGAGTCCAAGGTAAGCATTTACCACTTGCCAAGAATCTTTAGATCCATTTAGTGTCTCATTATTTGGTGAATAAACCACCTGGCATTGCTTAGAAAAACATCAGTATAAGTCCTTTCCAAGACAGACCTAATTGTATAGCAGTGTGTGGCTATTATTTTCTTCCATACCCAATCTGAGACTGGGAGCACATGCCATATAGTTTCATTCTCTTTTCATTTCAAAAACAATGTCCTTAAAAAATGAATAATTGTGGGGAAATGGTACTGTGTTTGGCTACTCACGCTAACTGCCTTGTTTAAGAAAGATGCCAGCTGAACCCTTACAAAAGAAGTAAAAATACACACACTTGCCCCAGCATTATTGTGCTCTGCAATGAATGGTTATGATGAGGAAAACAGAGGAGACTTTGTTTTTGTCCTTTATGCAGTTACTTGTCGGGCTCATGGATGAGGGCTCCATCACCTTGAATTAGTCACCAAGAAGCCTCTCATTTTCTTCCTTGTTGTTACAGTTATAGACTCCCATGCACATAATCATGAAGATTGCAGCTCTTGGTTACGAGAGGAGAGATAATTCCTGACATTGGTTGTTCCCACTACCTGCAAATTCTGGAAACCGACTCTGAAGAGTGTTCGGTGGGAGCTGCTTGGGATGTTGCAGGGATATACATACAGTTCCTTAATTTTATTTAGCTGAGGGACTACTGCATATTGCACTAGGCACAGAGACTTTTTAAATTTGGGTTTCAATCCTGAGCATATGGTGCACTGCCAGTAATTAAGCCTGACAGTCATGGATGCACAGATCACTTTGAGTAAGCGATTTCCACTTGGAAAGAACAATGTCTCGGGGCCACCTGAGGAAAGAGGTAAATGCATCCTTACCCTTATTGTATAGCCAATACCAGTAAAGAGCATAGCAGGGCTGAGTTCTCAGGTACTGATGTCCTGCAGGTGCAAAGGTCACAACTTCATCCAGCTGTTGGCTTCTCCTTGTGCCTATCTCCTTGTTGCTGAGGTGTATCTCCCACCAGTTGCTTTTTGGTAAGCTTCTGGTTTCAGGCAGACTCTGGGAGAATTGAGAAATTGTGACCTCTGGAGGGTTGATGGCTTTTTCCTGACTATTGCTAGCTGCTGTGGTACACAATGTCCTCTGGAGCTTGGAGTGGATGCGGAATAGAAAGCATGAGAACATACAGCCTGTGCAACCTCAGGGTGCACTGTCTTTGGTGCCAGTGTCCATCCATGAAAGGCTGGTGCTAATTTTATTGCTACACAGCCCGGATCATGTTACAATTTTCATAAGATTTTTAGAATTTTCAAACTCTTGGAAAATTTGTCAGTTTAACAGAAGTAACGTTTGGTCCATAAAATGTAACACAGCTTAAAAAAACAAAGGGCAGTGAGGATCCAGATGGTTTCTGGGTAGAAAGTCATTCATAACTTGGGTGGTTTCAGACCACTTTTGGGTATCCTGTAGGCTGAGGAAAAAAGCTGCTGCTGCTTTCCATAAAAGTAGGATCCTGTCCTTGCTCTTCATTTCCACTACTTATTATTTTTACCACATTCATATTTTTATATTTTGCTTTTGGAAGACACAGGAACAGAATGATACTCCCTTTCCCCTGATCTCACTGATTATCTAGCATAAATCTCCCTTTATAATCTTATCACTGGGCAATTCAGTTATTTTAAATGTGAGCCTTCTTGCCCACTAATCAGTTCATTTTCAGGTTTTTAAAAGCGCTGTTTCATAATCCTGCACATTCCAATTGCTTCTGAGTGTCCAGCCCAGCTCTGCCTTCACTTATCCCTTTCTCCTTCCTTTCTGACAAGGCAGGCTCTTTCTCTCGCTCACAGTCTTCGCATTCCTTCCAAGTTGATGCACATAGTCATTTGTAATCAAGGCTGTAAATTGTATTTAAAGCTGTACTCCACTACCCATGGATATTTGGATCATAAATGAGAGTATTGTCCTGCCTGTACTCTCACTTATTCTTTCAGCCGTAATAGATCCTTTCATTTGTGCTCAATTAGCTTTTCCACTCCTGCATTCAGACCCTGAAAGTTTCCACTCTTTTCTTCAGGTCTTGAATACTGATGGTGTGGCCACTTTTGCCCCTACCCCATAATTTGTTTAGCTCTGTTGTGCTGCAGATTTCACTGAATATGGTTTGCTTGTTTTGACAAGTCCAAACACCATGACTATATTGTGCCATAATATAAAAAACGTTCCTTTTAATTATTGTTGGGGTGCCACGGCTCTGGGATGGATGGACCTCTTAGGCTTTTATGTCTCCAGGTTGAACGTAACCAGAATGTTTCTAGAAGACTGGTTTGGGGTTGTTTTTTTTTTTTTTTTAACTGTGATAGAGCAGTGAGCCAAGTCACAGCAATCATGTGTCAGGAAGAGTCATTTTTAGAACAGCACCCCACAGCGTGCAAGTACACAGAGTCCTCTTCCTCTTGCTGCAGCGCCCTTACGCTGAGGCGCGCGATCCAGCCCGGTGCCATCCCCGGCCCCTTCCAGCGCCCACGCTGCCCTCCTGGTCCAGGGCAGTAAAACCTTGGTGGTGCCGCTGGCTGCTCCTCGTTAGGTGCTACGGCTCCCCTGGGACTTCAGCCTGAGGCAAAATATGTGGTTCCTAATATTGGTAACGATTTTTCCTGTTGCCGGCGCAGCTTTTCATATTTGCTGACATCTCCGAAGGTGGAATTAGAGTCTTCTTGTGAGCAAGTGTTTCCTTTTCCCTTCACATTTCCACCTCTTGTTTTTGTTTCTTTTTTTTTTCCTCTTTGTTTTCTGAGAAGGAAAAAAGCAAAACTTGGAGAAAATTAGCTAGCTTCCTTTCCTTGCTTAGTACTACAAAATGTGCACATGCTTTTCCAGTGTGATCAGACAGGTTTTATTTCTCATTTCATAAATGTGGGCTGTTTGTTGTTTTTTTGTTTGTTTTTTTTTTAATTGATGTTCATTTCTGCTTTGAAAGTATTTTTAGGGGAATTCTCCTTCACTTTGAACAAAGCTGGCATGTTTAAATAAGTGTTTCTCTTCTGTACGGAGCCCTGGGATAATGTTGCAGGCAGGGTAATTGATGTTTAATTAAAACTAACATCTCAGAAATTATTTTGTGATCATCTTCCCCTTGGAAGACCATTGTGACCCTTCTTTCCAGGACTGTCCATGTGTGGAGGGAGAATCTATTTGTATTCTGTTTTGGATGAAGTTTGTCCTTAATATTTGTGAATGTTTTTAATAGGTTTAAACTGAATATGACAGAGGAGCTGATCTCTAGTTTATTTCTCTTGCTATAGGTAGGCATCCCTGAGTTTCCCTAAATTTTCCTCTAAAGGTTTCCTACCCTGGGATACTCTAGAATTAAAAAATACAATTTAAAAAATCCATATCTCTGACAGGCTAAAATGAAGAGTGTTTCACTTTGTGTGTAAGTGCACAAAAACCAGGGAGGGAGCAGGACAAAGGCAGAGGAAGTGTTAGGATATTCATCCGGGATGTGAATCTGAAAGCAAGCCAGGAAAATACACCAGCTAGTAAGACCTTTCTTGACCTGCATTTGGTGGGGAGGATTTAGGGAAAGAACTCTGTCCCTAAATCTCACCAGTAAGAGATGAGAAATTTAAGTAATAAAGTATCATCCTTGGCGCTTTACATCAGGGGCACCAGATCTTGTTGGACAGAACTTTCTAGAGCAGTCAACTCTAACATTAACCCCTTCGTGAACATCAACTGTAGCTAGATTGTCTTTTCATATTTACGGATATCCAAAATATGAGCTTTTTTTTTTTTCTTTTTTTTTCTTTCTTTCCTTTCCCCCAGTTAGAATGGACTTGAAAACTCCCCCAGACCTCACTTATTTGATACGTTTCATTTGACAGCTCTGAAATGTTTAATTTTCGTGAATCCACAATCTTCATAGATCCCCAAAGAGACCTATATAACTAACAAAAACATGGTATAGCTATTCAAAGCCTTTATATATGTATGTATAAAAATCTCAGCTGCCATTCTTTTCTGTAGACACCTTTCTCATTGTGGGACCCTACTCATCTATACAGAAAACGCAATCTGAAACCCTATCATTTCCTCCTGAAAGAAGGGTCAGTGTGTGCCTCTGCTGATACGGATTTTTCCACATAAACTGACCTTGTGCAGCATTTCTACTTAGTGAATTAAACCAGTGGAGAGAGCCAGCCGTGTACAAGTCTCAGTGGCCTCATTTTATTATACGCACTTTAAGGATAGACTGTTAAGGAGGAACATTGCTTGGATGATGGTGAAGAGTGATTCAGGCAGACAAAGCACAATGGAATTGCTCGATTCGTATCCCGATCTGCAGAATTCCATGACTGCATGTCCTGTGCTATCCTCCCTCTTCATACATCTGTACCCTGCACATACCATTATATCTCATGTCCAGAGTTACTGCCATTTGTATATCATACAGCAGTCATGACATCTAATATTGCTATCAATATATTATTTTTCTGTGGTTTTATTTTGGGTTTGGACATTGTCTGAGCTTCAGACTCCTGACAGCAGGGAACGATTCCCTCTTCTCAGTCCAGAAAGTCACCATCCTTCACCTTGACACACATGTACCAACGTTAAAATCGTTGGTGACATCCTACCACACTCCAGTGAGGTAGCTCGTTTTGAACACAGATATGGATTTCTATGGTTTTTTTATTCCTTTGCATCCCAAGTTCTTCACAGTTTAAGGATGGGCTGAGAGGGAGGTAGACAGAGGTCAGGGAAAGAGAACACTGGAAGGAAAATGCAATGCAAATCAACAAGCATCATTATCAGCCGTGTGCCAGAAGTGCATTAGAGGGACTTGGATGTAAGGAAGTCTGAGCCTGGCTGGTGATATGGAAGAAAGGATCTCTTTTTTGGGAAGTGGTCAAACATGGGAGGAAAAACAAAGTGATCCATTCCTGGTGGCTCCTGTGCTGTTTGAAAGCACTCTCATGCCTGTTCCCTTTGGTATATGTCCTTTGGCCATCTTCCAAACTGGAATTGCCTGGAAGCAAAGCAGAAGTTGTCGGGATATAAAAATGCCCCTATTTCGCATTTTCAGATTAAAACTGCCAGTACGCTGTAAATGCTAGCTGTCCATTACCCCCATGCACAGAGGTGCGGTGGCACGTGCTGCACGCTGCGCTTCTCATTGACCAGAGACAGCCAGGAGGTCTTGAGCCAGAGATGAGATGTTAAGGATGGATTTTCTTCTCCGAGAAGGAATGAGACTCTTACCATTATTTTATCATAGTGTTTTGGTATTTAATATACAAGAATTTGACAAAGTACTACTGTATAATCTTTTAACAATACCCATTTTGTCCCATAAAATTATTATATCCAGTATTAAAATGTTAAATATGTCACTATTAGGGTAGAGTATCATAAAATTCAGTTTATAATATTAAAACTAAAAACTGACACAATGTTATCAATCACATTCCTTGGTAATATTCAACTTTCTTCATTTTTCTTTAATTTTGCATTTTAGTATAACAAATTGAGATTAAAGCCGCAGCCTCCAGTTCAAGGTCTCTTGGCGGTGAATGGCAGTAAAGTTACAAGTAAAGTGATAAGAAAACAAATCACACTGAAATCTAATATTTAATAACATTTCAGACAGATTAGAGAGATTTAAGACCCTGTGCTGTAATCAGCATTGGATCAGGGCAGATATGCTAGTAATTGCAGAGGGAAATGCTCTCATCTCCTTGAAATAAATGCAGATCATCAGTGGAAGACTGGAAATATACTGAACAGCTAGTATAAAACAGAGATTTCTTTCTGGCAGGATTTTTTAAAATTTCTATTGTGCTCCCAGAACACAGAAATCTGTGTTACATTGTTTGCTTTTAACTGAGGAAATTTTATATTCCCCATTCCCTTCCATTCCCCATCACCTCTCCAGCTGGTGCTGGTATTGCATATTTTTCATCTGAACTTTTACATTTCTTGAACAATGTAGGGAAAACTTCCCTAAAAATGAAAAAAGCCCCCCCCCCACCAAAGTGCTTTAAATGCTCTGGTGCAGTTCTACTTATTTTCTATTTTTTAAAATATCTTTATCCTGTATTTTGTTTTTAGAATATCAGAATGTAACAAAACTGTGGTTTTATTCAGCTCATAAAGGACTAAATCTCCTTTTGAAAATTTGTTCAACTGATAATGAGCTGATGGTCAAGTTGCACAATAATGCAAAAAAAAAGTTACACTTGAGTTAGCGGGGCTTTCTTTGCACGTAATGTACATATCAATTACTTAGTGATGCATTATACGGTATAATCTAATTCAGCATGTCAAACTTTTCAACCCAATTTATAAATTCAGCTGCATCAGCCTCTGCATCATTTACACCAAGTAATTTTTAGCTTCTCTAGAAATCAGCTCCTATGGAAAAAAATGGCTAGATTTATTGTATGTGTTATGCTCTGGGACCTAGTTTGCTCAGTGAGCAAAATGAATGCAGTGAGTTTCGCACAGCAGAACTAGATATTGTGTATTGTATTTTGTATGCGGAGCCTTTTTCTTTCTTTTCTCTTTCTCTCTTTCTTTCTTCCCTGCCCCCCCCCCCCCCCCCCAATAGAGCTATCCAGTCTTGAATATGTCAGTTTGCCTTGAATGTGCAGTCACATTCTGAGGTATGTCTTTGAACTCTTCAATGGTGCTTTGCATTTCTTTGAGACCTTTTATGGGAAGGAAATAGAGAAATGTGGACTAAAATGCTGTGCAGTTGTCTCATTATTTCTCTTCCATTAAAAAAAAAAAAAGAGTTAGTTTTTGTTAGACAGGGACACCTCCGTTACACAGTATATTCAGCATCTACTGTGCCTGCCTCCATACTGATACTTGCAGACAGCATGGGGTGTAGCGTACCAATTTAGAAGGCCAAGACAATAGTTCTGTATCTGCTCCGAACAAAGAAATTATCATCCCCAGCTAGCAATTACTTTGACAAAAGGATAAATTGATTTTCAACATATATCTCATTCCTGGCCATTTTTTAAATTTTATTTTTTAAAATAGAAAAAAAAAAATCCTGGAGAAAGATGAAGACTAATGGCTAGTAATCAGAGGATAATAAAGTGTGACCAGAAAAATTAGAAGCTCCCCTGCAGCTCTAATTAAGCCAGCAGGAAACATATCTGCAGAAGGATGGCAGAATGGGACCTGTAAATACATGCTCCTCTCTAGGGCAGGATTCTGTCACCCTTCCTCAGGCAAAGTAACATTTTGGTACCTAAATGGTCATGAGCAGCAGGCAGTATGGGGTCACAGCATGGCATTTGGCGAGTTTCAGCTGGAAAAGCTTGTGCCACAACACTCGATACACAACACTTAGGCTACAGTCAACTGCCTCTGTACTGCAGGGATGTTAAGTGTGAGTGTCACCAGCCATAGAGATATAAATTAAAGATATTTAAGGAGAAATTTCACAAAGGATTATTCTGGCACATAAAAAGGGAAGCCAATAAAAGTTTTGTACAGAGGACTACTCATACAGATTGTACTAATATATTTTATGAGGTTTCTTTTAATTAAATTTACAGTTTAACAGATTTTATTTCTACATGTATTAGGCATGAAGAGGAAAGAGGACCGTTTGAGATAGTTTTTCTAGAACTGAGGAAAATTTTTTCCTCACAGTTGTGAATATACAGTGACTGTGTTTATCTTTTAAGCGGTGGGGAGGATGGGTTTACTATCTCGGTTAATTCTCCACTCTAACACCCATAAAGTGTAATGCATTAAACAAGTTTAATTTTTAAAATCTATTTTGCATATGCTCTTTTGACAGGGACATTCCACAAGCAGATATCTTTTTATACTGTACTTGGGGCACAGTGTCTGACAGAGATTACTGTATAACCTGAAGTAAAAGTATTGGTGTAAAATACAAGGCTGTATACATGGGATTTCATCCAGAGCACTCAGCCAAAAGAAATACTGAACCACTGCTAAATCATCCTAATGAGTTAAGTATTGTGTGTGGTTTTGTTATTTTAAGCAAATGCACTCGTATTTGTTTCTGGAACTATAAGGGATCAGTCAAGCAAATGTTTCCGTGAAAGGAAATAAATATATGTTCATAAAACTTACACTGCCGTACTTTCTTGGTGGCAAAGTATTTAAAATAATTGTTCAGCGAAAGACTAAACATTTTCTTGGAAAACTCATTTAACTCAAGAATTAGCCATATAGGGTGTCCACTCCACTGTGTAAAATAATAAACTTCTTTCTTTCTTTTTCTGTTTTACCTTCAATACACAGCCACCTTTATAAAATCCATATGTTACACATAATCGGGCATTTTCAGTTGAAAAAAACACCAACCCAAACCTACAAAGAATTAGACTTGCAGGCCTAAGAAAAACATTTGACTGGTTTCCAGTTTAAATTGGGGGTGAGGGAGTGGAGAGAGGGGCAAGGTAAGAAGGAAGTGGTACATCTCAGCCTAGACTCAGTTTTGGGTTGCCAAAACAGGGGCTTTCGATAGGAACAATCAGAACTGCCTCAGTCTTTACACTCTTCTCCAGTTTGCTGTGGGTATAGGGATTAACTAACTACTGCAGTTCATACATGAATGGCTTCCTCCCAGATGTGAAACATCTTCCAGACAGCTTGGCCGGGAGGTTTGGAAACATCTGCTGCTCTCTCTTCTCCCATCCCCACCTCCTGGTCGTCCAGATTATGATGGTATAATAAATGGAAAACAAAGGGGGTAATTCCTGGGTATTATCATTGTTTACTTTTGAATAGGAGTTGGAAGCATTTCTTTGTATGCTTTGCATTTGCTTTGGAGACTAGTGAACAAGGAGGCATAAAAATAGCACTGTGTTTATGGTAGGTAACACACCTTTGAAATTATTCTGGTTGGTAGCGGGCTTCCAGCCAAGGACCACCTGACATGCAGCCTGGGGCACTGAGGGGCACAGCAAAAACAACTTCATCATATCTTTTCAGGTCTTCCAAATCTTGGCTTTCTGAGAGACAGTTCATCACTGTCTTTTTAGGGCAGTCACACATGCGATCCAGTAACCCAGGGGGGATCCCCCAGCAGCCACATTTTGCTGGAGTCCAGCAAGCTGGGACCCTGCCGTCACCCAGTTTTGGAATGCCACTATCTCAGCTGTCTGTTAATTGAGGATTGTCCTTCTGGAAAAGCCTTCAGATGGTCATTTATGGCAATGTGTGAGACCTGCAGGAACAGAGAGGGTCTCTCTGTGCCGGCGGCTACAGCCTTTTCCTTAGACTTCACCAGGCAGTCTCAGTCCCAGCAGCACTGGTTTGCTCATATACAGTATGTAAATACATTGTTCTGGCTGGATTTGCTTGGTTCACCACCCCTAGCCCCCCAAAAAACCCCCCAAACCCCACCACTTTTCAAGATGTTTCACTGAGCAGCACCTACAGCTAAAATAGATTTAAGGAATTTTCACTCTGTGATACAGAAAGACCAAACACAGTATGGAATTGTTTTTTACTTTTCTTTATAAATCAAATGCTTCTTTAGTATTTATAAATCATAAATTGACACCATTCTGTTTAGGGGATTTTTTTTTTAATAATCCTTTTCACCTCTTTGAGGTAAAATACAGTTCAGCGGAGTGTCTTATTGGTGTATTTTTTCCAGCTGTAGCCAAAAAGACCTACTTTGGCATAGATGTCACCACTTGGAAAGTGCAGAGACCTATAAACATGGAGAGCACAGTTTCAGTTTTATCATTACAGGCTAAGGCACAGTGTGTCCATTACCAACAGCTGGAAAATGAGACAATGACTAAAAGTGGCATTATTGTGTTTCTAATGGATGTGTTACTGGGAAAGTTCAGTACTTTCTGAAGTACTAACTCCACTCAGAGAGGTGGAGACACTAGCGACAGAGACAGTTCAAGAGGGATTTTTCACTTCATGTCACATGATAGTTTTTAAAAATTTCTGCTAAGATATGTCAGAGGTGAAATGAACAGCTTGAGTCAAGTGCAAAAATCAATGCACACAAATTATTTAAGCCCCAGTTCTGCACTATAATATATGTATATACCTACAAATTATAAATACATCTATCTGAGAAATCATCCCTTTGGTGTTTGTCACCTCCTTTATGTCTGCCACAGGTTTCTGTCTTGTAGTGAGGTCAGTAGATGTTTGCGTACCTACTGCAACCTCCTCTTTGCAGGAGGGGACAGCAGAGTCCTAGCTGGACACAGTACTGCAGGCAGTTTAGGAGATGGTGATTTCCTCTCCCCTATCTCCATCTGTTCACCTATGGTAGAGCCTGCTCTGTTGAGCAGCTTCGCTCTCAGCCATCTGCTGAGTAAGGATATTTCTACACAACACCTTATTCAGGCAGAAGCACCCACGCTGCCCATGTGCTGGGCGGACCAAACATCCTGTGGTGTCATGGTTTTAGCTGGGATAGAGTTAATTTTCTTCATTGTAGCTGGTACAGTGCTGCATTTTGGACTTGGTATGAAAATAATGTTGATACCACACTGATGTTTCAGTTGTTGCTAGGCAGTGCTTACACTAGTCAAGGGCTTTTCCAGCTTCCCATGGTCTGCCAGGTGCACAAGAAGCCGGGAGGGGAGGGGGCACAGCCAGGACAGCTGACCCCAACTGGCTGAAGGGATCTTCCATATCATGTGACGTCATGCCCAGTATATTAACTGGGGGGAGTTGGCCGGGGGAGGCAGCAATCACGGCTTGGGGACTGGCGGTGTTGGTCGGCAGGTGGTGAGGGGTTGCAGCACTTGTGGGTTTTTTTTTTTCCCCTTTTCCCTCTTTCCCTGGGTTTCATTTCTCCCTCTTGTTATTTTCTTGTTTATTATATTATCATCATCATTATTATTATTATCATAATGATTATTATTATAATTACCATTACTACTATTACTATTTTATTTTAGTTATTAAACTGTTCTTATCTCAACTCACGAGTTTTCTTGCTTTTGCTCTTCTGATTCTCTCCCCGATCCCACTGGGGTGTAAATGCGAGCAAGTGGCTGTGTGGTGCTTAGTTGCTGACTGGGGCTAAACCATGACACGTGGCTACCATAAGCTTGAGCTCATCATCCCGGCAGGCAGGTTAGCTGCTGCCCGGTGCAGCACTGATAAACCCGTGCGCACGCTGGTCTTGAGAGAGCAAGCAAGTCAAGCTGCGGCAACTCAGATGGAAGGCAGGAAATGCTTGTGTAAGCCAGAAAAATATCACTGAGGCTGTATCTCAAGTCTGTTCCAGTTTCCACACTCAAATGCCTTCTTTAGCGTTATTGTTTTAAGCGAAATCTAACCTTGATTATGTGGCAGGGACCTATTACGTTATTTGACTGTCAGGCGCTAAATACATTTGCAGTACAGTATTTGATTATAAAATGTTAACAGCATTTGCAGTATTGCCATAATAGCTACAGATCTCAGCTACTAACAAGGCCTTACTGTGCCACTCATTTTACAAATCTGGAGTAAAAGACAGTCCTTGTCTCTGAGACTGTGAAGTTTAAGGAGAGACATGTCTGAGCACTGAACATAAGCACAGAGAAATTCAGTAACTTGCCTGAAGTCTTAATAGCCAGTCAGTGGGAGAGCCAGGGATAAAAAACATGTTCCCTGAGCCCTGGTTGTGCTGTGTTCACTTGATCACTTCACTTTTAAATAAATCTGGTGTTTAAAGTGCTGTTTATAATTATCGTTCCAAGGGAAGTTGATAAGGTCAATGCACAAGCACCTAAGACAGAAGAGAGTTATACTTGAAGGCGCTGTAGTGCACAGGCACTGCAAACATGAACAGGGGTGGCGAATTTTGAAGAATGGTGGTCTAATAAACTCGGTAAACCTGTGAAGTGGGAAAAATATCAGACCTTCTTGTCTGAGCAAGTGTCAGGATATGGGGGAGTACTGAAGTAGAGAAGGGAAAAGCACGGGGAGAACATACGGATGTGTCTTCTGCTCTTGCACTCACAGCTTCCTACAGAGGGGAAGGTCACAGTGTTCTTAAACACAGTGAATGTGCTGCAGCTGTAAGGCAGACAATCAGAATAATCCACTAAATACTATATGCATCTGTAGAGATATATGCCTCTGTATTCACAAACACAAAACTTTCACTTCCGGTAGAAAGTTGACAAAAATTTTATTTCCTTATTTAGTTGAGAATATGTGATTCCCATTCAAATTCCAGCAGAAGCTAAAAACGTCTCATCTAACTAAATCACAGTGGGTGTCTGGTCCATCAAAACTGCGTGAGTAACTGATGGGACATGGTAAGGATCTGGTGGCAACTCTTCTCAGTTCTAACCTCAACAGTGGCTCCTCCTGTTCAGTAGCAGGGACCGATCAGCGCTTGAATTTATTTATCATCTTCAGTTTAAACATGAACAAAACATCAAATATTCTCCTGAATATTGTAGTTTTCTATAACTAAGTTTTGAGGAAAATAGTGAAAGGATAGAGGATTTACTAGAGGAAGAGATAACAAATATGGTATTTATTTTAATAAAATGATTTCCAAATTAAATTAATTTTTTTAATACAATTTGTAACTGTGCAACATGAGATTCAGTCTTCCCTTGCTGAAGCTGGTGACAAAGCATTCCCTGACTTCTATGTAAACAGATGGTTTCCTTGGTGGAATGGTTTCCTCATTTTAGTAAAACATTTTTGTTCCAGCTTAAGTAAAGGTGGGCTAGAGACCTGTTGGTGTCCAATGGTCTAAAGCTGGTGTAAAAGCTTTAATGAATGAAGATTAATTGCTGAACTAATAGAAGAAAGCAAACTCCCTTACAAATTGTTGGAGCTAGTCATCTTTTCCATCACTGGCCTACATGGAACAAACTTTGTAGCGTCAGTCCAGTTCTTTTTCTTCATATCACCAAAAAAAAAATTCTGTTTTGGAGTGCTGCTCCCTTTGTCCATTTGAACTTTGAATAAATGTGCATGCCACAGGCAGCCAGAAGTCATAGGCTCAGAGGTATCTGTAGGCTAGCCTTCTTACTTGCACTGACAAACAGCTATATAAGTTAAAGGGTGTCCATATGCCATCTGTTCTTTTCAACCAACCACATGAGAAAGTTTGCTTTCAAAGTGGTTTTACTGCTTTGATCCCATTCCTCCATGTCTTTTACTGCTTCTTACTTTCTATTTTCTATTACTTTTCATAGTTTCCCATTATTGATCCTTCCTCACCCTTGATATGTCCCCCAGGGCTCTTATTCTGCAGGTGGTGAGCACTGTCCCATGCATGAAGCTTCTTTTGTCATCAGGTGATGACTGATGATTTTTTTCTGAAACCCCATGAAATCTCAGAAAATCAGCCCTTTGTGTCCCTGTAGAGCAACCTTAACACCTACCAATGCACTTTTAATGTGTTGTTTATTCTAGGTATTAATGTGCACTGGGGCAGTGCCACATCTGGATGAGAGTGGCAGAGATTCTTCCTTGTGCATTTGAGGCTCCCTCTGTGTCAGTCAGGTGTACTAGATATCATGTCACCTGGCAGTATCCTGCTTCCTACAACTTCTGAGTACAACGTTGGAGAATCAGTAGCATTTCAGGCTTCCAAAACATGAATGGGAGACATGGCTAGACCCTTGATGCTAGTTTCAGTCTGGATGTGTCCTGTGGTTGATCAGTCTCCACTTCAGATTCTCATAGGAAATGTCCTCAGCTTTGCTCCTGAGCTCCTGTGATTGTTGGCTCTGTGCCATACCCTTTTCTCATCCCACAGAATGGAAAATTGCTATCTGCCTTTCCTGTGGTTCTGCTGTGCACTTGTATATGTGAAAGGTAAAATAAGATGGAGTACATGTGATTCCATCCAGCTGAGTTTGGTAACCCTCAGGGCTTATGAAGCCTGATCAATGAAGGTACCCATGCCAGACCTGATGTTGCAGGAAAATTACATTTCCTAAGTTGGTATTTCAGCCTTCTGCCTGCCACATATAGGCTTTTTGACATCTCTTATGATTGAAAAGGTATCACTCCTCTGTGCTAAGAAAGATAAGGCGAAAGGGTCAGGTTGTCTTCTTGGGATATGACTAGATCTGTGCTCTCAGTTTCAGCCCCTAATGCCTTGAAATACTTTCTTGAATTGAAAAAGTCAAGTTTACTATCACCTGAGATACAGTTCATGTGTTGGCAGTCTTTCCCCATTGCTGCCAATTTAAAGGTGAGATTTTTGTCCTTCTGCTCCCCTGGAGTGCTGCCAATTTAAAGGTGAGATTTTTTGTCCTTCTGTGCCCCTAGAGGGTGGGTTGGTTCCAAGCCATTGCAGCAAATCACCCAAATGTGGAGTCTCTCTGCCCTTTATGACTGAGTTTAATTTAAACCAGGAGATACATTTAAATGCTTGACCTCTTTCCTCCAGAATTGCAGCCTCCAGATGCACAGCCGTGACATCAAAAGTCAAGTGGTATACTCAGAAGGCCAGGCCATTCAGACATGCTGAACTTGTTCCAGACAGGTCAAAGAGTACCTACAGAACTGGACAATTGTTTGGATGTTAAGACATGTCATAGACTTGCAGAGGTGATGTCCTCTTTGTTGACAACAGATGAGTCTGCCAAAGCTCTGCCCATGCAGGGAGCATCGCTCCAGACTCTGTCTCTCATTGATATTTGCAGGACATCAAGGAGTTCCTCTCACATCTGAGTTTATGAAACACTGAGACATCCATAAAAAGTGCTGGCTGAGGTTGCTCTTTGAACAAAGGATTTTGAGACTGACTTCTAAGTCCAAAAAATGCTTAGAACCATTAACCACCAGTTTGCTATGTGTCTGGCTTGCCCGTCTCTTGGCTTCTCATCTCCTTTCACCATTTTTCATTAGTTCAGCATGTCACCTCTCAGCTGGATTGTAAATTGAAAGGAACTGGGGGTCAAAAATGTCAACCAGCTTATGTTCATGCTCACGTATTCATTTAGTGTAAGGAGGCAGACCCTAAATGTATATTTCGGAAAATTTAGGGTGAAAATGTCTCAAGCTGTAGCTAGAGGGGACATAAAACCATCCAAAGTCAAAATGTGTGTGTAGAAAATACCTCTGTCAAGTATTCTCATTGCTGTGTACTCACTGGCACTCACTGACATCCGAATTAACTACCTCAGCAGGAGGACCACCGGCTAAATGATGTTCCGGCTGGAATTTCATTTGACTCAAAGGTCAAGACATCCTGGTGAAGCTCTGTGATGGTACAGAAGAGCCCGCACTGCACCAGGCTACCACTTCTGTTATCGCTATTAGAATTCATGTCCAGGTAAGAGAGTCACAACCAACCTGAATAAAACATAGATGGTCTCTCACTGTGTATGACTTAGAGAACTTCAGTTCAGTTGAGGTCCTCTCAAATGCATACATGACTGATTCTAGTTATGTACCATGAATGTTATACCTTTTAAAAATGTTTTCCTTGAAATACATGAGAGTGTAGAAGAGCACCCCAACTACTCAAATATCTGGGAAACCAGCTTAGTATTGTTTGACAAATCCTCCCTGCTGAGCTAAATCAACAAATTAGTCATGCTAATGCCTCTTAATGACTTTTCTGTTAGAAGAACAGTGTAATTTGGCTTTATTTCCAAATTCCAGCAACAAAAAAATAACATGTATTGATCCTGTATTGCAAATGAATGATGTTTCTGCGCTACTGAAACTCAAAGAGTGCATGATTGGTTACACCTTGTTACCATCTGCCGAGGCAACAACTCAGTAGTAGTCTCGCACCTTCCAGTAAAATTTCATGATACGGATCCCAGCAGAGACCATTAAATCAAACTTTGTACAGGCATGGCTACTTCTCTGAGAAAAATATAACAGGCCTAAAGAAGCACTAGCGGTTGCTCATGTAATCTGAACCTATTAATTGCACCAGCATCCACCTCCTCTTTGTGTTCAATTACGAGTCCATTTTGAAAGGGCAGTTCGTCTTTAATGGGTTAACTGATGCCACGTTAATAGAGGAGCTATAACATGACAAACAAATATAGTTTAATGCACCCTACTTTGAATGCAGAGTTCATATGTATTCCAGACAAAAGGCCAAACAAATTTACAACACTTCATGCATTTCTATAGCCGAGCATTTTTTACTGAAGGATATGTAAATCCTGCACTAATCAGAGGTTCTGGGATTCCAAATGCCACTAAAGGTTATGACCTGAAGCCCTGCTAATAGATGACTGAGGGCGTAGACTAAGTAGTTCTGAATGACAGCAACCACAGGGTGTTTTGCATGAAAAGTAACCTCTAATAAATGACCTCTGCTTTTTTCCTTTCAAAGCTATGACAGTAATGAATATGAAAGGGGAGCTTTGTACACACCGGGTGTTATTTACACCTAAACACTGCAAGAGTGTGGATGGTATGTGAGGGTTTCAGTTCAGCTGGAAAAGGAGGAAAGGGTGTTTTCACTGCCTTAACAAACACTGCTGCACTTCTGCTGACTTCATTAATAACCCCTTTCTTAAACAGTGCTACCACACAACAAGGTCATGTTATTAAAGGAAACACTGTGGATTTATATATATATATATATATCTCCTCCTTCATTATATGTATGTGCGTATATAAATATCTGTATATGTGTGTGTATGTATGTATATATGTTTACCGGATGGGTTACAGGCTTTATGTGAAATCTCTTGGATTGCGGATAGAAGCACTCAAATTTCTGCTGTTTTCTGACCTTTAGTGAGGCAGAACACTGTGTCTTCGGTGGTATGAACAAAACAAGGATGTTTTTAATGGCAGAGTCTCTCCTAGTGAATAATATTTACACTTGGACTTTTTGCAGGAAAACGGCTCTGAGATTTTTT
This sequence comes from Morus bassanus, assembly GCA_031468815.1. Lineage (NCBI taxonomy): Eukaryota > Metazoa > Chordata > Aves > Suliformes > Sulidae > Morus > Morus bassanus. Next base: position 103,877,137 of record CM062567.1, read on the forward strand.
TCTTAAATGCAACCAGAACAAGAGCTCTGAAAAAAAAGAATGGATCTCCTTTGAATGATGGTGATCAATCAGTGAAATTTTTCACATCTTGCTGGAGATCCTGGAGGGGGAATAGAGCAATTATGAGTAGACCGCCCTGTCTGTGCTCCTACCAGCTCAGGATTGTTCCCACTCAGTACATTGCTTTGCCTTACCCACCCTTCATGTAAATCACTTTCAGTGTTTCTTTTATTGCTTTGGGGGTCCCTTCCCTTCCCAGTTTCAGTGTGTAAGGGCAGACCAGGATGTGGGGGTGACAGGCAGGCAGGAGCGTGCTGGCTCCTCTGCACAGGTGGGAGCTGAGCTGTTGCAGGTCCCCTTACCACAGCGCTGGCAGAGGCATTGTGCTGGGATACCATCATGGCAGAGGAAACTAGTTGTGTGGGGTATACTTAACCACAAAAACTAGGATCATGTCAGAGATCTGTGAGTCAGCACACTGAGGCGCAAGCTGTTTGTTTGAGACATGGGGTGCGGATGTGCCTGCCCGGGACCCAGCACCATATGGCCAGCTCAGGCAGTGCTGTGGCGGGGATTAGCCCTCCACCCTCCGCTGCCAGTGGGGCACTGCAGCTTCTGGTTCAGGAGCTTGTGTGCTTAAACCCCATCTTGGGCTTTCTTGACAGTCCTGCCCAGTAGGCGTAACGAGCATCTGGCATCTTCAGGTTGCTTAGGTGCCATTCTTGCTGCTGAAAAGCTTGGTGCTGTACAGTGCTGCCTCTACACACCGCGGTGCACGGACTGCCTTGAGACACGTCGTGCATGGCAGTAAGGCAGCTCTGACACTCCGCTTGCCCCCCAACACCGTTAGCTTCCCTGTGCAAAGCCTGTTTATTTGGGATTCGAGCATGTGAGCATGCAGCATGTGGCCTATGAAGAGAATCTCCTATAGCCTAATGCACTTCATACCCCAGGAATCTTTTGCCTGATGTTCAGCACAAGTTTTTTCCTTTTCTTAATATTATCCAAATATTTTTTCATTAATTAATTTTTAATACAGATGTTTTACTTGCAGATCATAGTTATGTTTGTTCAGGTATGACTGCCATTTTGTTAGGTGGCAATTTTGCCTGAGTAAGGAGGCCAAAGCAGGACTTTAAAATGCACTCCTCATAAAAAATTAAAGAGCTATTCTTTATTTACATATTTACACAACACTCAATCCATCGTGAAAGGTTTCTCTGCCTTAAACCCAGATCTCCAGGGTGTACTCCGTGCCTGGGGAAATTGGATGGCTCAGAGAAATGATAAAGAGATATCTGTCCATCCACCGATGTATCATTTTTTATACCATACTCATTACCATGGTCTCTGAGCTCCTATTACATGTATGGAGCCTTTCCCGTTTCAGTACAGAGCCGGTCAGCAGAGACAGCAAAGCCATCATTATTTTCTGAAGAGCACGAGCCTGCGGAAGGACCGGTTGCTCAGTCTGCAGTGGCCATTTGGCAGCAGCCAGTTTGTACAGAAGACAAATCCCTTTTATTAGCTGCCTGGGAAGTCTGGTTTGGCTTCTGGAAGATGCAGTTCAAATGGACTATGTGCAGAGAGTTAGCCTTAGGTATCAACATTGCTGCTCCCACATTCACTTCACGTCACCTAGAGAGAGGCTACCTCTTCCCTGCCTCCCTGACAGCTGCTTACCAGGAGGGGGACTTCAACTATGAAAAAGCATCAAAAGACCTAGCAACTTTAACTTGGATAGACTGTCCGAGGGACTCTTCAAATTAACAGAAATAGCTGTATTTCTCATCCTTTTGCATGTAACTCTTCGGCCACTTTCAGGCCATGTCATCACACATTTGTCTCATTCTTACCCCGGGGTCCACCTGTTTCTTTGCAGAATTCACTTATTGTCTTTTGACTTGTGCTTCAATTTCAAGCTCTGGAGGACGGCGGCTTTTTATTAGGTTGTATTCAGGGCCAGCCATAGTGGGGGCCTGATCCTTGACAAGGACCTGTAGGCATTCAGCAGACAAATATTAGTTAACACTGATCATTACTAAGAATAAAGTAACATCACCGCTCTGCAGCTCGCTCCAAGGCTGACTCTATTACAGCTGCTATTGCCAGTGATTGTACCAGTGCTATTAGCTATCCTGTTGCCCATTTGTTTTAATCTTTTTTCCTCCTGTGATAGGAGGAGAAGTTTGAAATCCATCTTAGTTTGCCTACCAGCTCTCTCAGACATACGGCAGCAGCCCCCTGTGCTCCCAGGAGGGCTGCTACTGGAATGTAGCAGCATGGCCTGAGCATAACGCTGGGGTGTGGCCTCCAGGATCTATAGGGTGGATGGATGCTCCAAACAAATACCTTTTCCTCCTTCCCTGGTTCCTGTGTCATGGAGCAGCAGAGCAGCAGGGAGAGGGGTAATTTTGTCCCTCTTTTATTGGTAAAGGGCAGAGTGGTCTGTCCCAAATCACCAGCCCAAGACCAAGCACAGAGCCTAAATCTCTGACTTGTGCCTTCTCTACCACAACCATCCCTCTCATTCAAGCATCCCTCTCATCCCAGCCTGGCTCAGATATGCTGTAGTCTACTCTCAGCTTTAATTTAGAAATACATGCAGGCTTCATCAGTCAGTCAGCAGGAGTGGCAGCCGGCGTTCAGTCCATGAAATGTATCCAAGACTAAAAGAGGAGAAAGATTGTGTTTTTGAAATAAATGTAGGGGGAAAAATTATAAATGGCAAATGAAGAGCTGGAACCCCCCTCAGGCCAGACTCTGACAGGGCTTCATGGATCATCTGTATCTAAAATTGGAAGGTTTTGATTCAGGCTTTCCCATTCTTCACTTACAGAAATCTTCTGGCACAACTACAGGCCAACTGAATAGAGCCAGGACAAAACTCAGAAAGGGACAATTAGTTTAACTTGAAATGCTTCATGGAAATATTTCAAGTTTGGCAGGTTTCTGGTGGAAGTCTGCCCTTTTTTCCTGGTCAGCTGTTGGGACCCTGGGCTTCTGGCTACAATTTTGGGATTCCTTTAAAACTGGAGTCCTTTGCAGCCTTGGAGGACCTTATTTTAGGACTGATGACTAACTGGTGCTCCAAAAAGAGACCATGGGATGTAGTATGGTACTTTGAACTTTTTATTTTCTCCTCCTTTCCTATGGTTGTCTTATGAAGGCAACAAAAATTAATTTTCTAGTAATGTACAATAGAAATGTTCTTTCTTTTAAAGATTACAGACCAGATTTTCAGCTCTTTCCAACGAGTTGAGCTCAATTGATACTTTTGATTTATGCCAGCCTAGGGAAGAAATTGGGCAATTTAAATTTTAACTTCCTCTCCTAGGAACAATCCTTTCGTTCCTGAAATCTGTGGATGAAGAATGAAACTCTAAAAAACCTGCTTAGCCTGGCCACGGCTTGACTGCAGGACCCTGGCAGCAGCAGTCTTGCACAGTGTGTTAAAGAGGCGATTAAAAGTTTTACTATCTGTTTTATCATCTCAGTTTTTACAATAAAGAGAGCTGTCATTGTTTTAGGATTATTTTACCTATGTCTATTCATTTTGTTTCATTGTCTTTACAAGTCTCGCTCCCATTTCGTGCTGCTTGGGTTCTGCCCTTTTCAACTCCTCATGGATGAGTGGGGAAGAAAGAGCAGACTGGCCAACAAATTGGGCAGGGAGAAAGTGTGAAATTGAGCTTCCATGTCAATCTTTTCCTTCATCTAGGAGGAATGAAAACACCACTTTTTTTTTTCTCTATTTTTTTGGTGCCTTTGCACCTTACAGGTACACTAGACCATTGTTGCTCATGTGATCAAGATCTACAATAATATCCCTCACTGACTGTTTGTGTGTATTTTAATGGTCTTGGAAATCCAGGCAAAGGTATGGTCAACGTGCTGAGATATAGGTGGGGAAAGCAGAACTGAAGTGTTTTTTAGTCTGGCATTTGGAGGAAAGTAAAGGAAGAAAGGCTGGCAATGGAGACAATTGGGGCAAGAGAAGAGACGAGATGCGAAGGCAGAAAGTAGAGATGCAAGTAGATAATAACATTTTAAAAGGTACCTTTGGGGTGTTTTAAGCTGCTTTGGTAGTTTTGAAAATCTCAGTAAACAAATATTCGTACCATTAGATGCTTAAATTATTTCAAAGCTTAAAAAATAGGGATAATTATGCTTGAACTTAGAGGCTTTTCTTTTGTATAGACAAGAAGAGTTCTTGAAATACTCAGTTTGGGGAGAGAGTGAGGATGGTATGTTTTCCAGGTGTCATGCAAGTTCACAAGTCTTGCAATTTAAAAACATGACTAAATACTGAAAATCTGTTCTGGGAATATTCATTCCAGTTTATTAAAGAATTAGGGTCCAGCTGTGCTTACTTTCCACAATGGTTTGCTTTTGGGACGTTTCTCATTTGCTTTTCCAGCAGTTTCTGTATCAGAAACATTGTTTTAAATGTCACAGTTGTCAAATCAATGAACTAAAACAGTATCACATGGCTTAATTTGAACAACTAATGCACTTGGAATTTCAGATTTGGAATAACAGGCTTCCTGATCTGTTCACTATCCCTCAGCAGCTGAAAACAGAGAAATTGGAGTAAGGTTAGGCTATGCCCTATCCCACAGGGCTGCACAGAAGGAGGAGGGGAGGACATTTGCTTATGTGTTTAACCTGGAAGTACCTATCTGTAATGAAAGTTCAAATCCCAGCTATAAATTTGCTGTTTTGTCTGTATCTGTCTATCTATCTTTCTGTATTTAATTTTGTCTCTGAAGGGTTTACGCAAAGTCCATCTAAGTTTCAATGGACTTTGATTAGACTTTAATGAGGTCCCTATTACTGCCTACTGAAGAAAACAGGGAAAACTCTCACTGATGTCAAGAGCAGTAAGGTCACAGAATCACAGAATCGTTTCGGTTGGAAAAGACCTTTAAGATCATCAAGTCCAACCATTAACCTAGCACTGCCAAGTCCACAACTAAAACATGCCCTAAGCACCACATCTATACATCTTTTAAATGCCTCCAGGGATGGTGACTCAACCACTTCCCTGGGCAGCCTGTTCCAATGCTTGACAACCCTTTTATTGAAGAAATTTTTCCCAATATCCAATCTAAACCTCCCCTGGTGCAACTTGAGGCCATTCCCTCTTGTCCTATCGTTTGTTACTCGGGAGAAGAGACCAACACCAACCTCACTACAACCTCCTTTCAGGTAGTTGTAGAGAGCGATAAGGTCTCCCCTCAGCCTCCTCTTCTCCAGGCTAAACAACCCCAGTTCCCTCAGCCACTCCTCACAAGACTTGTGCTCAGGACCCTTCACCAGCTTCGTTGCCCTTCTCTGGACACGCTCCAGCACCTCAATGTCTGTCTTGGAGTGAGGGGCCCAAAACCCAACACAGCATTTGAGGTGCGGCCTCACCAGTGCCGAGTACAGGGGCACAATCACTGCCCTAATCCTGCTGGCCACACTATTCCTGGTACAAGCCAGGATGCTGTTGGCCGCCTTGGCCACCTGGGCACACTGCTGGCTCATGTTCAGCTGGCTGTCCACCAGCACCCCCAGGTCCTTTTCTGCCGGGCAGCTTTCCAGCCACTTTTCTGCAAGCCTGTAGCATTGCATGGGGTTCTTGTGACCCAAGTGCAGGACCCAGCACTTGGCCTTGTTGAACCTCATACAGTTGGCCTCCAGCCTGTCCAGATCCCTCTGCAGAGCCTTCCTACCCTCGAGCAGATCAACATTCCTGCCCAATTTGGTGTCGTCTGCAAACTTACTGAGGGCACACTCAATCCCCTCATACAGATCATTGATAAAGACATTAAACAGAACTGGCCCCAAAACTGAGCCCTGGGGAACACCGCTCGTGACTGGTCACCAACTGGATTTAATTCCATTCACCACAACTCTTTGGGCCCGGCCATCCAGCCAGTTTTTCACCCAGCGAAGAGTACGCTCATCCAAGCCATAAGCAAACAGTTTCTCCAGGAGAATGCTGTGGCAAATGGTGTCAAAGGCTTTACTAAAGCCCATGTAGACAACATCCACAGCCTTTCCCTCATCCACTAAGCAGGTCACCTTGTCATAGAAGGAGATGAGGTTAGTCAAGCAGGACCTGCCTTTCATGAACCCATGCTGACTGGGCCTGATCACCTGGTTGTCCTGTACGTGCCATGTGATGGCACTCAAGATGAACTGCTCCATAACCTTCCCCAGCACCGAGGTCAGACTGACAGGCCTGTAGTTCTCCGGATCCTCCTTCTGGCCCTTCTTGTAAATGGGCATCACATTTGCTAATCTCCAGTCCACTGGGACCTCCCCAGTTAGCCAGGACTGCTGATAGATGATGGGAAGTGGCTTGGTAAGCACTTCTGCCAGCTCCCTCAGTACCCTTGGGTGGATCCCAGCCGGTCCCATAGACTCATGTATGTCTAAGTGGTGTGGCAGGTCACTAACCATTTCCCCTTGGATTATGGGGCTTCATTCTGCTCCCTCTCCCTGTCTTCCAGCTCAGGGGGCTGGGTACCTGGAGAACAACTGGTCTTACTATTAAAGACTGAGGCAAAGGCGGCACTAAGTACCTCAGCCTTGTCCTTAGCCTTTGTCACTATGTTTCCCTCCTCATCCAATAAAGGATGGAGATTCTCCTTAGCCCTCCTTTTGATGCTAATGTACTTACAGAAACATTTTTAATTGTCTTTTACAGCAGTAGCCAGATAAAGTTCCAGTTGGGCTTTGGCTCTTCTAATTTTCTCCCTGCAAAACCTCACAATATCCTTGTAGTCTCCCGAGTTGCCTGCCCCTTCTTCCAAAGGTCATAATCGCTCCTTTTTTTCCTGACTTCCAGCCAAAGCTCTCTGCTCAGTCAGGCCAGTTGTCCTCTCCTCCAGCTCGTCTTGTCGCACATGGGGACAGCCTGCTCCTGCGCCTTTAAGATTTCCTTCTTGAAGAATGCCCAGCCATCCTGGACTCCTTTGCCCTTGAGGGCTGCCTCCCAAGGGACTCTGTCACCCAGGCTCCTAAACAGGCCAAAGTCTGCTCTCCAGAAGTCCAAGGTAGCAGTTCTGCTGACCCTGCTCCTTACTTCTCCAGGTTTCAAAAACTCTTACCATTTCATGATCGCTCTGCCCAAGACAGCCTCCAACCATCACGTCACCCACAAGTCCTTCTGTGTTCACAAACAACAGGTCCAGCGGGGCGCCTTCCCTAGCTGGCTCACTCACCAGCTGTCTCAGGAAGTTGTCTTCCACACACTCCAGGAACCTCCTGGACTGTTTCCTCTCTGCTGTATTGTATTTCCAGCAGACATCTGGTAAGTTGCAGTCCCCCACAAGAACAAGGGCTAGTGATTGTGAGGCTTCTCTCAGCTGCTTATAGACTATTTCGTCTGCCTCTTCTTCCTAGTTGGCTGGTCTGTAACAGACTCCCACCACTATATGTGCCTTGTTGGCCTTCCCCCTGATTCTTACCCATAAACACTCGACCCTTTCACCACCATTGTCAAGCTCTAGACAGTCAAAACACTCTATAACACACAGGGCTACCCCACCGCCTCTCCTTCCTTGCCTACCCTTTCTGAAGTGTTTATAGCCATCCATTGCAGCACTCTAGTTGTGCGAGTCATCCCACCATGTTTCCATGATTGCAACTATGTCATAGTTTTCCAGCTGCAAATGGCTTCCAGCTCCTCCTGCTTGTTGCCCATGCTGCGTGCACTGGTGTAGATGCACTTCAGTTGGGCTATTGATCCCACCACCTTTTTTGGGTGAGAAGCTCTAATTCTTACGTGACCATTCTCAGGTGCTTCCATGGTTTCTAATGCATCAACAACCCTTGCACCTTTGCTGCCACGTGGGTCTCCATCCCCTACCTCCATTGAGATGGCAGACCAAAGGACACACCATCCCTCAAACATTGGTGTGCCGCTCCCAGGCTTCTCTCTAGCGAGCCTGCTTTTATCACTTTGCTGACAACCTAATACCACCATAGAAAGACCCTTTACCTGACACATGGTTTATTTATTTAGGATACTAGGAAATACCTCAAGATGGACATCCACAACCTGAGGCACCCATAACCATATCTACATGTGAAATCTCGGTAACAAGCGTGGAGCCATGGGTGAAGGCCATGGAGCAGTCCTTCTTTCTCCAAATTTTTCCCCCTAATTCAGTGGTTTGCTGTCCTCTGCCTTTTCTTTCCTTGTTTTCTTCACAGCCCTCCCACCCCCCAACACTTAGGTGTTAGTATAGCCCCAAAGAGTACCATAGAACTCTGCATAGCACCAAAACCTATCAAGTCTCTCTAAGCTGCTTTCTTCTCCTTGCGGAGCATGGCATGTCAGGGCTGAACCAACCAGGGGCAGCTCAGTGCATAAGGAAGTATGGGATGGTGAGACTGGTGGGATGCTTTTAAAAATGAATTTTGCTTCAGGTTTTTCTTCCATGCTATGGAGTATGGATTAAATAGGCAAAATATATAAATGTTAATTTTAAAGAATCACCTTGACCTACCCCTGTGGTTTAACCTTCACTACATAAGGGAAATATCAGCAAAGAACATGGCTGGTTTAATCAGAAATGCCTACTTTGTAGCTTGCCTTTTTTTTTCTGACAAGTATCAAACTCTTGTCCTTCTAAAGAAGAGTAAAAAAAATCATGTGCTGTGTAGGTGTATGTTTAGAGAAGAATAGTTTTAAAAGAATGATTGGATTAAGGTGAAAAGGAGGAGGACATGCAAAAGATTACAGAACTGGTTTAAAATTGCAAAGATTTGGGTTTATTTTACTTATCTACTGGCATCTTAATCTTCAGTGTTCACATTCTCAAGCTTTAGCTTGCAGTCATTACAATTAGAAATTTATGTTCAAAAAATAATGACTGCTAGACATGCTAGCAGATCTTTGCAAGTGGAAGTTTAAGAAAAGGTAGTGAAAGAGTATGAGTATTCTTTAATTATGACATGTTTGTGGAAGAGAGTTCTTTCACTAGGGAAGGTTGGGACAAAATATTTTGTTACTTTTTTCTTTTTTTTTTTTTTTGTAAGCAGTAATAAGCCTTCTTGCTGCAGTCACAAAGTTTCTCTGACTCACATTCGTCACAGCTCAGGTTCACCCACTGAAATATGAAGTCTGTATCCCATGACACAAAAGAAGTGAATATAGCCATTCATCATATCAAACAGCCATATTATCACTTTACCAAATTTTCCAACTCTTGTCACCTACTTGCCCTACTGTAGTTACTTATTTATCACCATTAATACCTTATCAGAAACAGTGTACATTCAGGCTGATATAGCACCACTATAGAATGTCTCCTCTGAGCAGAAATGGTATGGAGTATTGACTTGTGCCATGACTTTGTTATGCTGATGTATGCTCAACAGGGGTGAGAGCTGCTTGAGAGTCTACCCAACTCACAGGAAAACCAATCAAACTACCGAAAAGTAGTTTTGATACATGATACAGTGATAAGGCAGTCTTCTGATTCTGAGGTAAGAAACTCATGAAGTTTGGCCATCAACAGGGAGAAAATACCTTTTGTTTAAGTTGCATTTAGATTCTGACTTAAATCTATAAACTCAAAATCATACCTAAGTGACAATCCAACCAAACCTGACTTTTCCTGTTTCTCTCTGTGTCTACAGTTTGAACATGCCTTTGATTTACAAGAACGTTTCTGCAAACTCTTCTTTTTTAAGCAAGCAGTGCAATTAAGGTTTGAAAGGTGGCTAATGTTCAATTAACTTTATTATACTTATTTGCTCACTTTGGAGAATGGATCACCTTACCAAAATGTGAACTGTTATGAACATATGCTTATGCATAGTGCTTTCTTAGCCTGTCTCAAGGTAAAAGTCTTGAAAGGATTTTAGAGTTCCTAAATACGTGCCTACTGATTATACCACAACAAATCTGAAAGGATCATAATATGCCTATTATAAATTATTTTGTTTCAAAGGAATTATTATAGTTAGTGGGTAAATATGCACCAGTGCCTTAGGGAATAACAGAAATTAAACCATGAAATGTATATAACCTTGAAGGTCTGAGTAATATTCAAAACACCAAGAACAGAAGGCCGAAAATTTAGTCTGACACCATCTGTATGTTGCCCCATGCTTCCTTCACATGCCAAAGTTTCTGAAGTGTGTGTGATTTAGCTTGGTGCAATATAAGTGTCGCCTTTAATTTGGGGTTACAATGGCATGTGTTGAAGACAAAATGTCAGTCAGATCGGATTTTCAGCTTTGAACACACTTGAGGTTATGGTTTTAAGTCAGGGCTTTACTGTCAATCTGACAAAGGACTATTTTTTTTTCTGTGGGCATGTTTAATTACATGAAACAAATGCTCAGATGAGTGAGAATAACTGTTAAAACTTTTCTGAACCATAGAACTAGAACTGCCTTTGTATCCTGCTAAATTCTGGGCTGAACCTACTCACAAGGTAACGGCTGAGGTCAAGAATACTAGTTTCATTTGTACTTGGCAAGATACAGTGTATAATTTTTCCTTCCCGAGATGGCACAGTTGTTCACATTTTCAATGCTTTTGGAATACATGGTATCTGAATTTGCAAAGGAAGCTCAAGTCAGTGCAGAGTACAAGGGGTGTTAAGCTGAGTGTTGGTCTTCCTGCGGTCTGAATTGGCATCCAGTAAATCTTCAGTTAGAGTCAGTGTACTGGCTTTCACTGATGCAGGTGTGCTGAGGGACTTCTTTAGCTGAGGGGCTTCCTTACATGAAGATGTCCATGGTGTACATTCAGGGTTGACAGTGGAGGTGCCACTGCTGAGGTTCCTTCTGCAGGAATGGGAGACAACTCCAGACTTGCCAGGCTCCTGGAAGGGTCCTTGCCCTGTAACATTTTCTCCACTTTGGTTTACTAATTCTGACTTTACTAGCCTCCTAAAACTCTCTTCCCACATTTAGATAGGCAGCCCTCTCCTTTGATGGGTATCTAGAAATGTTTCTTAGCAATCAGTGGGACTGAAAGACCAGTGCAAGCCATTTAGTGTCGTAGCTGCATTGGACTTGAGGCACTATCAACTGTCTGCTTTGAGACACAGATAGAGGTAAAAAGCAAATATCTTATCAAGGGGTTTGTCCACCACAGATCTGTCAATAGGGAGCTGATCATCATTTGGACTGCCTGAAAACTCCCGTGCACAATGAGACTGTTTCAAGCCCAGAACAGAAATTCAGGCAGACTATGAGTGAAGAGAAGAACAGTTACTGAAATGAAGGGGTTGCTCCAGCCCTCTGAAGGCACTGACCTCCAGGGCCTCAGCCAATTCTGCTAAGAACTCTGATGTGAGCTGAAAAGTCCTCACTTTTGCAAGCCCTGTGTACAGGAGAGCATTCAGTGGCCCTTCTTCCCACATGAATCACTGAAATGGAGAATAACATGAGGGAGGTGAGGTAATGATATCACAATAACCTTGTGATTATGTGTGCGATATCAAAGCTTTGGGTGCTCATACTACATTGGTATTTGTGGTACTAGTCTTTTTCCCTGGTCTTCACCAGTCTCTTTCCAAAGAGCTGGGGCAATCCTATCTCTATGACATTTCTGCTTTGGCAGAGAGGAGAAAAAGGAGTGGACAATGTTCTTGTCTTCTCCCAGTTGGCAATGCTACTCTCTCTACCCAGGAGAACATCAAAGTAGACCAGCCTAGCATGGGTTCAGTGGGCTCAGGAAAAGGAGGGAAGGAGTCCCATGGCAAGGGTACCACCACTTTCCCAAGCCACCAGCACCATCTCCAGGTGCTTGTTCCAGCAGAAGTGAAGTCCTCCTGCAAGAATCCTAACACCTGAGTTACCAGAATGCTGGAAAACACCACACAGAACAGACTGCTGTGCTCCTGATGGATCCACACACTCTGATGCAAAAATCAATGGCTCTGTGGTATTTTTAGGTGCTGACACTTGCTTCTCCTTCATATCATGGCATAAACTGGGGCAATTTGCTGTTGTGTCAGTCAATAGAGTGGCTAGCAGTCAGGGAATGCAGTTTAACTTCAACTATAATATAAGTTGTTACATTAATCATTGTTATTACAGTATTGTATTATATTGCATTATATTATAATATGTCCAAGTGACACAATGCAAGGCAAGAAGTGCCAAGCTATACATAGCCTTAGACAAAACATACCACACATTTCCAGTGGCTGCTTTCAGAGTGCAGAGTTAGACCTGTAGCACAGGACAGTGGGCACCAGTTTTCAGAGATTAATGATAAATGTACATTTAACATAAGTACATCAAGGGTATTTTAAAAGTCCCCCAAAGTAAGCTGTGTTTAACACAAACGCATCTATTCCCACCTTGGGCATTCAGAATATTTTTGTGTCATGCTTGACTTCTTTCTTATGCTGGAGGCAACCTGCTAACTACAGTGTTATCATTTTATGTTAAATTATATACGTATAGGTTTGATATAATCATTAATTTTTAAGATACATGATTATGAAGTATTGTAATTATCAGAAAAAGTGTTACCTAAATCAAATCTGTGAGGGAGGTTTGAGAATCCTCTTGCTCCATTTGTGTTGCAGGAGCAGTGAACCAGATTCCAGGTGAAGCTGAACTGCCACAATAGAAAAGAAGCTTCTTTCCTTGGGGTGACAGAAATAAAACTGTAGTTGCATTATTCCCAGCACCAGACATTTTTTGCTTTAAACAGAACCACAGGGAGGAGGAGAAGAAAGGTGCAACGGCTTCTAGTAGGCTTAAGAATGGTATCTATTCTGCGTAACTGTTGATTTAAGTTCTCATTGAAGATATTTCCTCAGGTTGAAGGATGAGCCAGAAAGCAAGCCATGTTTCTTAAGACGATACTTTAATAGTTTCTCTACACTGATCCGAAGATGAGCTGGCCTTCCCATTATACACTTAGACATTGTATCTGAAGAGAAGAGCCCTGTTCTGAAAGGCCATACCTATAAATACTCTTCATTATTTTTCTATTTTGTGATCTTGTTTCCAATTTTGTGATCAGTTATCTCAACATACATTCTTCTGGAGTGAAAGCAAATTTCTTTCTGTCCTTAAAACTTGCCTAACAACAGAGAGGTAATAAGAGGGTTTGGAGGGACCCTGGTGCTTTGTTTGACCTGGTTACAGCAGGAGGTGGACCATCTTCTGCTGTCCACTGCTTGAGATGAGGTTTGGATGGCCAGGAACTGAGTATGCTTCTTCCACCAAACTAATAAGGTCAGTTCAGGGTTAATGGCAACAGGTTATAAACCTGGGATGAAGACTTGCCCATTGCAGGCAAAAATCTGTGCTAGTCTTTAAGCATGAACACAGAGGTGCAGCAACCACCACCACAACTCTACTGACTTCTTAGCCCGCACTTGTCCTAATTCAAATACTACCTGATTCTTGGTGCTCTTCCACCTGTATTCTTTTCAGCTGTGTACTGCGGATGTTTAAAAGGCCACTGACTTATTGAGGGTCTGTACGTAACAGAGGTACGAGCCAAAACAGTTGGATACATGGGTGGGATGAAGTAGCCTAAGCATCCATTTCTAGTGCCATTTTAGATGTTCTTGACTATCTTTCGTGGCAATCGGCCACTTCTCTGGAAAATGTGGGTCTTCTGCAGCTCATATGTCGTCTCTTTCAAGTCATGCAGATATTTTGGAAATCCCCCAGCATCTAAAACAGTGCTAGAAATCTATGTTGAGGAACCTGAAATGTTCCTGTGGTGTTTAGCAGGGGGAAAGGCTAATGGGAGACTCACCATTATGCCGAAATCTTTATATACTTCAAATTTAACATATCCCAAAGAGCACGAAGCATCTAGGCTCCTTTTCTACCTGTGACAGCAGCTGCATTACAAAGCTTTTTAATATTTTGTTTTTGTTTATTTAATATCTCTGGGGAGAGCAGGTGGCAGTACTGAACAGCTTCAAAAGCAGGAGGTCCATTAGCGGAGGTCGTGACTCTGCTGCACGCCCTTTCCACCGCTGGCCCTTCTCTGTTGGCAGATCAAAGTTTATGGGCATTTTGGGGGGCAACGAAGGGAAGGAATATTTTTTCATTGCTGCCTCTGCTCGCAGGGGCCTGTTGAAAGCTCATTCCTGACAGCAATTACAACCACTTTGGCCTTTTTGGCACACAGATACGCTGTCAGATGGGGCCTGGATTTTAGATTCTTGTGCCTGTTCCTGAAAGAACAAAAACATGAGTGAAGACACTCTATCTGAAAGGGACTTGGGGAAGCACCAAAATAAACAAAAGTAATTGAGGACAGACTTGTAGAGGCCCAAACCACATGCATTGTAATTCTGTTGGCCCAGCAAATGATATCTCATCATCACCTCCTCTGTCTAAATAAAGCCGTCTCCCCACAAGGACATCTGACCCAGAAACTGCACAGGCACAGGCTGGCGCGTGCTGCGTTATTCTCCTCCCGCTTTTGTAAGCAGTTCGGTTCAAAAACAGGCTCCTATGAGGAACTGAGGGGCGAGGAAGGTGAACTTCTTTCCCTCTCCCTGCCTCGCCCACCTTGCCGGCCTGCCGGCGAAGGGAAGAGCCGCGGCCTGGCAAATCGCCCTCCCGGCTCCCCTGCCCGCAGCTGCCTAAAATGGAGCGCCAAGGCAAATGTCTCCCTCGGCTGCACCGAAAGTTATTTTAAGGCACGTTCTTTCTCCAGCGCTCATTTAGCCGATACCTCTGGCTTTCAAAGGAAAGGAGCGGCCGCCCCTCCCCGGGCGCTCGGCGGGCAACAGCCGCCCACCCGGGCCGCCGCCGCCCCAATCCCCGCGGCCGCCCCGCGGGTACGAGCGGAGCGGGGCGGCGGGGGCGGGGGGCGGGGGCGGGGGCGGGGGCGGCGGGCGTGCTCCCGCCTGCGGCCACAAGGTGTCGCCCGCGCCGCTCGGCTGCGCGCCGCTCCCGCGCCCGCGCCCGCGCGCGGCCGGCCCGCCCCGCCCCGCCCCGCCCCGCCCCTTCCTCGGGCCGCCTCGGGGAGTGCGGAGGGGCAGGGAGGGCAGGGGAAGTCCCGCCGTGTAGTTTCGGTTTGGTTTATTTTATTTTATTTTATTTCATTTTATTTTATTTTATTTTATTTTACTTTTACTTTTACTTTATTTTACTCTTATTTTTTATTTTATTCCACTTTATTTTGTTTTATTGTGTCTTATTTTATTTTATTTTGATTTATTTTGTTTTCTTTTACATTTATTTTATTTTACTTTTATTTTATTTTACTTTTATTTTTTGTTTTATTCCATTTTATTTTATTTTATTTTATTTTATTTTATTTTATTTTATTTTATTTTATTATTTTAATTTAGTTTAATTTTATTTAGTTTAATTTAATTTTTATTTTATTTTATTTTGTTTTATTTTACTTTATTTAATTTTAATTTTTTTTTTTTTTTTGGCTCAGCCCCAATCTATCTCAGTCAGTGCCAGAGCTTTTGGGGCTGGCCACGTGCCCCAAGAAAGGTAAACCAAAGGATAAACATAGGGGTTTCGGTGCTTGTGGGACAGTCACAAGGGGGAGAAGACACCGGCTCCTGCTGGTTAATAAAGTTTATTCATAACCTTAATTCCGGTTTATTAACTTTAGGTATAACAAGTTGTGCGGTAATTGTGGTTGTTAAGGGAGCACTGGGCAGTTTTTTCCTAGAGGGTATCAAATTCTGTGTTATTATTACACATGCACTAAATCTCCATTAAAAGGCTTTCTGTAAATGTTTCAAGGCTATGCCAGATAGAAGGATACTTCATCTTGGTTTCCAAACGGGGTGTTATCTATTTTAAATGCCTTGCAATAACAGTTGCCTTTCTTGTCTCTCACCAAAAAATACGGTGGCTTACGAACGCCTTGTTTTTTTGGAAGAAGAAAGACATAAATTGAACTTTCGTGACTGTTGTATCAGTCATTAGTAAAGCCGGGTTCAAATGTGCACTCTCTATAGAGCCTGGCCGCGGTCTTTCACAGTCTAGCAAAATAAGGAAACTACAGGATGGAAATTCAATGAGCCTAACTATTCTGCTTCCTTTTATTTTTTCTCCCTTTCGTATAAATCACACTCTTTTGAAGCCGCTGCTTTTCTTTCGCAAGCACAAACCCCTCATCTTTTAAAGTCTGTCTTTCAAGCTAATTGTTTCAACAGGCCAAGCAACTTGCAAAAGACAGCTCCAGCCTATCTCTATATTGTCTCCCCAGGAACGTTTGTAAGAGAAATATACATTTATACGACAGACGTGACTGTTCAAAGGCCGGCTAGTGAGGGAATATTTTTAACGAGATTAGTTAATGGGGTTGTTCAGTGCCTGGAAGGAAGCATTCAGGGCTTGCAGGGCAGAACTGCTGCAGTGGGGCCCGAAGCTGGTGGCAGGTATTGGATGGGCTCCCAAGGATTTCAGTGGCTTTTGAATGAAGGACTCGGCGACAGATATAAGAAGTTGAGAAGTGCAAGCAGCAGTATGGAGAAATAAAATGGAGAGCAGCAGGACAGATGCAAGCAAAGAGCAGTGATGTGTGAGCCTCCGGAGGTGCTGTTTATGTTTGTGATGAAGGTCTGTGCTATTAAGTTTCAGTCTGACAGTGTGTTTTAACAAACATTTTAGAGAAATATGTTTGCAGGAAGGATCCGAGATATCCAAATCTTTGGCTGCAGTGAAGCATCAAGTGAACCTCAGCGTCTTAGGGAGATCTGGCAAACTTGAAATTAGAAAGAAAAAAAGGATTGGGCAAGATTTTGTGCTGGTTTTGCAAAGGCAGCGGAGTAAATGATGCTGTAGTTCTGGAATTTCTGACCTATCTGAAACTGATTCTACCTGAGTCTTATGTGTGTTTTTCAGTCCACTTTTTGGATCCCAGAAATTCACAGTCCTTTAAAAAAAAAAAAAAAAAAATTATTGATAACTTATCACTAGTTGTTTTAGGATCTGATCCCATCACTCTCCTGGCAGTGGTTTTTACTCCTGTTGATGAGGCCAATGTTCTGCTTGTGCTCTCAAAGCCAATACGATTACTCACTCAAGTAGGATGTAGATACGTGAATCAGTATTGTAAAATGCGGCCCGGCGTCTGTAAATGGAAAACGTTAGCTCCAATAGGCAGGCTATGTGTCTGGTTTAGCTCTCAGCTCCATTAATATGTCCATTACTTAAATGAGTGAGATAGCAGGCCTGCCTTATAGTAACAACTTCCCTACTATCCCATTACAGGAGGCCTCAACGTCTTGCTACTTCCCCCCCATTCAGCAGCCTGTGTGATGTGGGATAAGGCTGCTGGTGACACAGCCACGACTTATTTCCGAGGAGCAGGATTTTCTAAATGTGTCCACTAGATAGCACAATAAACTCCCTTCTTTTCCTCTTGAAAAACTTTCTCTCCCACCCAAAGAGCCATTAGCCCTTCGGTCTCAGAGTAATGGTGCTTCAGAAGGAGATCAAAGTTTCTCAGATAAGTGTTCCTCTACACAATGTTACCGACACTCTGCTTTGTAAACAGGCTTCTTTTTTATGGTTAAGAAGGACATATAAACATGCCAAGTGAGATGGATAGACTGTCACTTTTTCTTTTTCTCTTTGTATGTGCGTGCGTCTTAACTGCTC
Source organism: Morus bassanus (assembly GCA_031468815.1). Lineage (NCBI taxonomy): Eukaryota > Metazoa > Chordata > Aves > Suliformes > Sulidae > Morus > Morus bassanus. The sequence goes on from CM062567.1 coordinate 103,894,717, forward strand.
AATGAGTATCATGGTTGGGTTGCACTGATACTATTGAACGTGGTCTGTCTTTTGTGTAAACAATGGAGGAAAAAAGAATGGCAAGAAGTAATCCCAAGTGCAGATTTCTTACCAGAGTCACTGCAGCTCCAGCCCCACTTTCTGCCACCTTTGATGAGAAAATGATGACGTGTCTTTCTGAAAGAAGATAGAGACGTTAGCACTGAAATCCACGTGTTTGGATACCTGTCTGTATGGACATGTTAGACCCGGGTTCTGTTTTATGACCTAAGCTGAGTCCTAAAACCTAAAAATGAGGCTGCTGCCTCAGCTAAGGTTTCCAGACTGCCTCAGTCCCCTTTAGCTTGAAACAAAGAAAAGCATGAGGCCCCTCCAAAGGCCTCCGGGAAAAGCTTAAGTCCCCCATTAGGGACTGCATAGAGGGACTGGTCCCTGCCGTAGGGCAAGCCAGCATTTCTCCACACAGAAGGGAGGGCCAGCTAGAAACAGCCGATAGGAAACCCGAGAGGTGGAAGGAAATGTTCCAGCTGAAGCAGTGTGAATACCTCCTGTAAAAGGTATTGTGCAAGAGGTCTTTTATTCAGCTGGAAAACCTGAACGCAGATTTGCATTTTGAATCTATTTAAAATTAAGTGAAATCAGCAACTGAGATGCTCCCATTCTTGCTCCTTAGGGAGATAGGGGCTTGCAAATGTAGATTTGACTCTTACAGCTGGAGAAAAACATGTGCTGTGGCCTCTGCTTGTGTCTTGTCATCTAGGGAACTAGTCAGTACCCTCTCTTGTAACTTAGTTAGTTGTTATGCTTCGAATAACTGTGTGTTCCCTGTCATGCATTACCAAACGCTATATATAAGGTAAGAAAAGAGGAAAAAAAAAACCCACAAAACTCTCCTTTCAAGCCTCCCTGTGAGTTTGTTGCTTTTCTACCCAAACTGTAAGCTCCTCAGGGCAAGGACCAGGACTGTGTGGCACCCCTAAGCAACGCCCCTGCAACGTGATCCCCCAGCACATATAAGAAAGGTGCAAAGTGTCTGCTTGCATCTCCCCTTTCAAACTGGGGACCTGAGTTTCTGGATCCCTGACTTAAAAAGGTGATGACAAGGCCTATCTCCTCTTTCACGTTTCAGAGCTAACTATAGGAGTGTAACGCACATCTTTAAAAACAGGTGACACAAGGGATTTTCCACGACAACCTTTCAAACTAAAGCAGAAAACCTCTGTTCACAGGTTGAAAACACTCTTAATCATGATGCACAGGCTCCCTCTGACATTAATGTGCCACAGCTCTACTAATGAGATATCCCTGAGGGTTATTGTTACTGTAGTGGCACCTAGAAACCGCAGCCATGTATTTGGACCTCAACCTTCTCTCCACTTCAGAAATACAAGCAAAACCAAACCAAACCAAAAGATGAGAGAGAAACAGTGAACACAGACAGATCCTTTACCTTGACTTAGCTAGGGGAGCCCAAGGTAAAAGTGAGACAGCAATGGGTAGTGGGCTCGGCTCAGCGGTGGCTTAGTCACTGCTCTGGTCTTGTAAGCATCCTGGCAAAGAGAGCCTTGCAGAGAGATGTGAAGGAGAGTGCTGGAGCAATCTGCAAGCAGCTGTGGGGAAACCCACTCTGAAGGGCCAAGCAGGTGCTGATTAAGGTGCCTGTTTATAACACAGCTTTGCTTACTTTTCTGTGTTCTTCAAGGAAAAGATTTGCCTATTTCCTTTACATGGGAGGAACAGTGGTATAACCAGCCTAGCCAAAAGCCTCCTACAAACTTGTTTTCTCCTTTTCTTTTTCCTGCCCTTTTGCATCCATAGGCAAGAGTATCTCAGATCTCATCTTTTAAGTGCTACAACCGATCCATTAAATAGCTTCTCATAGACATTTTTTCAACTCCAAGGAGTAGAGTTGCTGAGTGAGAAAGGCATGAGCCGGGCTCTCGCTGCTGGGACTTCCTCCAGACCAGCTTGCAGTCCTAAGAAAAATGAGTTGGATGGTCTCAGCTCTGTCCCCAATGAGCAGCAGCAGTAGATCACTTTGCAAAAATGAGCCACGCGTAATTTGGCACCATTGACAGAAGACTCACTTGCAGCAGCTCAGGGCCTTGCAGGCTTGAGATAATGTGCTGCTAAAATCACCTCTTGACCCTAACCCAGGAGGTTCCTCCAGGTCACAGGGGAAGGGGGGGTAGCAGGCCACTGTGAGATACCTTGATAAATGTACAAGTCCCTACAAGTGAGCCTGGCACGCCTGCACCAGTGTGAGCTGCTCTGTTTATCACAGTAAGAAGAATATGTTTCCTGAGTTGTGTTAGACGACTCCAGACTTCTCATTTAAGCTGCCTCCTCCTTTTCCCCTCCAGTGCAGCGAGCCCACCGTAGTGAACTGGTGGCCCTGACGGAGCACAGAAGCAGGCTGCATGCATCTCCTTGTGATGGAGCTGGCAGAGAAAATCGGACACTGGGACAAACAACCATAAATCAGGACTGTCCTGATTAAATCAGGCATGGCTGGCAAGTAAGTTATTAGCCGCCTGTGAAACTAATTGTGATACTGATACACTCAATTTTGCTGTGTCTTTCAAACACCGGTTGTGATGGGAAACAGCTGTTAGAACCCGAAAAAAAAAAGAAAGGGAGAGAGAGAAAAAAAAAGAAAAGAGAGCGCGCTTACGATTCAGAATCATAATAAAGTCTGTCTTCTCTATTCCCTTGCACAAAAGCTCTTAGATTCTTCTATTCTCCTCTAGACAATTACTCCCAGCAGGCAGGGTCACTCAGGATGAGCACACTATTGCATTTAAAGTTCATCTACTGAAGGGGGGGAAAAAGGCAGAGAAAGGAGGTAAAAAAAAAACCCTTCCCATTAATGTGTGAAAAAATGGCAGGTTTAAAATGGGTTAGAAATTCAGGTTAAAGCAAAAAAAAAAAAAAAAAAAAATTTGTCACACGACACCAGTAGGAGAAAAGATTTTGTTCAGTGGTATTGTTTGACTGAACACTTCCTTCACAATAACACTAGTGCAGGGATATAAAAGCCAGTGTTTATTTGATGCCTGGACTGGGCAACTGTTACGAGCAGTTAGCATAGAAAAAAGGGGATGTTTTGAAATATGTCAAAAAAAGAAAGGGCCTGATCCTGCTCTGGTGGAAGCTGGTGGTGAGCCCTCCTCCGACTCCCGTGTTGGCTGGCAGCCCATGCTTTGCTGGACCTGGGGGGCTGCGCCACAGCCGGCGGCGTGACCCTCTGCGTGGGCTGCGATGGGAAAAGAGAGCAATTTGGCCAGTTAAAACCTATTGCTGTCAGGACTTTGCTTCGCTCAAGCCAAGGGCAGGTAGTTAATAGTAGTGCTGTAGTAGTTGTAATGACTTAAGGGTAGGAGCCAAGCAGGGCTTGTAGATAGTTACTGGACTGAGAAACATAGCTGAAAAACCAGAGAGGATTTTGAGTATACAACACTTCTTCAGGACTGAAAAAGAAGCAGCAAAGCCTAGCTTGAAGTCTGTTGCTTGTCTCTGTCCTGAAGAAGAATTTTGAGCCCCAAACCCTGTTTATTTCCAGAAATATTTAGGCTAACACAAACTATTGTCTCTCTTTGTACACCTCTCATTGCCAGGATGACTACACATATCTGAAAAACCTCCCCCTGCACGGTGCAGAACGTAACTGCATATGCAATATGTGGAATTTGAAGATGCTTCCTTGTGGGAATATTTATTCTTGGTGATTTTGTGCCTTCTGCTGAAGGATCTGCAATGGGCCACTGTTGGAAGTTACACTCTTCCCGCTCTTGGTTTGAATCCCCGTAGCCCCAAATACTTCATACCTCCTATTTTACCTTTTTGACAATATTCCTTCTCATCTTGTATCTATCTGGTATCTATCTAGTCTGTCTTTCTATTGCTGTTGTTTTTTTTTTTTTTTTTAAGTTATATTTTAGCTATAAGGGTGGAGAGAAAATGACATGCATTAGCTAACAACAATATGACTGCACCAGGAGTTTGGGAGAGATGGAAGGAAAAAACAAATCATTCGCATTTCAAGAATCTAACCCCATCCTCTTACTATTCCACAGTAATATTTCTGGCTTCCTGTTTGCAAACCAGAAATGTTTATTTACAATGTCTTTCGAGACAGCTTTTCAATGTATAATGCTCATGTCATTACATAATGGGTCATAAATGATGTTGGTTGTCATAGAAAAACACAAAGTCATCAAATATTTTCTTGTTTTTTGTTTGCTTTTTGTGGCAGGATTCAGAGTCGGCTGCAGTCGGGAAGTCCGAAGGTAAATCATCGTCTTTACAGTAATACCAGCTCCGGTGTGTTTGGTCTGTCAGGACTTTATGAGTGAGGTGATCCTGATGCTGAAAATTTTGGTTGCATTTTCTGTTCAGTGGCCCTGCTGTTTCAGGCAGCCCATTGGCTGCGTGCCCTGAGAGAGCCAAGCAAAGGCTTGCTTGTCCATGGTTTTATGAACAGAAGCAGAACACTACGATACAAATACAAAAATCCAGATCATGAGCATTTATTATTACCATATTAAAAAAACCAGCATGAGGCTATGCACAGAACCAGAAGAGTATCAGACCCTGGGAATTTCTACTATAACCCTGAAAAACTGCAACAATGGTTAGTGCAGGTTTTGGGGGGATTTTTCTGATCTGAACTGTAGTACTGGGGACGTATACGAGTGCATTTTTTTAGCTTTGAGATGAAGCTGCCTGATCTAGTCTCCCTTTCCTGTAGCTAAAATGGGGACCAGGAATGTGTACATAATATTCCCAGAAGGTGCAGTCCTTATTCCTGACTTACACTGGCTGTAATAGACATCGAGCTCTGCTGGACCCCCTTGCCTTCTCTTTGCGGGGGGTTCATTTGGCAACATTTCGGATTGTCCCTTGTCTCAGCAGTCCCGGAGGAGAATGAAAGCAACTCTTAGGCCAGGATACTGGGTCGAAATTTTGCCTATGCTTACACCAGTGTGTATCAGGTATAACTCCCCTGAAGCTGATGGTGAAGCTGCTATTCTTACCTCTGAACAAATCAATTCCTAGCTCTAAAAATCAGTGAATTAGAAAAGAGGTAAAGCTGCCATTTATAAAATAAATGTGTTTATTTGGTAAACATTGTATCCTGTGTATGAACTTCATTGATATCAGATCTACCTAAATTCTTCTTAATCTCATTAGGGAAAAGGCAAAAGGGTTTTGCATACTTTTACTAAATCAGGAGACCTTTTTATTCTCTTTGTTGGAACAATGGCAAATAAACCACTGTCAAAAGACAAATGACAACATATATCCATGCAAAAGACATGCAAAACCTCCCACTTTCCTCATTTCGGAGGGCACTGAGAGGTATCTCTAGGCTGCCCAAAATAGATGAGCCTCCTGGATCACTCTTGTAATTCTACTAATGTCAGAGAATCTCCATCTCCCATACATACCACCACTAGAGATGGTGAGCTTATGGGTACCTACGCAGGAAGAAGAGGGTCTCATGCCTACTTCTTATCAGCACCAGAGGTTGTTTGCTGTGGTCCTCTGGCATTAATGCACAGCAGGATGTCAGTGAGCACCTGATAAAATTTCCAGCCACACACAAGGAAATGCTGGACTAATAAAGTGTTCTTTTAGTGAATTGCATCAACTAAGGACTTCATCTTCCCCTCCAAGGAAATATACAGCTGTCACAAGTCATATTGCTGAAAAAGTTTTCAGGTGCTATGCAAGGTCAGATTACCTGCATCTTTCATTATCTAGGTGGGTGACAAAAAGTTGTTGAGATCTATCAAAAGTGAGGCCTCAGTTTAGCAAGGTGGCTAAGCAGGTAGCTGACTTTGCTGGGACTCTCTGCGTGCATTAAACCAACTGTGTGCTTTAGCAAGCTGCTGAATTGGAAACTAAATTTCAAGAAGAGTTCTCGAATGCCATCTTGGAAATTAGATACCCACACTTGCAACTGGAAATCATAAATTATGCCAATATTATGCACAAGAGGGGTGTGTGTGTGAAAAGAGGGAAAAAATGTGTGTAGAGGAACAGTAGGAGCAAATGTTCTTCTGCAGCACATTGTCCATTTTGCATGCCTACATTGTTTTTGTGTACTGTCTGAAGAAGCCTTCAGAGATGTACATCGCATGAAACCACTACCCATCCTTTATGCTCAATTTTTATTACATAGCTGCTACTGTGTTAGCAAAAAACCCTAAATAGATCTAAAAGTACCAGTCCTGCTATGAGTTCCAAACATGGTTCTCATTTCAGGATCCTGGCATGCCCTTGTAAAACATTTAAATACCTACTGGTGGATAAGAAAATCAATTTAGTTGTGAGGTGACTAAGTAACAAAACATATTAGAATTGATGTTACAATTAGAAAAAAAAGAAATAAATTGTTTTTCTGCTCATTAATATTTGGATAAATATTTATGAATGTATAAGACAAGCAACCACTGCCAACACTACCTCTTTATTGTGCCAGGCATAGGAATAATTCAAGCATTTAGGCAGCTGCAGGTTGAATGTAGCCCCACTGGCTACTCAGCTGAATTCAATCTGGCCTTAGGAAGACTTTGCTTTGGAGGGGGCTCAGGTTATGCGGTTTCTGTGTGTTTTTTGTTTGGGACTCATTGAAGAAAAGGAGTGAGACCATCTGCAGGTAACGGGCTCCTGACAATGAGCTGTGTTTGCCTTGATGGACGTGCGCTGGGCAGAGCGATGCTCAGGGTGGACCGCACTGCTCGCCTAGAGAGGGGTTAGCCAGATAGAAAGGTTTTGCAGGAGTTCGGCTTGCAGGGTTGGCCAGGTGAATCTTTCCAGCCTGGAAGCAGTGGCAGGAACTCCCTCAGGACAGGCTTTCCACTGGGGCCTCATTTTTTCCCCTTTCTTTTCTCATTAAATCACTCAAATCCAGGCACCTCGGCGTACACGGTGCATATAAGCCCTTTTGCTAGTGTTGTGTGCAAGCCTGCTCGCTCCTTGTGCAGGTTGGTCATCTTATTGTAGAGGGCAAACGCTGCCCATCCTTCCCCCTGCGCAGGCAAACTGTCCAGCCTGCTGTCTGGCAAGGTGGCTTCTGTGGACGCAGAAGGGAGGAGAGGATACCTCCTTTATACAGTTCCATCCTATATGTGTGCAGCTGGGAGAGGAGAGCGGGTCACGGAGAAGACTTGTGGTGATCTGACCACCCACAGCCAATTCTGTGTTCTTCCTGGTGAAGGGGAGCCTCATTTTCAGTCTTCATTTTTAAAGAAAAAAAAAGTAATAGCTTTGTTATCTTCAGGTGATTTTTGTAGCCCTCATCTCTAGTTCAGGATGCGAACCAGAACAATGGGTGTTTGGGAACCTGAGGAAAAAACAGCTGTCCGACGTGGTTCAAAATGTAATTTCGCAGGGGCACACATCAGTAATGCGACTACCGCTCCGTACGGATATTACGCAGGCAGCCTTAATACGCGTGCGTGGCATCCGGATTGACAAGACAGACCATGATGGCTCCAAAGGGTCAATAAAACATGCACCATGAAGGATTTACACAATAGACAGTAATGGCTTCTTTGGAGCTGTTACGGTCTATTGGGTCAATAATAATCCACTTTTTAAAGAGTGCCAAAATATGAATTTACACAACAGGCTGTAATGGCTCCTGATCTATCAGATAAATGATATGAATTATCAGTATTAGTGCCCACACTGCAATGCACGTTTACCTATTAGAGTGGATAGAATAAATATTAGGTGCTTCAAAATACGCTTTCATATTCAAAAGGCTGATTTCTAAAAATATCTGGGGAAAAAAAACCGAAGAGAAAAGCCCAAACTCTCATTGTCAAACCTGTAAAATAAATAGTATTGAACAGGGAATTTAAATCTGAGAGGAGGTTATTGTGCATTTTCACTGTACATTATTTTTAATTAAATATAATATATAAAATAAAAAAATTGAACACTAGCCTATATCATGTATTTTTAAACTTTTGTTTATTTTTCTAGCAAAGCCAGGTCTGTGAACCAGGAGCATCCGTGAACATTTTCCCACATTGGTAACCTTTTCTATGCAATTGCATCTTTTCTCCTTTATTAAGAATTAGTTGCCTGAGTAATGGTTTGCAGGATCCAGACTGCATGTTATACAAACAGGCTTGGTCTGAATATATGCATTCAAGACCAAAAATCTGTTTAAATAACATATGTTCTCTTTGCGGCCACCTATCTGTCTCTATCAAGGAAGATAAAAGTCCTTGTCTACACTGTTTCAGCTGCGCAATCAAGACAGAAACCCTCAACTGATATTTGCCAGCAGGTGGTGACATAAAGCAACAAGCTCCAATGGCAGCAACATTTTCCTGCAAAACTTGGAGAAAATCCAGGCTTCAGGAAAATGAAATATGCCTTCAGTTTGGGAAGAAATAATGACGAATGTCCATCAGCAACACATGCAATGATTTAGTCTCGTTGCATGGCAAGAAGAAGTATGTTCAGTCCACAGCAGGTCAAAAGTTTTCCTTGCTGTTTCTCTGCATTTCCTTCTTGTTATTGTAAAACATTTGGCTTGGCTGTGAAATATACTTTTAATTAAAAGATAGGAAAATCATGGTAAGACAGCAGCAGCAGAGAGCTGTTAGAAAGCCTGCTGTCTTAGCTCTCATAATAAACATAACACGAAGGATAGGTGTGCACAAAAACTGAAGTGTTGTGGTGAGAATATGTATACACTGACTTATCCAAGTCCTTTCAAACAGAAGTGTAAATAGCGCTTTCTGCTTGTCTGTGATTTCCTCATGCTTTTTCAAACTTCATGCTTTTTTTTTTCTGGTCTTACAGCCAGGTACTCTTGTTTGAAAGACCCACTGCTCGTACAAAACACCACCATTCCATTTGCAATAGGTTACTGGGCAAACAATTATTCCATAATAGACAAGAAAAAAATTAATAAGGAATCGTGGCAGGATCTGTCACCTTGGTTTCTGTCGGGCTGTGGTTTCCAGGCACGTAAAATTCCCAGTTTCCTGGATTTTGTCCATGCCTTTTGTATACATGCTACTCCTACCTTAAACAACATGCCCTTTGAAAGAAATTTGGGTGGTCATAGCATCTGAAGTGTGATAACTTAACAGAGGAAAATACAAGTCTCATCTTGCTTAGCAGAGAGCTGAGGACAGGACGAAAATATAAAAATACCGAGGATTTTTTTCTCTTTGCAGTGTCTGTTTCCTGCAAGTATCTACCATCTACAATATTGACTGGTTTATCAGGCAGCAGGTATCTCTATCAGTCTATCTTGAATTGTCATCCAACAGGAGATTAAACGCTGCCTGCCTCCTTCTTGTGATTTTCAGTCTTCACATCGCAAAGTTTTCAATCAAATTTCAGCGGTGTACATTTAGCTTAGAGAACTCGCGGTACTTATCTTCCCAAAGCAGGTGATTTAGACCATGCTTACCTTGTACAGTTCCAAGATATCTCTCAGCAAACCTGTCCACATCTCAGGCCTTGAAATGATTCCCAAGTTCGTTTTTTGCTTTCCTCTGCCTCCCTTCTTCTTTCCCTCCCCAGCCAGGCTACCAGCCAAACAACAACAATAACAATGCGGGTCCTGAATAACAGACAAGCGCCAGTTTTTAGAAGAGTTATATTGATACAACAACCTTGTATTGTTAGCTTTTTTAAACCGAAGGCAATGTGACTGCTTACAGACTTGTTCTAGACAGCTTCCTCATTAGTAATCTTTTCAGTGCACTTATCACGGTTGTGGTTTCAGCCCATGAATCGGGTCAAGCGCAAGAGGATGTCAGCTGGGCGCGTTTCTTGGTTTGCATCGGATACCTGAGGAAGTTGTGGGCTGGGAGGTATCCTTTAAAATAAACTACAGCTCCATTTGTAAGGAATGTAGTGCGAGCAAGTTGACACTGAAAAAAAGGGCTTCTCTGCCAATTAGCATGTTTTCTGCATAGGATTTTGATAAACAAACTAACTAGAATTTGAATAAGCATAAACTTGAGACTAAAAAATGCTGGAAAGGCAAGTCAAACTGATCACAAAAGCCAGACTGGATTTTTGTGGTGCAGTCTCCAGAGTTAGAATATAATATAACTAAAAATGATTCTGCTAAGGTAAATGAATGAAGGAATTGAGAATTATAGTTAAAGAGTCCTAATTAGTCTCTCACCACCAAATGCTTCAAACAAACTGGTGTACAGCAGTCGGGGCAAGATCTGGGAGCAAGATTTGTGCCCCTATTCTGGCCACTTAGAGCTGTATAAAAAAACTGTAGAAGGGTAAAATGGTCCACGGAGAATTATAGACCATGATTCTGGCTGAAAGAGTAATTGAGGGTGCAAGTATGGTACCAGAGGGTCAGAGGTTGCCTTTTGAGGACTCCCTGCTGGGAGAGAAAGGGGGCATGTGTGTGACTTTTTGGGATGAGGCTGCTCAGCAAGGTGCTCCCAGGCCCCCAGCCAGCACCGTGAGGCTGGGGCCGGTGTTTGGGATGAATGAATCTCTTGCAGTGTGACATGGTCCGGCTTCATCCGAGCACTCACACTAGGGCTGGGATAGATAAAAGAAATGTGATTCTGGAGACAGTTGTTATGAACAGGACGGGTGTTTAATCCCGAACTCCTACTTATTCTAGAAGACCCGAGAGGCTGTTACAGTAATTTGATGCCAGCTGGGAAGAGGCAAACACCTCCCAAGTCAGTGCTTTGGCCAACAGCCTGATGACAACAGAGGGTTCCCATCAGGCAAGGGAAATCTTCCAGAGGGTGATACCCACTAGAGTCATCTGCTTCGTGCTGTCAGGGCAGCGCGAAAGAGTATGAAGTGACAGGCGAGTTGGCCCAGCTGCTTCTTCATGACTATCTGAGATTCTTGCATAGTGTAAGTGGAAACTATATGAACACATCAAAGAGGAAAAGACACTGAAAATTAAAAGGCTGTCCCTAAATGATTTTTAAAACAGTGAATTTGGCTCAATCTAATTCACTTCTTACATGTGCAAAGTGGAGAGTAGATTGAGGTGGTAGCAGTGAAACACAATTGCTTTGTTATTGAATGTGGAAGCAAATTACTCCTTTATTTTACCTCTTTTGCCCACACTTTGTGCTTCTTCCTTCCCCTTCCGTGAGCATGAGTAAGCAAAAGTGCCTGGGGCCAGGCTGCAGGGAAAGGATTATGGCACAGTCCCACTCAGGCATGAGTTTTGCTGAACCCTCTTCAGGAGTTGGCAGGGGTCCATGGATGGGATGAACGAGTGTTAAATAAGCTGATAGCTCAACTCATTGCTGTGGTCCCTTCGGCTCAAAAGCAAGTGCAAGGTGTGTGCTGATACACAAGATGTAAATTACCATCGCTTTTAGAAAGTACTACCTTCTCCTTACCTGAGGGCTTCTCCTTACTGAACTGAAGTCCTGCAGCCAGCCTTTGTAATCAGAGTTTGGGAAGCAGTGCAGATGTTTTGGGTTCAAAAAGCCCAAAATATATGATTGTGGCAAAGTAAAACCCATTCTTTATCACCTGGTGCTCTCACTTGACAATGTCACAGAAGCCGAGCCCTGGGCAGCAGGGGTACTTCCTCCATTGGATGGGACAGATGGGTCGTGCATGTCCCTGACAGAGATCTCTGAGGCTCAGGTGGAAGTTCAGCAAGGTCCAGATCACAGACTCTGAAGTCTCTTTCTCTAGAAATACCTGCAGGTTGGGGGACACCGGAGAAGGGCTGTCTTAAGGTATAGGGTGCAAATCTGCAAGGGTAATCTGAGTGTGCTTGTGCTGGCTTGAACTGCTTAGCTTCATTTATGTTTCAGTCTTAGATATGTGATGCATATGTGTGAAACATATTCTCTATGTCTAAGCCCAGCTACTTTCATCTCTGTATTCAAACTGGTTTTACTCTCCTGGCTCTAAGCCTTATGTTATCATCAGCTCTTTTTTGTTTTAGTCCATATATTTGTGGTGCCCCTGAAAACACTCTTCCTCTAGTGGGACTTGCAGAGTTTGCTGTCCCATGACTGACTGGGGTAGTCTTCTGATTTCTAGGTGAGGCACGTCCATGGACAGGTATACAGTTACCCTGCAGAAACACATTCTGTAAGGCTACTACAGTTGCGGGTCAGTTAAAAGGCTACAGTTAAGGCTGCTAAATAAGTTCCTATTATTTTAATGGCTTTTCAGTTGCTAAGCTTTAACATTTTGGACTGAATGTTTCTAAAACAGGTCTTCATCTCAGACTGGATTTTTTAGGAAAGAAATGTGAAAAAAACTTCATCTCAGGTACAGATGAAGTGGGAGGGTAATACTCTTAGAGTTTAAAACCCATGTGAAAATCTGCCCATGTTTCATTGGGCTGTAATCCTCCGTGAAAATCTTATTCTCAGACATATTTAGCAGAGGTACATTCAAGTTTGGCAGCAGAATCTGGCCCAGCCCTAGCAGAGCAGGACTTTCCTCAAGTTGCTTGTGGCTACTATAGGTATAGTAACATATCTGTAGTTATGACCTGTGGTTGCTACAGGTGTGCTTCAGTCACAGGGTAGAAAATGAGAAGATTTGTCCCTTGTTCCCTCAGTGCAGCTGCCTGAAAAGTGGAGGAGTGAGGTGACGGGAGGCAGGAGGGTTGTGTGATGCAGGAACAAGATGCACAGAAGAAGAAGCTGCAGGAGGGATAGAGAGGCAGGGAAAGCACTGAAGAAAGGGCAGAGAGGGCTGGGAGGTGCCATGTGGAGAGATCAGATTCTGGGAGCGGGGAGAGGTCTGCTAGCGGACTGGCACAAAAGAAAAAGGTGACAGATACCAGGAGTGGAGTAATAGTGTGTGATATATGTGAGAGAGGCAAATTTGGACATTTTTGAGTGCTGGCTGTGCAGCCTCAACTTCTTTTAATATTTGTATATGTGTATGGATGGGATAAAGAGAAATGAAAGTTGTTATGTAGGTTGGTATGCTAGCATTTAATGTATCACTGGCATAAGGGAATATTGTGTATATGATCCCTTTAATATGCTTAGGCTGGGACATGAATGCATTTTCTGTTTTAGGATGGGGTCTGAAAGCAAAAATTTTAAGGAACCAGTGATTTGGGCTACTGTTTTTTTTTTTTTTCCCCTGCTTGTTCTCTGTGTTAAAGTAAACAGGATATTTCTCCTATAAACAGAGATTTTTGTGGTTTCAAATTTAGCTCTCGTGGTAGCATTTTTACTGAGGGTCTTGAGCTCAAACCCTGGAAACCCCAAGATGTTTTCCATTTCAGTCCGATCAAAATACTAACAGCAGTGTTCCTCTAGTACCTGCTGCACTGAGCACAGTGAGCAGCTGGGGGACGGAGAGGTTGCACCAATTCCCTGGAATTACAAACCCTCAGCTCAGATGCAAGCACCAAAGAGAAATGCTGAGAGGAAGGGAGGGAAGGAGGAAGGGAGGGAGGGCATGAGCCCTAACCTGCAAGGCCTACAGTAAGGACCATTCATTTTTAGAAGCTTTCCTAAATCTTGAACAGAAGGAATATATTTTGCAACATATGTTTTGTTAGTGTTGATTCCTGCACTCGGCTCTTCTGGTGCTTCAGAAAATGCATTTGATGGTGGCTGAGTTATTTCAGTTTGACAAATAAACTAAGCTGTGGTTACTTTCTCAGTATGTTTTGTGTCATGGTGCTAATTTCCCATTCACTTGATTGGGATGCAATGATTTCACGACAATGTCAGTGCAGGTCTATGGAAAAGACATTATGGTGTCAAAATGAAATGAAACAATGTTAATTTGTCTATGGAAATGGTGTTACACTGCCAAATTGAAACATAACCCCCAGCTCAGCCACCTTGAGACTTGGCGCTGCCGTGCTATCGAAGGACCCCGCCACACGGGGTGATTTTACAGCAGTGCACTGGGAAACTACAAATCTGGATTAAATATTAGAGGAGGTAAGGCTATTTGTTTCGTTCTACGAAATCACAACTGTATAGCATTTCCTAGTGTTATAGGGGCCTTCCACATGTGCTGCAACACCTAAAGCCCAGGGAGAGGGTGGGAATCGAGGGGAGAAAGAGCACTTTGGCAACCTTTACTCAGATTTCTTTTGGCTCCCATTGGCTCTCAGCATGTCTCATTCCTAGCATTATATTAATGGATCTTTTTTAGGTGAGAAACTTTATTAGATTTTGCAGTGTTCACAGCACCTAACCAACATCTGGGACACTGGAGCTCAAATTAAGCAGTGCTCTAAATCCAATTTGGATTTTAACTCCACCAGGATGTAGCATTTCTAGTAAAACAAGAACTTGAACATAAACCAGAATCCAAAATGTAGGGAATACAATAATGAAAAAGAATGCTAAGCAAGCTGAAACCAAAAGACAAGCTCTGAGGGAGGGAAGAAGCATTATATAAAGGGATATAGAAAAATACAAATAAATATATTCTCTGTTCTTAGGGGTCTATGGAGTGATATAATCTACTTATCAGTCACAGTTTGTCTTTTGTTTTGTTTTATGTTCCTGGACGTATGACCACTTTTGAAAAAGGGTGATCTTTGATCTCCTGCCCTGGGGCGAGCACCAGCAGATGTTCTTTTGTTCTTCTCTTCATATTCAGTGTCCCTCACCTTCTAAAGCCTAAGTGTGTTCCCCAAAACTAACAGGTGTTTCTCTGATTGCAAAGAGATGGATTTAGGCTAAATGTGACCTGAAACCTTCAAAGTCGAAAGGCCTCCCAGCATGCTCACAGACTGGTGGGAGGGAAGGCTGTTGTAACATCTACACTTCTGGGAATATTAGCAAATCGTATACAGATGTCAAGGGGAAAAAGGCTTGGCCAGTCTCTAAGGAGGGACTTTAGCACCCTTTTTCATCCTGGTTGAATTTCTGGGGTGACCCTGTCTGCTTAATTTCTCAGTGACTTTTTTTTCTTATTTGTGAAATGGGTGTAATGGCACTTCCCTTCGTCTTATAGACATTAGGGAGAAGAAATAAATTACAGGTTTTGCAGTGACTGGGCAGTACTATAAGACGGTCATGTCAGTACATATGGCATCATGAGTTGGGGTGGGTGGAAAGGCTAATCACATGAGCACTATATCTTGAGCAAGCCAATCCTTTCTTTGCATGTACTTCAGCTGTCATTAGAATCTGACACTGGTTAATGAAAACAATAAAGCTATCCAATCTTATTGATGGCTATGTAGATTTCTTGGACATGAGGAGCTCTGTGTTCTCCTCTTGTGTATTGATAAAAATGTCTCTGGACTGTGCACAGTGTTTCTAGATGTCCACTGAAGTACCAGTTAAAGGTCCTCCTGACAGTCCAATTATGCCTTCTTTCTTACTATGTGAGTGGTGCCTGTTTCTTTTTGCATAAAGCTCCTTCCACCTTTCTTCCTTCCTCAGGAAGGAAGCGAGCATTTGTTGAATTGGTGGATGCAGTCGTGCTGGTCATTTCCTGGAAGATGCTGAGTGCTCTCCTCAGCTTTGACAGGCAGACTGAGCATGGGCATTAGTGTTCACATGAATGTTTAACCCCCAGTTGCCTTGCACAGGCTTTCATGCACCAAAATATGACTGATATTGCTGCCCCAGGAGAGGACAGCACAAGGATCTTCCGCCCGTCATGGTTTTAGCTGGGATAGAGTTAATTTTCTTCACTGTAGCTGATATAGTGCTGCATTTTGGACTTAGTATGAAAATAATGTTGACAACACACTGATGTTTTAGTTGTTGCTAGGCAGTCCTTACACTAGTCAAGGACTTTTCCAGCTTCCCATGCTCTGCGAGGTGCACAAGAAGGTGGGAGGGGAGGGGGCACATCCAGAGAGCTGATCCGAACTGGCCGAAGGGATATTCCATATCATGTGATGTCATGCCCAGTATATAAACTGGGGGGAGTTGGCCGGGGGAGGCAGCGATCGCGGCTCGGGGACTGGTGGTGTCGGTCAGTGGGTGGTGAGCGGTTGCAGCACTTGTGGTTTTTTTTTCCTTTTCCCTCTTTTCCCTGGGTTTCATTTCTGTCTCTCATTATTATATTATCATTATTATTATTATCATCATCATTATTGTTATCATTACCATTACTATTACTATTTTATTTTAATTATTAAACTGTTCTTATCTCAACCCACGAGTTTTCTTGCTTTTGCTCTTCTGATTCTCTCCCCCATCCCACAGGGGTGGGGGGAGTGAGTGAGCGGCTGTGTGGTGCTTAGTTGCTGACTGGGGCTAAACCACAACACCCCCCCACACATCCATTGGACCCCTTTCTCTCTCCAAGTGATAACCATCAAATCACCACTGAGAGATCTCTGTACTTCTCCATGAGCCATATACATGCTGCTCCAGCCATAGCTCTTCACAGAGATTCCCAAGCTATCTGAATGCCTAGGAGGAAGCTTTTGGCTCTTCAGGTGCCATTTACATGTTGTTTTGAAGTAGTTCATGTTGCACTAGTTATAGTTGTTAAGATGTGAAATCCGGAGCTGAAATGTGCAATCCAACTTCAAATTTACAGAGAAGAACTACAACAAGAGTTATTGCAGACCTCCCAGCTTGCTGCAAACAGCTAAGACAAGACATTGGATTGAAATTTTAATGAAATACCCTGCTATACAACCAGGGATTAAAATATAGCAATCATTTGTGCTAGATGAGGAAGGCAAATTCAATGTATTTTAAGTGTGTTTTATTCAATATGAGTAAGATTCTCAAAATTAAATTTTATTGCTAAAAGACAGAAAGAAATCTCCCTTTCCAGGATTGTTTCTCTCTCACACACACATGCGCGCACACACACACACACACACACACAAAAGCACATGCCTTTTCTATCTCTGGGAGTAAAGCATGATGGACATCTGGCTGCCAGGCTCAGTCTTCTCCCCACAGGCACAGAACAGAACATTGTTTGAATATGTTCTTCAGAGGTTGACATTTGGTGAATTTATCTGCTCTCCCCGAATAAGGGAGAACATTCCAACAATTCTATACAACCTGTAAACCACAGATTAATTGCACGAATTATATAAATTATCCTAAAACTTTGGGTAATGTTTGCCATGTCAACACTGTAATTGATCTGACTGGGCATGTGGAAAGCTTGCATGTGGCAAGTGACAGTCCATGATGCAGATGGAGAGGTGCTTTGCATCTACCTCTACTTAGAATAAGTACTGCAAGGTCCCCAGTCTGTAAGCAGAATAGGTAATGTGAGACTTTCATAAAAATAAAAAAAAGCAATGGGCTATAATCTTCCACATTATTACCTAATATGGAGGGGTCTGAAGCCCTCTCCCAAATACCAGGTGAATATCCAGTGTTTGTGTGGTGGTGGGGAAAATAATGAAAGCTACAGGCTTAACTGTTTCAGCCAAAAAAAAAAAAAAAAAAGTCTTAATTGCTTGTGAAATCAGCCACAGTAGGGGAAAAAAAGAGATATTAACTAATTTGTGTCCACATCAGCTGAACTCTACTCTCCGTGGTTTGGACTGAGCAGTGACTCTTCACAGGAGGAATCCCACAGGTCATGTCAAATTTGCCTTGTCATTTCAGAAGACATGTTAGTATGATATCTAGATTTGTGATAGAAGAGAACAGAACAATGACCCAGAGTATGCCTTTCCATCAACAAGCACAAGCAAAATATCCATAGCGTAGCAGAACATGTGGAGTAACCTCTTAGAGGTTATGTTTGAAGTGCTGAGGACTCCAAACATTTAGGATTCACAGGCAATTCCATCCCTCCTCCTTACAGTGGAATGGAAGCCAGAACAGGGGACGGTGAAGTACTCCCTGAGGAATGAAGGGCCTGAGGCAAACTGGCACCCACTTTAGGTCAGAGGCTGAGCTCCCAAGGAAGCTTCAGCTCTCACCTCACATAAACACTGTGTGGCATTATGTTAGCAATCTCTGCTTGCTTTGAAGTAACGGCAAATCCAGCCACTAAGGCTGGCTTAACCATCTGCCTTCCAATAAAATGTGCCATCATTGTTCCATCATTGTTTTATTTTTTACATTTTCCCTTTCAGAACACCCCTAAAGCCTCTACTGTTTCCAGCAAGACTTGAATTTGGACAAGAGGATTGTAATGGGGGGTGATTTGCTGGACCTCCAAAAATTTCATTCAGGCTTTCCCAAATCTGTATAAATGCTCTCAGAGTCAGTGGAACAGACTTTTTAGCAATGGTAGAGGGGTGTCGATAGTTATTCAATGCAAATTGTATAAATTAGGAGTTTGGTGAATGAGTTCAGTCTCTGACTAGGGGGGGGATTCCCTTCTGTGAGATACTTGAGTAGTGAAGGAGCTCAAGCTTGGAGATCTGGAAGACACAGGAGACGAATGCAGGGCAGGAAAGGAGAATGCAAATATATAAACCAGACAAGATTTCTTTCTAAAGAAGAAATTCCACTGTGCCTCCAGATGCTTTTAAAGTGAGGGGCAAGTGAAAACTTGATTTTGTTTCAGTGAAAGGAAAAATTCCCATTGCATTCTACAGGGCTGGGATTTCATCCAAGACCTCCACATCATTCTAAGACACTCATGTAATCCACAATTCATCTTTTACAAAGGATATTCTGTTTCCAGAAATTATCAATGTTTTCTAATTTTCTGACTTCATCATCTGCAATGTCCCTGTCGTGACTTCTTTTTATACAACACATTTTTGTTCTTCTTTTTTTCTTTCAGTCTTGCATGTACTATCATTATGCCCCCCAAAGATCAAAGAATTATAGCATGAGGTAAAAATATCTCATTGCAAAGAATAAAGACATCGTTTTTTATAAACTTTATTTTTACTTTAGTACTTAATAAAGTAAAATACCTGGATAAAATCTGGCAGTTGAAGAAATGTGAGATATGTTCCTGATTTGACCAGGGACAGGATTTCACCCCACATTTTTATGGGGAATATTTAGCATACAGGCATTCCACCCCTCTGTATCCCCACCCCCATATATTTCAAAGCAAGAACAGAAGGCAACGCGAAAGTAGCTGCCACCATTCACCAGATAATTCTTTCAAACATCTCTCAGCATTCTAAACCATAATCTAAACTTATGTCCACATAACAAATAACAGCCCTTTGAAATGAACTGAGAAACTGTAAAGCCATTAAGAAAATGTGCCATTAAGAAAAGGATTTCAGCATTTCCTATGAAAAAGGTTCACAATGTATGTATTTCCACATGTTCAGAGAAATGATTAAAGTGTTTATAGCTTTTGTAATTGGTCTCTCTCAATTTAAGAATATAGGCTTTTTTTAAAGTTACATTTCTCTGCCGCTCTTTGTCTGGAATAACATTAATGAAGTCCCATTTTCTCAGTTGCTGAAGGTAGAAAATAGGGAAGTGATGTGTTTAAGAGAATGCATTCTTGAAACATGCCGTCTGTCTGCCTGTATCCCAGCAGACACGGCCTCTTACTAACACGTCCATTAGATGCAGCACGCTCCTGCAGGGTCTGGGGCTGCTGTGGTTCACGTGGTGGTCGAGTGTATATGGCAGCAGGGGAGGGGGCTCATTGTCCCTTGCAGGGCATCCTTCTGCATGCCACTGTCCATGCCGGTACAGAGAATTTGAAGGAAGACATGTAATGGTTTTTTTCCACTACATTTCCACACTGTTTGGGTTCAGCTGAAGATGGTCGGCATAGAGAGAAAGCCAAACTCCATTATTAAATCCCTAAAAGAGGAGAAAAGAAGGGAACTGGTAAAGAACTCCCTTTCTGAAGCACACCCAGCCCTTTCTAGGAGAGCTCGTGCTCTGCTCTGTTAAATGCTATAAACATACTGGCTGCACTGACAAAAAACACATGGCCTTGTGTTCACTGAGCGAGTGAATCAGTAATGGGTTGGTCCTGGAGGCCAAAGCCACTTTCATCACCTGCAGATCATGGCCTTTGGGGTGGTTCATGGCACATCTATTTCAGTCTGGAAAAGGAGGAAGATTTTCACCCAGTTTCCAGATGACTATGTTTGTTTTATGGATAAGAATATATACACAGATGTCTAACTTTTTTTTTTTTTTTTTTCTGTAGCAACTGTCAATCAGGTCACATGTTAATTTTTTTTCATTCTATTATTTTCTTTTATGCTGTTAAGCTAAAGGTTTAGGTTTTGTTCTAATTGTAAAAGCATATCTCAACTGTTTCGTTATTTCTTTTCATAATACCCTGGGAGAGGGTGTTTTACCTTTCCTTTTGTAAATTAGCTTAAGTAGAAATTGTCAATCTGGAATTGACAGGTATTTGTTACAGACAACAAGGCATTGTTCCCACTTCGCTTCATCCACCAACACAGGTGCTGCTGTCACACGTCACAACAATGGGGAAATTTATTAAAATATAAAGAGTAATAATACTATAATATAAGGGCACGAGGGTAAAAAATCTGAAAGCATGTTTGCTGACTGGAAGTAGGAAATCCTGTCCTTCATGGAGCTGATCTGACAGCTCTCTGCCTCTCCCACAAAACTCTTTTCTCCCAGCTCCTTCTTCCAGGACAGCCCTTATAAACCATTGACTCCCCTTCTCCCCCTGTCACCTGCTCTGTCTCAAAGGTATCAGATAACAGTAAGGCAGAGTCATAATTCGACCCTTGAGGTTGCTCCTCACCTGTTGAGTTGCTGAAGGAGTTCTGAATGGGTTCCGGGGGAGTCAGGATTATTCTGGTCTAATTACAGAAAAGCCGGTCTGGTTGCTGGGTTATGCTGCTGAGTGTGTTGTGAAGATGCAAATGTCTGCAGGCATTTCTTCTGTCAAAGGCTGGCCTAGATACAGGGAATTTCCTAAGTAACTTACTAAAGAGCTCCTGTTTTGTGGACTTGTCAAAGGAGGCGACAGTGGTCTTTGCTGGGCTGGTGGTGTTACCTACCCCGGGCTTGGGCACTGTTGGCTGCAAAGAGATGTACTCTAGAAACAGGTTTGAGCTGCAGAATCTGTGACAGGATTCAACTCACACACCCAAATTTGGGGTTGAATGTGAGCAAATTAGAGCATTGCCATCCTCTGAATGGCAGCAGCAAATCAAATGGGTTCTTTGGGCTTTTTCCTTTCACCACAAAGAATGACAACAGCAACAAAAGCTGGGAGAGGAGATAGAGAAGTGACATCATCTACAGAAAAGTTTTCCCTTTTTCTGCCTGAAGGGCTGTTTTGATTTCCAGCTGCATCTCAGGTAAGAAAGAAACATGATATTGGATTGAATGCGCCAACTGCTTGTAAATGGAAATACTTGCGGTTGAATAGAGGAAGAGACAATGCTACGCTGCCTTTTGATATCTTTTCAGGTATTTGTAGACCAAACAGCTCCTGGCCTAGCTTCAAATAGCTGAGACATTGGTCAAGTAATTTTAGATGTCTCAGTCTCAGTGGGAGGACGGCAGTGGCTGGGGTTATATGCAATATTGTGCAATCTCCTGCACCCCTCTGTACTTTAGCCCTTCCCATAAACTCCATTTTCCTCTTCTGTGGTATGGGAGAACTGGTGATTTGGAGCCAGCTACGTATGCTTTATGTTTCCTGAAGATCAAAACCAGTGTGTAATACTCCATAGCCTGTCAACAGCCAGCTTGGGAAAGAGACCAAAGACTAGAGCCAAAACCAGACTGTTAGAGCAATCAAGGCCAAGATGTGCTTCTTGCTTACAAAAGCTAAAATAAAACTGGCCAGGCAAGAAGTTTGTCCTTTGCAATGCGGGAGGACTGCTGTCCCCCATCCTGCGTCTAATTCCCTGTGACTCAGACTATATACAATGAAATCTGCAAGAGCAGATATTGCGCGTATGTTTAAAATACTTCTGCCATCAGATGGGGAGAAAACTGCTGTCTGCAGTAAATATCAAGGCTTGGGATAATTACCCAATGATTTGTGTTCCTTTTGCTTTAGTTTTTTTCTTGGGGTACTATTAAATAGTTGTCTGAAACTACCTGCTTGTGCAGAACTGAACAAAGTGGTATGTGTTCCCAAACACTAAAAACAAGTTGTCAAGACACATCCTCAGAGACAGAGGGTCTTTTTTGTTGTTGCCCAAGAATGTCTTATTTAAAATGCAGTTCCTTGTAAAGATGCAAATGCTATTTCTTTTAAAATGTACCAGTACTAAGAATAAAGCAAGCAAAAGAGGAAATTAAAACAGTGACAAGGGAGGGAGGTCTGGCAAGTTGGCTTTCAACCAAATGACCTCTTGATAGATCAGCTGGGAGCCAGGAATGCATGAGATTACCAAGAACTAGAGAGATTTATAGTTCTTTGTTTGGTCTCTTGGTAAGTTTCCGCATAGTCAGTTATACGATGGGCAACGATCAGGGAAAACAGTGGGCAAAAGAAATCCAGAACCCCAAACATTTATTGTGATTCCATAAACAAACATGAAAAGAAGGAGTTATTTAAAGATTGAGAGCATTTGCTTATTTCAGTTTAACAATAAACACCCTTACTAAGAGGAAATTTTGCATAGCCCCCCAATCTAGCTCTCGTAGGAGAAGCTCTTTGCATGCCGCAAATATGGCTCCTATTGAATTCGGCATGTGAATGTAACACAAGAAACTCTGTCATGGGAATGGGTGCTTGGCTTTCTGTAATCCCTACACAGCCCTCCCCTGAGCTGACCACCTGCAGAGAGAACATCCCTCCATGGACTGTACTAGCTAAGCACATCCACAGATTGTGCCAGAGCTCTCCAGAAAATGGTAACTCTTGCAATTTAATCTCCAAAACTTTGAATGAGTATTTCTATTTTCTCATCATCCAGGTGATGAGGAACATCTGAGCATTTGTGGCTTATGTTATCCAGATTAAATGCTAATATTATAGTGTATTAGATGCCAAGGACATTAAAGTGCAAAAGCAAATGGATTACGAAATCTAATTTATGAAGCTATCCCAGCTTAATAAGTAGTGTCATCAACTCGTTCATCAGTGGACTGATTGTTACACCCAAGTGTACCCTGAAAGTGCAACCAGCATGGTGCATCTGGAAAAAAAGGATGATCCCAGGGTCCTTAGGACATGTAAACCTTGTTGAATAACAAAGCACACAATTTTCCATTAGGTTGCAAATGCTCTTTACAAATAATGGGACTCTGGAATTTTGAAACAGAAAAATCTTTAAGCACAAGTAACAAGGAGACCTTTAGACAAGGCAGAGGTTCTGGCAACAGTTTGGTTTTAAAGTGTAATTATTTGCTTCTTTTCCATATGCAGCATATATGCCATATGGGCATATGGTACATTTACTACACTAGTTCATTATTATTACTTATTTAGTTCTTTTTAACCAGTGAAGTTGTGCTTGGCTCTGTACTAGGTAAAAATAAATAAATAATCTTACACCCCAGGACAATATCGTCCATAACAGCATAATGATGATGTCTGTAATGTATCATTTACTATTGTCTTTACATACTAACTTATTCTCCCTTTATGTTAAACCAATGAATTATATTCTCTTAGTAATTTATTCACTTGTCAAAACTAAATGTTAAGAAGCCCTAAGGTTTGCCTCAAACTTATAATAAAATTTAAAGGGCAAGTATTCAAAATTCAACTTCAAGATTTGGACCTTTTGTACAACCTTACAAGTGCTTTCTCAGTGTTATCATTTTGTCAGTATGATTCCAACCTGATTTGCATTCCTCATATTTCTCTCTTTAACAGGTTTGTGTTTGCACATGTAATTTACAAGTTACTGCAAGCAACAGTTAATTTGAAGGTACCTTACGAGTGCAAAATATACACCTTTTGCTGAATGTCCAGCTCTAAAGCTGAAAAAGAGGAGGACTGATAAGACAGAAAGGGTTTGCAAACAGAAACGTCATGACCTATGGCTTGGGGAAAAGTTTTCAAAAAAACACCACTAATTTCTGATATTGCAGGTTTTCAAGTGTCCTGATTGTGGCTTGGAGATCCTGAATTTTAATAAGATGTTGAGGACCCCAGAAGCAGAGTATGCTTTGAAAACATTATTATGTGGGCACTGGATGGTCTGATGATTTGGGCAACTTGAGATGTTCTTTTCACAGATTCCTGGAGAACTCTGGCTAACGTGAAGGAAACCACTCATTTCTAAGGAATTTTGAAAAAAAAAAGTGAAAAGTTCAGAGGATAGTGAAGCCCTTCCCACTCAGGAGAATGCAGCCATAAATTTTCTTTGTGAATATGAAGCTCATCTTGAAGCTCATCTTAAAGCTCATTAAAAAATTCAGAGGCAGAAAGAAAAGTAACTTTTGTATTTTAGTCTGATACAGTGTACAACAGGATACTATATTTTTATCTCACAAGAAGGAGTCCATCAAATACAAATGTAACATGTACAACGATCCTTCATTCTAGCTCTAACACAGATGGTTATCCCTATAACAAATAAATAGGCAGGCTCAGAATCAAGAAAGGATAAGAAAAATGATAACCAAAAGAAAAAAAGAAAAAAGGCCCAGTGCAGATAATCTTGTGAGACACTACTTGATCCAACTCTCCTTAAGACCTCATATCTCAAAATCACAGTGGGATAGCAGAGCCTGGGAGCACTTACTGGGGAATACAAATACGGATAACTGCAACTCAAACTACCTGTTAAACACACAGTCATATAGTATTCTGTCAGGCAGGTTCAGGGCAGTTTGGAGCGTTTCGCTCTGCAATATACTCCATTTCCTCTGAAGCCCTCCAAGGCCATCTCTTTCAGGTTCCTTGCAAACCTGGGAACTCCTGAGCTTTTTTTTTTTTTTAAATATCCTTACTATTTATGGTAATGTCTGTGCTTAGGAATAAAACTAACTGAAGAAGAACAGCTTACCCAGTTTTATAAACTTCGATGTTTTACTGTTTGTTTGCCTTATCCACTGAAACATTTCTGCAAGGTAGTTTTATGTTGGACCTGCCAATGTTGGCAAGCCTGTGCTGATGATACAGCACAGAGAATGCCAAGGTTAAAGTCTATACCCTGTCATCATTCCTTCACACACCTCTAATTCTTCTTCCCCAGCCATCACATGACTTCTTAAGGTTCTTTTCACCAAAATCTTTAGTGTTTATTCCTATGGGTCCATGAATGTCATAAGGGAGGAGAATCAGATGAAGATATTAATATCTTTTGGGATCATGTTGGGTGAATCAGACAAATGTAAAAGAATGTCGCATGAGTAGTCCTTTCTTCTAAGTCAGGTCTGTAAGCTCACCGATTCACCGCAGTCCCTTTCTTGAATCCGGGCTATTTAAGGCAAATCCAGAAACCTTGTCAGCTCCTACAGGTTATCACAGTGGGCTATGAGATGCGCGCATAGTTAAAGCATTTCCTGAGCTTCTGGAGAAGCCGGTCCTGTCCTTTGTTGCCAACTTGTGGGGTGCGCTTACATAGGTTACTTAAAAGATAGCTTTCAAAAGCATGCCTGGAAATGTGGTAAGTGACAGAGAAAGGTATTCATCCGGGAATGCTTAGAATAAGTCAGCTGGAATCAGGATTATTAAATTCTCCTGCTGTCAGTGACTTGCAATGCATAACTCGCACTGATTTGAGTAAGCCTCTTCGATGTGGCCTCTGTTTATATTCTGGTCTTCCAAACCTTTAAGACTTTTATTAGGCAAGTTTCATAACATTTAAAAACTAAATTAGTGATAAATATATCCACACTTAATAACACTGAAGTAATATCTTCACCAAGCTGCAAAGATTGCATGGATAATTCAATCTATAGATTTACAAATAATTTATTCAGTTATTATTTTAACTAGTTTTGCTGTATGAATGAATTAAACAGCTGGCAGCTTGCCTGTCTGTTCATTGCCCTGCTCCTTTCTCTCCCATTTCTAATGTAGCTGTTTTTGCCCTTGCCCTAGCTGCAAATATGGCATCCTTTTTACTTCACAAACATCCTCTCCAAACAAGTTGGACTAGGGAGATGCTGGAGTGTAGGGTGATCTTTCAGGGCGATTCAAAGACGTGTTTTCTTATATGATTTACTAAGTGTTCTCAGAAATATTGTTTCATTTCATAACATCTGCAGGGTTTTTTTTTTTGGGCAATCTTCTTTCCTAGTACAGTGGAGCACATTTCTGAATGAGGCTGATGAGATTTGTAACATACCCCGAGTTAATTTAGACAGCAGGTTAGTCCCCTCAAAAAAACTGTGGCACATATACAAGTCAAATCTGCTTTTTTCCTTGGGCAATGATTTATTTCCCTCTTAAATTGGCTGGACCAGTTAGTTTTTTATTTTTATTAAGTCACACTATTCTTAAATGAAACTATTGATTTAAAGTCAGCTTAGTGAGGATTTAATTTGTTTTCAGGGGATTAGAGCAGGTAACATGGGATAATTTTACAATAAAGTGGAATAGAAGCATTCCTTCACATTACCCTCACCTTTTTTTCTTGCCAGGCTGCACAGACATTACAAATTTTCAAGTGAATTGTGGAAATACATTCATAAATCAGGCCTAATTCCTCTGCTTGCTTAAGGGCTATTCTAAAGAATATTTTCCTTTGACCTTGTCCATGTTTGTCCTTCCATGGGCAGATGCATTTGATAATTCCACACAAACACAGATTCACACAAAATATTTTTGTGTCCACAGTAGGGATTGTAAACAGGGGCATTTGTTGAGAAATACAGGACCAGACATGTCTTTCAATACAGTGGCTACAGAGTGCTTTTCAGACAGTTTTAAAATAACACTATGTTGCTCACAAACAGAGGGATAGTTATAGTTATTTTTTGCATGCCTCTATAGTGTATATAGTGGATATGTTGTTTTTTTAATATAGTACATTGTTTTTAATCTGTGCTCCATGTAACTTCATGAAAACTCTTTCCTCTTTGTCATTCTGTCTTTCAACTGCATCTAACACACCTGCAACAATTGCTGGGATTTCACTTGAAAATGTGCAACCTGCTTTTGCTGCTATTGCACTCTGTGAATTGAGTGGGGGTAGGATCTGCAGGCCCAGGTAATGTTAGCCCAAAATCAGGCATCCCCCTTTTGACTGTTTCCTCTTTTTGGTTGCCTTGCTTGTTTTCCTTTGCTGTCCTCTGCTTTTGACACCACATCCTTGCTGGGAAATATTAGGAAGCTTATCCTACATAGCGTCTTTCCCATTGCTCACACACATGGACCATGTTCTTCCTGACTCTGCTTTTAACTTACATGCAGCATATACATGCTCCACCAAGTCGTGGGAAAACATGACATGACCAGCCCTCGCTGCAGCACTGCGCACCACATGCCTACCTGATCTTCTTCACTTCTGCTCTGCCTCAGCTTCCCAACCCTGGGGAAGCCAAAGGCAGCAGCAGGGTAACTCTACTGACTGCACATTTTTCTCTTTCATGCTTTTCTATAGTCCTTTTCTCTCCATCTCTGTCTTGTGGGGTGCGAGGCATATTCTTCCCTGGTACTGCTGAGTGTAGTAAGGAAAAAAAGACTCAAATTTTGTCCTTATGTCCTTACTGAGCAGAAACTGTCCCACTGTTACTTGGCTCCTGGGAATAGAGATATTTCTTTTCCCCTCCCCAGACTCCTGATAGACATGGAGATGGATGAAGGTAGACTTATCTCAAATATTTAAAAGGGCAAAAGAGAAGAGGAAGGACAACTGGAGGAGCCAGCACAGATCCCTGGTTATGAGACCCCTCCCTTCCCCAAGGGAAGACAGGGCCAGGATGGGAAACACCTGCCCTGCTGATGCCACCGTGTGGTTTCCAGGTCTCTCAGGGCTTATTTTAGAGTGGGAGATCTCTCCTCCTTTCCTCTCCTTTTATTTATTACTCCATGTCCTCCTGCAGGTGAAGGCTTCTTTTGCTCTATTCCTGTTACAGTCCTGTGGACTGTCTGGCTTTTGAGGGTATTTTTCTGTCTCTGTTACTTAACACAGTTGGCTTCTGATTAGACTTTCTATTGTAGGTGTTGCTGATAAAATTTCAGCAGGCACATATGGACTCAGCTCTACATATATTTTAAACCAGATGCAGCTCACTGGCTGTTTTTTTTTTTTTTTTTTCACCCTTGCTATATAAATGTGAGATCATAAGTAGTAGGGAAAGAAGAAGGAGATGTTCTTGGAAGACAGAGAACAAAACCAGCATATATTCTCCATTACAGTACTTATAAGGACTGTGTTTTATTATTATTATTTATTTAATGGGGGAAAAACAAAGAAAAAAAAAAAGCTTTGCACACACCACACTCTACAATTTTATGAGATCCACATCTGGAATCCAGAGCATCTCAGGAATCAATCTATCAGGCCCTAGTCAATTGTAATGGTGCACCTGGGGTGAAATTCTGGCTCCATTAAAGTCAGCTGGAATTTTGCCATTGCAATGCAAAAAGTGATGGCTGATGTAGGCTACTCCACATTAACTCTTGGGCAGAGTGAGATGGCCTATAAGTCGCCAGTATTTCCAGGTTTGGCTTAACATTCAGGAAAAAACCCTCAATCCCATGTCTCTACACACAGGGAGAAAAAGTAAGAGTTATAATGAGGTCATAGTGATTGTACATTTGGCTGTTACTGGAATAAATGGTCTAAATGCTCATGAACTTTTTTCTTTAGTAGAGGCTTTTAGGATTAAACAGAAATATTGTTTGTTGTACCTCAGGGTGAACATATATATTTGTGTGTGTGTGTGCGTCTATGTAAGCCATCTGAAATCCTGCTTATAAATATCTATTTTGCTGTGCTTTTTTGAAACCTTTCACTGGAAATGCATTTCCCACTGTAAATAGTATATCCCCATTACCTACCCATCAGTCAAATCAACTCATTTCTGAAATTCAATTAAAAGGACCTCATTGCCATAAATCGAAAAGGATATTTTATTGTTACTTCGTAATTTGAAAGAATGAAAATTAAAACAGTGGCTCTGATGGAAAGAAATGGCTACTAAATCATAATGATATTTTGCAGTTTATCTGCTCATTGCCATTTTATTTCAGGTATTTCAGAATGGAAGGATGATGAAGTGACTTGCACATTCTATACTAGTTTTATTTATTTTTTTGGCTACTTCAAGCACTTGTCTAAATCTTTTTTATGATTGTTTATCTAAGTTTCTCCCAAACGTTTTATCAATTGCTATCCCTGTTCTTTTATTCCATATGTTAACTGCTTCCTGTGTATAAAAGACAGTTTGCTTAAACTCCTTCGGCTCTTGACCTATTCTTACCCTTGGCAGAGATGCTCTGTAATTTTCGAATTTTTTTTTGCCAAGCATCAATTGAATTGTCTTAGTGTCAGATAAAATGAACAGAAAGGCCACATATGTGTCATTTAAGTTGTGAACTTGGCTAAAGATACAATAGATTTCATGAAATGGGTGCGAGGTGGGGGACAACCAGAGGTTGAAATTGAAGTTCCCATGCTCTGACTACTGATGAAAATTGAAAAGAATAAGCATGTTAAGAGGCATTTATTATCAGCCACAGTGACTAGTAGTAAATAATAAAAATACTGCTGCTCTGAGGAAAACACAACACCAAATCTATGACCCATCTTTCAGACTTAGCCGAAGTTTTACTAGGGGAAAAAAAAAAGATCCATTTCACTTATGCGTTGCTTCAGTATAAAGACTACAGGGGGCCAAACTCATTCTGTCTCGTTTCAAACCACACTCAAAAACCATAATGTTGAAAGTTTTACTCCAGCTGAACTGTTAGCATTCTGCCTAGAAACGTCTGTGGAAAAAGAAGAGGAAAAGATCCACTGGAAACCCAGAGTAAAAATGAATTTACCAGGTGGCAGAGTGAAAAATCACACATACCAAGGAGACTGTGTGCAAGGAGAAGAGATGAGAGCAGGGCATATCTTGTAAAAAAAAGAAAATGCAGCATATATGCCATATACAATATATACAGAAGAACAACTTCAGCCTCTTCAGTAGATGTTAGCCAGTGTACTATATATAAGACTTAATTTGAGTTGAGTACAAACATTTGCATGCTTACACATATGTATAGAATCTTTACACAATGAAAACATGGTTTTAAATTTAACTTGAAAGAAAGATTTATGCAGCTGGCTCTCTTTGGTAAAAACTGGTGCAGACCCACATAATAATAATAATAATAATAATAATAACTACCATAAAATTTGGTTATCTCTAGTTATCACACTCCTTGAAAGCAAAACCTTTGGGGGGTCAACAGAGCCTGTGAGAGTTCTCTGCTGGCACATACCAGGACAATTCCTGTTGACTTTAATGGAAGCTGTGCCTAAATGAGGGCTATTACCCAGCCCCTAATGAGGAGAGCAGTGTATCTTGGGTCACTCACAGTGCTCAGCACCGCAGCTGAAGTCTAAGCTTCCTTTCCCTTCAAAAGTCCCTGCACCAGGTGAGGCTTTTTCCCTTCCTTTGCTCCAAAGATTAAACACTACAGAAGATGTTTTCTGTAACACGAGGTATGCAGTGCAGTTTTGCCTTCTCTCTAGCTGATGTACTAATGTGTAACTGTAGGGTTTAATTTTACTTTACATTAATCAAAGAACAATAAAGGCCATAAAAACCCCACTAAGAAGCATTTCAAGTTAAGATCCAAAGCTAAATGCCATGGGATTTTTCCTATTGTCTTGTTTAGTCCCCCTGCAAAAAGAGCTAGATAGCATGAGAAAGAAAGAAAAATTGAGCCCGTGTTTTTTGCATAGAGATGGAGAAAACACATAATAAATTAGGGGGAGGGAGGAGTGAAATAAAGGCCAGAGGTAAATGACGTTTAATTGTGTGAGCTGCTCTTCCTCTTGTGGTTCCTGCCAGCTGCTGCTGCTATTGCTACCTTCCTGTTTTAAGATGAAAGCAATGATGGTAGACACGTGCAGACACACAAAAGAACCTATTTGGACTGGTGTGTCAGCTCATCTTTATCAAATGTTGCACAGGTATATTTTGTTGCCATGCTTCATTACCCCAGAATGGCGTGCCTGAAATGTTTGTCTCTTCTATAAACCCAATAGCTTTCCCAGCGAGTCACATTTGACAGAGCAATAGACAGGTATTCGCGTGCTGGCATCCATTTGTAAAGTCCAGGCAATTATATATATATTATCCATATATTCATACATATATATACACACATACAGGGGAATACATACACACACACATATATATGTATGTAAACACAAAGAACATGAGATGGAATTGTATTATTTTATTATTTGTATATAAAGAAAGAGTAGACATGTATATATGCACTATAAAAGAGATACCCAGTACAAAAATACATGCATACCTGTACAAAAATTAGCATACACTTGTACAAAATTAATAAAAGAGAAAGTAGGATTTTATTACAGATTTCCTGATCAAATAAAGAAAAAATGTTAGTCAGGAATATAATACTGGGAAAGATAGGTGGATATTCTCTTACAAAAATTTTATTTACAGGGTTTTCCACTGGGGAAAAAACCCACATCACTTTAGTCTGGAACTAATGTTAACGGTAGTCCTGTTCAAGAGAAGGAGGAAATGAGAGTAACAGGAAGAATAAAAGGAAGATTTTTTTTTTTTTTTCCTCCTAGGGAAAAGGGCATTATTTGGAAGAAAAAGCTATGAGGGGAGAAACCAGTCCCAGCATGTGCTTTAGAGCCCTTCTACACAGACAGCCAGACACGAAGGATTTGCAGGCATATCTGCAGAGTGAGAGGAAGATTCAATAACAGTGTGGCCACCTTCATTAGGTTTAAACTAATTCACATGCTAGTGCTTGGTGTATTACTTAAATATATCAGATTGTTCACCTGTAACATGATGATAGTATTTTCCTCCTTCACAGGAGGGTGAAGTTGAGGGCTTGTGTGCATCTCCCTGATGAGCTCCTGTTCTAGCTATTCTCAAGATGTGTGCACACCAAAATGCACGTGTTCGTATAGCAGAGGAGGGAGGATTAAATACACTGCCAAATACTCTTTTAGAGAGAAAGAAAGCTGCAAACCTGGGAATTGCAAGGTGGGTGCTACTTGCCCCACCATCCAGGGCAGAGGGCTAATATCACAGATGCAGATAGAACCTGGGTGTAACTGCACAGGACTTGCAGGGTGGTTACATCCCAGCGTGGTAACAGCACTGAAATTACTTGATGGATACTATTTTCATTATATTACTTTAATGCACTATTGTGGACGCACCATTTTGTGCTGTAAAAAAGTAACGCAAGAAAAACACAGGCCTTATATATGCAATTACATCCACTGCAGCTCAAAAGAAGACAATTAGTGGAGTGCATTCCCCAGAAAGCCATCTATGGAGGTCATAGTTCAGGAGTAACATTTCCTTTCTCCTCTCTGCTCCCAGAAAACTAGACATTAGCAGCATCAAATCATCTGCAGGGCACCCTAACTGAAAAGAAACATTATGGGTAAGTAACAGGCAATGTAAGTTGCCTAAACAAACAGAGTTTAGACAGAAAGACTGTGATCCCAGCGTTTCTAAAATGTGGTTGTGTTTGGCTTTTTTTTTTTTTCATTTGGTTGGGGTTTTTTGTCTGTTTTGTTGCATATTTTTGGTAAGTTTGGTTTTGGGGTTTTTTTATTGTTATTTTGCTGGTGTCTAATGTTAAGAAATGGTGTAATACAGAGAATGCTGCCTTGATTTGTTGCCAAAATTAAAATACAATTTGCACCTTTTGGTAAAATTATAGTGCATGCCTGCTAATGAGAAAGTGAGAAGAAAAAATGATCTGGACTCCCAAATTTAATTTTTTTTTTTTTTTTGAGTATTGAAAGCATTTGTGGAGCTAGCTTTTTCCCCATTTTAGAATGTGCTAGTAATGCCCAACTGGAACTGGAAGCAGCTTAGACAGCCTGCAAGATGCTGTCCTTGCTGTAGGAGTGAAAAGGAGGCCAGAAATACCAGCACTTCTGTAACTCTGCTAAATTTTCAGCCCATTTGAGCAGAGAGATGTAGTTTGGATAGGGTTTGGCTCAGTGTTTTTTGGGGGACTTGGAGCCAGTGATTCCTCCCTTCTCTCTAACTACCGTATTGCAGCCCTCCTCCAGAAACATGTGGACAAGGTGCTACCTTTTACTAATGACTGCTAAACAGTTGCTGCCTTTCATTTCTTAGTCTGTTCACCAGGGGATGGCTTGTGTGGGGAAGGTGGCTTGTCCACAGCTGACTTTGGTACAGGAGATCCAAAACAGCTGGGGAAAGATCTTCCTTTTATGAGCACATCCAGAAAAAGGACATGGTATCTCTCATGTAAAGTTGGCAGCAAATGGATTGCTTGCTGTGCTTGGAAGTGTACTCCATCGTTTGTTTCTCTCATCTATTTTCATTGCAAGCTTTTCAGGATGCATAATCAGCCCCGGACAGCTTGTTCTCAGCACCAAGGCTTCTGATTTTGATTGATGCTGAGACATTGTCGTACTTTATATGATTAGTAGTAGTCTAATATTGCTGAGAAACTTGAACGCCCCTGTGACCACTATGAAGTTTGGTGTCACTTCAGGAACCGCTTCACACCAGTTCTAGGTTTGAGAGAGGTGCTACAACTTCCACTGTAGATAATCTGCAGCCCTTTAGGATCCCTCCTATGTGTAAACTCAGCCTCAAATCACCTGCACAAAATCAGAAGCAGCAGGGTTACAGGAATAGGGGGAGAAGATCATGGGCTGAGGGGTCAGCGGGAGCTCCTGAGAAGAAGCAGCAGGTTATGTGGAGCTGTAGGGTGGATAGGACCTTTGGGTTAAAATTATAGCACCCACTGTGCTTATAACCAACACCATGGGGATTTTCTTTAATGAAAGGCTATATAGGTCCCCAGTTTTTTGTCTGAGGACATTTTAAAGAGCGAACAGTAATTGAAGCACTGGAATCAAAGGCAGAGGCAAGAAGTCTGTAGGTGCCTTGCAGCTTGCTGGTCCACTGTATAATACTGAATAAAACTGGTGGGGTCATTTTTAGTTTATATTACCTATATACTCACTTCCCTTTAATGATATCTCTTGTGGTCAGATTTTTGAGGAGGCTGATGGAAATTGCTGTGAGCCTGTTCCTAGGCACAGCTAATGGCAGAACCAGGGCTGCGTTTGGTTAGTCATCAGCCCTGTGTCTGACCTCCACATGTGTGTGCATCTAATAACAAAAATGTGTGTTGATAAGCAGTATTTTATGAAAGAATTATTTGCTTAAAATATTATTTTGGCTTAACATCTGCATGTGGATTGAAAACTGGCAGAGCAAGACAGAGTAATTCTAAAAGCTATATGGCAGTATAAAGCTGGTGTGAGGGAACCTGCTGGGACAGTCGTGGTGAAATCAGATTGGCAGAAATAAGGGTTGACCTGTTAGTTGGAAGAAAGAGGCCAATTTATAACTGTGGTATGTTACTGTGCTAAAAATGGTGTTTTAAACTCACCACTCAGTTTACTTATTTTAATCTGAAGGCTTGAAAGTCTTCAAAAATTAGTTAGAAGTAATTTTTGTGTCTCTGCTTTTCCCTGGGTATTTTTTCTTGTTTAGTTTTTTGGTTTGTTTTTTTGTAAGGCGATGCAGGTTGAGTAAGCTCCAAGAAAATGAAGTACCAGGGAGGGGGCAGAAAATAGTGTCTGTTATTTCATGTAGCCAGAGAAAGAAGCAACACCTTGGAGGTGAATGATAGATATTATTATAAAAGAGTTGTAGCTCAGGGCAGGTGAGTGGTGTGTTAATGAGGAGCCACCTCCTGCTTTCTGACAGATGACTGTCATTGTTCAAATGCTGCCATCAGATTGATTAATAACTGGTTCATCCTGCCCTGCAGTTGAAGTAGACTGTCTTCATTCTTCCACTGATTTCTTTAATCTGCTGACCTGGAGATGACCCAATAGAGGTGGAGCTGAGATTAGCATTTCATTTCTCGTAGAACAACAGGAAAAAATTCACAAGGGTGGGGGGTAGGGGGCGGAACACTAACCAAAAACTCAAAGAATGCTCCTGTCCCCAGAGCAACCCCCAAACCTATTCAGTGTGTGCAAGAGGAAAAGTCTCCATTTTATGAATAGGCAGTTTTAGTATTCGAGACATTTTTATTTTTAATAAAGATTTAAATCGGTCATGTTCATTTCTGCAGTGTCAGCTTAACCTATATGGAAAGACATATAAGGTCTCTTCAAAACACACAAAGGAATGTAAAGACCTGTGTATTGAGGGGTAGGGGAATGAGCTGATATAACATAAAAATGCTTGCTTTGCCTTAATGTCTCTTAATGTTCACTAAATTCACTATTAAAAGACCAAATAGTAAACAGCATGCTTTGACAAGTGAAATACAGGCATATTATCCCAGATGACAGTTATTATGTGGAAAGAATGGCAATTCTCCTTCAAGATTTGTGTAATTTTCTCTCTTTTCTTGATTTAAACTCTTCTGAAAGCAATGGCATGGTGAGTTTACCTTTCTCCTTGTCATATGTTGGCAAGGTGTGATGGCTCTCATCTGCTTCGGGAGCATGGAGCACAATATAATAGTCAACGTGAGCCAGAGGGATTCTTGTAACTAATTAGGATTCAATTTTCAGACTTTTTGGAACATTGCTTTGGCCAAAAGTTACATGAAAATATCCTTCAAATAGCTTGTGAAATTGGCTCATTTCTGGCACTCTTTTAAAATTACTGATCCTTCTATTACATGGACCAGCTCCGCAATTTAAGACTTTTCTATTTAAATGCAACATTTGTAACATTTTACAAGAACACCCTTTATTCCTTCCATCTTCCTGGAGGACGAGGTCCCCTCCCTCCTCCTTTCTCATTACTTACAAAAGCAACCAAGCCTTTCTATCCTGGGACTCCACAACAGAGCAGAACACCCTTACGGGATTTAGCTAATCAGGTGTATAGACCTAGAAGTGCTCCCATTTGATCATGTGTACTCTGTTCATGTGTACATACCATGTAGAGTACCTTTAGCTGAGTTAAAGCATTAGGCCGCTTCTGAATTAGTTGTTTTGTTTCTAAAGAGGGCAACCTTCCCTATTTAAGGGAGGCTTATGTTTTCAGATATAAGTGGTGAGAAGCCAAAGCCAATAATTATCAGCTTCAAGATCAGCTTCAAATCTCCACACTACAGTTCTGAATCATGAGTTGTGTTTTAAACACACTCCGCCTTATAGCATGCAAGAATGCTTTATGCTCACAAAATATATAACTAGATGCTAGAACAAAACAAAACCCAGTAGAAAAAAAAAAAAACAAACAAGGGGTTTGTTGAAAGAAAAACATAGCCAGCTGCTAATTTTTAATACTTAGTATCTGTAGCACCATAGGCCAAGTCATTTCTTTACTGCGGAGTAATTTTTGAACAGTTATCTCTGTCTGCAGAATGTTACTTAAAACAAGAAAGAAAACTTCAGTGTAGGTCAGCCTCTAATAATTAAGGGTTTTGAGCACAGAAGATTCCAAATAGAAATATTAAATCAGTTCCCCTTTACCTAAAGCTGCAAGTCTGTAAAGTATTCACCATGTCCTGTGCAATGTATGTAACCTGGTGCTTCATTCAATGCTGTGAGACCACCCTATGCCCCCACATGCAGCCTTGGTAAACTGGTGTTACTTTTCAGGTAGCTTCAGCTTAGAAATGTTAGATCTGCTCATTAAAGACCAAATGGATGCAAAATGTGAGGTAGGTGTTGCTGTCCTCTTGTGCAAAACAATGTGCCCCAAATTGTTTTCCACTTGTGTAAAATAACCAGGAGGTTGTTTTGCTATAATAAGAATAATATTTAGCATAGGCCTCCTGTTAAAGTAGCTGCCCCTGGAGTCCAGGAATTAGCACATTATCAGGAGGCACATTTGAAAGGGTGCCTTGGACCTCTGTGAGTGGAGACGAGCTGCTTCTGAGCCCCTTGAAGTAACTGCTATGGAGATTCTCCATTTAGCTACAGCACACTGTTAAATCAATTCAGCTACCTAAGGCTATGTTTGAGTAACATTAAAAGTTGTTTTTAAACCCATAAAAGCCTGGAAATTCAGGGTTCAGGCTGAAAAACCTGGCTGCAGCTCTGGTCTCAGCGCAAGGCCTTATGCCAAAATAATAACAATAATGCAAAAAATTTCCCATTAAGGCTACAGTGGTATATTAGATTTCAGACTCCACTATGGCCTTTTTCCTTTACAGCACTCTTCACTCACTTTTTTTTTACTCTCTTTCACTACAGCAAACACTTCTCAAACACTTGCTTCAGATACCTGAGGTAACTGATACCTTTCCGTAGGTAGAATTGGTGATATCACAGTAATATAATGAACATGAAATGACAAATGTTGTCTTTTCAGCAATAGCCACTAAAAGACCCTTAAGATTCCTATCTCAGGACTTGTATTGACAAACTGGTGCGCTGTTGTATCTGAAAACTGCTTTTTTAATGTTGTGTAGGTAAGCTCCTTCTACTTGTTTAACGTAACTCAGAAATTAGGAGATCCAGAAGGTGAGAGAGAAAAAAGTTTTCACGGAGAAAGCTGAGTTGCAGGTGGTGGAAAATAGGAGACTTCTCTGCTTTCAGTAGTGGGATACAGGAGTGGAAAGTTGCTGGGCGAGAACAGAAGAGCCAAGGTGTAGCCTGCAGAGGATTCATAGTAATCCTGGTTCCCATTCAGATCAATGGCAGAATCCCCAATGACTTCAAGTGGGTCAAGATTTCAGCTTCAGATCCCCAAGTTCACAAGGAAGATGGTCAATGTGGCTTTTATGTACAGGCAGTCTTGTGCCCCCTTTCTGCTTATTTTAGCTCCCCTTACTGTAAAGATTTTTTTCAAAGAAATATGGAAAAGAAACTTAACACATGATTTTATCCTCACATCTTCCAAGATGGTTTGTTTAACCTGACATTTTATATATAGACATTGCAAGCACTAGCTAAAATGGTGGAAAGGGGGACAGCGCGTGGAACCTGAGCTGAACGTTGAAGTCTCTTGTAGTAACTAGCTAAGTATTTGTTGCTGGTTTCATGAGGAAATTGATTTGGCATATTTAACATTGTTTCTTTATTTTATAGGTAATGGACTATTCCCATAGCTCTGTTATAAAGTAGCATGCACATCTCTCTCTCTCTCTCTCTCTCTCATAGATTTACAACTCTGCTGTTTCACTAGGGATACACTTAATGTGGTATAAGTCTCTGGATATGACAATTAAATTCACATGACCCACAGACTACCTCACAACCCAAAACTGCCCTTTGCATATTACAAGAGAATAGTGATTACCCTCTAATCACTTATTAAATCTGCTTTTCCAATGAAATTTTGTCTTTACAGGGCCTAAAAAAAATGGAAGGAAAAAAATCTGGTGTTTGTAAGAAAAAACAGTAATGCTGCAGTGCCCATTATCTGTACTTCTGCTAAATGTGCTCAAAAAACCAGTATCATGTATCATGTTTCTGCCCCATCACAAACTTACTGAAACAAGAGAACCTTTTGTTCAGAAAAACCTTGTATGCATAAGTGTCTAAGTAACTTTGTAAATGGATCATTTGCTGTGGTGAGTAATATTGCAGTGAATTAGCAATGAATTATCATGTTTGTTCTGTGTATTGGTATCTTGTGCCAGATAAATGTGAGTCCCAGGACCAATGGTGACAAAAACGATCTTCATTTTTTTTGAACTTGTAACAGGGTGTGGATGAGCAAAGGTAATAGGGGGAATCTAAGCGCTGAATTTGCCATCACCTTGTGGTTTTGGAGAGCCAAAGTTCTGGAGAAATTCAAAGTCTTACCTGCTCACTGATTTGTTCCACCTTCTTTTCTATTATTGCCATAAGCTGGAAGTGCAAGAGCACGGTGTTTTCTGCATTATGCTTGAGATGCCCAGAGTCTCTGAAACGAGAGATTGAGGCTTGGCTGAGTCAACTCAACATTTCATTTTACCGAAGCAGATAAATACACTTTCATTTAATTTACTGTGGGAAAGCCTTTAAAAGCTAGGTCCCATGGCACTTTTGGTGGTAGCAGATTTCTGCACCTGGGTTTTTGGCCAAGGTTACTGTGTACTAGCTGTCCCCTTGACTGCCGTTCTTCATCCCAGAGGTGACTGAATTTCAGTGATGGGTGAAGTGAGTTTTCTGCTTTGACTTAGGATACCTTTGGACACAAAGCCTAAAATAAATGTGAGATATAATTAAACACACAGTGCAAAATTTTGTATATGGGGGAAGGGATAGACAACCAGTCTGTTTCAACCTAACTTATAAAGGAAGTATATTAAACCATATTTTCTTTCTTCCTTTGAATGTGTAACTATATTTCAAATGAAAAAGGTTATTTTTCTAAGGCACAAGTGAACTATCCCTGCCTCAGCAGGTCTTAAAACTAGTAGGGAAGACCTCTTCATCATCTGGCATGCAAATAAAATTGTTTTGTTGTTCTTCCTATCTCAGGGCTAACTATGATGGGCTCCAGCTTCCCCGAACATGCAATTCATGACTAAATGAAGGGCATCACCCGAGCCCAAAAGGCCAGGCTAACACCTGCTAACAAGGTCTGTGAAACAGAGCATTAAATCCCACACCAAACTCTAAATTTTGCTCTCATCTTTTACCTCCAGCTTAGATCAGTGTGTGTGTGCATGCCTCCACAGCCTTTACAAACAGCAATGGGAAAGCAGCTTTAGTATTAAAAAGTAAAGGCAAAAATGCCAGTTCTTGTAGGGTGAAACTACCATGTTCTGCAGGCTTGTATGGGACTGAGCCAAGACCATGAAATCTGAATATGGTTTTTGGCCCTTCTCATAACTACAGAGGAGAAATAGTCTGGCAGATAAGCATGGGACTCAGCAGAGGTCCTTGCACTTTTACAAAGGACCTGTGTTATGCTGGGTAAATTCCCTATGGAAGTATGCACCAGCTCCCTGCTTGGAAGAAAGGGGTGGAATAGCACCTCCCTAGTCTACAGGGGTGAGAAAAACCACACTAAATACACTCTGCTTTTAGACTCTGATGAGGAGGGACAAATGAAAGCCTATATTTAGAACTTTAATGCTCATGTAACTAAGATTAACCTCAGATTTCGTCTGAGGTTTTTAGTTGTGATCAGCTACAGCTGCATCACCTGGATTATAGTTTCATTGGAGTTCAGGGTTTAGGGGAATCAGACTGCTTTGACTTGGACCCCCTACTCTAGTGTGGAGACCTTTTCACTAAGTTGACCCCGGATTTTCCAGGCTGGCCCCTCTGTCACTCTGATTTCATGCTGTGGCTGATGTTGAAGTGGTGCAAAGCTGGACAATACAAGCAGATCTCAAAAGAAAGATTCAAAGTCCCGTAACCAGGTCATGCTTATGCCTACATACTCACCTTCATGGTATACCAGGAACTCACAGAAGTCAATTTTTCAAAGCAGTGCTAAGAACATATATTTCACATTGGTACCGTTGTTATTAACAGCAAATATGAGTGAGGAAAAAGGGAGAGGCACCAAGCACACAGCCCTGCTATTAACCCTGCCACTCCAGTTTTCTTTTTCTTGAGCCTGAATTCAACTTGAAGCATTATTTTGAAACCTTTTGAATTTAACTGCAAACTCAGCCTTCCAATATCCTATTGTTGTTTCACAGTAACAAACCAAACACAACCAGTCATCCGTTAGCCGGGGCCTGTTCAGCACAAAGTCTATTTTCACGCATCAGAATCTGCAAGTCCCCTCATCAAATGTTTGTGGGGACCCATTCAAAATGGAAATTTTCCTGACATGCCTGTGTTGAGCTTTTGCTGTTGGTGGTAGAGTCTAATTTCTCTCCTCCCATGATGAAGGAAAGAACCTCCCTTGGTAGAGAACTGTGGTTTCTGTTTTTTTTTTTTTTTTTGTTTGTTTTTTTTTCCTGCCTAAAACTTGTCCTGTTTTACTAACTTGCCCTGTTTAGGCTCCACTAACATCAACCCTGTTAGTGCCCCGTCCTATTTCCCACCTCCATGCTGCATCATGGACACTACTGGGCTGCCAACTCTGCTTCTTGAGACAGCAAATGGAGTGCAGGCAGTCAAACAGCATGGGGTGACACCCTCCCTGGCAGAACCCCATAGCCTCCTGCCCACCTCTGGTAAACTGATTTGGGGTTGCCACCCTGCTTAACAGATTGGTTTTGATCTGAAGTGATATAGAGCTGAGGTATTGAAGACACAGCTCAGCCTGAACCCCCAAACCAAAGCCTTGGTTTTGGCAGCCAGGAGGCTGGCACCACATGGGTGAGAGGAACAGATGCATAGCATTGCTGGAGGAACCTATGTGGAGCCATCCCTGCTGACAGACTGTCAGGCTGGGGTTATCTAGGGGAAAGAGGCTGGAAGGGCCTATACCTCAAATATCTTGTAATTCCAACCCATTGTTTTGCAATCCATAAAATCCTCCCCAGCCTTGTAAAGCATTAGTGTACAGATGGATCTCTTCTCTAGGACATTGGAGCTCCTTGGTACAGGACCCCTCTAATATCAGGAAATACTCTATTTATCCCCCTCAGCAGTGGGGAAGCTGAGACAGAAGGCAACAGGGCCAAGAGTCATGCTGGAGGGCTGCAAGAGTGCGGTAGTCCTACCGCTCACCCAGCCACCTCCACCCAACGTTGGCTGCACCCCAGCAGCTCACTGGAGGCTGATCTCAGCCTGGCTCTTGTCCGACTAGCTGCGGCATGTGGCCAGTGCGCCCTGTCCATGGGCGCTGCATCCGAGCCTGTGGCAGCAGCTGGCAGCAGGCATTGGTTATGGGATCTGGACCTTGTGTTGTACCCAAATACAGCATAGGTTCATTTGCAAGAATCGAGCAGGAATATTTCAGCATTGGCACCAATTACTGACAGGCTTTCGAAAAGAGATTTTTCCCACCTGCATGTTATAAAACCATAGTAAATGGAAAATGTAATCTCTCGACATTAAACAAATGAGGAAGCTGCATTCTGAAACTCATAAGTCACCACCAGCCTTTACCAAATAATAACAACTGCATTGCTGATGGCCCTGTCTCTTGCTGTTAGCACACTGAATGACAGGGAGTAGTGTGTGCTAGTGAGAGTATCTCATTTGCTCCAAGTACTGCAAGCATTCCTGCAAATCCACAGAGGCTCTTGGTAATCTTTTGCAGGTGGTCAGATTTTAAATATTAGAGAGAAGTGAAGTAACATATTAAAACAGGAAGATAAGCATTTCCTTTGTTTGTTTTTTATTCATTTACTAAGGCAATGCATCTTATTTGTGTCACCTATTAGCTGGTTTTGTAAAATCCTGATGGATTGATGATTTTTTTTTTTTAAATTCTGATTTGCAACTCCACAAAACTGTATCTCTCACACAGAGAATAGACTGGAGAAGCAAGATAACTACTTTCCCAACAAGGCCTGATAGCTTCTAGAAACAACGATGGTAAGATTTAATCTGAATAAGTAGCAAGATTGTGGGATAGAGGTTATACAGATAAATACCATTTTTCCCTGCAGGTATGCACAAAGGGACAGGCTGCCTATTGGTAATTACTAGAAGATTGCAAGCCAGTTAATGTGGCCTGCGGACCTCTACCTGATTCACATACAAAGGAAACACACAGGTGTTGCATGTTCAAGAGGCCATGCTCAGATCTCATTTAAAGGGCTGTAACTTGGTACAAAGAAATCTCTCCACCTCTAGCTTAGCTCTGCAGCAAACGCTCTGGTTAATAAATCTACCCAGGCCAGATGGTCTGATACAAGAAATACATGGATGGAAGATGTACATGGCAGTGATTGAGTTTTCCCCTTCCAAATGCTTAAAATATTGTCCTCAGATATATCCACCTCACCTTTGTGAAATAGGTCTATTGGACAAAATCTTCAGGGTTTCTGTTTAGTTTGCATTTCCTTTTATTCAGCAATCAGCTATGATGGTAAATGTCCCCTCTGATTAATTATAAGCATGGTATTCTGCATGACCAGGGCTACTAGCGGAAAGGAGTGGTTGGAGGTGGATTTTGCACGTGATAGTCACAGGTACATGTCTTTTCCGTTACCACCTTGCTGTACTCTTAAACTTGATCAGATGTACCTAATACATTCATCTTTTTATTCTTTCACCTAACATGTGATGCACCCAAAAACCCTCATTAGCTTAAGTTTATGCCAGAAATTGGTTAGGAATAAAGCTTCTGGAATAGCCAGGCTAGAAAAGGGAGGGAGGCAAGCTTTGCAGTTTATGTTGTATTAAAAAAGAAAAAAAAAATCAGGATTAATTCTCTAGTCATAGATATACTTTGGGGGACACAGAAAATGGCAAATGTTCTCCCCTTTAACTAATGATTTTGCAGAAAAAAACTATTTTTCCTTGCAATTTAATTATGAAAGAAAGGAT
Organism: Morus bassanus; assembly: GCA_031468815.1. NCBI lineage: Eukaryota > Metazoa > Chordata > Aves > Suliformes > Sulidae > Morus > Morus bassanus. The sequence goes on from CM062567.1 coordinate 103,937,966, forward strand.
GGATATGTTCATTGCTTGCTCTACTGATTTTTCCAGAGATTTGTGTAATATTTGAGAGCCCTGAGACAGATTAGCTTCTCCAAGATTTACCTGGGCCTTTGCATGCTGATGCCAATCCAGAATATTAAATTGTTGGTTTTAAGCAGAGGCTGGCAAGCTACACTTCAGAAGTCATTTCCTGAAAACCATCAAGTACTTGGGGCCTCTTAAGATCTTTCTTGTTTCTTTCTGTTATCATGTATCATCATTTGGTGTTATATAGGACGCTCTGGGAAAGCAGATCTAGGGCTGAAGGTCAGGCCCTCACTGGTGACGCAAAATTGTTACTGTTGCTTAGGTGTACGCAGGAAATCGATATGGTTCCTGAAGTGTCTGCTTAAGCAGGCTGCTTAAGCAGCCTTTCCCCCACCTCTAACGGCAAGTAACATTCAGTTAATTAATCTACAAAACCATGAATATGTCTTTCTTTGTCCCTGTGACTGATCTACGTACCTGATAAAGCGTGCTATTAAAATCCATGTTTTCTGGTTTTCCTGGTCACTTCGAATGAGGTAAGCCCAATTTGGAAATCCTTCCTGTGGAATTGGAAAAGGAAAACAGGAGAATGTGCCTTCTTTGTGGCTATTGCTATTAATTTGTTTTTAGGACTGGATTATTCTTAAAAAGTCTTATATGGAAAGACTGGAGAATGATCTTTCCAACTTTGTTCCTTTGTCTGGGATGGGCACAAGCTCTGTTTGCAAGGCAGGAACTGAAAAACCCCTGTTTGGAAAAGGCAGCTACCCACATTATGACCTGAAACACAGCTCAGAAAAGCCAGCAAGCCCATTAATATCCCTGGAGAAGGTATCTGCATGTGGTGGTGCAGTGTCAGGGAGGGAAGAGTGGGAAAGATTGTTTAGGATGTTGATCATATGAAACACATATGTTTAATATGTGCTGTACCTTTCCAGCAGATGTGGTGAAAATTTTGAGGTCAGGAAGGAGGAGTCACCTCCCACTCTAATTAGTATTTTAGAATTGGTTAGGCAGCAAACGTCATCTGGAGCGATGAGAAGAACAATATTGCAGCTCTGCCGATCCTGTGGCTTTCTAACATGGGCCCTGACCTGGAAGGAGACTGCCATTCTGCAGAAGAAGGAGACAACGCTGTTTTGGCTGGGTTTTTTTGCCTCCTAATCTGGTCTCTTTTAAGTGTTATTGAGGCCAGATTTAAAAATGGGCTTTTGAAATGGTTCTTTTCATGATGCCTCTTAATTAAACTTCAGTGAATGAGTTGAGCGATAACAGGGGAGTTACGGTCTGTTTTATGAAGCAATATTCTAGCTCCTGAGTGGTTGAACCAGGAGACCTTTCTCTCTTACATGGGAATTGGGTAATCATTGGGAAAAACAGAGTTGTGCTCCTCTTGTTAGTGTACTGGAATCTTTTTAGATTAAAGTAGCTGGGCCCTCTCTAAATAATGACTTTCATGGAAATGCTGTTTCCCAAAGTTGTGACCTTCAGGCAACTGGAATCACAGCCTGGGTCCAGATCCAGACTCCACAGCTGGCCAACCTGGCTGTGGCTGCCCAAATCTCTGGATCCAATTGCTCAGGAGGTTAGAAAGTTAGAGATTTTTGCAACTCAGACTCACTTCTAATTAGAAATGAAATACCAAAAATAGTTTTTAGAGAAGGAAATGGAAGCCTAAAAGCAAAATGAAATTAAAGGTCAATCTTCAACTTAGCAGGCTGATGCAGAATGTGGATTTAATAACAAGAAAACCCATTCTGAGGAAGAAAGAAAAAAAAAAATCAAAATTACTAGATAGGTAAAGGACAGAATGGCTTAACGTGTAACAACATCCTCTGAAATATAAGGTGGAGGAAAGTGTGAGTGAGTTCAATAACTTAAAAAAATAGAGCTAATAGTTGAGAGGCACTGGAAGAGAGACTGGCTACACTTGGAGACATCTACAGTGAGGTAAAGCAGCAATGGAAAATTAAATATAATATAGAATTAAATTTTGACAATACAGTGGTTTTTAAAAGAACAAAGAAACTTGCTCTACAGAATTTAATTTGAATCATTCTTGCTTCCTTATAGAATTTAAGCAAACCCAATACAATTTTGCATGCACAGTTCAAACTAATCAGAAGATGATTTATTAGGTTTTTAAATATTTCTAGGTTCTTCTGACATTTTGATAATATTGTTTCCCATGTGTATACAGTTGTTAGTTTGGGGAGCTTTTAGATACCAAACCCTTAAGCAGGCCTTAAGTAAGTCTGAAGCCAAAAGAACATCACTATTTACATTTATTTTCCTTTAAGGACAATTCAGTCTTCCTTTCACAGTTGGTGCAGCAGCATTAATACATTCTGAATTCTCTGCATACGAGACAAAGCTGTCATTGCTGCCCAATATTTTGGGTGATAGGAATTTCCCAGCTCTCATGCTAAGCCACAGGCTGCAGCCTCATGAACATTTTTGCTGTGGCCTGTTAAACTTCCCTCCCTGTTCCTAGGCAGGGCAGATAGCCAGCGAGAAGTGATGAGTGCTTTTCATGGTAAGGAACAATACATGAAGACTTTCCAAATTAATTTAACATTCACAAGGAATGCTGTTGGCTGCATCAATTTAAGATATGCTGGCAAGCAGGAAATTATTTTCCATGTAGATGATGTTTCTATCCCTTCCCCCTCCCCTGGACCCCTACGGTGAGAGGGAGGAAGAGAGGTTTTGTCTTTTAGTGAAATCTAATTGTGGCGCGCGGTCAGGGAGGGGAAGGGTCAGGGGAAGGCCAGCCTCACAATCCTCCATGGCAAGCCGTGAGACATCTCCTGGAAAGAACCGACCCTGGTGGCCCCGCCGGCACCCTTGGTCCCCAGGTCTTGCCTTGGGGACAAGCTGGTCTTGGGGAAGGAGATGGGAGCAGAGCTGGAGGAAAAATGTTGCTCCCTACTGCACTCTCTGGAGAGAGGGTTTAGGTTTCATCCTCCACCCAGGCTAAACTCACTAAAAACTTTCTGGGTTAGATGGTTTCGTTTCCATTCTCTCCTCAGCGGGTTCTTCAGGCTTTGTTCAGATTAAACACATCTCTTACAGTGCTGCTGTGATTTGCCACAGTTTGTGAGGTTTCCATTCCTGAGCAAAGTGAACATTCGCATGCCACTGAAAAGCCACCACGGACATGGCTGTCATCTGTAAAAGAAAAAGGATGGAACACTTCTCTTAGTGGCCAGGGTGTTGGGCAGGAGATGGCATGACTAAACCTAAAAGTGAAATGGAAACTGAGGTTAGCTGGAGCTTTGCAAGGTGAAAACCGGAGAGGCTCAAAGAAGAGGAGTGACAGGGGCTGTGCATAAGAAGTCTAAAGTGTGGAAATGGCAAAGATCAAGTGTGAAATATCCTGAGATTTCTAGAGGCTGTTTTATGATGGATTTTATCTCTGAACTCTATGGAAGCAATCCCATACTGCAGCATTAGGGGTGACATAAAAACCTCAGTTAATTGGATCAAGAGTATTTAAGGAATTTTGAGGAAATCTGATGTGGAAATAATTAGGAAAATGGATAGTAATCAGAACATCAGTTACTGTTTATATGCAGTACATACCTTCCTGCTGCACTTTGCCACGTAGAAAATACAGATCTCTAGATACCTATGTTATTCCTAGTCATCCAGCCCTTGAAAATATCAACAAATATTACTTAATCAGACAGAAAAGACCCAATTTCCAGACCTTAGCCCTTAATTTTATTTCCTCCTTTCGTCCCACCATTCCTGTAATTCTTGTCCTTGTAATACTGTGATTGCAGTGCAGCTTTAAACAAACTCTGCACTCTCTCAAGAGCTTTGCATTTAGTTCTTGGTGCGCTGCGGCTCATGAAAGCTTCTTGAATTGGCAGTGGGAGCATTTCAATAGCAAGGGAAGAAGACCTAAAAACTTCAAGTTTGATTCAAATGTGCAATTTGGTGCGAGCATTCCCACACCTGGTTAAATCACCCTTCAGGTAAACCGTGGGGCATGACTTTTGTTCTTACTATGGTCACCTGTAATTGTTAAGATTAGTGAAAAAAAAATCTACCAAAAAGTGACATGCTTCATGTCAAGAAGTTCAGCCCCTCTGAGTGACTGCAGTTTAAGGCTCAGACCTGTAATTGAGTTACTGCAGTTTAACGGGTTACCATGCATCAGCTAAGCCGCAGAAACAGTCCGCGTGTGTCCTCCTTGCCTTTGACAAATGTAAGGTGATTTGACTTAGCTTAATCTATTTTCATTGCAGGCTAAATTGAATTACCTCATATTTATGATGGGCTATAAGGGCACTCAAAGAGAGTTATCTGGGTTCAACTGATCTCTGGTAACTTGCTTAGCCATGGTAGCTTGGCTGTGGGTATAAACCCTGAGCCACCTTGCGCTCATAGGGGAGAGCTGATGTGAACTTCAGCAGACACAGATTTATAACTCCCGATGAAGTAGTCTGGGATGTGGTAAGCCATTGACGGAATGGCTGGAACTGTCTTTTAAAGGAACAGAATAGTTGGCAGGACACTTTCTTAATGGGTTTCTGATCCTGGAACATAGTTCCCTTCCCAGTCTTCAGAGCGTATATTGGTTTGAGCTCCAGCAGCACAGAGGCTTGCTTGCCTTTCCTTTCTTCCTCAGGTTTTTCAAGCAGACATTTGGGATAGAGCTGGTCTGATAGCTTTAACTCCCTGTGGGTTTTCTGTGAGGGTGCTTTGGTAGAGTAAATTAGTTTTAAATTTGGTTGTTCTACCATAACCTAAGTATTCTTAACTGAATTGTAAATTTAAATGTTAAGTGTTGCACTGAATGTTTAAATAATTCTAAAAGCACTTGGAGCATGGGATAAGTGCTGTAAAAATCTAAATAAATGAGTAAATTAGTTAACAGCATATGTGGTAATGCAAACTACTACATGTGTGCAAAGAGGAAGAGCTGTGCTCGAAATGGTTGCCAGAGCTTAAATTTCCTTGCTACATGCAAAACCTTTTTGCATTAGCAGGGTGCTTTCTTTTCTTTTTTTTTTTTTTCACATTTAGCCTACTGTATAACTGGTAGAAGAAGATGAAGTTGGCAGTTTAGACTGTCAAACAGAGGCTTCAGCTCAGCAGTGAGGTTCAAAGAGATGAATTTGAACTCAGCTGTTTACGTTACTGATCTCGTACCAGCTGGGTTTGTGGCATTAAGATGTCAATAGTACAACAGAATTTAACTAACAGTTTCATCATTGACATCATCTTTTGAAGGTACAGATGATTGCCTCCTTATGTACTGGGACATATTTCTTTAGGACAGGACTCTTTGTATGCTTTCATGCGGGAGGGAGAAGAAGGAGAAGGAGGCGGGGAGGGAGCCTTGAAGTGAAGCTAATTAGAAAATGTCCTAGTACATAAGTGGTTTATTTAAGCAAGATCCAGCAAAAAGGTACCCATTTCCACATCGCACAAAAAGCCTTATTTTTTTCTTTTCCTCCAAGTCTCCCTCCTTTCTTTCAACTGGCACCAAAACAGAACAGCTAAGGTAATAATAAACTGTCCTATATACAGAGGCGTTATTATTTTTAATGGTTCAACCTTGAATGGAGTAACAAAGTCTCTTGGAAGGGCAGAAAGAGTTGATAATGGAGCTTCTTCAACACTCCCCCCGCCCCCCTCAATGCCATACAATAATTATTAATCAAAGGTAGCTGGAATGTCTTTCACTGAGGCTCCTTTGGTAACTCCCTTGGTCCAATGAAAGCTGTACGAGGTTCAGACTCAGTTAAGATGTCATTGACTTGGCAGGCTGATCACCAGTGTTCTTAAAAGGGCAGGAAAAGAAAGGATGGAAATACTAAAAGAAAAGATAAAATGCATCTGGCTTAAGGACTTGAGAAATTATTTCACTGGGGGAGATGGTTTTACTAACAAAGCAGAGTTATAGTCTATTCTGCTTACAGGATCAGTCCCTTGTTGAACAGGCTTTGCTACTGTCCCTTGGTGCTGAGGGGCATGGTGGGGGATGCAGGTGAACTGGGGGGATGATAACCTTTTGGGGAAAATAAGTAAAGCAATGCCTAAATATGAAATGGTTTTGCTTTACAAAATAATGATACAGCAAATTTTGACTTAAGTGTTCTCTAAAAGCCTTTTTCCCCTGTGCTGTAGTGGCTGCTGTACCCCTTGAAACCCTGCACCTTTGAAGGAAATCACAATGTAATCCTTTGGTTCAGCACGTATTGTCCCTTAATGACAGGCATTACATTTGCACAGTACCATAAATCAAAGCTAGAGGCTGTTTTAAATAGGCTGCAGATGCACGTGGATGTTGGCTCTATAAGTGGCACTTTGCTGGAGAGAGGAGGGGGGGAGCTATCCCACCGCGGCGGCTTCAGGTAGAATAGGGCCAGCAGAGGGGGTTCCCATTTCCACAATATTTTCACTTCACCTGGGATTTAGCTCTACATGAAGACCTGTTTAGCAGAAGGAAATGCTTTTTGACTATGACCTCTGAAGGGTTTAATTGGGATTTAACTGTTCCTATTTTTTCCACTCCATGTGGCAGTCTGGAGCTCTGTTTATAAGGTGTGTCATATCCTCTCAACCCCAGGGTCCTTCTCCCCCTCCTTTCTTTTTATGTTCTGGACAAATAGGCAGAAAGATACTTTTAAAGGAAATGTGCATAGAAAAACCCACAATTACTGTCCCTGATTTTGCTGTGAAAACTTTATAACAGCTGTACTGAAAAATCTTCCCCTACCCCTCCTACTCCTTCTAAGAGAACGAAAAAATCCATCAAATTAACACATCAATGAGTTGATTGTAATCTCCAGGGTTCAGTGTAGCACTTTCTAGCCTCTCAGACAGGAGGCCAGCATGATTTATCAATGCAAACCTAATAGCATCAATATGAATCTAACTAAAAATCAATATTTCATTACCAAATTGTTAGTGAGAATGAAGAAAAATTGCCAGAGTCAGAGCATTCTCTAGGGTAGGAGCATCTGGAGTTCAATGTGACAAGATGAGTGATGCATGACTCGGGGCCTGGGGAAGGACACTGGGAGGACAGGCCACTACGTAAGGCCGAAGACTCACGAAGAAAGCACTTACTTCTTTTTTTTTTTAAAGCTTTCTCTAAGAAGAAAGAAAATGTCTGTGAAGGAAAAATGGAAGGCATGCTGCTATTTACTAAAACTGATGCAAAGTAGCTCAAACAACTGAGTCTGAACAGATTAGCCTCTGCTGTGGACACCTACACAGAACTGGTTTTCACAGGAGACAATTGGGGAAAATAAATTCAGTGGTCCAGATCCTGATCTCAGCTACAAAGGACAGAAATTTATAATTGCTTGCACAGTGGAAATACTTTAGTTTCATACCCCATGTAGCTGAAACCAGATTTGGTAGACCTTACTCTGGATTTTCTGAAATTTCAGATTGGTAGTGTGTTTCTCTAGATTGCAACTGAAATATGAACTGAAATCTGCTATCAGGAAGGCAGCAGTACTCAAAATAGTGTGTTCTCTTAAAATGCATCCTAGTAATTAAGGTGCTTCTTATTTAAGGAAACAGAGCAAGAACTGCATGGAAGAGTGCCAAAAATAGATTCAAAGCATAACTTTATACTGCATTATGTCATAGGTCTATTCTGGCAGCATGGTAAGAACTTACATACAGAACTGTGGAAAAATAAGGACAAAAGCACTGAAGTGTAACTGTGATTTGTGTTTCTCAGACAGCCTTGTTTTACTCAGGTTTAACATACGCTGGCGGATGATGGTTGGAGTTTTTGTGTCCTGGTACCTTTGTTCATTTGGGATATCAGAAAGTTATTTGAATATATAGCAGCTGCTGTACTCTTAACACCTGCATCTGTTTGGGTTGGGAAAGGCCATGTCATGGGACTCATGGAGCCCTCAATATTTTTTTTTTTCTGCATCCTGTAGTCTTCTGAGGGGAGAAGTAGGAGCCTTTCTGTGACTTTTAAATCTACAGCTTCTAGAATCAGGTTATGGGTAATCCTCTCAGCTTTTAGCTTTTGAAGAAAAAACTTCCAGTTTTTGCATTGAGAAAGAATGGTCAAAAGAGCATTCCAAAGGATCAGAAACCAGGAAGAAAACATCATCTGTCTCAAATGACTTTAAAAAGAAAACTAAGTACTAGTTACTATTTTCATTTTTTTTTTCATTTAATGGAGAAGTGCAATGAACAGTTCTGAGGTTTCTGTAGTTCTTTGTGTCCTCATTTGGCTAAGTCTGCTCCATATGGCTCAAGTAAACTCATTCCTCCTACTTTTTATTTTTTTTAAGAAGGAGAGAGAATTTCCAGGTTAGTTGAACTTATTGCTCAGAATAAAATTTCTCCTAGTCCCCGTGTTTCTAATTCTGGCAGCCTGTGATACATCACTAATCTCTAATTCCCTTACTCCCTAGGAACTGTCATTATTTTATGTATTGACTAATACAGTTGTCTCAGGGTAAATTTCCCCTGAAATCGAAGTTTACTTCTTGCATTAGAAGTGAAGTCTACTCCCTTTTATAAATGACAGACTCCTTTTATAATTTTGCATTTATTGGAAGCAGTCAAACTAGAAATGTATGGGGGTCTTGTTTGTTTTGGTTTATGTTTTTGTTTTTAATGAAGTACTAACTGTACTTTACACTGAGCAAATTGGAAGGCCAAATACCTATTTGGTGATTTCAAGTTTTTTTCTGGCAGATGAGACCTGAAGGTATCAGTAAATAGAAAAGTTAGTGTCTCTGTTATCAGGAATGCCCTAAAGGCATTAATGCCAGTAAAAGGTTCTTCTTTTTTTCCATTAAGACTTTACATAGGCTCAAGCACTGAATGGATACAGTACTTTATTTAAATTTAGAGACATTACAACAAATGCTTTGCAATACAAAAAGTGAACACATTGCTTAAGTAGGCATGCCATGTTAACTGAAAATACCCTTAAATAAATTTTAAACAAAAAGACATAAATAATACCACCCCATCCACCTCCTCAAGCAGCCCAACAAACTTTTGAGGGGTAAATTATTTTCTAATTGTATTGATTCTTCTCTCCTGGTTTCCAGTTCACAGACTTCTTCCTTTGTAATATATGTTCACGCCTCTTCTACAATAATTACAATAAGTTTTAGTTTCTGTTGTATTTTAGAATTTGAAATGGAGCATCTTGGCTCCATAAACATAAATGAATTATTGGCGGAAAAATGGAGACAATAACTTTACTTGCATGCAGAGACTAAATGGGGGCAAATGTAAGCTAGAAATAAATCAGGAAGCTTATTTTTATTTATTAAGAATTTTCATCTTTATTAATTTGTATGCCCCACTTTCTATTGGTACTGTTCTTTCTCATACATGTTGAAGTTTTTCTTTTACTTGAAGCGAGTCTGGAACTGAGTGATACCTCTGCTGCTAGTGAACAGCTTGAAAACAGAAGACAAGATCCAATCAGATAGACTAATTGGGGTACCCAGTCAGGATAGAGCCTTGAATATTCACTGCACATTTTTTGGAAATACAATACTGTGCATATGCTTGCACTCAGGCTGATTGATACAGTCTGCCAGCCAATCACCCTTAGTGATCAGTGAGAAATAACTAAAAAGATTAGAAAACTAACATCCATAACAGTTTCAGGAATTGCTTAACTTAAAAAACCAACACCCTTAAAAAACAATTCCAACCGTGGAATGTCTTGATTGAAAGACTGAATTTTATGGCAGTACCTTGCATAATCATTTGCTTCAGTTTTGCAAGGGGAAACTTCATTCAAAGATCAGATCACAGAGGCTGAGCAATAATGGTGAATACTAGAGGACAGCCATGAGAATGGAAGAAAAACACTCCTGCTGGAAAGAAATCTCTTCTGGCTTTTTCAGTCATGAAACTTCAAAGCAAAACCAAAGCAGATTGATTTTGCTGTTTGGATCTTGTTTGTTTGTGCTTAGCAGGTGCACTGATTTCCTAGATGTATTGCAAACTGGGTGGCTCCGTAGGTGTGCCCAGTCAGACGTCAGCGGGCAGTCAGAGGAGCACCTTTTGCCTGTGCCTCTGTGCTGCCTGGTTTCTTCATTTGCTTCGTCTGGGTAGGTGGAAGAACATGTGCTAGTTCTGAATTCAAATACTGGTATCAAAGATGTGTGATGACAGCGTAACCAATTGAACCGCAGGTATTTTATTTCTCATTGAATCAGCAGTGCATCTCCTACCTACCTTCAACCCATTCTTTTTTTTTGACACCACTGTATAGACCAAGCAAGTATGGAAGAATTGTTTCCTATCCTTTCACTGTCTTCAAAACAGTCCAGTTACGACTGCAGTCACCCTTTTCAGAGACATTTGAACACTTGACATTTTTGTTCCTATGGATGTGCATGGAAAATAAATACTGGGCCAGTAGCAGGAAGATGGAATTGATTTTCCTGTTACAACTGTTTGAAATTTGAGGGGATGGAAGGCTTTAACTGAGATTTTCCCTTTTCATTGAGGGAGCAGAGCTAATATCAAAAAATGTAAGAAAGCACCCATTCAGCATTAATGGCTAATCATAGATACTGAAAGCTATAACGTGACTCACGGACCTGCCATGCAAGGGGTAACTTGTAGTCACCCTGCTCATTTAACACTTGTTATCTGCTTTCACACCTGTAAACAAAAGCAGGGTTTGGTTCACCCAGTCTGTTAACTTCATTCCCCAATTCATTCCCTAATGCTCAGTGGAAAGTGAACAGACCTTCTGGTTTCTAACGCTTCAGTGTTACAGTTTCAGCTCCTTGAAATCAGTTTTCACTTCTTTTGCTCTTGCTTTTTTGACTCTTTTTCTCTCACTTACATCCTGTTGTCCTCCCCATCATCCTCTTCGCTCCCCATCATCCTGTCACCTCTTTTTGTATTCCATGTTCCTTCCAACCTCCTCAGTTTAAATTTTTGTTTTATACCTTCTAGTTCACTCATAGTTTTGTCCTGGTTAAATTCTTCGTATTTTATCTTGATTCCTTTATTCTAACCAGCAATATCTGTGGTTCTCTAACACGCCTTTCAGTGTTGCTTGCACAGTGGATAAGCAGAAGGCCAGCTGAGAACCTTATTCTCTATAATGAGTATACTTCATGGTGTACTTGGTAGAATCCTTGATAGGAGTCTTTTACAGTAGGAGTAGCTAAGTAGTAGCTAAAACATTGTGTTCTCTGAAGAGTAAATGCTTTGGTTCACTGCCAAGTTTCTGTTTGATTATAAAGAAATTGGAAAGGGACATCCATCCAGGTCAAAAAAAGCAATTGCTCATTTCTTTTAGGAAAAACATGAGGAGAAAAACATTATTAGCATAGCTGATACATTTGGCATTTTATGTATTTATTTGCATATCTGCAAAGCTTGTGGGTAAAATAGACACCTGCTAAATGTATGGTGTGACTGATGGTAAAAATGGACTCTTTTCACAGGTTTGTTCTTTACAACCAAGCAGGCTTAAGAATTTTGCCATTTACATAACACAGCATAAATTGTTTCACAGTAAATCTGCTTAGCAACTTTATTTATGGAAGAATGACATGTGCATTTTCTATGACACCTAATACTTTAGGTCTTTATTTTGACAAAATTGTTGTTTTACTCCCTTCTTCCCCAATTATTTAAGTTAAGATCTGGTTAGGCACTTTGTCCGAAAGGTAAGTTTCAATAGGATTCTGTTATAGTGTAGAGTTTTGGTTTTGAAGCATTAATGTGTGGCACTTCTATGTAATGCTTTTTATTTATTCTTTTCCTTTGGGCTTTCAGATGCAAAATAACATGAGATTTGGCCTTTCTAAAGTATTTAATTGCTGGGATGGTGAATCTGTCACAAAAAATTGGGACACTTATTATTTTGGCTCCAGACACTGTTTTCTACTGAGTTTAGACATACGTGCTTCCAGATCTCCTCTCCATTGGTGCATAATAGGTTTATTGTTTGTACTGTGGCAAGACTCAGGGTTCACATTTAGGGTCTGGCTGGGGTAAGCATGAAAAAAAAAACAATGACAAGACATTAATTCCTGATCTCTCTGTTCTCTGGCCTGGGGAAAATCTTTGCCTTTTCTTCCTATATGTACTTCATAATTACTGCTGAAGTACAGTTAGGGGATGTGCTTCGGATACTTCCTTGCGCAAACCTCACTTGGACGAACAAATTAACCCTAGCAGCAGCTTTTCCAGCACACTCAGGCTTTCGCTTCTCCCTGTCCTCTCCATGGGCAATTGGCTGATGTGTATGTACATACAAGCGTCCATGAACAGCCACCCACCCACTCCCACATACATCTTCTCCCCTGCTTGTTCTAGCCCAGAAATGTCTTTTTTCTTGTTGGATACTTATTTGCCTTTTCTTTCTCCCCCTGTGCTTTCTAGCAAGTTTCTCTTTGTTTTTGGGGCAGGTCACCGAATAATTTAACAGTGGGGCTCTTTGGTGGTTAGGAGTTGATGTCCTTGAGTTGTTTTGTTGCACTTGGTTAGGTTATTTGCTCTTTTGACATGAGATGGCCTTTTCCAAGGGCTTCTGAAAGTCTCTAGTAGATAGCCAGCTCCTTACTGGTACTTTGTGTACCTGTTCTCAGGGATGACTTCTCCTCTGGAGTACTGAAGGAACTGAGCTCTTCCTAAGAAATTATTCATTAAGATTTTCCAAGTTGCTCAGAGTTTCGGGTGGAGGTTGTAGTGGAAATGGTGTGCCGAGAAAAGCCTCTGGCCACTCTGGCATGAACTATAAGGCTTTTCCTTCTTTTCTTCTACCCCATTCAAATTTTTTAGCTCTTTTTTAAATCTGGGTTTTTATATATTTAAAACATTTACTGAGATAGACCCAAATCTCACCAACAGAGCCTTTTCTAAAAAAAAGCAAGGTATTCTGTCAGAGGCTTATTTTTCCTTGACAGGGTGAATTAACCAGTGCTAAGCTCAGTCCTGCTCTGTCTGCATTACTGCATGTACCCATATGATAAACTTAGAAGGCCAGACTGGTCCTTCAGTCCTCCTAACCCACAGTCAGCTGTAGGACTGCTTGTTTTAGACAGGTGTGAATACATATTTACATTGATCCCAGTGAATGAAGGCCTTGCTGTTTTGCTGCACCTTCTTGCTAGTTTGTACTGTTGTAACTTCTTTGCTGCTATGTGAAGTTTAGCACAGAGCAATAAATTCTACTCTGCTGTCTTTGGGTAAAGCCACTCCTACTGATGGAGGTGTAAGGGTGGACCCTGCATAGAGAAGTCTCATTTCTGACTTTATGCTTCAGGTAAATGATTTATCCAATGTCACTGCTTAGTGGACTGGAGGGGAAGGCTCAAGATTTCTGTAACACAACAATATTTAATATTCGAGTCTTTGTGGTCTTAGCAATGTGGCATGTAATTGTACAGGGTAAAGAGGAATACGCACTTTCAGTTCTAAAGATAAAAAAACATTTTAAGGGCAAAGTATCTTTAACAGACCCATTAACTGACAAGAGGATTGGAGGGTTTGTTGCTCTGGAGATAAGGCATTAGTCTAAATTTCAGAGGTACTCAGTGTAAGTTACAATTTTTGCCCTTATTTTATTTGTTAATTTAGGCATGTCAGTTTAACCATAGTGTTAACCACCTCGAAGACTCTTTTCTCCATGACAGCATTGTATAGCCTGGAGCTGCTTTCTTTATCACAATTAATATTTGTCCCTCGTGTAAAAAGCAGTTCACAGGAAAGACAAATATCTTTCCTTTTCTCCTAATTTACTTGCTTCTACAAAACTCTGACTGGGGGTCCAGGGATGCAGGAGTAGGAAGTCATGTGCAATGCTGGGGACACATTTTCTGTAGAGAGAGAATACCTGTTGAAAACAAAATGAAAAATACCATACATGCCATACTAGTAAGACTATGCTGCAGGAGCTGATTTTGTGGTGTAAGCATCACGTCTAAAATATTTACTGTCCTTGTGGACACAAGTTAAAATTTAGGCAGAATTGGCTCAGACCTCCACTCCTGAGGTACAATAAACTGCACATATGTGTTCTTTGCAGATTTAAAATGTGAAGCATTTTTGGACATGGCATGGTTCTTGAGTTTAAAAAAGAAAACCTACAATGGACTATAAAAGGTACAGACTTTGCATCAGACCTTTTCCCCTTCTGCTTCTCCTGTTAAGTAGTGCTGTCCCTGCCACATACCAGCATCAGCTAACATGCAAGTCCTCAGTTTTCTGGCCACAGAGTGTGCAAAGTGATTTGATGTGAAAGTCACTATTTAGGTACAGAAATATGGAAGCATTGCTTGTGTGAAGAATGGTTAGGGAAAAAAAAGGCAGAAATCCCTAATGTACTCTGGTGTCTATCTACTCAGCTCCAAATTCAAAATGAAGGAAGGGAAAAAAAACCCTTCCAATTCATCTTAATAAGATGACCATAAGTTGGCAAGTCTTTATTTTTATTACTCTGTCTACTCCAGCATCCTCAGATAGGAGTCAAACTGTTGGCACAGGAACATCCACTTTTCTTGGTCTTGTTCCACTCTGCTTCCAGTATTAGCTTGAGGACTCTATACAGGATTAATCTAAAGGGAGAAAAAAAGCATTAAGCAGAGCAATAAAGATAATTAATCTAAGTTTGAAAGAGAGATTTTCCCCTTCTTCTGCCATTCCTTTGCTACAAATGTGCAAACATTTTTCCCCACAGTGGGAGGTTGAGAGGTGCTATTTGCTTTATTGGAATATAGCTTCCCCCCACCACCTCCTCTCCATTCTATTTGCCCCAGTCTTAAAGGCTGTCATCAAGGACTGCCTTATATGTTACTGGAGTTCACTATTGTTTCAAGCTAATCTCGGGTATCAGCTACAGCCATCAAATCAACCATGTGCAGCTGTGCAGTGAGTCTGGGAGGACTCCACTCCAAGATCTTCAGCCTTTTTAATTTTTATCTTTTGGTCTTGTTTTGTTCATGACATATTTATGATCAGTGGGGTTGAGATGAAAAGTCTTTATGTACACACAGGCAAAAATCAGTACGATACTTTTTTTTTTTTCTTTTAATGATATTTCATTCCAACAAGCTTTTTCTATCCAGCCAGGGTTCTGCTTAATTAGATATTTAAATGATTGGAGCAATGCTGTTTCTTTAACTCCTAACTGCGACAAACACATACGAAACGTACTGTTGGCGGCATTTAATCAACAGCAGTCAATTTATCATTTTCACAGTTTTAGTGAGTGGTTATGAATCACTAAAATCACAGGTATTGTAGATGCAGCGTTGTGGCACTATCATTAACAAATATACAGTGCACAGAGGGATGACTTGGTAATTGAGTGGGACTAATAAGAATACATCATTTAGCTGTGTGTGACAAACTGTGCCTCAAAACACAAGCATGGAAAATTCACGTTTTGCTTAATAAATAAATTACACAGCCAATGTATTATACATAATTTGTGTCCTCATGGATTTGAATGATATATAATGCATGGTCCAAGTCATTTATTTATTAAGACTAACTATATATATTGTAGGTGGGGAATTTTAAACTCTAGAGTAAGACCTGCATAGGTAACTGTTACAACTACTGAGTTTGATTGGGCAGCAAATGAGGCTGTGCATTTGGGGAGCTGCAAACACAGGGAAGTGTTTCTAATGTTACAAGCTCCAGTGTGTTTATAAACTTCACTTTCCTCCATTAATTTGAGGGATAAGAGGAGTAAAGCTGAAGCTTCACTGGGGAGGTTGGTTGTACGTTACTTATTCAGTGAAGGAAAGCAAAGTATTGCCTCCTTAAAAAGGAGATACTGATTGAGGCAAGGAGCATTGCTGCACTGGGGTAATAACCAACACTTCTTTGTAATGTTTTGGAAGGGGCAGTTTTACACTTGTGGACATCTAGGCCTGTTGGCCAATTCAAAGAAGACAGGAAATAAAAAAACTTGCTTCTCTTGAGCATCTTGGAGAAGCAATATAAGAATATTTGACTTATTGATGCTTTCAAAATAATTTTCACTAGGTGCCCTAAAGTTTTTCAGCTGACATGCTCTGCTGCTAGCTTATGACATTTTGTTTCAAGACTTTCACAACTCTCTACTTAAACTACTTTTTCCTCCAGATTCCTCTGTTTTTTTTTCCAGTGTCTAGCAACTCTGATTTCATTTCAGGAGTATCTGTTTGTTTTCTTCTACCTGGTTGTCAGGTTTAGTATCTTGTAGGACCCTTCTCAGAGAATCTAGATTTAAATATGTTCTGAAAGAGTAATCTTTTAAAATGGAAGTATGTTTTGGTTTTAAAATATCATTGCTTCTGCAAATCTCCAATTAAAAGGAAAAAAATCACTAAATAAATAGCTCTTATTAACTTGCATTGAACAGCATTGAACAACCATTATTTCAGGTTCACATTTGACAGTATATATAGAGTCAACCACTTCTACCTTTAGTTTCCCCTGAAACATTACCTATAGACTGCATAAATCTGCATGTAAACAGATTTTTACAGGGAGGCTAGAATGGTCATTTTTCTGATATTGGTGGAAAAGGTTGGCTTGCTAAAAAGAACATGCTGTATGAAACCAGTGAGAGTAGCCTAGGCTGATCTGCAAGAGGGTGAAGTTCTAACTTTGGGAATACTGTCAAGACTGATTTCTCAGCAGTTAATTAAAAACAAAGCAAAAAAACCGAACCCAAACAAAACCAAAACATTTATTCTCTTACTGCAGAACAAAGTCAGTGATTTTATTGCTTTTTTGCAGAAGATATTTGTAACCAATTCTGAAACCTTGCCATGACTTAAAGTTGCAGAAGCTTTATCCAGATCCAAATTTCTTTGGCACTCAGAGCAGTCTGAGATTTCTGTTCTACTTTTGGGAAAAAAAAAACAACAAAACCGCCAGGTTTAACTCTTTCTTTGCATGACGTTTTGGCTTAAACTTAAAACAAACTCCCTGAGAGGAAACCTCCTGTGAATTTGCTTTAAGCAAGCCAAGGTTGAGATTTACTCAACACACAACCTTGAGCTAGTGCAGATTTGCAGACAGCAAATAGGCAAAAGTTGATTATTTCGGGTAAATTCTCTCAGCTTTGGGATATTATTATGCTTAGCATTTAAAGTGAACTGAAATAATGAAAGTTGGATAAAGGAAAAGCAAAACATTAGAGAACCAACCTGCCTCACTGACCAGTTTCCTTTTTGGAGCTGCAAAACAATGTGTACCAAGTTTTGAAGCCTGCCTGGTAGGCAGCCTTCTGCAGCGTGTTTAACATGGCCTTGGAGAGCGCTTGGTTAACTGTTGCTGATGTCCAAACTGGGTGTATAATGCTTTGCATATGGAGGCCTCGTAGCTGCCGGATCTCCCTTACTCATTTCATCCTTAGATATCAACCTAGGAAGATGTTCAGTGCAGGTAATTTCTCCTTTTTTAAAAATTTATTTTTTATCACTAAACTGTGATTACTTTAGCTGAAGCTTTTCACAGCTGAAGGGATAGCAGTGACATGATAACATCCTACCATCTGCTTGCTCAAAGAGCACCACCACACAAGGGGAAATACCTTAATATCTATGAGAATATCAGCTTCACATCAAAAATGAAACCAATGAGAAACTTAAACCTATTGATCCATTTTAGAGTATGACTAAATGGATAACATGAATTTCCTGACTTCCCAGAAAATAAGAGCACAAGGCCTTTGGGAATTTCACATATTGTATCAGCCTATGGATGTCATTGATTTGTTTTCTTCAACAGGGTTGTACCTTATTTGAGAACAGGCTTTTCATCTTTTCTGTCTGTGGGGTGAAGAAGATCTTACAGTTGGTTGTGTAGCTGACTTAATTTAAATTCAAACTGAAGCATGACTATATTTGGCAATAATTCAGTACAGACTCTAGCCACTAACTCTTCCCTGATTTGTCTCATTAGTGTTTTGGTGTCTTTCTTTTGGCCCTACTGTACTCTTTTCTTCTTTCTTCCTCTTTGCTAGAAAGCCACCAGAACTGAAACTTCTAGAGAAATACAACTAACTGGCAGTTATCTTAAAATCTTTCACTTGAGGAGGAAGAGCCAACATGTGAAATTTTCACAGCTCCAAAACACAGGAGTATTACACATACCGACCCCTTAATGAAACCAGTCTGGTGATCACAGGCAGTGGGGCTGGATGTTGGGTCACAAAAACCCTGCATGCCTTGGCACTGAATCTATCATCTGTGGGTAAATGACTACAGTATCCCAACTACCTGTGAAAGAAATGAGTGAAAACATAGCACACCAGCAAACTTATTTCGCCTTCTTTCCTGGTAATTTTTGGACAGCTTTCAGCAGTGGAGTCGGCTGCATCTGTCTGCTTCCTCCCAACTCTACTCAAAGAAAATAGTGAGACTCAGGGTAAGACACGGAATTAATTGCGATGCATCGTCCCCTCTTTTAATGCTTGTAACAAGCCAATGAGCACTGAAAGGACCCTTGGTATAATAATGTGTGAAAAAAAAAATACTGATTAAGGCTGCTGGATAATAAAACGTCCTTGGTATAATTTGAGTCATTTCTTTTTGTGGTTCTATCATTAACCCTACGAAAGCCAGTGCCTGCATTTTAGTACACTGCCTTGTTAGTCTAGCCTTTCTGATCCCTCAGAATTAAACCTATGCTAACAGGACTGCAAGATAAAAATGCAGGCACAGAGATGGTTAGGCCCCTGCGGTCACTGAGATAAATTAAATAATTTAAATTGACCTAGGGGCCTGTGTGTAGAATAATCCTCCACTTAGATGACCCAGTGATTCTTAACTCATTTCTAAGTCTGTATCCAGTCAATGTGAAAGTGTTAATGTTCCTGTATCACAGTACACTGATTACACTTATCTTTTTCATACCCAATAGCCAGAGACAATGATTATATTATTCATAAGATATTTTTACCTGAAGTAATAAAGCATGCAGCTTTAGTTATTATTTCCTAATCTTTTTTTTTTTTTTTTTTTTTAACTGTACCTTTTTCTCCAGCCCCAGGGATAACCCTACAATTTATATTAAAAAACATTCTTCCCTTGCACACCTTTCTTTTTTTATCTGTGTCTATGCTAAGCTGGTATAATTGTATCAGCAACGGCGTGTTTATGCAAGCATTCTCGTACCTTTCAGGGAATACTATCCCTGCAGGGCTGGCCAAAACGTCCTTTCTTTTTAAATTGAAAAATAAAATTGGAGAGGTTTAATGTGGGAGAAAGAGGCTTATATCGGCACGTCTTTTCTTTCCTTAATCAGGTAATACACAAGGCAAAAATAGTCTGACATGTCCGCAAACAGTTATTGTGCTGCCCCGCCATATGCTGCCCTAGTGTTCCAGATGGACCGAGAATCTGTGAAAGTCATGTTTCATGAGCATTCCCTTCAGGCTCCCGGGAACCTCCAGGACACAGCTGGAGAGATGTATGCAGACACCAGTGCGGCAGCGTGGAGGTGCATGCGTGTATGTGTGTGAGAGAGAAAGAGCATAGTTGTTTGGTAGGCAATAAGGCTGGTTCTAAATAATTCTTGAGACAACTAAAAGCGGGGGGGAATCTTGCACTTGACTTCATGTGGCATGCCAAGAAAATTTCTGAGTGGGATTTCTAGAACTTATTTGCCCTCAAATTCACCAACTTCTGAGACTGTCTTCTTTTCTATATTTCATTTGTAGGGATGACTCCACATATTATGCCATGGGAAGATGGTACAAATGTACAGACAAGCGATGAATGGGTCTAATCCCTGCTGCAAATCATCAGACAGGAAAACAATTGTTTTCCTGCATCTTTGCTCTCTAGTGTTGCTTGTAGTAAAAGTACTTCTGACCCAAAAGCTGAAGGCAAACAGAAGGTTCCAAATCTTTCTGCAAGGCCATCAGTAAAATTTGGGTTTACATTTAAATAACAACATCCCAGGGTTTTTCTCTCCTGGGACTTTCAGCTGTGCTTTAAAGTGCTAGTTAACATTCTTGAAACAGACACTGCAGGAAGATTTTTATTTGGGCACAGATATCTGAATATGTTTTGTTTAACATGATCACTAAGAGTTGCTTTTTCTGCTAAAAATCTTATTTGTTCTGCTAAAAAGAGTTAGCCAAAACATGGCTAGAAACCTGACCATTAATCTATGTGTCCCTGGGAGCATGTGGCAAAGACCTTGAGCCAGTCCTTAGTGTACTCCCACTTTAGATACTGTAGCTGACCCCCTCTGCTCACCCTGCAGGTGGCCCAAGGAGGTCTGCTTTTCACCCAGCAGGACATTTTCCTTTTGCTGGTTTTCTTCCTCCTTCCCATGTGTGAATGCCTGGACTCCATCTTTGCCTTCCAGCTAGAGGGCAGCAAATCAGGGGAAGGTGTGTTCCTCCATCTGCCTTCCCCTCCCAGTTATGCTGCAAGAGGAGCCAAGTGAAACCCCAGTCTTATCCTAGATGACCCCACACATAAACATGGGAGTGCTCAGTGGCTCGGTTGCTGCTGTATATGACCATGTTTCTAAGTATATGGCTACCTCCCCCTGTCATTGTATGTCTAAAGTTACAGGCAGAGGGCTATCTGTAAGAAGCTATGGACATGGTAGGAAGACACCTACCTTTTTCACTACAGTTAAGTTTATGATTATTTCTTATGATGCCCTCTTGAGTCACATAGTTTTCTGGAAAATAGTGAACCACACTGATGGCCATGACATTAAATTAAGTTTTAGCTAATTGAAATTTCATGTCCAAAAATAAGTCTTTTGTTGAAAAATTCCCAGCCAACTATGTTCTTAACCAGTACCATAATACAGAAAAACATGCAGTTGTTGAGTGACTTGGTGCCAGCCCTTACCACTCTATGCATAGTCTGGCCTTTTCAAATGACAGTGTTTTTACAGCTGATGTTAACCCAAAGGCAAAATACAGCATAAGTTCTCTGTATTATGCAGATAATCAGTGATGTTTGTGAGGTTATGTTCAACATGGGTGGCCTGACTGACCACCGCAAGTTTCTGTATAAACTGCAGAAAAAAATGTGAAATCCTGCCCTGAAAGACAGTTGTTGCCTTTCCAAATTAAAAAATAGAAGAACTCTATTAAAATACATCACTTAGAACAACCACCTGCAGTTTCTATCATGCAGAGGTATTCACAAAGCTCTTATTCATGGGTGGAAGGTGACTCTCTGGCCTTTGTAAGTAAAAATGCTTCTGTGCACAGAGAATTTATATATTTTTACTTGGCAGTGAGCCCACACATCCAAATTTGCACTAAAAGTAACCAAGTTTTACTCAGGTTTTAGGTGGCACTGAGAGAGTCCTGCACATCCTGCTACCTCCCCTCCTCTGCTGGGAGGATGGTGTTGGTGGCCATGGCAGCTCATGGATGGCTTCTCACTCTCCACTGGGGAAACAGCCCAAAGCAGGAAGAAAAAATCACCCCATAAAAGCTCTAGTTCAGAGCTGGGGTCGGGGGTAGAAAGGAAAAGCTCTGTCAATAAGGCAGTGGCTGGTAGGAAAGCATTGCATGTTGGCAATTGTTTTGGCTGCCATGGCCCTGAGGCCATCCGCAGCCCTGCCTGTCCCTGCCCACCCCCGGGGCTCTCCCCACCCCCCCCACCCCCCTCCCGGGCCCAGTACCCCATCTCAGCCCCCCGGGGCCATCAGCCCCTGCCCCAGCGATGCCGCAGCAGGGCCTGTCTCCAGCTCCCCACAGCCCTGCCCTGCCTGGCCATGGGACCCCCGAGCCGAGCCCACCCACGGGCCCACATCCTGGTCCCAGCCTTGTCCCATCCCCATGGAGGTGCCCGACACCCGGGGCAGGGGCTGACCTGATGGGCCCCCACGGGGAGCCCCCCCACTCCTGACCCCCAGGGAGCCCTGACATTGGTGCACCCCCCACCATACACACACCTGAATTAACTTATCTTTGATTTTGCACAAAATCAACGTGCACTCTCCAGCAGATATTACCAGCTGACATAGGAATGGAAAAGTAATATCCTGGCCATTTGTTTCTGTAACTTGATAATATAAACAGGGATATTATTTTAAAACTTAAAAAAAAAACCCACAAAAGAAAAAAAATCAATGCAATTTTCCATTCGTTCTCATCAGAGAGGAAAAGGCCTCGGCCTCATCCACAGCAAGCTTTGCCTCCTGTAAGGGACCGCAGCCTCTGCCTTCCTTCCCTTCTTCCACAGGTATAAATTAATATCTCATCATTGACCATAATATGCTCTGTAACTGTGTTTATTATTACTGCGTGTTTTAGACAGGTGGTAAGTATTGGCACTTTTTATTATGCTGATAAACAACATCGGACTGCGAGGTGAAATGTGTTGTCGGGGTGATTTCTCACCTCCCCACAACCTCCCGTGGATTTCTTCCTGGGCTAAGGAAGTGAGCAGCTCCAACGGGGCTGCCTTTGCAGTACCCTGCTCCCCTCTCCTCTGGGGATCTGCCGAGGGCAGTCACCTCTTTCTGACCCATGCTTTCAAGGGAGGTAAAGCCACAGCAGTGGCTCTTAGAAAATCGAGCACAAATTCAGGCATCTTCCCTTGCCTCCGGTCCTTGTTGCTCTCACAAGTGCTGCTGCTCTCTCAGATCCTTTTCATTTACTCAGCAGCCACCTTGGCGGTGCTGGTCCCTGCCCTCCTGAGCTGCTGCTGTTTCCGAGACCTGGAGTGGGAGCCTGGCATGGGGTGGCCAGTATACGTGATTATACTAGGCTATTTAGAGAAAAATCCTTAGGCACATATACCCACTGCTTCTTACATGATGCTGCCTGACATGTATCAGGTTCACACATAGTGCTCACACATACGTGATATTGCCTCACGTGTATCAGAGCCTTTCTCGAGTGTCTTTCAATCTCTCCTCCTGCAGCCTCGCATCTATTTACCAGCTTTGCTCCTCAGACACCTTGCAGCATGCCGCAGAAGGTGTGTGTGTATCTGTGCGGTATGTCTACGTGGAGTGCTGTGGGGAGATTCCTGAGCAAGGTTCAGACACCTGGGAGCAAATTCACCTTGATGGTGCTGGCGGCACTAACACAGTTATGCTGCTTCCAGTACATAAATTAGCTTGGCTATGTTTTCAAAGCATGCATCATATATACAAGTGTACAGTGTCCCGCCTGGCAAGAACAGCAGCCATTTTTCCTCTGCAATCCTCTTGTCCAACTAAGATATAAATGTAAAGAATTGTATGCAACTTATTTATAGATCCATTGTTTTCACACCTGCAAACCCTAGGCACTAAATGATAAAACATTAAAAGAATATTGGTTTACAACTTTACTCAAATACTAAAAATGCCAGAATTTGGGTTATTGATGCCTCTGTTCATTTGATGCTGTTGTGTGTATGTAGTCCTTCATTACTGAAGCATGCTATTTTTTCCCTGCATTTACAGGTTGAATCTGAGTTCTCTAATCAAAAGGGCTGTGGTAGAGATGTAGTGAATGAGTTAAAAACTCACAGGAAGGAAATGCCGGTATATATTAACTGCCTTTTGTTTAGACTTATCTTAGCAAGACTGATTTTGGTTTCCATAGGGGGATCACACTGTGTTTTCTTTCTTTTCTTTCCTTGATGTCCATTAGGAAATGATCAAGTAACTTTGAATTTTAAACTGTTGTAGATGGAATCTAACTTTGATTTTATCTACTTCATGTATTTTTGTGGCATTTCAGATTTCTTTAATCAGACATATCATCTACTTTCACTGTTCAAGTGGGTAAAGGAGTAGGTATGTGAAAAAGTGCAGGACTTAGGATCTAAAGTCTCATAGTTCCTTTCTTTTCCCCATAGGGTGCTGCTGTGAAGCCTGTAGGGTGTGACACAACTGGTGTCTCCACAGTGTTATGCGGACCACTCACTTAATTCTCAGATCACCTTGTCTTATTTGAAGATAGAGGACTTCCTTTAGTATTCATCCATATCAACCACTTTTGTTTCAGCAGCTACGGTTGTAGTAGCTATCAGGTTTGCAAGCGCCAGTAATTTGGATAATAAACATTAGCAACTTATGGAGTATAATATTGAGCAAGGGATAATGCAGTGCAGTGGCTCATGCGGGCTCCTGTCCTAGGTGCAACTCCTTTGGTAGTGCTGTACAAGGTGACCCTGAATGAAGTGAGGAAAGGGAAAGGGCATGGCAACAGGTTTGAAGTGGGATATATTATGTATGTGTTACATAGTCTTTTTAGTGCAGATTTGCTGGGTCTGCAAGCCTCTGTGTGAAGCTGCATACTGTTTTCCTGGGACAACAAAGTACAGTAATAATCTCAATTGATTACAAAAAATGGCAAGATGCTTATGTGATATGATGTGCTAATTAAAAGCCTAGAAATCAGATCCAATCCTAACTCTTAGATCTTCTGGGGGAATTCTGCATTGTGCTCCATCTGGGCATACTGCTTGCTTTGGGAAGAAGGAGGAACTGATCTGTGCTACTGTTATGTCACCTCATAGTGCTTGTCCATTGGTATTATGGAGACATTCTGGTGAGGGATGCAGTATCCTTAATGTGAAATTTCCTGATAACTGGGTGGCTAAAAGCTAGATCTGGATTTTGATGCCAGCGGCCATCTCTATTTAAAATGCAAGATAAATTAATCTCCTCCCCCAACATTATCAGAATCCCACAGATGGTGTTATTATAAATAAGTTCTGTTTATCTAAAAGTATTAACATTTAACTCTAGGAGGAATGGTTGTTGTCATGTGTGGTTCAGATCTTTATAGATGCTAGGGGTTTCTTTTGCCTCCAGCGGGATGAATATATATATATAAAAAAATCTATACTTGTTTTACTGGCATTTATAATCTCTTCTTGTCTCTTATTTGTGAGTATTTAGCTGAGCAACTGAAGTTATGGAAGGAAAACTTGTTATTCATAAGTGTGCAAATAACATTCACGAGGGTCATTTAGGCTAAAGCTGCCATAGCCATGCTCATTATCATAGGCTGTTAATTATAACTGGAGACAGAGAATGAGCTTGTTGCACAGGAACATAAGGGTTAAGAAATCATTTCAAGGGTGAGGAGTTAGGGTAGGTAGTTTGGGTGAAGGTGGGGTTGGTAATGAAAAAACCTCCTGAAAGAAACCAAGCTACAATCAATTTTTAAATATTTCTGTAAAGAAAATGAGGTAATCCAATCAAGGAATGCAGACAGAGCCATTTGGTTAGATGACCAATTACGTTGGGGCAACAGTGACTCATTAATATTTGTGCCATATGTTTATGAAGAATCCAAGGGCTACATTAAGCAAACTTGAAGCAACTGGGACTTAACAGGTAACTCATGGAGAGCAAAAAAAGGCCTAGAGAAATGACTAACTTTATTCATTGGGAATAGTATGCCTCCTTTTTTGAACAAAGTCATACTTAACGTCCTTGCCCTACTATATTAATGATGGGCTTTGTCTTCATGTCTATATTTTGCTCTGAATCATTTTGGATAACTCAGGTTGATGAGCTTTCTGTTTTTCCTTGAAATGTAGTCTGTGTTCCCTAAATGAAAGGAAATGTAAAGCTCTTTACATTTATGCAGTCATTAATTAACCTGCAACAACTTAGTGGCACCAAGGGACTGAGTGTGTTAAAAATAGCCATGGAAGTCAATGACAGCTTTGACTAACTTTTGTTTTTTTGTCACTAAAGCACTTAACTATTTAATTGAACTGGCTACCTGAAATCATAATGATGTAGTATCATATACTAAGACCGTCAACATTTTCATTGGCCATATGCTTATTCTCTTAGTCATTTTCATATTTAATGCCCTGTAATGTGGGTCTCAAACCAATTCTAAGAAGCAACGTGTTTTAGAAAAGTCCTATGTTGATCAGTGATTCAGGGATGGGAAAACTGGTTTCTTTTTTCCTGGTAGTTTACTTCCCCTTTGGAGCTGAAAATATTGAGCTGGAGAAACTGAGGTTCAAACCATGATGTTTGGCATGGTCAGATAGTTTGGTGTTCAGAGGGACATAGGGTCACGGGTGACCCAGGGGTGTAAAGAGCTTTTTAACAAAGGAAAATTTCCTAGTACAGATAATTGAAGGTCAAATGTTGAAGTTAAAAGTACAAGCCAGGAAAGCAATTCTGTTTCAGGGATTTACATGTTCATTTGCTACCTTCATAACTTGGCGAGGGGGGGAAGTTGTGTGAGTAAATGTCTCTTTAGATACTTGTCTGACATGTTAAACCTCAGAGCTCTTGTTTGATGCTAGAGACATCCTTAGATTTGTTATGTAAATTCTTGGATATTATTTCTGTACCATGTGCAAAATCAGCTGTTTTGATAATGTGAAGGCACTTTGGGCTTTCCCTGTGCTTAAGCCCTAGTAGGACTCATACACTGTGTCTGTGGCTGGGTTTTAATATGGTAGGCATGATCTGAATACATTATACTGCTCAGAAAATATAATATAGATGTCATTATTCTTCTTATACCTTAATTAATGTAGGCTGTTTAGAGCAGTCAGCTAGGATATGGGAGAGTCAGACTCCACTCTGGTGAAGGAAGGATTTGAGGCTTGATTTCTTATTAATTTCTTGGACATCCAGGGAATGCTATATGGCTCCAAATCAAAAAGGAAGAGAAATTCTAAGCTTCAGCCTAGAGCCAAGCCCTTAAATTTGTTCGGAGAACAGGTCTCATGTCACTTCTTTTGCTTATGAGCAAAATTTACCTGGGCTGTCTCAGGCTTTTTTGCAGACCACACCATCTTTTTTGAATTCCATCTGTAGTTGACTGCTGGCACTTGACCCATAGTTGGAATTTCCATTAGGTGCCAAGGCTGATGGCAAAAATGACAAAGCTAAAGTTTACAGTGCCGAGTCTAACCCCTTTTGTGAATCCAGCCCAGTTTGCTTTTTGCCTAGGATTAATAAATGCTACAGAAGTCTTCGATGGGCTTCTTGGTTTTTTGGACTACTTTTTTTCCCCTCTACTACAGACTCTCTCTGTTCTAAAACGACTTCACAGTCTACCAGACTGTACTCCTAGGAAAACTTTTCAGGGAATCAGACTACATTTTCATTTCTTCTTAATGTGAAATTATGCACCACCATACCTAGAGATCTGTATCCTCATCCCAGACTCATGACTGTAACTTTTTTCCTGCCCTAAAGAATAATGCCTTAGTTTTGACACACTTCAATCCACCAGATGTCAGCTGTTCAGACCTTCTGCGAAGTGAGATCATGCACTTCCAGGCCTGTAGTGTGAGTCAGCTGAAAGGACTCTGCAGTGCTGGTGGGGAGGAGAGGGCCTTATTTTCATTCTCTGACAAAGTTGCTTTCTTCCTAATTAAGACAGTGGAAAATTTTACTTTGTCTTCATTGTTGCAAAGTAGAGGACAGGAAAAGAGAAAGTTGATTAGAACCTCCTACGTGCAATGTTTTGGCCCTGACTAGTCTGCCAAATAAGAAGCAAAAGGTAAATTTTTTCTTTTAAATGTGTCTTTATTTCCTTCATGTTCCTGTAAAACAGTGGAAGCTGAAATAAAAAAGATGAGCCACCAACAGATAATGGGATTTTATCATTGTCCATAAAGAACACTATATTGATTGATTATTTTTGGTTTTTATAAAGGCAGTCAACTGAAACTTCAGGCACAACAGCAATCTTTATAAAGTACAGAGACTTTAATAGCTCAGCATCTGAAAAAGAACTCCAGCAGAAAGTTCTGTAGGGCCTCAGTCTGCCTCTGTAGCCTCCTCAGGAAAAGCCAAGAACAACAGCAAAGTTTTGTGGCATGGCTTGAAGGTCAATAAATCTTGGATCTGCTAAACCAAGGAAGGAAATAAAAAATCTGGAACCAAGAACCCCTCACATGAAATGTCCTGTGGCCGAGCTTGCTCCCAAGTAATTCAGGTGTCTGTCAGTCAAGACAGTTCCATTGAAGAGATCCCTAGGAAGAGGTGGTTGCTAAAGAAGCCCACATCCAAATTATTTAGGGATTCAAAGCTCAAAGTCAATACTTAAAACAGTGCCACTAACTGGAAGGTGGCACAGAGAGACAATCAGGAGGCATGACTGTGGCTGAACGAAGAGGCAGAATGACCACAGAGGCACATACAGTAGTGTGCACTAGCAGCACCGGTCCCCAGTGCAGAGCTGTGCCAAAAATTAGGTACTGGTTGTGATCAGCACAGCGGATCTGGGACAGAAAGCTTTTGGTCAGCAAAGCTGTGGCTCTCAAAGGGTTTCTGAGCAGCAAGGTAGGCACTGCTGTTCAGAAGGCCCTCTCAGGCTGCAAACCAGACTAACAATAGCTGTACAAATTTAAAGCGCACTGCTGCAGTTGGGTAGGCTGTGTGCTCCCTCCATCACTCGCATGAACAGTCTAGGTCATCTTTCTTAGGATTCCCATTTATGCAGCATGTAAAAGTGGAGAAGGCAGAAAGCTTTGTAGGACAGGGCAATATGGGACTTCTCTGGGTAGAAGGCTCATCAGTTGCTAGTGATTTACTGACACTGTTGGAGCAGAGGTAGGCAAAACTGCTTGAGCAATTCTATCTGCTTCCCTAAAGGCCTTGAGAGTCGTCCACTTCAGAGCTCCAGGCTGGTGGCAAGGTCTGTTCTGCTGTGTTTACAACAAGCTCTTTTTTGCACACACAGAGTATTTTCCCCAAAACCAACATATTAACTCAGATGGGATCAGTTTTTGTCTGAACCGTTAGGGAAGCGTGTACATTTAGAACAGCTGCAAATGAACTAAACACTAGCTGGAAATGGTCAGGCAACAGTCCAAACTAACATTAGAACAACAAAGAGGGTGAAGCAAAGTGCTTATTTTTTTGCTGAATCAATAGCTCTGTCCAGGTTAACTTCAAGGTGTTGCTTACTTCATTGCTGTGCATCACATAATTAATTTTTTCTGCATTTGGAGATCCAATTTGTGCAGCAGGCTTCCCACTGAGGCTTCACCTAGGTTTTAGTTTAATTTAGCTAGAGGGTTGGTGGTTTTTGTGTGTGCTTTCTTCCCCTCCCTGTGCTTCTAAATCTAACTCCTCAACGGGAAAACAAGGAAGCATTGCTGTTAAAAGCCTAATGGAGAAGCTGGCTCTGGTATGCAGTATTCTCACCCCCCGAGAAATCTTGGAAATGGTGCATGTCTACGGTAACTAATGCAGCCTCTGCAATGATAAATTTATTCCTTCATTTGCGAGCAAAATTGATGCACATTGCTGGGTCTTGATGACCTCTGCTTTTTTCTGTCAGTTTTCCCCCCTCTTTGCATAACATTGTGCAAGTTTGGAAAGAACT
The DNA here is from genome assembly GCA_031468815.1 of Morus bassanus. Lineage (NCBI taxonomy): Eukaryota > Metazoa > Chordata > Aves > Suliformes > Sulidae > Morus > Morus bassanus. The sequence continues at coordinate 103,967,223 of CM062567.1, forward strand.
TAGGGCTTTTCAGGACTAAAGGATTCAAGCAGTCACATCTCCAGCTTTTCTATTTGATGCAAACAAACAAGAAAAAGAAATCTATTATACACTGCTCTGTATGGGAATGATTTGAGCTACTCAGCAGTCTTGCTTCAGACTCTTTCCTTAAAAAGGTAAGTAACTATTGCACCATTCAGTCTCAGATTTCCAGCATAAAGGCTGGATTGAAAAGCCAAGGCACTGGAAAATAAGGCAGATAGATGTGGGCAATACATTAAACTGGAAAAACTTTGTTAGCTATCATGCCCCATGCTGCTCTATATTATTATTAGTTGCAAAACAGCATAGCTTGAACGTTATTACTACACATTAAAGAACATTTCACTTATAATTATTGAATAGAGAGAAGTGCTTACAACTTACCTACCAAGCATTTGCTTTGCACACACAAGTTTCTTTTTTTTAACCTACTTCATTTAAAAAACCCTGCAAACAGGCTACTTTCTTTTGCAGCTTCTGAGTACCTTGTAATTTCAAGGTGCCAGCGAAGAAAGAAAACCCCACATCTTTTAAGTCTACTTTTAATTAAAATGCATTACGCTACTGTGAGTAAGAATACTGAAATTGAGCAAAGGGTCAAAATATTTTTCAGCTTAATTAAAGACTTGGTGATTGAGGAACTGAAAAGACCTCTGTCATTTTTAAGAGCATTTAGGACGCTTCTGAAAGAATATGGGAAGGGTGTTCCTTGGGTCAGCAAGCCTACCTTCTTTCTGTTGTAGGCAATTGCATCAATAATAAATTCAGTCAGTCTCACATGAAAGCTGGTCTTGATTTTGCCCCCACTACTCCTATTGCAAGAGTTTTTCAAGCTCTTATTCTTCCTTTTTAACAGCAAGAGAGCAATTAATGGCAGTTCTGCAAATTGAATGACTTCCATCTTTGGCACAGAGAATATTGCATAAGGAGCATGAGTTATTAATGATCATATGTGGCTGTTACCTAAGACATCTTTGCCAGTAGATCTTCAAATTCTTTAAAAATGAAGTAACTGTCAGGGTCTCCATTTTACATATGGGGAATAAAAGCTTTGTGGAGTGAGGTGATCTACTCAAGGTCATCTCAGTCAAGTAATAGCAGAGCTGGGGTTAGAGGCAAATCTGTGCAGTTCCAGGCCACTGTGATATCCAGCAGATCACACTGACTTCCCCTAGGGTTAGAAAGGGATCTCTTGATTGGTGATAAAACAGTGTTAACTACTAAGGCCAGGATTTTTGAAAGAACCTTGGGGCTTAAAATGCATGTCTCCCATACAGAGCAGTGCAAGGGTGTCATGAGCTGACCCTGAAAATCCTGAAATACCCTATTGTGTTTAATTTTTTCTGAAAGACGCAAGATGTAACAGCTCTGTCTCCCAGTCCATTTTTATTAAATGTGTATGCATAGGAGATGATGCTAGGCCCCCTTTTTGAGGCCATTTAATTAAGCTTATAATTAGAGATTTGCTGTTGCAGCAGAGAAACAGATAGTTACAATACTGCCTCAGCTGAGCTCCACTGAACTAAGAGCAACACAGACACAGCCAGAGATGATTCCTTCTGGAAACTGTTTACTGCCTGAACAGGGGAGTGCAAAGGTGGCGGTGGGGCACAGAAAAAATGATACAACTTGTGTCATCTCTAATGGACTTGGAACAGACCTGAGACCAGTTTCTGCTCCATGACTCTGCTGCAAGCCTTCCTCAAGGAGGATGTTTCTGTGTGCTTTTACACTTGTAGTTTTAGAAGCATTTAAGGTCAGATATTTAGAACCTCTTTCATGCTCGTGGTTTGTAGATAAAAGCAGACCCAGGCTTAATTTTTCTTCCTGAAGTCTTTGTGGGTGTAGGTTGGGGCATCTGAATCTCTAAATGCTTATTCAAAACCTCAGATTAGATGCCAAAACTGTTCTGGCAACAACTTTGCACCAGAGGCAGAGCTTTTGTTCACTGCTGAGCAGTTCATTGTTGGAGGGTGCAATCCTCCCAAGGGAGAGGAGCGGGCAGGAGGGGATGGCAACTGCAAGGGGAAGGTGGGAGCTGCCCAGCTGCCTCTTCGGGATGTCCGGGGCTTGTTTAGTGTCTGCTGTCTTGCTCAGTGGCTTCCAGCTACAGCCACGCCTGAGTCAGTCCCTCCCTGCTTGTATGAGGTCAGTTAACTCCTGCCATGGGGATCCTAATTACCTGTGACAGAAAGCAAGCAGAAAAAGGGAGCCTCTTCCTCAGTTGACACAAGCCGAACTCCCTTCCCAAGGTCTCCTCTCCTGAGTTCACTACTGTTCTGCTTTGCCCTCTTTCCTACAGGAATGTCCATGCTTTCTCTGAAAGAGCAGATTGCAGGATGGACAACACTGACAACGTAATGATTTAACCACATGTCTTTGTCTGGTTTTTGTCTCATGGGTTTGGTTGCTTGGGGCTTTCTGTTTGTTTTGTTCATATTTTTTAACTGAAATGCTTACCACTATGATGGAAGTGAAAAGCTGAGTTTGATGGTAGCTATGCTGCATAGTTTGAAACTAGCAAGGAGCCACGGTTTCTAAGCAGCACGTTTTCACTGCCCACAGTATTGTGGCTTCCAGTAGACAAGTAATAGGCCATTTGTTCACAGTTTTTTGACCTGTCATGTGTCATAGTAATAGCCTTTGAACTGCAGATAAGTCATGTACCTTGGATATCAGGCTGAACATGAAAACAAAGACATGGCTGTACACACACACACACACACATGCATACACATGTATTCTTTACAAAGTCAGAGCCTTGAAATTTTTCTGTTAAAAAAAAAATGAACAACAATCACTTGTCTATGACTTTGAAACTTCTGCATAAGCAGGTATACTAGCTCCCAGCTTGCTTCTTTCTTCAAGTGATGTCAGAACACAAAAGGAAAGATATTGTAAAGGTACTGTTGTTCTGCACCAGAGTTTTAAAAGAGCCATTGTATTGAGAAAAAAAATGTTCTAGATGAGTTTCCAGATCCTTGTGCTCTCGGAAGGTGAATATCATTAATAGACAATTAAATCTTTTTGAATTTAAATCTAAACCTTGCTTTTCAAATGGTTGCATCCAAACACTCCCTTTCAATGTCTTTTGATTGTGGTGTTTCAAAATCCTGAGGCTGGACTGAAATCTTCCATCACGTTCTCATTTGTAATTAAAATATTGCCCTACATATGGTGCTGTAGTTACAACTCTGGTCTGTCTCCAAATTTTAATTGCCTTTTAGAGTACCAAATCTCAGTCTTTCTATGTAATTCAATGTATAACATTCAGTAAATGATAAGATATGGTTACAACTAAGGAGAAACTTACCCTGAATTACAATAAAGCCATTTTTCTGTTCAAAAAGTATCCATGACCAGACAGTGATATGCTCAAATTTATTGATTATTTTAGGGAACTCTAGTACTATGTGTACAGTGCTTTGAAATTTGATGTCCATTATCATCTTTACCAGCAGCATTCATCCAGTTGTACAGAAAGGTAAAAGGAAAGGATAACTAAAGTGACTGGAGCCAAATATCTTCAAAGACAAAGTAGTATTTTTGTTTTTTTCAATATCCAGCTAGCTATATGTTTTAGCAATACATTCATCAATAATCTAGTGAGTGGCAGAAATGCTATAATTAATATGCAATTTCTAAAATTAAAAATAAATTTGGCTTATCTATGTGACAGTGAATAACTCCTAATGTCATTTTCCAAGAAATACGTGAAAGGAGAATTTATAGTAGAAAGTCCACCCTGTTTTGTAAGGAAAACAGATGTTCATTAATAAACAGGCTGACCACAGAGCACTGGAACTACCATCTGGATGGGATGTTGTACAAGGTTTTTTCCCACCCTTTTAACAATTTAGTCAGTGAAGTTCTGGTAGGGATCAGGTGATTTTTCTTTTTTTTTTTTTTTTTTTTTTTAATAGCATGTTTGGAAATATGTTAATCTTCTTTTCTTTCCTTCACATAATTGAATTTCCTTCACATGCCTTTAAAAAACTTAATAAAAGGAGCAAGCCATAAAGCATTCCAGAAAGTTCTGGAAATGGAAAAAAAATAGTTAGCTGTAGTAGCATCTCTTATTTCTACTTGCAAAGCTGCTGGTGGTGTACAACCTCTTCACCCTTCTTGTGCCTTAGCCATCCTACATGGAGAATGCCATGCGCGTGCTCGTGCTCTTTGTTGGCTGGATTGCAGCAGCACCTAGAAATATCAGGCGAAATCAGTCCCCCTCTGTCCTCTGTTCTGCATCTGCATTTAAGGAAAGGGTGCCCTCACCTCTGAAGAATTTGCCAGCTGAGACTGCACTCCTGTAGGCAGTGATGTTCATGGCTTACTCTTAAACTGTGATAGTAGTGACATGGAAGTGTTTTTTTAGGTGGATGACATGTTAATTGTCATCATGTAGGACCTATGTGCATATGATGAGATGTGCTACCATCCTTATTTTATATATGGAAAAATGAGGCTCCACACAAAGCCAAGAATTAAAAAACAGATGTCCTTACTCCTGTATGCCTTGGTGCATAATGATGCTTTTCTTTTTCACCTCAGTGTACAGTTTAAGACCTTCCAGGGGTCCCTGCTTCTCTTTGCCCATTTGTAAAACCAGTATGGAAAGGCAGATCTCTGAGATACCGGAGTAAGAGAGTGGAATATTTTATCACACAGCTCCAATGTTTTCACAATGTTTCTTGTGGCTGGTGCAAGGGAGTAACACTACATATGTCAGATCAAGCAAGGTGCTCTAGTTGTCAGATAATTACAAACACTTACTAAGTAATTAATGTGCTTGGACTTCACTTAATATTTGTATACCTTCTCCAGTCTGTTTTACTACATGCTATCAAGACTCCTAAATACTTTCTTAGCAACGAAAACAAGAAATGACTTGATACTAAGTGTGTTACCTATTCTGGAGTCACTACTCGCTGCCAACAATTCATCAGTACACTGCTTATTAATTTTCTGCAATGTACTGTTTATTGATATTGCTTTTATTGTGGTACCTCACCTCAGCCATGAAGGGAGGACATGCACCTTCATCTCGAGCTAATGGCATTGCTGCCAATGCTGCAGGGAGGCTGAAGAGCAATGTGACTAATAAAACACAACCAATAAAAATATGAAGGAAAAAATGTCCCTGCTAGTAAGAAATGCATATTCCAAGTGCTTGCACAGTGCCTGGGGCTGTTAATCATCACTCCATGGGCACCCCTAAACAACTCTAAACAACAGTTAGAAAAGGATCAGATGGCTGTTTAGGGGACTCGATAGAGTGGTATTTGTTTGACTGGCAGGTAGCCATGCTTGTAAGGTGCACTGTGAATAACAACAGTGGCTGGAACATGAAGACAAAGGTTTTTACTCATATGCTGTCTTTAGGACTCTTTTCCACTTCATGCAAGGAGATGAAGAAGAAGCTGGGCTTAAAGGGTGCTGGATCATTACAGACAGCGGTGAGGCCTGCCAAGCAGCCCTCTGTAAAGGGCAAGCTGGAAACAGGTGCTCTGAGCGGTGTACCTGGACCAGCTTCTCCTGAGGGGAAAAAAAAGTCTGTTTGTACCACTGATTAATAGTTCTTTCCTCCCTGTTTCTTACCTGCATTTGTCATGGGGGAAGCTCATGAACATCCCTTCCTCCTCTCCAAGTGCATATGTAAAGTTTCCTCTCCTCTCTGATCCATTAATCATAAACATTTTTATTACATGGGTTTCTCCTCCTCCCCTTCCCCTTCTGAATTAGTCCCCCTGCCATTCTTTTCCTTTGACCGCTCCTGCCAAGGGGCTGTGCCACCCGCAGCTGTGGCCCAGGAGCTGCTGCATGCAAGGTGCCCTGTGGGTGCTCAGGGCAGCTCTCTGCCTGTAGCTGGACGCTCCACCCGCCGAGGAAGCAGAGTTCTGCTGTCAAGCCGGCTTTCCAGCCTGGCTCTATGGTGCTCTGGCACTGTGGGGCCGACTTGGCCAGTATCTATCATTTTGCCGCAAGTAAAAAATTGCATGTAATCATCATCAGTCATTCATTATCAGCCCTTCTCAGCCTGCTGCTGGGCAAAGCCTTCTCCTCTGCTTGCTTTCCTCATGCTGATTGCTGCACTTATTTATTTATATATTTATTTTTTCCAGGACTTCACCACACTTGGAAAGCAAAGCTGACCGGTGATAGTAGAGCATGGTTTGCCAAGACCCAGTTCTCCTTGCCTTTCATAACAAAACTGGTTTACTGCTGGTGATCCACATTTACTGAGTTACTTGGACAGGAAACTGGAATTTACTGAGGTTTAGCAAGAGGCATGAATGAACACTGATACAGGCTTCAGTAAGGACCAGTCATCTGAGCACATACCTGAGATCCCTGGTGGGATCCCACAGCCTGATCTGAAGTCCATGCCAACAGACCTGCCATTACCCATGCCAGCTAGGAACCTATCTGTGCTGTAGCTGTGCCTTCAGTGGCAGTGGGGGCATAAGGCTTATATCATTTTACCTAAGCTCAAATGAGCAAGAGGAGAGTGTTTCAAATGTTTTTGAGGGAGGACTGAATTTTTAAAAAGATCAGTGATTCCAATTCACATAAGCATCCAGGGGTTTGGAGACTCAGCCAAACTTTTGTGAATTACAAATACTGAGGGATTAGGCTTTCCAGAGACTTTTTCCTAATGCTTCCTGGTTTGAGGGAGGTTTTTTGGCAGATATTTCTTACTGTTGCTTCACAGGTCCAAAACGATTGGGAGCTCTCATATAGGAAGACAAAGTAATTTTTAAATATTGTGTTTAGTAGTCTGTTCCAAGTGGGAATAAATAATGTAGTGTTTAAAATGACAACAGGAAAGATCATTGCTTTTGCATTAGGATTCTCAGCGTTGTTAGTGAAGGCAAGGCTCTAGACCTAGGCCCTTAGTAATCTCTCGGTGCCCATGTCTAGCTGATGGAGCCTCACCAACTTCCCCAGAATTGCAGCAGCTTTGTTGCCAAAACCTGGAAGCAGTAAGGTTTCCCAGTCAAATGTGTTTCTGACACACACACTCCCTGCCCTGAAGTGCTTACGTTTCTGCTGATGGGCATTCGTAAAGCTATCTGGTACTTATTCATAAAGCTATTGGCTGCAGCAGGAGTCTCAAAGTAGTTTCTTTTTTACTGACTTGCATTGGGGGTGACAGAGAGGCATACTGCAGACCTGCTTAGAGGAGACTTGATAGTCTGCCTGAGAGTTTGTGCACAACAGGGCTGTATGTGCAGGCAAGAAATGTTTACTCTTCCTCTTCCCCTCTGCAGAGAGCTGGAGAGAGCTGGGTGTGGGGGGAGTTGCTGCTTTCTGGCCATTCAGCCCCATCTCTACCTACTCCATGCCTTTTTTTCCCTACGCTTAGCACCAGGTAGCATAAGAGTGTCCTTGCACCCTGATACGACAGATGTAATGTGATCCTTGCAAAGTTCGTGGCACAAGGAGTCACAGGGGTAGTAGAGTTCACCAACAGGCTACACATCTCCAGGCTGCAATGCCTAAAGAGAAGGATTAGCTGTTTTGGCACCCCTGCCCAGGAGAGGAGGATCTACCTACCTTTATAGTCAGAAACAACCAAGTTGTGTCTTTTAAGGATGCTAGGAGGTGAAGGAGCCCCTGCACAGTTCAGCTGAACCTTTTGCATGGCTCAGTAACCTGAAAAATGCTTAGCCTTATTGTGGATCTTCCTGCATATGCTTAACTTACACGTACCTCGTGGGGATAAAAGACCTTAAGGGTGGGATTTTTCAAAATTGTCTGCATCCTTATGCTCCTAAACCTCTGAAAATTGGTCCATTTCTGGATGTGGATGTTTCCTCAACTTTGTATCTCTGACTGTTGCTGTTCTGTAGTTACAAGTTGCAGCTAACCTGAAAGTTGCCCATTTGAGGCATATTAATAAGGCTTGTTGGGGCCCAACATCAGGAGAAAGCTTAACACTTAAGATAATTAAGCTTAAGCCCGGCTTCCCTCCTTGTCACCCAGAATAAACAGTAATGATTATGATAATAAAAAGCACATATTTGTTTCTGCAATGTGTAACTGGCTAGGAATAATGATGGAAATTGGTACGGGTGACTTCTCATAAGACAAACATTTGTCAAAAGTGAGATAGAGCCTTCCTTTTTTTGTTTCATGGGTGAAACTGGAATGGAAAATGTGAAGTAAATACTTTATCCTCTCTGTCCCCTGCCAAATTGTTTTTATCAAAGCAAAATAGTCCCTTTTGGCCACCATGAGTATTCTCACAAAAATATTCCCTTTCAAATGAAGATAAATTTACCATTTTTGTATTACAGTTTGCTTAGTTTGCTTTTAGTGAAAATAAGTAAACACAATACTCTGTAATATTGGTACAACTGTTCTTTCCTGACTCTTATGACCTCATAAGGTTCGACAAGGCCAAGTGCAAGGCCCTGCATCTGGGTCGGGGCAACCCCTGGTATCAATACAGGCTGGGGGATGAAGGGATTGAAAGCACCCATTCCGAGAAGGACTTGGGGGTACTGGTGGATGAAAAGCTGGACATGAGCCAGCAATGTGCACTCACAGCCCAGAAAGCCAACCGTATCCTGGGCTGCATCAAAAGAAGCGTGGCTAGCAGGTCAAGGGAGGTCATTCTGCCCCTCTGCTCTGCTCTGGTGATACCCCACCTGGAGTGCTGCGTCCAGCTCTGGAGCCCTCAGCACAGGAAAGACATGGACCTGTTAGAGCAGGTCCAGAGGAGGGCCACAAAAATGGTCAGAGGACTGGAACACCTCTCCTGTGAGGAAAGGCTGATAGAGTTGGGATTGTTCAGCCTGGAGAAGAGAAGGCTCTGGGAAGACCTTATTGTGGCCTTTCAGTATTTAAAGGGGGCTTATAAGAAAGATGGGGACAAAATGTTAGCAGGGCCTGTTGCAATAAGACAAGGGCTAATGGGTTTAAACTAAAAGAAGGCAGATTTAGACTAGATATAAGGAAGAAATATATTAAAATGAGGGTGGTGAAACACTGGAACAAGTTGTCCAGAGAGGTGGTAGATGCCCAATCCCTGGAAACCCTCAAGGTCAGATTGGACAGGGTTCTGAGCAACCAGATCTAGTTGAAGATATCCCTGCTCTTTGCAGGTGGGTCGGACTAGATGACCTTTAAAGGTCTCTTCCAACAAAAACTATCCTATGATTCTATGTTTATTCTTCAAAGGAGTTTCCTGTATTATGAAATTAGTACAGAGAAAAACAAGTTACCTAATTTTATCATACCTGTGGAACTTACCTGAATGTATGCATTGAAATCTGGGATTTGTATTTTCTGTTTAAGTATTCTAGTATAAACACAAGCCTTACAGTCTCAATAGTTTGACTGATTTCTTGTTTTACAAAGTGTGGGTTTTATTTGATTTAGCATGCAGTACTACAGGAGAAAATAAAAGTGGAAAAAATCCAGAAGCCTAAGATGAAGGATGTTTTGAGAAAGAATAGTCTCCAAATTGTTTACTTTCTATGAGCTTTCACTCTTTGGATTCACTCATGAATTTCCAGCAAGTATATCGGCTGTATGTATATCCGTGTGCCCACGTGCTATGGATGTATGGTAAAATGTGCCTGGCTGTAGATTTTTATTACAAATGGGAAAGTCAGCCCATTGTTCCTAAGTTGCAAATGTAAATCCATTTATGGCCTTGTAATTTTGCAATTTTGCACGCTATTAATGTGAGATCAGTTTGCAGTTTTGCAGCTCACATGTCCTTAAACCTCAAAGCAAAACCCAGAGATTTATGAACCCAGGTGAATCAAAGCTCCAGGAAAAGCTCTTACAGAACAGAGATTTGCACAATTCTTATCTTCTGCCAAATTATTCAAGTGGAGAGCAGAGAAAATCTCTTATATAATATTTGGAAAGTGAGGTAAAAGGGAATAGGAATATAAGCACAACACTGGGTAATATGCTTCTTCACCTTCCTGTAAGAATTTTGATTGATAGATTCCTCTGCAGTCTCCTCCATTAGGCTAATTTAGAGAGTCACCTGCAAGTTGCATGTATAACTTGCTAAGCTTTTCAAATTACTCCCTTAAGAAAGAGGTGCTCTATGCTGCGGTTTATTAAGCCCACTTCTTTGATATGTCTCAGTGCCACATACATACCTGAAAAAGAAATCTGAGCACATATTGGATGGTGGGGAATTTGGAGGTTGAAAAATACTGGTATTACTTTCTTTCTTTGTCTTTCCCCCCCCTCCCCCCCAAGTAGTTAGTCTTTATAGATTATAAAGCCAGAAAGGACCATTGCGATCATCAGATCTGACCTCCTGCTTAACACAGGCCATAGGCTCCGCTGAATTAATTCCTGTCTGAACTAGAGCATATCTTTTCAAAAGTCAACTTCTCACTTCCCAGTGTATGAAAAGGTCTCCCATGACACCTATAGACCTTTCATAACGGACAGATTCTTCCCATGATATGGACAAATTGAGTTTTTCCTGGGAGGTACTGCCCCACTCTGAGCTGATAAAGGAAGACCCAGGAACTATAGGTATGCTGTGATTACTTCTTTTGCACTCTGTGATGTTCCAGGAGCTTGTGCATCTTCTGCTTTATGAGATATACTTGGCCTAGGGGAGCTAAGTGGAAGGATGAGGGAGAAGAGGAGGTGCATAATAGTATGGCCTCCAGCACTATTATTTATGACAGTATCCTTCCAGCAATCTGTGCCTGCATAGGGTGAAGACATGGTTTCAATTCTGCCCTTGAAACATGGATTAAGCAATGTTGCTAATACATATTTGTCCCTGCGGCTGTCAAACATTTCACTGATACTAGACTCTGTAGACAGCTTAATAGCTAGGTCTTCTGTCAATGTTACTGCAGCAGTGTCTCCTTTGCTTTAAGATGCTGTTCAGATTTATTCAAGCAATAGGTGTAGCATGGTGCTTGGTAAATAGCAGCACCTGACTCTGTACTTGTATCATTACTGCTTGCTGACATCCCAAGTGACCAGAAGAAATGGATAGACTATGGAAACCAAGTGCTGAGAAGAATCCAGTGAGTGAAAGTTGGAAAGATCATCTGTCTCATCCCTATTTTATGCCTCCTAACAGTTACATGCACAATGCATTATTATTCTAGAAGTCTCTGAACAATAGCTACCATCCACAGGACCTGAAAATGTGGGTATCCAGCAATATTGGACAAATGGTTTTATTACTGCTGTTAGCATGATCCTTTACTGTCATTGATGTAACCTAAGTGTTGCTGGTTTTCACATAACAGTATTTTACATACAACCTCATTTAATTTCTCTGGATGCTAGAGATTGAAATAATCTGTGCAAAGATAAGCACCGAAAGCACTATAGTATGTGCCCACACATGACGGCAATATTTTGCTTCTTACTGAAAAGCAAAATACAATTGAAGGATGACATTTTTCCAAGCTGCAAAATTACAGTTCACCTGTATGGTGGGAGGTGATGAATATTTGGCTTCTCAATGCTATTGCCACTAACTGATGGAGGAGCAATGATTGGTATTACCTCTGCTTCACACTTGCTTCAATTCTCAACTTTGGCTTTTCAGACTATCAACCTTTTTCATTATAATTTTCTGCTGGAGCTGATTCTTTCTCTTCATCACCGATGATTGGAAAACTGTCATGTATACCTCCAAATCTCACCCCATCAGATAAAAATATTTCCATGGGTTATTTTTATTCTTCAATGCATATTTCCTCTCCCTAACGTTTGCAGATAACTTTCCATCATTGGCAGGATACCATGTATTCAAAAGATCTGAGTCCAGAGCAGATTCTGGATTAGAGGTCTGCATTGTGAAGGGAGGCACTTCCTGTACTGGGAAGCTCTGGGCCACTGCTATGTTTGAAGCAGCAAACAACATGGCCAGATGCTGAAGCCTTGGCAAAATGTAAGCATGTTTCAAAAAACCCCACCCGTCTGAAATGAGGCAAATGCCTAGATCTTTTGGAGTTCCTTTCACTTGCCTTGAGTTTCTCTTTTTTTCCAATAGTGATTGCAGTGCTGGAAGAAAAAATCTCTGGACCTTGTTTAATACCATTTTCTATGTGAAATTGAAAGTGCTGGAGTGTTTTAGAATTTCACTCCTGTGATATCCACTACAGAAATTACAGTAATTTCTCTGAAGTTTTTTCAGCACCCATGGTCACGTGCACAATCACGCCTCGAAAAACACTTCCTCTGTGTGACTTCGCTGTAGTTTCAGACTTTTTTGCCAGCCTCCAGGGACACGAAGACCTTAGCTCTGACCTACATTTCTGCTGATTCTCCTACTGAGTCCCCCTTTCCTTATTCTGCTTTGCCAATAATACCTTCATGTCCTTTTCCTGCCTTTCTGCCTACCTCTGTGATCTATCGGTAACTGTTCAGTCTTCTCTAAAATTTCTGTTTTGCCTTGAGGCAAATGGAAGAAAAATGCACTGTGATTAAACTTGCGTGTAGTATGGACAAATAACATTTTTACTTCCCCTCTCAGTTCTAAAGCAACTATTTGGGGAGTGGGAGGGGATATTCCAAGCTTGGTATTTCTATGTTTTCTAGAACATGGACTCTGAAGTAGGGGACAGTATCAACACATCTCATAGGTCAAAGAATATTTTTAGATTCTTTTTTTTTGTTGTTGTTGAGAATCATTGAAAAATCAGTGCTTGTATTCTTCCACAAACCTTTCTACTTTCCCACCTGGTTGTTGTGAACTGATGGCTGAAATTAATAAACTGGGAAGGGCGTAGTCTTGCTATATGTCAAGTAGCGAAAAATGCAACTTTTAAAAAGTTGATGAAATGAAATGGCTTTATTTATCATAGGAATCCTGGTAATTTTGGCCAGATCAAGCCTGAATTTCCCCTTGGTCTGGGTCATCCTCCTGAATAAAGAAAAGGGAGAATAATCTTACTTACAGCTCCTCACTGAGAACTGCTGTTCATTTTCTTGTATTGCTAACATCCAAGCTGACACTGGTTTTTAACATTTACTAGTCTCTCCTTACTGATCTTCATATCTTTGCCAGTCCCCTTGGGCATTACACCTACTGTGTCCTGGTTTATTACCTAGTCAACCTCCTATTTTCTCCTCTGCTTGGGGTTTGGTAGGATTAGTTGAATGTTCAGGGAAGAAAACCAAGCCATACAATCAGCCTGACCAATCCCAAAGGCTGACTACTGAATCACAAGTAGCAAAAACTGGGAGTACTACTCACAGTGAGCAGTTTACGAGCAATTTGTAGGCTGAAATTGGTTTGCACAAAACATTTATTGGACAACTTCAAATAGAAAACGAACTTGTAAAAACTGCAGTTTGTTCATGAACTGCATTCATGAGAATGATAAATTATGTGGTACAAACTCTTTGCCTACTGTTAACTTCTCCAAGGGAGACATAAGATGCAGTTGATGCCACTGGAGAGAGCTCAGGACCCATCACCCCTACTGTACAAGAATATTGTTTAAATGAAAGAACTCATGTGAAACGAAGCAAATGATGGAATAAACATAGCAGATGCAATTGAAGATGCATGCCAACTTACATGAATTAGAAATGAATGTTAATGTTCTTTAGATCAAGAAATTACCAGCTTGTACCCAATCCCCTTTAAGTTCTTAATTCTAAAAATACAGTCTTTAACTTGTCAAAAATGGAAACTGCAGCTGTGTTACGTCATCCAAAATATCTAACCCTTCTTTCTTCCCCTCATTCTTCCCCCTTCCCTAGACTGCCCTGCATACAAACCTAACAAAGAAGGAAGTGCGGTCCAATTGATGTGACATCTTTGTGACAGTCATGGTCTGTAGCTCTTTCATTTATGCAAATCCAGTTGCTCAAGGCAGGTATTCTGATGTGTCAGCTGTACATAACATGAGCACTTTGTAGCTCAAATGACATTCTCACTTTGCTCTGATAATTGTTCTGCACTCTCTAATGTCTGTGAAGCAGGTGGATCATGAGCTGCTGTTCCAGGTGTCCTGGGTGAGGAGGATAAATGCTGAATGGCATTTTTTTAGCTCGAGTGGTTGTTAGTGTTGAGTCATTATGTAGTCTTTTGGGTTGAATTTCATAATCATGAAATAAGGTGAGAAGGAACTTTGGATCAGCTCCTTTAAAAACATAAATTAATTAAATGTTTTCTAAAATGGAGCTGCAACTCTCAGTAAAGTCAAAAGCAGTTCCTCTCTGCCTCTGAGGACAACATTTTGTTCACAGATTGTAACTTAAACTTATTTTTATCTGAAGTACTATGTTGCAAAGGCTGGTAAGAGATTTATTGTGATGTATTAAACCATCTGTTCCCAAGGACTGTGCTTCACATTCCAGCACTAGCCAATGCTTGTGGTGCAGTGTTTTTGATTCTCAAAGCTCCTTTGCCATTTTAACTTGCTTGTAGGTAACAGAGAGTTTTTACTGACTTGAAAAGCAGATGTCCTGCTCAAGTCTCGAGTAGATTACAGGGGAGCTCAGCTGCAGGGATACTTGCAAATTTTCCACTGATTTTTTTCCTTTCCTGTCCAGACTCCTAATAACTAGTGGAATCCATAAAAATAAAATGCAAAGCAGGAGCTTTTCAAAAATGCAGCAATGAATGGAGAAAAGACTTTGACAGACGGATGTACAAGATATTTACTTATTTTGAGATAGCTAGCTATAAGGTAGAGTATACTTTAGTATATTTCAATAAAACATTTGGGGCAAAATTATGCAGGTCTGTTGGTGATCAAAGTTCAAATGGAGTGAGGTCTTTTCCCATACATAGAGAAAATGGCAGGTATCAGGAAGATTTTCTTTCTCTGTAAGTGCTGCATGCAAACTCAGAGAGCTTTCCGAGGTTGTTCAGTACTGGCACGGTTTTGTGGTGATTGGAAGGAAATAAAATTTGGAGACATAATAATTTATTTGCCAAAAAAGGCAGGCTTGGCTCTACCTATCCTCTTCATAAAATTTATGTGTTACATTTGTAAGTGTGTGAACTGTTGACTTCTCCAAAATTACTACAAAATGTGAATGTCAGGTTTTTGTTGGTTTGGTTTGTTTTATTTTCCTCCTCCTGAAGTCAGTATTTCTATTTTTGTGTTGATTTCCTTCAGAACTAGGGTGAGGGCTAGTAATTTCTTTAATATACTTGAACTATACAGTTTCTAAAGGGGCTTAGTTTGTTCCTTGCTCTTATTGTGCCTAGCTGAAGAGATCATGATAAAAGAAGCATGTGCTGTCCCCTCCACAGCAGGGCTGTGTTTGTGTTTAATTCTTCCACTGCTCTAGTCTATCCTGTATACCTAGCACAAAAAAAAAAAAAAACTTAAACACTGACTCACCACAGTCTCCTCTGTCCTCATGATTCCTGGATGCTGTACAGCATCGTCTTCAAAATCCCATGGATGCTTGGGAATACAGAAAGAAAAAGGCCCTTCTGTCTCATCATGCCTGGTCCTTATCCATTGCAGGCCATCACATCATATAGGATTGCTTTTGTCTTCCGAGACATTTATAAAAGAATGAGTTCTGCCTGTGCAGTATAGTATCTTTCTAATGCAGTGTATCCTATCCACACCCATCCAAGGAGCTGGAGGAGAAGGCAGGCTCCTTCTTCCAGTAGGTGTCCAGCAGTACTTGTGGAAATCTGGAATCAGGCAATGCTTACATATCCCTAGGCATCACAGGTCAGACTGATGTTAGGTGTAGCTCAGCAGACCTCAGTGATCCATACTGGTAAGTATTCGCTAAGACTTAGAGCGCATGCTTTCTTTTTGAGGAGCCTTATGGAGGCAGGGACCTACATTTTTTTGGGTTCAATGTCCTATTTGCATGAGTGCCACACAAAGCCATGACTCAGGTGTCATCTGTCAGAGAGACAGCAGAACTGGCCTGTAGATGGGAGAGTATGCTATATGGTAGGACATCTTCAAACACGTTTAAGAGCATCTCCTCCACCATGTGACTGGAAGAAACAGAAAGAGGCTTGCCCTACAACCTCAACATCCATGGGGTCTACCTAGACAGGAAACCTCCCTCATGGCCTCTGTCCTGCTTTGTAGCACCTATATCCTCTGGCAGAAAACTACTGTTGCATGGTGGTCTGAAAGTGTGCTTGCATAAATGCATTACATTTGAGCGATTTAGTCTGTTGGATGACTTGTGCTCAAAACGTGTCTTCATAGGCTTGGCTTGCACAGAAGGAGGAAGAGAGAGGAAGGAGAGGGGTAAGAAGAAGGTGTGGATTTTCTGTATGTGTGTGTTTTCTGGTTAGCAGGAGATTTGAGGACCGCAGAGCCTTCTAGCAGAAACCCTGCCACCAGGGACTGGAAAAACAATGTACTTGATCATCTGGCAGAGGACAAACTGACCAGAAAGGCTTCCCAGAGGACTCTCCCAACTCTGGGGAATGTCTCTTGTTACACCAAACTGGCTGGGGGCATACAGGGATAAGTAGCTAATAACCCTGCACCCTGACAAGATACCAGGGACATTCTTCACACAAGGTGACACAATCTAGATACTAGCAGATGGGGCATGTAGATCTTATCTAGACCTCCCATGATCTTCCAGGAACATTCTGAGCTTACCTAATTGTGTGTAATTAAGGCAGCTTAGAACTGTGAAAAGAAGTCGAGACCTCAGGAAATTAGAGAGGAAGGAAAGACATGGCTAGCCAGGGTTAGGCTGCAGTGTGCTGGAGAAGCAGCGAGGGGGATGTATACTCAAGAGGAACAAAGGAGGTACATGATTTTGACAGGCCTAATTTTGCTTTTATTGAGGCCAAGAGCTGCAGGATCAGGCGGCTTTCACCTGCATTACCCCCTTGCTGTGATCTGTTCAAGCTGTGTGGGAGCACAACTACTCAGAGGGGCTGGAAACATAAAACGTGTGTACTTGCCACTGCTCCAAAGGCAGAACAGCAGAATAACAAGTTTACATAAAGATATATTGGCATGCACCTACTATGTGTTAGTTGTAGTTTAATCATGTTTAAAGCTGAAACACTGAAATTTTCTTGGTAATACTTGCAACAAGGTTGAAAAATATGAGTGACCCTGTTTCTCACAAATGTATTGAGATATACATTGAGGAAGCAAGTGGTGTATAGCGCTGATTACACTGGGATGAACTTCAGCGAGATTTTGGGCACAACTTCTCTAGTACCACATAGCTTTTTGAAACAGATTTCACGTTGTTTAAATTTTGGATTTTTTTTAAGTTTATGTATCTTGCATACAGGGTTAGAAACACTATAGAGGTGTACAAGTAGACTGCTGGGCACACATAGCCAAACTTGTACACTAAAAAAGCAGGAAATGTTCCTAGACTCTACCTGTCATAAATCAACGAAGTACGGGAAAAGGAAGGAACAGTCTGTCACAAGTGTCTTGTGGGAAAAGTGGTGAAACAGTAGACATGGTTTTGCTCAGAAAAGGTTTTCTTTTTGTTCTATTTGTATATTGCCTAGTCCAACATGGATTTTCATGGACAATCATGGATGGGGTGCAGATAACCATATATTGACTTGCACTGTTGGTAGGTTATGTGCAGTAAAAGAAAGAGAAAAAGTCAGCAACCATCTCCAAACATCCTCCCCAAAACCTGCTGTTTAAAAGTAGCATGAATTGCATGCATATGCAGGTCATACAGTTTCTTTTCCTCATCAGCCTTTTTGTCTTTCAATGCCCGGCCAATCCCAATTTTCAGGTACCTACTTGTCTCCTTGATATAAATAAAGTAATCATTCTTCAAGGCTAATTTCTTGTCTTGTGAGAGACTATACCACATTAAAAGGAGAACTTCAAGAGGTTTTCCTTTCGCCTTGAACTCTGTCTGATTTCACAGGAAGGAAACATTACCCAGGGCTGTCCTAGGAATGAGTAAGAGATCCTAGGAGCATATCCAAGGATTCCCATGGAACTTCCTGGCAAATATATTGCCTGTGTAGCTGAATTAGTTCTGCTTGTGCTGCTTAGGAATTAATGTCCTCTGATACAGCTTTTATTATTTTGGTATTGCCAAACTCAAAAAGTCAGGAAGCCTACAAAAATAATATATGTTTTGGGTATTACCATGACTACCATCTAAAAGATACTAGAGAAAATAGATTGTTTACCTTAATTTCCCTAGCTGCATACAAAACAAATATTATACAGGCAATTATTATAGAATTCTTGGAAAATGGACTTCAAGCATACAATCAAAGCAAAATCGGAGCCATTCATAAGCAAATATTTAATGCAACTTGAGCTTTCTGATTTTTTCATTTTGACTTCAGTGTTGCGTTGCTAATCTTGCTAGAAGCATGGGATTATGTAAGTGCCTGTCTAGGTACTTAGTAAAATCAGGCATGATATTTTTCATTAGTGCAGGTTAAGATTTCTACCTTTAGTAGTACTGCAGACAGCAGTGAATCAGGGTTATGTTACACTAGTCCTAAGGATAGCTTTGCAGTGTAAAATATTTCATTTACATGCTCTAGTTTAAAAGGTAGCATTTCTGAGTGATGGAAGCCTGTACTGTACAGCCTTGGTATAATATCTGGGATATTGTACTTTGGGGAATGAAGCAGAAGCCCTGAGTGCTGACACAACGATTGAACACTTGATCTTATATTTACAGTATAGTATCTCATTTTTAATAGAATTTATCCAGCAAAATATTCCAAACAAGATGCTGATATCTTGCCTTTCTGAAGGATAGTGTTCAGAGCAGCACTGTCAATTTAGCTTTCTGCTTCAACTGGATTCTCACTACATGATTTTTGCTAGGTTACCTATTGAAATTCCTTCTTTTGCCTATCCTCCTCCCTGTTTTTAAAATTCATGTCTGGTCCCTTGTATGGTTATTATTCAAAACATATGATACTGTAGTTCTGGACAGAGATTATATAATAGCTGCTTTGGTAATCCCCTTCTACTACTTTGATAGGAATTCACAACAGTTGTGCATTTGCACAAAATCCCTGATTGCTCTACTGTCTTCTTTTGTTTCTAAACACTGGATTTATAAGTACTGCTCCTGTATGCCTTAGTGATCCCAAAATAAAGCCCCCTCCAAAAGAAATTCTCATGCCTGGGGAAATTCCAGTTTACAGATGGTAAATCTGTCCTGTGGTCGAGGGGAGGGCGGGAGACAAAAAAACTTACCAGAACTGGAAAAGTATAAAAATAAAGATAAGCTACAGAGGGAAGACAGAACCACACTGAATACCAGGGTGAGGTCCTGAGAACTACCTGCTAAATGAAGCAACCCACAAAACATTTATGCTTGCTTTCAGGAATCAAGAATTTGTCAAGTGTTATGAAGCAGCAAGCAGCCAGCATGAGACAGAAAATGTCCTTAGACAAAAGTACTGATGCTAGCCAAAAATCTGTGCAGGAGTTATTCCTAATGTTATTTTTTTCCCGAGTGATTTGGATGTAGACTTGTAAGTTTTTTTATGCACTGGAGGAAATCAAGCTTTTGAATTTGTACCCAGAATGCTCCTTCACTGAAGTATATAAATGTTTTTCCAATTTGCAACTATACCAAAGTCATTTGAGAAACTGTGCCATTGGCAATGCTACTGGGTAAAAGACTTTATGTACCTTGTGGAGGTGTTTTACCTGTGCAAGACCTTTCCCAGAATGTCATGGTCTGCAGTTGGATCCCTGGGAGATAACATCTACTGAGGTTTTTGTAGGCTAAACTACATATACACCTATTTGGCCATTTATTGAAGATTTACAGAAGATTTTGGTGGTGATGCTTGCAGACAATGGAGGATCACCTTGTGCGGCAAGACTTTCAGTGGCACACATTTAACCTGAATTTTGCCATTCTGCTGCCTACCTGAAGCAATGCAGGTAAAGGAAAGAAAAAGTAACAGATGCAAGCTTTAAATTTATCTGCAGTGAAAAATTTCAGATCCTGTCTTCCACTCACATCAAAATATTGCTGATAAATCAAAATATGTCACTTTGGAAAAATCACATCCTTTTATTACAATTTTTCCTTTTGATACTTTTGTATTGAAAAACACAAGCTTTCAACACAAAAAAAATTCCAAAAGGATTTAATTTGGAAGATATCCAAGCAGTACATTTTTCTTCATTGCTGGAACTTTTGTCTTCGTTTTTCTCTGAAACAAATTTTGGCAAAACCCCGTCTAAGTTTCCAAAGCTTGTTACTTTGAACACTTTTGAATTTTCCTTTGAAAAATTATTCCATCAGATGTATTTCCAGCCAGTTGTAATGACAATATTCTCCATGTTTTTGGACTGCTTGGTCTCCACACTCATCTTCAGGAAAATAGACACACTTTAAAAAAAAAAATATTAGTGTAGTAATAATAATATTGACTATAATAATAACATAGAGTAACATAATGTTTTAAGGGGGATGTATAGAATTTGCTGTTCTAATGGCATAGGAATATATGTATGTTCTTTCCATTGTTCAACTGGAAAAAACAGAATACAAGTTTCAAGTGACCCTCCTAAGAGCAATACAATCACGTCAGGGCATCACAGCCTTATTCCAGGTTCATAGACTTGTGTTGTGTTCTCCACTGTGTCTATATTTCCATGATGGAAAATCATCCTGGTCTTCTTTGACAACAACGTAATGAAGTAATGGAGAAAATGGAGAAAAATAGTCTTGAATCTGGTGACATTGGGTAGATGCAAGACCTTGGGTAGTTGCAACATATCTCATTAAGGCAATTTAATGTGCTAGTTAAAAAAAAATCAAAACAATTTGTGGACTGCATGTTAGGCTTACCCAAATAGGAGAAACACAAGGTTATTTTTTAAGCAACCTAAGTAGAATTGTGAAATTGAAATAGATAGACAAATATTTCTAATTAGAACTAAAAATGTTCAGATTTTACATCTATTTAGCAAATATTTAAAAGAAGATTGTCTTGAAATGAGCAGGACTTGGATAACTTACAACCTGTAACATGAAAAGGAAAATTAAAAATATGGTTTATAATTATATAATAAAACTTCAGGGTGTGTTTACCCAGAAGATCGCCAAATGTGCCCTTTAACCTTTTCAATACAGAGCATGTTAGTCAACTTTTGGTATTTTTTTTCTTTTTTTTTTTTTTTTTCCTTCTTCACTATTCTTAAAATGCAGCAAGAAAGGCGTGAGCTGCATATTCAAGTTGACAGTGATAAAACATTTATTTCTTACCTTTCATGACACTATATAATAGACAGGTAAAAGATGGATTTTATGTTTTATGAAGTTTAATTTGTTCTGAAAAATGAAACAATATAAAATTATGTCTGTGACTTTTTCATATAAAGCAACTCTGAAATATGCTTCTGATTTCTGGATTTTTTTCTTAGGAAGTATATGAACCTTTCCGTATGAGTCTTAGTTGAACCTCTATTACTTTTTCTACAAATAGCTGTACTTGCACTAACCATATTTATTGTAGTCAAAACTGTGACTATTTAAAGCTGAAAAGATAAGACATGTTGGTAATTGTACAGTTAAATTGTTTTAATCAGATATTGTTAGTTTTGCTAAAGATTATTTTTTTCTTTCAGATTTCTTTAAGGGAGATTTTTAAAAATGTATTTGCTTTAAAGACAACATAAGAGAGTTTATATATATTTTTGGCTGAAGAACGAAGTATTTTGATTTGGAAATAAGACCTCATGAGTGTTGTGGGGCTATTGTTTCTTGTCTCCATTCTCTTTCAGGGACAGGCTTCTCAGATATGCAGTATTTCTCACTGATGCACTAAAGTCAAAGACATACACTGTGTAATGCTTTCCAGTGCATTGCCTTTGCATTGTCCCAGGGGAAAGGTTGTAATGACTTTCTGGGGTTGAAAGCTGTCTGCAAAGTGGACCAACAGAAGAGAATGAGAGCAGAAAATGTCTGAATTTTATATATATATGTGTGTATGTATATCTATCTATCTATCTATCTATCTTTTGGCAGCATAGGAGTAATTCCACATCAGCATGTTTTGAATTTTGGTGGAAAATTTTTGGTATTTGAATTGCCACTAAAGGGCAACTAATTTTCCTGGAAAATGCTGATTGGAGAAGCACTTTTTAAAGAGTTCTATTCAGGACTTAAGCCGGAGGGTTGTTTGTTACCTTCAGAAAAGATCTTTAAATAATGTTGTTCTTTGTAGAATATTTCAGCTGTCAGGCTCAGGCTCTGAGCTTACAGCTCAGTTTCTTAATGTCCTGAACTCAATGTAACATGCCTACTTTCCCTATTTAATCTGACAACTGGGTTTAATGTAACCAAACACACAGGATTCTGGAAAAGTCTTCAGCATGGATAGCATCTCCACATTGACTTTTTTTCCCTACATTTGTTGTATCCCTTTCAGAGATTATCTTGTCCAGAAGCTGAAATATTATGAGAAAGGGTCTTTTTGTCCTGAAAAACATTGCAATCCTTTGGTGACTGATTCATGCTTGATGAAAACAAAAATGATCTGTCCCAGATTCCTGGGGTTTTTTTGTTGCTTGTAACCAATGTCTAATTTTAAAACAACTGTATCCAGATATAATTACTGCTTTCATTACTGTGGTGCATTGAAGATATGGATAAGGCCACAGTAATTTATGGGACATCTGTTCATTTGTGTCTTCTTGGTCTTCTGAGGAGGGGAAGAAAGGAAAAACAAATCTGTAGGATTTCCAGGGAAAATCAGGTTCAAAGAAGTCTGGTTAGAATCAGTGACTCAAACAGCGGTACACACTGCAACAGAGTTGTGGCACAGCCTACAGCTGACTGAGTCATCCCCAGAAAGATGTTTGCATGATATACATGTTTTATTTTTTGGTTTTTTTTTTTTTTAATATGAGCCCTTTTTACAACATTTTGAGAATTATGAATCAGATCTGATTAATAATCTTGAATAAGATGCCAGTTGAGACAAATCCAAAAAACAGAGCCTCAAGATTTTAATCTCAACCGGTTTGTGTAACACTATGCAATGCAGATGAAGGGATTGATCATAAAGAAATGACTGTGTAGTCAGGAAGGATTTTTACCCCTATTTGTCCTGCAGCTTATTTTAGAACTGAGTTTTAGTCAGTCATTAAATTGATCAATCTATTGTGCTACTTTCTGTCCCAGTTGCCTGATATTAGCAGTTCTGTCTACTTCACTTACAGCTTGTTTTCCTTTAATCACAACTTTAAGTGACTGATTTAGCTGTATGTTTGTTGAAGGTTTGCAATAGTCACATACCCCCATATCCAAAAGAAAGAAGTTCACAAAGTCATTTTAAAATCCCATTTTGGGGTGTGTGTGTGTGGATCATGGAGATGTTTCTTACTTTCTTAATAAATAGATTTTTAAAATAGTTAAAAAAGATTCTGAAACCTCTGCATGCCCTCTGGAGAGGTCTTTTCCTTGCAGACAGAACTCATGTTGTGCTTGATTCTCTCGTTTCTTTTTTGGCCTAAGATTACCTTCATATACAAGCGTAATGGTTGGAATTTTTTTTCTGCCTAAGCAGCTGAATTTACAAAGCTTATCCTCTTCTTGGGTACATCCATTTTAAATGCCCAAATGCAGTCAGCTTGTGCCTGATTTCTCAGCACAGCTAAGCTCCGGAAGCTTTCAGTTCAAATTATGGGTCCTTGAGACAAAAATCAGATGGTAGATCTCAACATGCTTTTCATGATTCTCTCTGGAATTTTGGCTTAGTTTGCATAGTACCACTTGATGCTTCCCAGATTTCAGATGGAAATATTACAGACAACCTCTTCCTAGTATCCTTAATCTATTCCCCATGAGGCTTGTCCATGAAGGATCTTGGATGCCTTCCTTGTCCAAAAGTTTTTCAAGAATCCTAGGCAAAGCTGTGCTTGATGCTTTACTTTAGCATGGCACTGGTGCCTGCATAGCTTAAAAGTAGGATGGATGCTCTTAGTAGGAAATATGCAGATTATGCCACTTTATATGTCCTCTTTTATCAACAGGATCTGAAGAGATCAATGTGAAGGATCTTAATTTATAAGAATAATTATACATATTCATCCAATATTTAAGGATTATTAAATATTTCACTGGAGAGACTGATCCCAGGAAACTAGGGCTGGAAGACAAGTTCATTCCATTCTTTGTTTATAAACACTCCCAAAATCTAAGTCCTTTTTATCCTTCAGAATTGTGCTCTATTATAAGACAAATGCAAATCAATGCATTTTGAATTCTGAATACAAATTCAGAATTAGATTTTGCATGGATTCTGTGTTCTTTTAAAGTGACATTCAAAGGAAGAAATAAGTATCAGATCACATGAACCCTGGAAAACAAATTTAATGGAGAAATATGGTGATTTAGGAAAGCATTGATATTGTTCAGCTGAAGGGAGCATCTCCCTTCCTGTAGATTGTGCCATGATGAACATGCTCTGGAGATGCAAAGCTGGGATGTCTTTTGTTTTTATGTCATTTTTAGATGCAGTTTGTGGTATCGCTTCCTGCCATTCTTTTGCTTGTTGCATTGCAATAGTGGACATAATAATACTGACTAAACAAGCCACTGCAAAATTTCCATGTGTAAATGTTTGTAAGTATACATTTGTAAATGATGGAGCGGAGTTACACCTTGAATTAAGAAATCCTCTCTTTACATAGCAAATTCTAAAAATCTTTCTATGGATATCTACTCTGAGAGAAAAATTAATGTGAAGAAAACCTCATCCTGTGCAAACTTGGCCCCTCCTGGTGGTTCTCCTCACCCTTCCTATGTGAAATTGCCCTTGGAATGAAAACAGGGAAATATAGTAGAGAAAATGATGTAGCTCTGAACCCTGGTGTAATTTACATCAGCACTTAAAATAGACAGAGTGAGACCGTTAAGAATGGAGCTATTTGCTGTATTTTGTTTTGACATTCCTGCTGCAGAAACATTTTTTAAATGAGAATTTTATTCCCACTGATGCTTATTTTCAATTATTTTAAAACAATAAATTAAAAAGCTTTGTAATTGAGAAAATACTAACTTGACTGAATTTTCACATTTGATTACTGACCAATGCTGAGAAGCCAAGTTTCCTCCATTTGCCGTAAGTAGATGAAAGCATGACACCCGGGACTTTGGCTCTTTTTCCCAACAAATAACTCATATTCGTTCTGAGATAAAATGTTCCCTTTAGTCCTCATCTAATTACTAAATAGATTCAGTAGCCTAAAATCTTCAATCAAATCCTAACCTTAAGCCTTCACATAATTTTTCCTTCAGTTAATATCCTGCCCAAACAAGAGCTATTTATTAGAAAGATCTCTCTGGTTTAATCGGCTATATTAATGTTAATAAAAGTAGGGTATAGACCCTGTTCTATGCTAATTGAACATCTAGCATTCTCCTTAGTGCTGTCATGGTTGCTTGTTAATATTTGTAAACAGCATATCAGTACCTTGGTTACCACTGCATCTGCAGCTATATCAGCTATATATAGTGTCTTGGCATGGCAGAAATAAATTACGGTCCTTAAAAATTTTTTTGCATTTAATTAGAGATTCTGTGGGAACTTCTGTTGATTTAAAATTTGAATTTAGAATATCAATATATGATAACCAACTTAATGGTGTTCATGATCTTACCAATTTCTCTCATGCTCTATGGGCAGGATGGTTTATCTCAAGTTTGTGAATTTAGAATCATAGAATCATCTAGGTTGGAAAAGACCTTTAAGATCAAGTCCATCTGTTAACTAGCACTGCCAAGTCCACAACTAAATCATGTCCCTAAGCACCACAGCTACACATTTTTTAAATACCTCCAAGGATGGTGACTTAACCACTTCCCTGTGCTCTAGACCCTTCACCAGCTTCATTGCCCTTCTTTGGACATGCTGCAGCACCTCAATGTCTTTCTTGTAGTGACGGGCCCAAAACTGAACACAGTATTCGAGGTGTGGCCTCACCAGTGCTGAGTACAGGGGGACAATCACTTCCCTAGTCCTGCTGGCCTATTCTCAGTGTGTGGTTATAATATAAGTTATATTGTCTCTTAATACATTATATTTGTTGAAATTTAGTACAAGAGTTTTGGATAATTCCCATGATACTGTGCAATTACTACTGTACACGTCATCACTGTAGCAAACAATGCATCACCATTTCTCTCTATTCGCAATAACTGTTATGCATAATAAAGCTGCTGTCCTACTTTCCTCTCTTTTCTATATTCCCAGAAAATATTCTCTATGTGAGACCACCAGACAAGTACAGGTTTTTCTTTTTTCTCTGTCTCTGTTTCTTGTACAGGACCAAGAACCTTTTGCTTAAGGAAGGATCATAAAAATAGGGAGAAGTCCAACAGGAAGCTTGTATTTTAATGCAACAATCCATAAAGAAATTAAATCTCTTGGGAGAAAAAAGCCTTCAATTTTAATGTTAAAATTCTAACAGAAGATGTAAAATTTGAAAGAATAGATTTTTTTATTAAAGTTGAGCTGAGAAATGGTTGAAAGCTAGGGTGCTTAAAGTCCCGTAGACCTCTCTCTGCCATCTATCTTCACCTCAGTAACTTTGTGAAACACGAATACTTACGATATCTAAACTCTCATGTCTAAGCAAAAATACAGAAAACAAGTGTCTAGAAGTCCAGTTGCCAAAAACCAGCAGTCTTCATAATCAGGTATCAGTCTGGAGTACAGTGTGGAGACAGCTCTAGTGATCCTGGTGGGTGAACTTCTTACGGTCACTGAGCAAGGGAAGACATGTACATTACTGTTGCTTGATCTGTCAACAGCCTTCGACACCACCAGTCTCTTGGGTGCAGCTGATGCGCTTACAGGACCCAGCAGGGCTGGATTTGCAGCTCTGAGCCAGCTCTGCATGTTACTCTTGGACAGATAACAGAAGACCCTCCTTTGTGGAATATGTAGTTTTCAATCCTCTACTCTATCTTTTTCAACATCTTTGTGGGATCTATCATTGAGAGCATGCATACACAGCTGCCTGTCTGCTTTTGCAGAGGCAGCCAGCATTGCCCAGATATCCCAGTACCTGTGAGAAATACATGGTTGAAAAGAAGCGGGATCCAGCTTTTCGTGGATAAGGCAAGGTGAGGTTGGCAGGGAAAGACAATGCTTCAAAGAACTCACCTTTTGTTGAGGGCTTTTCCCCATTGATAGTCAGCATGATGCACAGACACAAGCTTCAGCTGGGAGTGCCATCAGTCATAAGTACACAGCTAGCAATGTTGAGGAGGGTCTTCTTTTTGGACTAGTAAGAAGTGTGTGCTCATTTGCCTTGAGTGATGGACTGATTTCAGTGATCTGCCTGTTAAGTGTCTCCAGCTTAGAGTACTTCAGTTCTTTTTGTCTTGGGGTGACTATGAACAGCACATGGAAAGTGGATCAATATGCTGCAACCTATCTTTTAGTAAAAGGAAGCCAAAGTGAAAATGTCACACAAGTGTTACATACAAGTTTTTGACTTCTCTTTTGATACTTCATTCTTCCAAACCAGCCTGGCATTTGCAGCATTTGAAAGATAATCCTGTGCCCACTGTGGTGAGGATGCTGGAGATGATAGAACTTAAGAGTATGTATCCTGGAGATGGATGTAGGTTCTTCTCCATAGAAAATCTTCACCACCAAGGGTCAAGTAAATTTTCTGTCTCATCCTGGTCTCACAGACTTGAAGATTAAAGTCAGATATTTGGAGTAGCTTTCCCACTGTAGAAGTAGCAGAAAAATTTCATTTTACAATTGTCACAAGCAAGAAACTGCATAAACAAATCAAACACTTCTTGAAAAAAGGAGTGCTTTTCTTCAGACCAAAATATTAATTTGAAACTTGAATCTGTGATGGTAATAATATGCTATAAAATCCAAGACGGGAATCATTAAAAACCACAATTAACAATGGTGCAGACCTCAAAAAAGGAGAGATACAACAATAGTAATTTTGAATAATAGTTTTAAAATGACAAAAATCAATGAATACTAATATGTGTAGTAAAAAAACCTCAACTGAATTAGCTGACAAAAAGTGAACAAACGGCAACATGCCATGGCTGCAGAAAAGCTTTCATATAAAGTAAACCAGTGAGAATACAAATGAGAAACTGCTGGCACATGTTCTGTGTAAAGAATAAGATGAAGTATCCCAAACTGTGTCAATTATTAAAATTAAAGGCTCAAACTTTGACATATGATCTAGAAATCATAAATAACACTTTCAAAGAGCAGTGTCAGACACTGTGTGAGTGTCAGACTCTCTTCCAAGTTGCTTTAAACAGGAAATAAACTTTGTAAACAAAAGCACTTTACTGAAACTTTCACCAGATCAAAGTGTAACCCTTAGACTTAATAAGAAATAATAAATGCTGTTAAAGTCTAACAGTGGGGAAAGTAACGTGCTTAGATGAGTTGCCAGTAAACATTCAGTGAGAAATCATACATACACAAGTGAACTATTATTGGAAGTGTTTAACTGAACATTTGAATCAAAAAGTCTGTTATTACACAACTCGATAATCCCAATGAACTGATTTTCCTATCTACCTGCAACATTGGATATTGGTCTTAAACATCGGACTACATTTATTTACCAGTGTTGAAATACACTCCTACATGCAAAGTGCACATACAGGCACTCAAATCTCTAGTAAGCCTTAAGTGAAGGTTTATAGGGGAGCAGCGGCTTGCTGAGACACTTCTTCAGGTCCTTGCAAATGATTTCCATACAGATCAGTCTGGAGTATTTCCATTGTGCTTCACTGAGGATGATTTGAAGTTTTGTGTTTATTCACCACGGGAGTTTGATAGTATAGGTTTGTCCATTCAACTGACTGGGAAACTCTTCAGACTCATTAAAATGGAAATACTTGTTGACTGTTCCTAAAAAAACAAAACAAAGCAAAACAAAACAAACCCCAAACCCTCACACTCTTCACTTTAGAAAGACCTTCATAAAAATTGGATTAAAAATATTGTGTAATATCCTGACCAAGTCTGTACATAGTAGCAATTTAAACTTGCCCTTTTTAAAATGACACCAGGGAGCTAGACAAGGCTGTCCATTATCCTCTTTTCTTTTTGCAATTGTAATTGGACCTTTAGCCTTATTTTTCATCAACTAAGAATTGTTTCAAGGAATGAAAATTGGAAATTCCATAAATTTGAGTTCATTGTATGCAGATGACATATTGATTTGCTCCTGTAATCCTGGTCATAATCTGCCTGTAATCCTACAAACAATGGATTGGTTTTACATTACCTCCGGCTTCTTTGTAGCTACAGCAATAAAACCTGTTTTCTTAAATTGAACATGCAGTTGCAGAGCCTACCTGACCAAAGTATGATCAGATGAGACAGGATTCTGCTAGATACCTATAGATAATCATATGTGAAGCTAGCATCCACATATAACTAAAGAATTCACTTCCCTGAGTAGACTATGAATTGCTTTATACATATCCTTATTTTCTTCAAATTTTTTTTTGACCTATAAACCTAATGAATATGATAGACCTTGTCTTTTTGTTTCTCTGTTTCAGGATCTTTCTCTCTTAGTGCTTTATTTTTTTTTTTCTTTATTATTTTAATCTTTTCTCTCACTTTGAACAAATGAAATATTTGAGGTCTGTTTCTTAAGCTTTGTAATCACTGTTAGAAAAAGGTGGGTCAACCTGAAAATATTTAAGAGTTATTTCATATTAAATTTTAGTTCATTACACTTTGGATGGCTGTAGCTGCAGAATTGAGATACTATTGCTGTAGTATGTGTTATATATTGTAAGAAATTGTAATGACAAAACCTGTAGGCTGAAATTACTGGTAGCTACCTGAGACAGTGTCATGGTTTTAGCTGGGATAGTTGATTTTCTTCACTGTAGCTAGTATAGTGCTGTGTTTTAGACTTGGTATGCAAATAATGTTGATAACACCCTGGTGTTTTAGTTGTTGCTGGGTAGTGTTTACACTAGTCAAGGACTTTCTAGCTTCCCATGCTCTGCCAGGTGCACAAGAAGCTGGGAGGGGAGGGGATACAACCAGGAGAGCTGATTCGAATTGGCCAAAGGGTATTCCATATCATGTGACGTCATGCCCAGTATATTAACTGGGGGGAGTTGGCCGGGGGAGGCAACGATCGTGGCTCGGGGACCGGCAGCGTCGGTTGGCAGGTGGTGAGCGGTTGCAGCACTTGTTGTTTAGTTTTGGTTGTTTTTTCCCTTTTTTTTCCCTCTTCTTCCAGTGTTTCATCTCTCTCTCGCTCATTATTTTCCTTTTCATTATATTAGTATTATTGCTGTTTTATTCTAATTATTAAACTGTTCTTATCTCAACCCACGAGTTTTCTTACTTTGGCCCTTCCGATTCTCTCCCCCATCCCACAAGGGTGGGGGAGTGAGCGAGCGGCTGTGTGGTGCTTAGTTGCTGACCGGGGCTAAACCACAACAGACAGAAACCCTAGTTCTGGAGATGACTGGGAAAATGTTATGCATTTTCCTTTATTTACTCTTTAAGCAATTCTCATAGTAAATTCTTAGATCTCTGTCTAACTATTTGAAAGAGCTTGAAAGATTGGAACAGATACCCAAAATTTGGTGATGCTTTTCAAAGTCCAAATATCACATATGTCAAGGTGTTTAGCAATTAGACCAGTCTGGCCCATTATTTTGCTGTCAAACAACATTAAATGTGAAATTTTCAGCTGAACATCATACAAGCAGGTTACATAATGTTACATTAGAAAAGGATTATTGCACAGATATTGACAAAGTATTCCTTTTCTACCAATTAACTCTCAAATTAGATTATTTTAGCAAAAAATGAGTTAAAAATGGAGCTTTAATAGTTAGACTAGGTTTGCTCTGTTTGGAATAAGATTCAATAGTGACTCATTCCAAATACATATTGATGTTCTTTAATATGTTACACAGGTTATAATTAACTCTTCAAAGAATAGCTTCATTTCAGACAAATTTGTCATTTAGCTGTCATAAAATATACATACCATAAAACTCTAGTGTGTGACAGAGTATCCTAAATTAGCTATTCGAAAAGGAGAGTGACAAAATGGAAAATTGACACAAGTGGCTTCTGCTCCCAAATTTTTAATTTAATATCAGCTGGACTACCTACCTGCTTTTTACTAATTGCACTCACATATGAAAATAGTACTACTTTCTTCTGAATATATCACATGGAAAGTGAGCAAGCAAAGTTTTCTATCAGAGAAGTTAAAATCAGCATCACATTAAAAAAGCTGGAAAGCTATAGTGTTTGTTTTCAGCTTTCACAATTTCCATAACATAGGTGATTATTTCCAGACACAAGACACTTTTTATTTAAGTCTGTGCTTTATTCTATTTATCTAGTAGTGTAAATCTGGTGAAGACTAGATTGTAGGTAATAATGATGTAAAATCAACCAAAGTCAAAAGCAGGTAGTGTGTATCCAACACGATACTGAAGACAGATAAAAACAGAATTATGCTGGTTTTAGCAGTTAAACATTAATGTTTATCCCCAACAGGCAGGCAGCAGGGCTCTTCACATTGTGTTTAACTTTTTCTTGTAATAAAAAGTATGATCAAGGACAGATGACTTGGAGTACCACTAGCAAAAACCATAATGCGTCAATAATAACAAACAGTAGAACCCTGAAAATGATGGAAAATGGGATGACTTCCTTCGGCAGTTATAGGGAGATACATACATTTTAATTGCATCTGTTCTTAAGGAAACCTAATCCACATCTAAACTTTCTGCACTTGCTCTTTTAATGAGCTTTAGGATGGCTGGCACCTAATTCTTGTGGCCAGTCAAGATACGCAGGCCATTTTGTCCTGAGATTCTTCAGTCTTCTAGGGAGATGAGGGTGGTAGCAACTGAGCTATTTGGTTGTCTTTGTGAAATGGGTTGATTTTATTTCCTCAGTACTCCATGGTCAAATGGACATATAGTTTGAGCCATGTCTCAGCAGCAAAGGCTACAGAATGGAAATATGTTTTCCGGCATTTTTAGCTTGTCAGTGTATCTTGTGCATAGATAGCAGACTCCAGGGCTGTTCCTAAATCCCTTCCATGAACATATTTATTCATACAAGTGTCTAAATGCAAAGAGAAAAAAACCTTTCCTAGTCTAAGTGGTTAATGTAACAGGTTTTTTTTCTTAGTAGAATTTGGTGCGAACATCAAATTAATAGTGCAAATGAACTAGTTATGATTAGCTTCTCTGCTTAGTGGGAGAAATCCATAAACATGAATTCTGGTTAATTTATCACTTTGTGTTGCTAAATTTTAGTGGCTGTTGTTATTTTGAAAAAGCTGGAATTGCTGTTTTTTTCCTCTTCTCCTTGCAAATGCTATGATTTCTAGGACACAGAAAGTCACAGTAGTTAATTCTAGATGTTACACATATGCACTTTGTTTGGTAAGTTATGAGCCCCAGTGTACTGAGTGCACTAGCAGATGTAAATTAACATTTTTTACCACTATGGAGGTTTAGATGTCTGAGCACAATCCCACAGCCCTGTTTAATGCAAAATCACTATTAAAAACAATAACAACTGTATGAGATTTCAGCAAGTGTGACTTCTAGTCTACGTCCAAGTAGATGATGCAATAGTTAAACAGCCACTTGTGATTTATTATGTGTACAAAACTTACGGAGAACACTCAGCAAAATGCTCATTGGTAAGTCATGCTACCTCAGTCTGTTTTTTTCATTATGTCTGCTCCTGCCTCGATGGGTTAAATTAACTTTCTATGTAATCATGACCATGCTGTAGTTTGGAATTAAGTTCGAGTGAGCTCTTTTCAACAGTTGAAATAATTTCACAGACTCCATTATCAAAATTTTCCTCTGCAAGGGTAGTGTTTTATGTGTCTCCTGAGTGTCCTATAAACTCCCAGTATTAATAGTGTGTTAGTGGTGATATTGATGTGTGATAGCATGGATACTGCATGTGCTGTTACAATGCTTTAAGACTGTAAACCATTTTTAGCAGTGTTCTTTGCAAGGCTAAGTCTTGATAGTGTAATATAGCACTGCTAATTATATTGATCTAATTAATCTAATTAAATTGCAGCTAGATATGTTGTACATGTCATTTGTCTATATTAACATTATGTAAACCTATTCTGCTTGTCTGTGCATTTTATATACAATGCCTCTTTAGCATTTGACCAGGAAAGCAATTGTATGCCTCCTGCATCTCAAACTGGTGAGAAAGAGATGTGGTGATCAGGTGGTTTATGAGATGAGGAAAGCCTGACTGTTTTTTAAATCTGGTTTTGTTTGAAGAGACAAAGGATTTTCTCTTCCTGAAGCTTAGAAAATATCTTCTCTGCTCCCTTGTTTATTTTTACCACCTTTGACAAAAACACACCTTATTTTTTCAGAATTCCTGTGCATCACTTTCAACATGTAAATAACAAAACAAAAGGTCCAGTTGCTTTTGCTGGAGCAAGGGAAACATAACTGCACTGCTCTGGTATTTCTCTTTTATGTGGAAGAGAATGAGTATGAGGAAAATTCACCCCTAAGGGAGCAGGTACCTTCCTCCTGCTGCTCTCTACTGCTGCTAGTTCTGCCTTCCACCAGCCGCTCCAGAGGAGATGCCTTAGCAGAGAGGCCAGCAGCTGATGAAACAGCAATTCTTTGACTTTGTTGGCCATGGAGTCTTCTTGTGTAGCAAAGGTTCTTTTCATAGCTGTACTTAGCCATTGTGGTTGTAGCAATGAAGGGTACTGTAAGCAGATGGTATCTCTACCCTCCTCCTAACACAGGACACACACTTGAATGTCATCCAAACTCACCCTTCTCCTGGGTTTTCTTTTATCATCAATTAAATCAAAGCAAATATTCCTTCGGCATGAGCTGACTTTCCAGACTTCACATAGTTTTAGCTTCTTGTCTTTAATTCAGAGACACTCCATCGTTTTCTATGATCCCTGTCTGGCATTAGGAAGACTCACTTGGTTCGGTTGCTATTCTGAGTTCGCTATGTCACTCTGCAGAGTCATGCCAGACTGCACCATGTTAAAGGAATAATGTGACTATTTTCTTCCATGTCAGCCTCCTGCAGCAATTAGTGCTGTCCCTGCTTAGTTACCCAAATCAGCTGTATGCTAAAAATATATAACACTGGACAGGTTAGGAACCTGAAGGATGGTTAAATACTGTGTTCAGTTGTCTAGATATTAAATTTATTTGTATTTTTTTTTAAGATTAAAATGAGTAAGATAAAAATGCTTTATTTGTCTTTATGATTAATTAATTATGATGCAGGATTTTTTCAAAACTCTGCAGTGGATATTTTAGGCCAGGTTTTGCTGCTGCTCATATGGAGAAGTGAATGATCCTCCTTTCTGCAGCTGACCACTGTCTTGTAGTTGATGAAATCACATTTCTAATGTCAGGAAAATGGAGTGACAGGGGGAAAGGGAATAAGAGAGATATTTTTAAAATCTGATTTTCCTTTGTGCAGTGTAAGAAGAGCTGAAACACTGGTTTCTTCAGCTTACTCTTGCAAACAGCTTTAGTTTATGTAAAACATTTTAAACTAATTTTCAATTCTGATTAATATAGCTAGCTAACTACAGTCATAATTATTTTCCAGATGAAACAGTTTTCAATTTCCAAAGAAATGAAGTCAGGAAATCCACCTGTCTAGTAATCTGACAAGGTTCTAGAAAGACGCCTTGTTTTCTGTGCTTGGACAAGAAAAAAGTAGTATGAATCCTCCTTTTCCTTTTGTGTTACCTCCCTTTCTCTAAACGGCATAGGGCAGGACTCCACAAGCCAGAAAATTTAAAATTGGAAGCCTTCCATAGGTGGGTTTTTCCCCTTTGCTCTAAGGTCTTTTAGACCATGTAGAAGCCACATGCACAGCAAAGATGGCAGCCATAATCCTACAGTTTACCTGCTTGTGGTGCGTATATATTGAATATGTGATGGGGGACTGGAGTTTGCTGTTTAAGGCTTTTGCTCAGGCTGACACATGGCAGAGAAATCAGAAATGGTCTAAAAGAGGAAGACATGAAAGATGAAGACCTGCTGAAGTCAATAGAAATACCCTCAATGGTGTCAGTAAACTGGAAGTCAGGCCCTCTTAGAGAGAGGGATGGCATTAATATTTCTGAGAAAGTGAAATCCTGGGGGTCTGCAGAAGAGAAAAACAACAACAAGCCTGAAGGGACTTTGGAGCAAAGCCAGCAGAAGCTGCTGTCATCTCTATCCTGCTGTCCTTTCTTGAACTTGGCACAATCAGCTGATCTGCATGAATGTGATGTTTTTATGGCACTGGTTATAATTGCTAGTGATAGCAGCATGACTGAACGAGACAGCACATTGTATGAAAACAGGTTGAAGGGAGGATGGGATTCAGTTATAAAATCTTAAACCTCATTTAATCAGAGCATTTTTTTCGCTAATCAGAATATTTTCTGTGAATCTTGGAAACCGCAGACTCTGATCACAAACCAGAGAGTATGAGAGGGTCTCATTCATAAGTGCTTTATCTTCTCAGGAACAAGTCGATAAGCCTTTATTGTTTAATTTTTCTTTCTTGGGAACTGGGCAGCTGACATTTTTTCAAAGTCCCTTAATTTGTAGGGGACTTTGTGGGAGTCACAAAACCCCATTAACCGTATTTTTCATCTGGCTTTAGGAGGAATATATTTTAAAATGGTAAAAGAAAAAGACTTTGAACAGCTTCTGATAACTCACAGTTTAAGCATGGCTATAAAAAGAAAATGAAAAGGCAATTAAAAATGGAATATTTCTTTCTTCAGTCTCCCCCCCAACTGTAATTTGTCACTATTTCTTGTAGGCAGGCAGAAGGATGAGGCTAGAGAAGACCATTTAACACTGCAAAGCTGGCTGCTATAAAGCACCATAAATTGGCATTAGAGTGGGGGACTAATTTTTTAAAATTTGTATCATCCCCCCAAAAAAGTCCTGAACAGTTTTGGTTTTGGGGTTTTTTTGTTGTTGGTTGGTTTGTTGTTTTTTTTTTTTTTTTTTAAATCAGGAAAGAAATGAAAATAATTTCATTAATGTCTTAGCAGCACTAGCTGGAGTCCGTGAGGGTAATAAGAAGCCATGTTTCTTCAGATTTGGTTCTTGACTATCGGTACCCAGAAATCCCCTCATGATGTGTGAGAAACCAGAGGGTCAACAAAAGCGGGCTTGAAACACTTGCAGTGTCCATATTTGTGCATGCAAACTGGCATTTACTCTTCTATAAACTCATTAGTGAATAGACGTCAGGAGTTTCTCTCTGGTCCCTTGTCTGCAGAGGGCAGAGTTGCTCAGGTGGGTTTCACTGCGGACTCCCAAGCCACCAGAGACAGCCACCTCTGCCAGGAGAGAAGTTTTTGTGTTGACTGTACCCATCCTTACAGAAATCACAGCTCTGCTAGGGGGGAAGGGGCTGGGGGGATGTGCTGCACCCAGCCCAAGGAGGACCTATGTCTGTACCCCTTGCCTAGGCAGAATGGCAACAGGGGCTGGCTTCCATACCAGGGCAGTAGAGCCATAAGGCCCCAGGTTTTTTTGAGTGGCTTTTCCAGCAGTACTGTGAGGTCTGCATAGATATTTTGGGTGAAATAAATTTTTGTATGCTGCTAAGCAAACGTAAAATAGTATCATTATTTAAAAGGGTGCTGAAAGCCATTGACACTCTCTCTTGTGTGTATACATGTAAAGTTGTACTTATTTATCACAAGTGTTTATAAAACAACCACCACTATATCATCCAAGCTCAAGTTTTGTGAAAAGTTCACAAGTCCATATTTCACGTGAGCCATATGCTGAGCTGAAGGCACATAATTTACAAACCTTTTAAGCAATTGTGTTACCAACAATTCACATTTCTGCTCTCAAGATAAAGTCCCAGCCCATTCCATCTGATCAGCATCTTATTCTTCAAGCAGGTGTCATGGTTTCTGAATTTTGTCCAGATGGCAGCTGATGTGGAATAAGAGACTGAGTGAATAAAATGAAATGCTGTGAGAAGAGCCGGTAAGCCCTTGCTCCTCGAGGTACTGCTAGTAACAATAGATTTAATGCAGCCATTGTTTGTGATCTGTGAGTTTCTTAGAGCTAAATGGTTAGGATTATCTCATCAATTTATAAGAATCGGAGAAAGTGATTGAAAATACACCCTTAAATATATTGCATTTGGTTCTAGTTCATCAGCATTTTGCAGTTCATGTCTTTCAGTGGTATACATGTACACATATATCTGTTCATGTCCAGAGCTGGTTCAGCATTCATTCTTCCCGATATACCTTTGATCTGTTGAAAAGCAACAGCAAAGCTTGTAGACACGATACTGAGTGCAACAAAAGTTTCAATATATGTGTGTGCAAAAAAGGATTGGTCCTGTGGGCTGTCTCAGGGATAGTATAACTGCTGATTGGACCTGTGAGGGTCAGTAATTACCTCTGAGCAATTCAGGCCCCCTGGCAGAGCCACCTTTACCCGTAAGCCAGCTTCCAGAGCTGCACACTGTAGCCAGGCAGGAGCCCTACGAGCACAGGGCAGAAGGGAGTGGTGCTGTGCCCTCCCTGGGGAGACCTGCAGCCCCTCCCCATCCACCCACGTGTGGGACAGGACCCTGCCAACTGACGCCCAACACTGTCTGTTAATAAGTGTGAAACCATGCTGTATGTACCTCCATACTGCTAGTGTTAGGTTTGATCTGCCCATCGGTTGTACAGGGATCCCGGGTATAAATTCTGTACATGCTGCCTCACCCAAAGCTGAGCAGCCTAGAAAGCGAGTCATCAGGAGTTACTTCACTCTATTGGTCTCCATTTCTATCACCTGGGTGTTTGCCTCCAGAAAAATCTGTATCTTTGAGTTGCCTCTCAGAGAGGCTCTTATTATGACGCTGGTGGGTAGAGCCCTTCACAATTTGTAAAATAACCTGCTGCCATGTCAGATTAGGTTATGTGCCATCAAATTATTTAAATCTTCACAGTTACATTTGTTCTACAGATGCGTGCTCTCTCTCTCTCAAGACTAACATTTCTTCACTTTTAAGAATATGTTCAGGTTTTTTTTTCTTTATTTTTTTTAGTGGCAAAATCAGTACTCAGAGCTCTTTTTAAGACCACAAAAAAAAAGATGTGATGCTTTGTGTACATTTTATGGCTTTTCTGTCCAATGACTCTAATGTCAAAATTGCTACAACCTTCCAAGAGAAATGCTAAATCATAACGCGGTAAGAAAGGCACCCTCGACAGGTCTGCAAATGACAGCTCTATAATTTCAGCATTATTTGAATACAATGTAGAAGTGCCTTATATGTTTAAGCAGCTTCATTTTACATCTGCTTTTTAGAATAATTGATTCATACTTGTCTGCACAGGCTTTCAATAGTTCTTCTTTTCTTTCTTAGTGTCTTTGTCTATCCTTTTCTTTTTTTCTTGTTTTTTCTTTTTATTACCTTGATTTTTTTCTGCAATATTTATTTTACCGGTGAGAAGATGAGAGGGTCAGGCTGGGCATGTGTTAGACTGAGCTGCAGTGGAACGAGTTGTCTTTACTCTGCGTTCATTGCAGCCATAGAGCAGAATGACTTGAATTACACATGGATTTTTTCCTGCTTACTTTCATACATATGTTAACACGCATTGTTTTATTTGTAGCTCAAAAATGCCATTATTATTTCTGAGTACTGAGGTATATTTGATCTGTTTTAATATCTCTAAATTTTTTTTGCCATTGTTGCTCAAGTCTGTGTGGGTTGATTGGAGTCCTTAAAAAACCTTCCAGTGGTTCCCGATGACAATTTTTCATCAGAAAATGGGGGATCCATATCCTCCTAAACCAAAAAAGTTTATAGTCCTACAATTTTTTTGCCATGGCATTTCTGCACTGTTGAACTGATGGCTGAGATCCTACCCTGTCTCCTCTGTGCCTGATGTCAGATGCAGCCCGTGGATGACTAAAGGGAGTGGTATGGACTGGGAAAAATGATATATTTTGCAGAGTGACCACCCCAGCTAAAGCTGTGTGTCATATGTCAAAAATCTGCGAGACCTGGCAGATCTCCATGGAGGCAACTTTGCTTCTTGCAGCACGCCCGAGGAACCTGTGCCTTGCTGCTCTGACACAAAGCCATGGTTGTAGCCTCCGTGGCCGGCACTGCATCACTGGCAGCACTCAGGAAAATCAACTAAGGGCTGTGTTTTGTGCCTGGGCTGCCTGTGGACTGCCCCATTGCTGTGCAAACACCAGGAGCCTGTTACACCTGTGCCTTAAGAGGGCCCTTCACCCCGCATATCCTGCACTGGCTTCCCAAGGAAGACCACTGGGAGGAGGTGAGGCAGGTGTCGTGCAAACCACTGCAAATCAGTAGCGTCTCCACAAAAGGTAGTGGCTTTAAAATACATGTGCCCATGAAAAATTAGGTCAAAACTAGTCTCCTTTGTGTTTTTCACTGTGAAAGCAAGCTGCTTTTCTCAGTTAGTGGATACTGAGCCAGATGTGAAGAAATGTTATTGGAAGAGAGAAAGAATTAGAATTACAGAGAGGGAAAAATCTTTTTGAAAAGCATTGGTACATGTAGTTCAATAAGGTGCTAGCCTAAAAGCTTTATCCTCTTTATAAAAAATATTGTAGTTATTTAGTAATACCACTTCTTATTGGAGATGCTATTATAAACTGAAAGAAAACTTGTTCTCAGCCTCAGTCTTTCTAATCAATAAAAATATTTAAAATTAAATGAAGGTAACTAAGTTTTAAAAAGATTTCATAAATTCTAGGCTAACATGGCCCAGAGTGATAGCTCTTTAAATAAAAGGTTTTCAGAAGATCCAAAAAGATCTCAAATCAATGTTCTTCAATATTTAACTTCCATTTCAAAACTTCCTTTTCCTGGTATTTTTGTCTGTAACTGTACGGGTTGTATTATTTCTCTCTTTTGAGCTATTTTGCCTGTATTGATGCATAACTTTAGTGTTCTTAGCAAGAATTAATATGATGCTTGACATGTTAGTTTATCTTTGTACCACCTTTCCTCTCCCCATACTGTTTGCTGTCATGGAAGGCACCATGAAAGTACTGAGAAAGCCTCCTGGGGAGTGGGTGCATATGCATGTGAATGTTTCACAAAGTGTGAAGAAATTGTATGTGAAATTCCTGATGAGATTATCTGCAAGGAGAAGTGTGAGAAGATTAAGTCACTTTGCAGCCCAGATAGTGCAGAATGGACAGTGTCAAAGATTTGAGATCAGCCTAGGTACTGATTTCTGTGAAACAAAGAGCTCTTTAGATAGTGTCATAGCATGTAAGGCTTATAGATAGATAGAACTGAAGGGAATAGGTAATAACCATAAAACAGTATTATGAAAATATAAACCATAATTAGTGATAATGGGTTACTCTCTTAATTAAATACATTGAAGTATGGATGCAGAGTTTTGATGCACGGATGCTTTTGTCCATGAGCATATGTGTGTTTATATACTGATCTAACACTGATGTATGACTGACACATTAAATATGCATCAAAGGATGAATACTCTGCCCTAATGTTAAATGGGTCTCTTTAGTGCTGTGTAGTTGTACAAATGTACAGAAGATAGTCCCTGCCCCCAAATTTCCCATTTAAAAAGAAAAACACGGAAAACTTAACTGTACATGTGCTTAGGGTAGCTCAGGTTTGTAAGTGGGGTAGGCCAGGTTAAGTCATACCAGTGGGTGCTCTGCTTATTCTGCTGAAGGACCTGGGATGTCTCTGCTCCTTATTAATCCAGGGAACAAAGTCTCGCAATTAAAATTCAGGTTCCTCATTTTGATTTCAGTGTCAGCAGCTCCAGGGGTTATGTGGAAGGAGTGCTCCCTTTCCTCTTTCTGCTGTCTTCTGCAACAGGAACTCTATTGCTCTTCTTCTTTCTAGTGATGGAAAAAACTGCACTTCCTGACCTCCAGCACTCCAAGTTTCAGATGTGTCATTAAATAATCTCAGTCCTCTGAGTAGTTAGTTGATTATGAGGGGATTAGATCATGATTAGTACCAGGGAGGGGGAAGTACTGAGACACATCTCTAAGTTGCATATTTACCCTTTTAGGTGTCTACACCATTGCCTCCTGCCTTGGTGCCAGTGACCTGTTGTGGCCAATGTGCACCACTAGCATATCAGTGTGGAGGCCCAGCCCTGGTGGCTGTGCCTCAATGACCTTTCCATCATGCACTGGGGAGAGGGTCTTATCACATCAGTAGCCTAAAATAGCTGGAGTTTATTGGCTTTCTCTCATACGCTGTTATTACTATCGCTTTTGAGAAAATTCATGCCTGTCCACATGAATTTGTCTTTTTTAATTTAAAGCTTTGTTTAGCTCAAGAGCAAAACAAGTTTCACCTAGCTCTTTAATCCACCAGAACTTCTGTTGTTTCTTTGGTGGTAAACTTTACCTAGACAGCAGAAGTTCTGATCCCTTTATTCCCCAAATTGTGCTTTCTGAATTTGAACTGAGGAGAACCATGTTCCCTGCAGTTGCTTTTGCTTAAAAAAGGGTCAGCCACAGTGGTTTCCCTTAATAATCTTCCCCCTTCCGTGTCCTTCCCCCACCGCCACCCTCTCCCGCCTTAAATGTTCAGGTTGATATTTTCTCTGCCTGGTCTCAGTGCTGCAGTGATATTAAAAAAGAAGAGTGAGTAAAATGAATTGTCTCTCATTGAGGTAAAGTATACAGGGAGAGAAAAAATTATGCCTCTTCCTTGGAATTTTAGCATAAGCCTACAGTAAGTCAAAATGGTAGGATCCATAAATGTCAGAGAGAATTTTATTGGCACGAAGAGTTAAACATAAAAATATTCAGGTACAATTTCCCTGCTGGTGTCTGAGCCCACGATTGTTTTAGATGCATGGGTAGTCTGACTATATCTGTAGGATCATGCACTGGTCTCTCCATGACTTAATCTAAACTTTGAGTAGATGGGATGCTTCCATGTAAAGAGAGCTTCTAGACATCTTTCTTTTTGAATACTTCGTATCTTAATCTTTTACTTTTGAAATCAA
The DNA here is from genome assembly GCA_031468815.1 of Morus bassanus. Lineage (NCBI taxonomy): Eukaryota > Metazoa > Chordata > Aves > Suliformes > Sulidae > Morus > Morus bassanus. The sequence goes on from CM062567.1 coordinate 104,009,201, forward strand.
AAGCAGGATTTCCATCAACTTAAATGGGTTCAAAAGTGGGTCCTAACATGAGATTACTTTTTTCATTAAGGACATTATGTTGCATCATTGAACTTGATGTTTTATTCCATTGACTTCATTAGATTGAAAATTGGCCCCTTAAAGCATATGCCTTGATAACACATTTCATCTTCTGTGACTGCAGTAAAAAAAGCAAAAAAAAAGGAAACATAACATCCTTATACTTGCTGTTCCTTATTTCTGTGACATGTTGCCTCTGATATTTCTGCATTTTGAATCATAAGGGCTCTATTCTCACTGGGCTTTTGTCCCATGTTAATCTGATATTCATATAATTTTGCTAGAAAAGAGCCTGTGAATGATTTCTTCCTTCTAATTTATTCAGAACTAACATTCTGCTACTGGCAAACTTGCCTCCATGGTTCCCCTGTCTGTACAGTATAACCAGATGTTTTGTAGTTCGAGTCCCTCTGCACATCATTGTACAGACACTGCAAGTACCTCTTTCCTGCAGATTTCTCCGAGAGCCCTCACAATGGAATACATGAGGAATGTGTGAAAACAGGTCATAAACCAAGCTAAAATGAAATTTAAAAATACAGAAAGTATTTCTTAAAAAGCAGAAGAAATATTGTACAGATTTTTGTAGAGCAGACTGGACTGTCATCTGGGCACTATGTACATAATGATGCAGTTGCAAAGCCTTGTAAATAGTGAGATATTCATTTAAACCAACTTCTAAATGAAGATATAAAATTGTGGGAATAATGTGGAATTGGCTTTGAATCAGTAGTACTTGTATGGCACCTATTACTAACACACTTGTGTGCTTCTAAGCGTTGAATGCAAATTCCCAGCACCACTGTCAAGGAGGGAAAAGGCTTCTAACAAAGAAAACCGAGGTATAACATCTATAAAGATTTAAAATGCAAAACCTTGCATTTGATTTCAGTGCTTAGGTAGGCCATGCTTAAATGTTTAAAGTCTTCTGAAGTTTTGGGCTTGTTGTTCTGTCTAGAGTCTCAGATGCAGTTGTAGTAGAAGAAGAGTCTAATGATGTCTCAGGTTAGGCACTGCTGTGGCTGAGCCAGCCTTTCTTCCTGTGGAGTTCTTCAAAGTCTATTTCCATTCAGACTGAAGTAAAAAGTGATATGTAGCAATGATCATCAGTGTTCTGACAGACGGACGTTAGGAGATAAAGGGGTCTTCTGATTTCTCCTAGATAAATGAGAACCATTATGAGGGAAGAGACAACCCACTTGAAGTCAGTCAAGGACAATAGCAGACTGTGATTCTTGTTCCTAATAAAATAAATAAATAAGTAAATAAATCAATGCAAAAAACTAGGCCTTTGATACTTACGAATGCAGCTTGAATTTTCCTCAGTGTTTGAGAGAGTTTCAGTGGGAGGCTCTGAATTGGATACATCTCTGCTTAAAATGAAGAAGAGGAACTGACCATCAATTTCTATACATCCTCTAAGCATAGAATTAATGGTTCTATTAAAATGAGACTTCCCCAAGAAATTCTATAGTAAGTGAACTACCTCATAAATTAAGACAAGCAAGAACAGTTTTATAAATACTGGAATGGCCGACCCAGTTATTTGTAATAAAGTTTTGTCCGTTATAGCCTTCAGTCCCAATTGGGTGATGACAGAAATTTCTGAATAGCCCACACAATAGTTTCTGAAGCATTGGATGAATATTTTCAGGTGATGGTGTGACATGGAGGACCACTCTGTTCTCTGCTGCTCTAACCTGGTTTGAATGGCCTGCATCAATCCTTGCATTTAATGACAGAAAACTCAGCTTAACCTTGCTGTAAAGTAAGTATTTATACATATCAATGAGAGAAATAAAACACCTTATTGATTTTATATCTGCTTTCACTGTGGTAATTAAAATGTACCTTTGCAGCTTGCAGAATAGTAGTCTGTTTGTATTAGATCAAAGAAAACCTCTTCCACAGACCTTATTTTGTATTCCTGTTGTCCCTTGAAAATTCTTAAATAAATGCAGAAATATGAGTCCAGTCTTCATAACCTGCCACCCTTTAACTCTAGTAAAAAGACACCTTCCAGTCAAAGGAGCCAATTGTTTGTAATGGTATATCCTAATAATTTCTAGGTCAAATTAAGTGTTGACTACTGCAAAGTTCAATGTTCAGTATAGTTAATGGCTTTGTCTTGGCAGGAGTATTCTGAGGAAACCTTACTGTAACTGTTCATAGGAGGGTCATCAATACAGCAAATCTCTTCAAAAAATCAAAGCCCTTGAGAAAGGCACTGTAGAACTTCCAACCCTACTGATTTTGGTGTTAGATCATCACTTTTATCCATATGCTACTATTTGGCTGCTTTGGGTAGGATTTACTGGCTTTCTGCTTTCTGGATGTATGCAACCAATCTTACCTGGAGCCTAGTGCATTTGCAATTGTTTGTGTTGGTGGATCCGGACTGTGGCGCTGGACCTGGCATTAATGTGGGGGCAGTGGTGTAAGTAGAGCTACTCAACCACCTGGCTGGGTTTTTTTTGGCAGAAAGTGAGTTTTAAGTTCATCCTTGACAAATTAATATTGAAGAATCATTTGGAGTTATTCTTTGCCAAAATTTCCACCCCAAAATCTCTCCACTGTTGGTCCTGATGGATGAGAGGGTTTCCTAGGCAAAATTCACTTTTCAGAGGGTAGATTGCCTCACCTTGCACCCACAGCTGTTAAATATTTTGACTGAGTAATTTCAGCAATATTGGAATAGACTTCATCAACATTTTGTTTTAGTATGTGTGTAGAGTCAAGCTTTTGGCAGCAAAAATAATTTTGAAAAACACATCTGTTTTCTATGATTTTTTTAAATTTTCCTCAGGTTCTCTAGACCTGAATGGCTACATGCTGCATGTAGTTTTCATACCTTGGATTGCTATTATTCTCTCATGCTGTATCTCCAAAAGTATGCCATGATCAGACAAGTCTCCTCATGTAGTTCATGTAAAGGACAGGCCATGGTTTATCCTATATTACACCAACATTCATGATGTGCTTCAGCAGCCTCACAGATTTAACACCGATTTAACTGACTCCAAAGAAATAAGTGACATACTTTGAATTTCAGTTTGATTCTTAAGATCCAAAAATCTTGGGAAACTTGAGGTTTGTTGAAAGTAGATTTATACTGGTACATTTCCGCTTCTTCTTCCCATTCCCAGTACAGGTTGATGGAGAGCTATTAGCCAGTTTAACCTGTGATTAATTTAGCTCCCTCTGTACCTTTTATCCTTCTTATGTCTGATTAGTCCAAGGCTTGGGATTTGAAACAAAGCCAAGATTTTAAATCTGGAGCCCTCTTAATTACTTCCTCTCTTTTTTTTTTTTTTTTTAATCATGTGGTAAAAGTCTGATTATAGGTACGTCTACATAGTAGCTCACTGTAGAGATATTTAAGCTAGGTCTAAAAGAGCTAGTTTGGTAGCGGAAGGAGTCTAGCCATAGCAACATAAGATAATTTCTATAAACATACTCTTACTACACAAAAGTGTGAGCAATTCAGAACATGCCATATATATATATACACACACACACACACACACGTATGTGTATATATATATGTGAGGGCTGCATGATGTGTGTATTTATGCATGCACATCTAAAAACCTCACTAGTACAATTTAGCAAGTAACACATTTCAAAAGCAGAAAGAGAAAAGAAAAGCAGAAACACAATTGTGATTAATCATGCTCATTATCAACTCAGACTTATGACCTGTGTAAATTTTGGGGCATTTTTTTTGAAGTGTGTGTGTGGTGGCGGATGGGAGGAGGGGTGCATATGTATGGAATGAGAGATGAAAAATACACTCCTTTCTCTACCAATAAAATGACCCCTTCCACCCCCGCAGTTTTCAACCTTCCCTCCAAAAGTTAGGTAGATGTCTACAGCTGGCTAAAGCCTTATTATTTAGTTAACTCTAGGTGGTTTCCATTAGCCTTACAGTACATGCCACTGAGCAGACATACAGTAACTGAATTGTTTCAACTTATCCAAATAACATTGAAATAGACTTAATTGTTGAACTGCAGGAAAGACCATGTGTCTCCAGAGACTATTAGTGTCATTTAAAAGGCTAAATGTATCATAAAACCTGTCTTTAACAGAATAAAATTGTACAGACCAACACAATTTTAGCTAATGTTTTCCACATTTCTTGTAAAAAAAGTCGTTGGCTGTAAAGCAAAGTTCATAGCATTTTTAGGAGTTATTTCAGTGCAGCACTTCCCAACAAGTTTGAACCTACTATCCTTTTTACTAGTGAGTAGCAACTTACTTTGAGAGTAGTCACACTGAAATCTACTGGATTTACTTACAGAACATATTTCTATTTATTGTGAGTAAACAGAGGCTTTTATGCAGCAGAAGAGTCAGAAAGACTCTGAATTCAATAGATAAGCATTTTCCTCTTAGACTGCCTCAACATTTAAATCCAGCTTTGATTAAAGAAGAATATGGTAGTATTTGAGAGGAAAAGTAAAACTGAAGGAGTCCTTGTTGATCCAGGCTGTCAATGAGATTTCCTCAGCAATCAGCATTTCGGTATTTTGTGATTCTTATTCTGGGATTTACCCCCCTGTTTTTAATTCCAGTGTTATGTGTGTTCTTTTGTTGGCTATGTTAAAAATTTATTTAGATAAAGAATATTTTAAAGGTGGCCGAAAACACACAAAAGAAGAAAGTGGAAGAAGAGGATGGGGGAGGTAGATTGAGAGGCCAAGGAAGAGTGAACGAAAAAGAGAGAATTGTTTTTGTGCTGTCAAAGAGACAAAGGGGTATTTCTTTGTTCCAAAGAAGTTCAAAATATTAAAGGGGAAAAAAATCAAGAAGAAAGACAAATAGTGGATCAACCCTCAATAGAAAGAGCAAATTTTTCTATTTATCTGTCTCATCTTTTCACTGGAGTTTTATACCAACTAACAAGGAAGCTGTTTCAAACAACTTCTGCTAACATTATTGTTATTTTACAAGTTTAGTTGCTTTGTTATTTTACAAATTTTGTTGCTATGGAAATGAATGATGTAATCTACTCCTTCCATCACAATCACTTACTTTTAAAAAAATCTTTTTAACCTGAAGAGATTTTTTTTTTCCAGTTAGTACTCTCCAAGCTAGGGGACAAAGCTATTGTCTCATTTTTTTCTGGAAAATCTCAGAATCAGGATGTAATTACCCATGTAGGAACACTGGTGCCTTTCCTGAAAAAGTAAGAATTTCTTGCAACGGCAGTTACTGTCAAGCTTTTCCCATTAGAGCTATGTGTGAATGGAAACAACTGTAATTTCTTCATTGCTCACTATTAAAATGAACTTGAATCATGTAACTCTTTTGAAAAAGAGACATTATGATGACAAAAAATATTGGTTAAGTCTAGCCAGGGTTTGATTTATTTGGTTTTAGTCTTGCAATACGGAGAGGGTATGTGTTAATGAAGCAGTTCCCGTTTAGAGGGAAATTCATCCAGTAACAAGTCATTGTGCCACTAATTCTTTTTTCATCCCTATTTTGGGAATTTACGTAGTGTCTGGTCTCCTGGCACTGACCCTCAAAGTGCCCCTGAATTCACCTGTAATGAAGGAAATCCCTGGATGCACAAACCTAGAGCATCTTTACCTTGAAATAAGAAGACCCTTACTATTACTCTTACTATTTCCAGATTATTGATGGGACACTATTACACAGATCAGCCTGCAGATGTTGTATTCATACACTGTGCAATTAAATCCAATGGAGAGATCTCCCCACAGCTCTGATGCAGCAAAGGTAATAGAATGACATCACTAATTTGAAATTTTAAAGTAGGATAATTGCACTAGTATGGTGCTAGACACAAACAAACAGGTCAAATATGCGTCCATGCAGCATTTCTACTTCTGACCTGTAAACTCATTCAGTCTCTGCTTTGTTAGTTTATCTTTCAGGCCTGAACTGAGTGAATTTAATTGCAACTCATAACACAGTTTTATGGTTTGATATGACCAGAAGCAAGAACCATAGAGTCCAAGTTACTGCCCTCTTATGCATTCAGGTGACTGTGGGAAATCTTTGCAATCCCATTGTGGCATATTAGATGACAGAATTTAAGTCACTAGCAGCCTCTCCTTGATAGACCTGGATTAGGAAGAAAGTATGAAAATGTAGCGTGGGTCTGTGCCTTTCCTAAAAATTAAGTAACTGGTACTGGACTGAAGTTGCATTGATTTGTTTTCAACCCATTTAGACTTTGAAAACACAGATTTCCAAAGCCTGAAATACCACTGTTTCTCAAGTTATGGCAGCATTACTGAGAAGATTCAAGGTATGTGGAAAGCTAAGAAATATGCTTTTTTTTCCCTCTTTAATTTAACTTCTGTATTGAAGATTGCAAATCCTTCAAGCATTGATCACAGCTATCCAAATAGTGAGAGAGAAAGAAATGGATTCTCCCCATATTTTACAGATCATTTGCACAAAAAAGTCCACTCTCCCATAAAAAAGATCCTAGGCCTTTGTAAACATGAAATTATTTTTCCTGTCCAGATTCCAGTTTTTTTGATAAGGACTTCCCTGCTTGTTTCTTGCTCTTAATCATGAGGGAAAAAAATAATATTACATAGATAATTTTTTTCCTGTCCCTTTTTACTGATAATAAGAGTAAATATTCTCATATGAGTGGAAAGCTTAACAAAACTAAGAAAAAAAACCCTCAACCTTTCAAAAAACATATTTTAGGAATATGATTTTTTTAAATGTGTATTGATTTTAAGGCAGTCACCTATGAAGCAGAGATGTGAATCTCTTGGAAGTCAATGGATATAGTCCTGAGGTAGTAGGACATAGAAATATATTGAAATGATGACATAACAAATGACAAAGTACTGTTATTAAACACATTTATTGGGTGTGCATACATAGGGGTCTTATTGAATATAGATAAGAGTCTGAATGCATTTCATTTCTACAAGTGAAATAAAACTCTCAGAGGACCTTACACATTATTTTTGTCATTTAGCAGCTGAAAAAGGCATTTATACAATTTGCCTAAGCTCATGTGGGAAAGAACAGCAAAGCAAAGAATAGAAACCATCTACTTAGACTCTCATTCCCACATTCTTCATAGATGACCTGATTTAGGACTTTATTTTAGTACAGCCATGACAAATGTAACGTGCAAAACTAATGAAATTTAAATTAAAAAAGAACTGACTTAACTGTCCCCTGACCTTTCATGCCTAAATGGAGTCTCATTCTAATATAAAGTGAAAATTGTCCAGTGTTGGTCTTGCCACTTCATTCCTGATAGGATTGAAAAGATGCAACTAAACCTACTAATTTCTGAATTCTGCAAAATTAGGGTGGATAAGGTACAGTCTTGACTGGTAGTAAGTAGCTAAAAAGATGCTGTTGGCAGATTGTAAAACCACCTTTCCACTATGTCCATTATGCAGTCTTCACTTGTGTGAGGGGTCCTATTTAATCTGATGAGACCACTCTGCATAAGTCCCAAAGAGTGGCAAGATCAGGTCCTACCAAGGTTAAATACTTTTGCATTCTTCACTGGGCATACAAATTCTGTGAGAATGACTGCAAGAAAATCAAATAATGGATTTCTACATTTTCAGCACATGTCTTGAGCTGATTAGCACAGAATCTAATTTGCTTTAATCAGCCCAAGGTGGATAGAATGTGAAACAGATGACCTTACTGTTTAAGAACAGGTAATTCTGTTTATTTGTGGTGAATAATGACATTTTTCTACTGATGGGTATTCACCTTGTCCCTTAAATTGCATCAGGTCAGTGCTGAGAGTAACTGGTGCAGCAAGTTTGAATTCCCCTGCACTACATAATAGGTAACTTTTCTGTCACTGCCAATTTGAACTAGACCCATATAAGAAAAACAAAACTTAGGTTCCTGGTAAATATAACAATTTTTAATATACCCAGCTGGAGAGAAAACTTCCAGTAGTATAGCAGAAGGAAGTATGTACAAGTCTGTAAAACAGCCTCAGAAAATTTCTGAAAGGGGAAAGCCTTTCCTTTCCCCACACTTAGAATTATTAAAAGTATATGTCCCAGAAACACAATCTGTGAGTAAAGATGCTAGTTGAACTTAGTAAGATAAAAATCAAATCACTTCAAGATTGAAAATGTAAGTCTGAAAACAAATTACTAATAGCTGAGATCTGACTTGGGCAAGGTCCACATCGGTAACTCATTCTTTGCTTCTGAAGTGACTTAAAACCAGCAAAAAATGGTAACTTCAGTATAAGGGTCATTAACTAAGGTAAAACTTGAGTCAAGCACTTGAAATTTGGCCATCTAAGAATACTGACTAGGGCTCAAAAACAGATTCCTGGCCCTCCCGTAATGATCTACAAATATATAAAGTAACTGCATTCAAGTACTGAGAAGGAGTATCTCCTCTTATGAAGGCTGGAAGCCAAGCTGATGGAAACATGCTATTGCATTATCACCCACCCCTCCTCTGCCCTCCAGCCCCCTTCCTTCCCCCCCCCCCCCCCCCCCCGTTGTATATCTTGAATGACCCCCAAGTGTTAACCTCCATCCCAGACCTTTTTTGGACTTCTGTCTGTTCCCAGTTTGCTGGGCACTTTTGTTGGGGAGGAGGTAGGGATGCTGGGATAATAGACATCAATGCCAGAATTAAGAGGCGGCCCTGGTGAAGTCTTCAAAGAAAGAGAATTACCCAGCTGTAAAGGACAGACATGAATCTGTGAGCCTTGATCCCAGGACCAGACAGAGCTTAAGATTGCTTGCTTAAAGGCACAGCCATACGGGCACAGCCTTGAACTGGTAGAAATCAGATAAGACTCAAGATTTTCTTCAGGGAAGAAAGCTGCATGTTCTACTTTTGCTTAAGCATATCTGAACAATTGTAAGTGCAGGGAAGATGTTTACTTTCTCCCCAACACATATGCAAGAGGAAAAATGAAGTGCTTTTTCTCTTTTCAGAGAAACAGAGCAATGAATTCTTCGTATCAACGGTGATCTGCTCTTATAACTCAGGGGAAAAATGCCACATTAGTTTTTTGTTAACAGGACTAACCACTTTCTGGTACTTGGGGCTCAGCACTGCTAGCTGGTGCCTGCCCTCCTCAGAGGGTTTTCAGTAATGTTTTTGCAAAACTCTTTTCCTGAGACCGAGCTGCAATTAGCATGGGCTTCAGTCAGTCCTGTGGAGATGTCACTCCACATAATGATACAGGCTTCATGCTGCAACATGAAGATGTCACTTCAGATAGCATTGTGGGTTTGAAAAGGCAATGCAGAGATGTCACTTCTCTATTATGAACTGCTGCAGGAGAATCTGTCCTTTTTGATGGAGCTAGCCCCATACTTTGCTAATACCTTCTTGATGTCCCTCTCAGTGGGCTTGACTTCACTGGAACAGCATGACAAGTTAAAACGTGTCCTTGAGAAGTCACATTAACTAATGCAATGATGACCGTGACTACGCAGTGTGTCTAGGCAGGGACAAAGTGTTTTTTCAATCATGGAAAAACCTTACTCTAGTGAGAACTGACTCACAATCTGCAAAGTTGTTGCTGGACACAACTTATCTCTGTCTACAATGACCGCAAGCCCATGGTCTTCATTGTGTCAGTTAACATGACTTCTCAAGGTCATGTTCCACACTGCTGTAAATTTTGAATGAAGATAAAGGGGCAACAGGAATTTATTTTCTTTCTGGATGCCTCTTTGGCTCAGTTAACCTTTAACAATGGTCTCTTCTTAAGTGGCTAAAACAATAAAGAACAATGCCTCAAAGCTAAGAGCATGAATCATAAGTTTCAGGCCAGTCTAAATGGTTCAGTCTGTTTTTCACTTCAATATACTAAACATAATAAACATCTCTTGATAAAAATGCCCATATATCGTGCCATATAAATTCTGATTTTTAGGTATTCCAGCCTTTGCTGTGGGTAGAATAAGACTTCTAATGAAAAAAATTGCCCAACATGCTTTTCCCAGTTAAAAACCATGTGTGATCCCACAAGTACAAATGATGTTTGGTAGTGCCCCCTTTTGTAATTGCTTTAAATTAAAAAGCAATTAGAAGACCACTAATTTCCGACTAGACCCATTGGGTCAGGACTGAGATCACTGATAGAGCAGTCAGAAAGTATGCATTACACATCCCTCCTTCCACGAAGGCCAAGTTTATATTGGAGGTAGGTCAGTAATTCCTACGACTGTCAGTGACAGCCTCTTAAGGCAGCCCAAGGACACTTGCAGTGTTCGTTCATCCTTTGGCAAGTGCTGGTACCGGGGACAAATTTACCTTCTGTCATTTCGCTGCTTGTGAGTAATAGGAATCTTGGACCTTCATGAGGTGGCGTGCACCGCAAGTCCCTGCAGCAGTGGGTTTTTGGGGAACAGAGGTCTCAGAGACTCACTGCCTTACGTGAGGCAGATGGGAAGTCTACAGCTGCCCCGCTGTGCTTCTGCACATACCTTCACCACCCCCCCATCCGACATTCCCCTCACCCTACCTGGCTTTCTGCTATTGATACACGTCTTCTGTCTGTGTTGCTGATTACAGAGAGTTTATTTAACCGAAGAAGAGAGAAATGATAATGAGATTACTGAGAACTGCTGATTGCCTGCCCTAGTTGAAGGGCACTGTGGATGACCTGACCTGCTCGGTCCATGGGCTGGGGTAGCCCTGGCTCCCTGGCATATCTCCTGCAAGGGTGTCCCCAGCAAGCACCATTGCTAACCCCAGAGGTGAACTTTCTTCTCAGAAAGGCTCTTCTGGGCGTTTCTCAGCATCCAATTTTTCTTGGCATGGCTTCCATTTTTTTCACAGAAACTGTGAAAACTTTTCCTGAAATGATCCTCCTCTGCCTTCTGGCTGAAGAGTATGACTGATGCCTTTTCTTCCCCAGTGCAGTAGTACATCTGTGGAGTAGAGAGACTAGGTAACCAGCTGTCATGTCAGGTTTCCTAAACATACTTGCATGTCATTTCTCACTTGCTGGTCTGTATCAAAGCAGAGAGCCTCTGCTGCTAACTCCATTGCACATCAGGACTAGAAAATAATTTCATTAAGGCTGAAAAAAGAGTTTTATTTAAGTCAAAATCAGTCTATTCCTGCATCTGTTATTTCTGCTTCTCCCTTAGATAGGCTGATGATAACACTTATCCTTCTCTTCTCTCTTGCATTCTTTTCTACATCAAAGTTACTAACTACTATGTTCTTTAATTTAACAGCTTCTGCAGCACAAGGGAGAATAACTTCATTTTATGAATAGTGAATCCCTGTGTAATGTCATCTTCACATAATCTCTATTTTGCAGCTCTGAAACAGATTTTCTTTCAGTAGCATTGCAGACCACCACTACAGTGACACTGTACTGACTGAAGAAAGTGGTGTTACAAGTGTAATCATTTTGTTTTAAAACACACTACTGAGGTGTACTAATTATTCTGTTCTTCTAGCTGTCTAATGAACAGCTCTTTGGTTGCTTATTTCTGCCACAGAGAATGGTTTTACCATTTACCAATTATTGTGATAGTTAGGGTGAGGATACACATAATAGTATAGTCATAGTTGGGATTGAATTAATATTTGCTTGCCTTGAACCCAACTAGAAGCATACTAAAATAGTATAGTCGTAGTTGGGATTGAATTAATATTTGCTTGCCTTGAACCCAACTGGAAGCATACTAAAATAGCATAGCCAACAACATGTATATATATTTAACATGTCATGGCATAGCCAAACACAATGTGTAACTCATTTAAGTATGTGAACAATGTGTCCACCGAAAAGTAAACAAAAACTTGTGTAGTTACAAGTTAGAAGTGTGGCAAAACATATAAACAGCAACCCAAGTAACAGAATTTACGAGATAAAGAGCAAAGAACAAGATAAACAAAAGGGACAGCAAATAGGCAGGATATCCTACTGAATACACAAGGAAAGCTGAAAACAACAAAAGCAGCACTGGGAGCAGATGAGATCTCTTTCTGGGAGAGGAGAGGAGCAAGCTGCAAAAAGCATCAGACATCCAGAGGAACTTTGCCCATAAAAGGGCTCTCATGCCATATCACCTTGACTTCCCTAGCCATCAACCACTGAGTACTGCAACCACTGGGGCATCACATCCATGGTATTGCATACTCAGAGCTAATTCAGCATATAGTGGACTAAAAGTTTTGAGTATGTAAAGCTATGTGGTGATAATGTGTAAGACTAACCATTGGCACAAACTGTCATTAATGAATGACAGTCTACTAAAATTTTATTTTAAAGTTGGTTTATCAGTCTTCTAAATACTCCCATCACAGCAATTTCGAATTCCCTGACTGATACCTATAGGCATAGATATATGTATACAGACACAGTCAGTCACAATAATTTTACAAAAAAACCCCAAACAACTTGTTTTTCATGTTGAACAGCATGGGCAATATGTGCTTCACATCAGAAGAGGGCAGAAACTGAGAATCCTTCTCCTTGCTTGTGATAGAACTACAGGCTGGTCACTGCCAGCGTCTCTGATTGTGTCTGAGACAGGATGTTTAGATATGCACTCTACATTGCTGACCAATAAAATACACTGCCTCGTGGAGTTACCAAGAGATACTCCCTTGTTCCTACGGCTTTGAAACACTCAAGGGAAATATGCCACTGCTGCAGAGATGAGTGATGAAGCAGTTGGGTTCTGTTTATGTGAAGTTTTGATTTTTTTAAAACTTTTTTTTTTTACTCTTTGAGAGCATGTAGAAATGTCTGCAAAATAACTACAGACCACAACATATCTAGAAACCTCTGAAGTATTTGTTTAAATTTTAAATGCTGCATCTGCATCTGCACTGCAGTTTCAGATATTAAACCTTGATGTATGTTTTGAATCCCTACAAATTATGCAATTTCTTTCCTTTCCTGCTGCTTCTCCTTTCATACTACTACTATCAGCAAGTTTCTTTATTGCATACCAGGAGTAATGCTGATTTCATCTGCAAAATTCAGGCTAGTCACAAGTTACCTCATCATTAAGAAAAGCATTCTCTGCTATTCATTAACAGAAGAATAGTAGCATGAGTTCATGTAACCTTGACTATCATTTTGCTTTCTTCTCTTTCTTATTTTGTGCCATCCTGTTAAACTGTTAGTCAAGATCCTAACCTGATATAAAGTAACGTCATGCCATTGAAAACTTGGCTAACACCAGGCTCAGAAACCTTCCTTCTCCAGATCTCCAAGGCCAAGTCTAGATTTGTAGCTTAAAAGATTGTCAGTGCTTGACATGAAAATGTATAAGATCCAAATGAAAACATTAAAATCCTCAGATAACATGAGTTTGTCCTGCATCCCTCATCTGAGGGATGGTGTTGGTATATATGTCAAAGTTTTAGTCATGCTGTACTAGTGCCAGCCCTATTGTGTGAAGTTATATAAAAAGTACTACAATTTTCATGTCAATCAATTTTTTAATTATTGTTATTACTATTTTTTTTTTTTATTTTGATAGATTACCTTGACGCTGAATCCATGGCTTTGAAACTGCAAGACTCTGTGGGATTGGAATGGATCCACAGGAACTACAGTAACTCTGCAAGCAGGTACAAAACATGTTAAATTCTGCGAACTGTTCCAATCTTTGAGCTGCTTTGGTCCTGCTGTGTAATTAAACCTTTCGGCTGTCCTGAATGCTTGCAAAGGCCAGAAATAACTGGAGCAAGAAAGTGTGAAAGAGGGACAATTGTCATGGTATTTTCTCTTTCAAGTCTCTGCAAAGAGGTTACCACGCCTTTCCTCATAGGCATGATTTGCCCATGGCTGTGTGCACAAGTTATGAGAGTTGGACTTGTGTCCATAACATCCAAAATTGCTAGAGTTCAGGTCAATATTAGAAATACTTCTGAAACAATATTACTTTCTGGTCTAGAGTGAATCGATTATGTCTAGTATGGTAAATTGGACATGTTTAAGAATATTCTTTGACATGGAGGCTGGCTCCCATGGCCTCAGTGGCTGTTAATGAACTGTCTACTAGTGAGCCTCCAAAACTGGGTTCCTGCATGTGAACTATGGCACAAGCTCCTTGGAGAGCAAACCATGCCTGGTAAAGGCTGAGAGATTCTGGCTACTTGGGAGAGGCCACACGGATATCAAGAATTGTTCAAACAGTTCACCAGTGTAGACATATGAACCCTTTACTACCTGAGAACATCATCAGCCATGCTTGAATTGGCAGCTACTGACCCAGCCTTAATGATATGATTCCTTCAGGGGACACAAATTTTAAATAATTTTGATGTTGAATCTATCTGTGACTTTTAAACTAGTGATGCTGTTATATGCAATGACAGTTTCCAAGTTCTTGAAACAAACATTTCCCGATGACTCAGTAATATTACCTGGCTACAGTATGTCCTGCTGTGTATAGGTTTTCATGTTGCCTACTTGTTATAGTTTCTATGTGTGTTATAATGGTTTCACTAAGTGACATCATGGACACTGTAAATTCTTTCTACCCTCTTGGACTCATGAGTGGAAGAAATATTATGAGATGGATGCTATTTTTTGAAAGGACTTTTAAAATGTTTACTTTTATAAGTGGTACTGTATACTTATGCTAAAGAAAGTGAAAGAATGTATGCAAACTTTATGAAACACAACTAGTAAAGTTTGTGATTAAGCAGAGACTGTGATTGGCCAAAGCATATCTCTAAATATTTTCCCCACCTCTAGATTGCAGTTCAGGTAGTAAGATGATCAGTTATTTGTGTTTATTTTCTTGCTAGCAATATTGACTCCAAGTGGAATTTTAGAAAAAAAAAATCTCAGATATGTTTTACAGATTATCCTTTACCTTTTTTATTTGTATGTTTCCTTTATGCACAATATAAAATTGATTAGTGATCAGCTAAATGGAATGTAAAATCCACTTTGAATTTAAATCAATATGAATTTGGTATACATTTTTATGTATTTTCTGCACTTCCCAGATTGGAAGAGAAAATATACATATATAAAAAAAATGATGTAACTATTGAGGTAGCATCTTGAGGCCTGAATTATATTAAGGGAGGTAGTTTATAAACATGTAACAGAGTGACAGCCTTTTTCCTTAAGGGTTACAATCTAAGTATTAGACAAGATGCAACTGTTTGCTACAAGAAATAAACAGGGCAAGTGTTTCATATCTATTGGTCTGATGTTGCAATTCTTATTCAGGAAAACTTCCACTGAAATTAAAAATTCAGAGGAAGAGTTGTTGATGAATGTATGTGAGATCAGGTGACTTTTTATTTGAATATCACTAGGAAGCAAAGGCAACTGGCTTTATCTTGCTAGGAAGTAAGTTTCTGTTATCAGAAAATGTCTAGTTTGGACTCCTGACCAGCAGTATTTAGATGTCTTTTGATATGATGTGTTAAGTGCATCTGGAATTCTTGGCTTAATCTCCAAAGAATTAGGGTTTTTCCTATTATTATCACTGCTCTCCTTCCAGCAAAAATGAGTTTAACTTAAATTTTTACTTAGTTTATCAAGTAAACATGTTTGGGATATAATTTCCTTTATACACAATGAAGCATGAGATTTTTCCTTCCAAGCTCTCCAAACGTGAACTTTTTATCACATATTTTTAGCCTTTCTGAGAAAGGGACCATTTTGATTACCTGTAAAAGAAGTCACTGACATATTCCACACTGCAATAAACCTGACTTTCCTACAAAATTTGAAATGATTTTGCAATTTAGTAATTTTCAGCTCTTTGGTTAATATGATTTCATTTTGTGTACAAGGAGGTTGTACTGTGTTTGCAGTGAATTTTTGGATTCTTGCAAGTCTCTCTGATAGAATGCCTATCATCTTAAACAGAATTCAAAATTCATTCCTCATGTCCAGCTTCTCTCTTTAGTGACCTTTTTTTTTCATATATAAAAAAAGTTAGAAAAAGACACAAACTTTTGTGAGTCATGATCTGCTGTAGACAGTAATAAATTATTGTATATTTTTGGATTATATTTTATTGCCCTGACAAAAGAGATTTTAAAATTATAGGAATAGAGTATAGCCTTATCTTGCCAATACAGAAACTCCTAAATTGCTATAAACCCAGGTACCCTTTACTATGTTAAAGGAACATCAAATTTCAGCTTGGAGTTACAAATTATTAAAAAATTATTTTAATGTTGTTGCAGATTTTTCGATACTTGTGACATTATCACTCATTATGTTTTCCTTAAAGACCTGATTGTTTTAACCAAATTACCTGAAAAGCTTAGTTGTCATTAAAAAACATTATGCTTCTAAATCCCATAATGGTGAAAAAGCTTGGTGACATGAAACGTAAAAGTTTCAATCCCACACAACAAGAAATGTAACATATATTTCTTTTAAAATCTTCAATTTTAAGTCAGTGTCTTGGTTTATAAACATGTATGTTTGTCAATACTAGATCCTCAATCTGTCCTGGAGCAGCTCTGCTGGTGTTTAGTTTTTAAAATCAGATTTTCCAATTTGACAAACATTTTCCTTCCATTCTGCTATATGAAAGACCCACGCTGACAAAAGAATTTTTACTACATGGGCAAAACCGTGAAGGTGAATGCAATGCTGTCAAGAATTGTGCAACATGTTTTATCAAAAATAATTTTCTTTAATTTTTTGGTTATAGCATATATAAATGTGTCTTTTAAAAATAACAGTAATAGGCAAACAAGCTGGACATGGATGCATCATTCTCTTTTGCTTAAGTTGCCAGTGCCCATGAAAGATCTGTACATGAATGTAGCAAATTTTGTATAGTTGGCAGGAAAACAACTCTAAACACTGGAGATGGAAGAATCCATCATGTCCTTGAAGGCCAGCCCTGATAACAGGGAATACTGCAGGGAATATTACTTGCAGGGAATATTGCGGAGAATGTTATGGGGAAAGATTGCACTTGCTGGGTTGGAGTTGAGAAACTCTATTACACTTGCAAAAACTTAGCTTTTGACATTAAAATGAACACTTGTGCTTTAGTGGCACAGAGGGCTGATTCATTGAAGCAGATCTGACTTTTTGCATAATCCATTTTGAAGGATCAAACCCTACCCATTTCATTCAGTAAGAGTTCACTTTTTTTCCTTGTCATTTTAACCCACAGAAGGATGATGAGATTTAGCCTGTTGGATTTACCTGCTGACTTCATGGATTAGCTGCTAGATGACCATCATCTTGCCTTGCAAAGCTGTTGTGTGTCTGTTTTGGTTTTGAGTTTTGTCAATACTGACAGTAGTTCCATGACAATAAGCCTTGATCAGCAATTTTCATGTTCAAATTTTTTCCTAACATATGTAGCTTTGGAGTCATTATTTGAAATCCGATGGGCTGGCTGCTGCCAGAAAATGCCTTTCTGCTTACCTGGTGGATTTAATCAATTTTTCTAAAGACTTTAAACTTTCTTCATTAAAGGGAAACCATCACCCTGTCATATGAAAACTTTGCCACTACAGTTGCCTCCAGACAACTCCTAGATTAGTAAAAGCTGAGTTGAAAAATTAAACAACTTTGTGTTTTAGAGAACATGAGTCTTCTGTGGCTCCCTGGGCCAGAGAGTATGTAGTGGTAAGAGCAGCAAGTTCCAGGGGGTAGTAGGAGCAAGAAAACTGACAATGCAGCAAGCTGTGTCTGCACAGGAAGAAAAGACTTTAAGACAGATAAAGGTCCTGGATGTAGTATGATCCAGAAAATGCCTTAAGCTCACTCATAACTTTTCTGTCTTGTGTAGTCCTGTTTTAATGTCTTCTGCTGATACTCTTGGAAGAACCTACTCTGGCATCTCGTGTAAGGGTCAATCATCTTTTTTTTTGAAATAAATCTTGAAATCTTGCTGTTTTGAAGATAATGAAAAAATAGCTTAATATTGGAACTGAAAAGTTGCTAGCTCTCAGCTTAGCTAGAAAGATTTTGTTAAGATTTCTCATTTCTCCTCATATTTTCTTTCTTTTGACCAGTGTTAAAATATTCTTCATAATGAACTGGTTGTCTCACAGACCTTCATTCTTGTCTCTTTGACTTACTTTGTGAGTGCATTTCCCCACTGATACAAATTTACTGATTATTTTAATTGGAGGGAAGGAGGGTGTTTAATTGTGTAATTTTGAGAGGACTTGGTTGGTAAGA
This sequence comes from Morus bassanus, assembly GCA_031468815.1. Lineage (NCBI taxonomy): Eukaryota > Metazoa > Chordata > Aves > Suliformes > Sulidae > Morus > Morus bassanus. The sequence continues at coordinate 104,027,379 of CM062567.1, forward strand.
AGACTCAGACCCTCGCAGGAGGAGTGAGGAGGCAAGGGAAGGGAGGTGGTGAGACAAGCACACATGTCTGCCTTTGCAGTGGACCCCATTTTGTTTCTCTCACCAGGGCAATGCCACCCCCACCATACCACTGATTCAGCTCTCAGAAAGTTTGATTTTCTGTTGAATAAGATCCAGACACTTTGGACTGTATTGGTTAGATTTTTCATTTCTTTACTTGGACAAAGATATACAATGTTTAGGGATTACATTTTTCCTTTTTCGATTGCAACCTATATACTTCATTGCCTAAGTGCTACTTTAGCATCAATTGCAAGAATATAAATAAAAAGCACACTCTATTTGTTCATCTAAGACCTTGAAAAGCAGTAAATCATAATCCTTTCTTGGTCTACCTTCAGTTCTCATGACAGGACCAATACATTTGGACTGCTGCAACTTATTTAGACGATGTTTGTCAAGATGGTGGATTTAAACCACATAGCAGCTTTTTTACAGCAAAGGTGATTACTATTTTATGTGCCTAGTCCCATGGCAAAGTGGACCTTAAACATTTCCCCTTTCCAAGCAAGTTTACTCCACAGCTTGTGACAGGGACAGTCTCTGCATTCCTGGGAACTGCTTGGGTGTGCTTGCTTTTATTGCTCTTTAGAAGAAGTGAGAACTGGTCTCTCCCCAACACAGTGAACTCCAGTATCTACCTGGTCTTGAGAGGCCAGTGAGGAAGAGAGACCAGGGCATGGGAAAGAGCAGTATTTCCCATCCTAGGAAATTAATCATCATGCACTTTTTCCTCACAGATGAAAATAATTTAATCAGTGCTGTGGATTGACAGCTGCAATTGAGTCACCTTGCCTAAAAGCCTGATTCTGGCTCTCTGTATAGACTGAATAACACAGGACTGCTGCTGTCCCAGGTAAGGACCCCAAAGGGTTTAGGAAATGAGGCTTTTTGTACGCACACATCTTTTTGGGGAGAAGCCAAAGTGAAGAAAGTAGAATTTGGATTTTGTCAAAAGAGACCAAATACAAAGCACAGAGCTTCCTTAATGCACCAGGGAGAAAGCTCAGGCTACATTCCTGCATCTAAGAGTTAAATGGTGATTACTCTTTGATCCTTGAAAGTATTTTATTCCCATTCTGACTTTTCCAGCTAGTCCCCCTTTTTTTAGGGCATGACTTTGAATGCAAGTTAAATCTTTGAAAATATGTCAATGAATTTCAGCACTCGGACATCTAATTAATCTTCATATATCTCTGGTAGTAATGCAAACACACCTGTAGGATGTTTTCCATTGAAAACACAAGGAGAGAACCTGTTATAAATTTCAGAGTGATAGCTTTACTGTGACTGACAGAGCTGCTGGAGGCCTCTTCTTTATGAGTATAATTTGGGAGTATATAAAGGAGAGATTGATTTCCACAGACCACTTTCTTTTCCTTAGTGTTTATTCCTAGCCTGTACAACCCGTCTTAGTTTTTATTTCACAAAAAGACCTAACATGTGTGACTTGATTAAAACAATGGTTCCCATATTGCATTTCTATGAGTCAGCACAGACCAATGTGAACACAGTTTAATTTTGTACTTCACAAGTCCCTCGACTGAGTGGTGTGCATGATTTATCAGGGAGTTGTAGCTTTCTTCCTTGTCAAGACTTGTTCTTCTGGATCCTTTGGAAACAACAGTTTAACCTTTTGAACTGAGCCAGTACCTACTAGCTGGAGAGGATGAAGTGCTTTGAGAAAGAGGCTATGGGAGTAATGAGATGTGACTGTGAGATGAGCCTTGCTTGACAACGTACAACAAACCTCACATCTCATGCTAAGAAGTGACTGTCATTTTGATCTGCATGAAGTTTAGTGCTCTGTGGATTTGAGCCACTGTGTGTGTGTTCAGCCAAATAATTCTTTTAAAGGGAAAAACTTCTGCTGATGTCCACAGGGCTACTTAGCAAGTGCAAAGGCAAGAAACTAGCTCCTTGACTAACCCTCACAGCATTCATTTGGTACATATCATCAACACATTTTACTGATAGTGAAATTGAAAGCTAACATTTTAAATAATTCGCTGAAGTTGTCCTTGCCTTATGCCCTAAGGAGAATCCCTTGTACCATGCTGCCCCTAGATACTTTTCCTTTTTTACTAATCAGGTGTCCTTGAAAATTGACAATTACCCGTTTTCTTAAATACCCCTCCATTATGAACCGTGATGATTCTTTCCTATTTATTTATTCTGTGGGATGACTAGGCAGTAATTCTGAATGGGAGTTTACCAAATATACCAAATGAAAAATTTATGGAAATGAGAGGCCCTGTAGAACAAAGAACATCTTTCTACTTGCTTGTGCTGTTTTTTTCTTGCCCAAATCTGCAATAGGACCTTTTCTCTGCTGTGGCTTTTATTTAGAATCAAAACAAAGTGAGGAGAACACAGTTTGACCACAACAGAGGTACATGTCTTCATTTCAGTTCATCACATTTCAGTGCTGTGTCAAAAAATGTATTAGAGACAGAAAGAGATTCAGTCTAGATGAAGTAAAGATACTGCACTGCCAATAATTGTTTTCTGTAATAGTTGGCCCCATTGAAAGTATTAATGAAATAAGGAGTTGTTTTTTTTTTTAAAGTGTGATGTAATTCAGTGCCAGCTGGCTGACCAAGAGCCTGGGCTAGGCTATATCTGTCACTCTCTGAATAGGAAGAACAGATCTTTTATTTTTCTTTGTTAAAACCTTGTATGCTTGGCTGGACCAGACCAGGCAGATTGCTTGAAGTGACTGGCTGCCAATGTAATTTGTGTTGGTAAATAAATATAAAATGTTGGGATCTTTCAAAGATGGGATCAGGAGGCAATGACTGATGCCAAGCAGAATACAGTCATTTCCTGAGCAAAAAACCTGCTCTATCATCTCACCTTAAGCTTAATTTGCACAAACTCCACTTGTTGTGTCCCTTCATAAGCAAAGCTGCTAAACTGAAAAATCTCCTGTGGTTACTGTGTAATATCAGGCTCACCTGGCTCCTTCCCACCCAGCCGAAATAAAGGGCTATCCTTAGCCCTGTCCCATAAGTCTTGCTTTTCTTCTTTCTGTCAACCAGCTTACTGATGCTGGTTAGTATAGCGGAAGGAAGCAGAGCAAGGACGTACGTGATGTACGCATGCTGATGTAAAATAGTCAGACACAGATAATAGATCTGGACTTGGGAAGAAACCAACTGATACTCTAATGCAACATTTTCTGATTTGTACAACTCTTCCAAGAGGAGGGATGGTTATGGCACAACATGAGGCAACATCTCCTGGGCCTGAGGAAGGCAACACTACTTCAGAAGTGGGTATCACCTGATGAAAAAAGGTACAGGTAAACCTGCTGCAGCCTCAGCCCTGGCAAAAGGTCTAGGAAAGGATGTAATAGAGTCCTGCCTATGGTCAGTAGGAAGAAATCAGTCCCCTATTACACTGTACTTTATTGACATAGGAAACTCAAACTGGCTTTTCCTACATCATGGGGATGATTGAAGGTAAATTGAGAGTCATTATTAAGATAGGCATGTACTAAATGTGATCAGCAGAGAGAGAAAAAACACTTCTTTTGCAGAACAATTCAGAAAGCAGAAAAACCTTTACAGAAAGGAATAAACTCAACTAAAAGCAAACCGCTATGCAGTTCAATAAAAGGTTGCCCTCTCCAGTCAAAGGGATACAATTTGCCACAGTGTGTATAAAGAGGATCTTTTTCAATTTAGCTATTTCCATTAATGTATGAACCACTGATCAATACTAGACATCGCTTAGCTTCGCAGGTCATGAGAAACAACTCACTGGCAAGCATTGTATTTCTAGGAGACAAAGTCTTGGTATGGTAAATATATGACCATGCAAACAAATTGAATACTTTCTATGGAAGTTGAGAGCCAAATTAATAATTCTCCCTTGTTGTGTCAAAGATATAAAGTTTCAGGACTATTACAAAAGCTATGAATTTCTGGAAGGTCATATCAGCATGGTTCTCAAATACATCCGGAGACCTCTGGAGCAGGAAACAGACCTTTGGTCGGGCCTCACCTGCCCTCGTAGCCTTGCGGGGTCTAGCAGACTTCACATATAAGGAGGGTCTGGGTAAGAAGACTACAGAAACACAGTCTGAAAGCTACATGCCAAAACCACTATTTGTAATTTCTGATCGCTTTTTGTTGAACAGCTTTCTGAGGCCTCAACTATCAACACATCTCCATCATACCCGGCACTGAACATATTTGTAATTGGAGACTGTTCTTGTTCTGCAGTCTATAGCAATAAAGGCAACTAATATATTAGCTGTTATACAGATGGAGGACTGGGAGATTAAATATCTTGTCCAGGGTCACAAAGGAAATGTGTGACAGGTCTGGGACTTGTGAACCTGGAAATGTCGAGTTGAAGGCCTCAGCTGTGGCTGTATATTTACTCTTGAGTGTTAGCTGACTGCACATTTAACAAAACACTCCAAAAGACACCAATATGTCACTGTTCCTATTGGAAAATGACTGGACAACCATGCTTCTTTTGATAAGTAGCCAAATCTCGCCTGGGCAAATAATTCAGTTTTGATAAATTGTACAAAGTAATTTGAAGAATAGATTGTTTTTTCTTCAGAGTATGCTTATATAGGTTCTTTGGAGAAGAAACTGTGTCTTCTTGTAAATATTAATAAATAATGTTTTTTACATTTCACTTAGGAGCAATCAAACAGGCAAGAAATAACCCCTATTGTAAAAGCTGAGCTACTATCTCAGTTCAATGTTCTCAGAAGAGCTTTAGTCAACAGTAAGTTCAGGCAGTTAAAAATGATGGACTAAGTATAGCAGGGATTTTGTGTTGTTTGAAGTACAGAGCTTCTCCTTTAGCTTAGTAAAAGAACAAAGTCTTGGGGAATCAATGACCCAGGTTATGGCTCCATTAGTAGTTTGGCCCATTTTAATTAGCTGATGATGTGTGCACTATCGTTTGCTAATAAGGGGTGTAATGACTTTAGATGCATGCTGTCATAAAGCCCCCAAATTTTACGCATGCACTGTCCAACGTTAAGCCTTCTGGGCTCTTCTGGGTCATCTCCACTTCAAGTGGGAATCCTGCAAGGGTGTCCAGGTTTGAACAGAACAGAGATGCTGAGTGAGGAGCCTTTCTGACTGGTGCTGTGCTACAGTGGCTTTTGACAGCTGGATACCCAAATTCTCTCTGTAATTAACTGTGTACTGAGGGTCCATTAGAAATGCATGTGATGGCCCTAGGCCACAGATTTCTGGCTTCACCATGGCCCTGGAAATATCAGGTTAGCCATGAAATAATTTCAGTTTACACTGTGTGACTAAAATTGAGACAAGCCTTTTAATACTATGAGTAGCAGGGTAGGAGGTCACAAAAGATAGCATAGGTGATGCTTATTCAGAGAGTGATTTATTCTCTTTCATGTAGCAAAAAAGGAATAAATATTAATCAGAACCTCAAAATGACTAACTTCTTGTTCTCCATTTCATAGGTAGTGTTTCTTCAGTAGTGTGATTGTCTGTTCTTTTGAGCAACAAATGAAGGAGTTTATAATTTGATATCAAGGACGATTCGTAACATCTAATCTAAGTTATTTTGCTGCTTAACAGGAGTACAATACAGAGCTCCCTATAGAAAAAAAGGAGACACAAACCCCTCCAGAACGGTAAATTGAGGCACATCTTAGATGCGTAAGTTAAAAATATGGGTCCTCCACTAAGTCTGTGTTTTGAAAATAGAGAGAGTGCATAGTTATGTGTGTTTGTGAATAAGAAGGTGCTATTTCTTTGTTTAGCAAAACCATAGAATCATAGAACAGCCCAGGTTGGAAGGGACCTCAAAAGATCATCCGGCCCTGGGAAAGGGAGCCTAGAGAGGATATCATCTAATACCCTGTCCAATTACATCTTGAAAACCTCCAGTCATAGGAACTCAACCATGTCCCTGGGTAAAAATGCTTTATCAAGAATGCAATCAAATGCATTTTAAAATCTCTGTTTACTAATAATACATCTGAACAAAAGGGGAAGGAAAGCGAAATGCCTAGTGAGATATTCTGGGTCTGATTAAGTATAATGATTCCGACACTAAGGAACCGAGGAAATTTAGTGCAACATGTTATCAGTGCCATAGGGTCTTAACTTCCTCAAAGCACCTCCTCATTTTGTTTCTCCACTCTTTAGTTTCTATTTTTGCTTATTTTACAGGATTTTCTGCCTCTGAGAATGACAAAGTGGCCTCCTTGTTCCCCTATAATAAGGTTGCCCATAGAACTTAACTAGGTGGTTTACCAAGTCCTAGGGGATTGCTCGTCATAGAGGAAAACCAAATTCAGAGTTAATGCTGTTGGGACTGGCAGCTTTACACAGCTTGTTGTTAGGCTGATCTTCTAAAATCCCCAGAATGGGTGTGGGAAGCCCCTTTGGGTGTCTAATGATAATGTAGTTTTCCTCTTTCATTAACTTTTGTATACAAGCAGCTATCATGCTGACTGGATACTAAGCACTTTACTGCCCATCTACATCCAAGTCAATGCTACTTAAGGCTAATCACATACTAACTACATATCCCAGTGACAAAGCTGCATCCCCACTCTGTCTGTATTGATCTCCCATCAGTCATTTGTAAGTGACCGTGCTAGACATGGCCCTTGGGCATTTTTCCAATACAAAAGCCACTTAACATTAAAATTGCAGGATCTCTTCTGGCTGTTTTACAAGCCTTTATCAAAAGCATTCAAAAACCTACCTTTAATCATAACTACTCTATGAATTTTTTTCACCTTTGACCATTGACCCCTTTAAGATAACGAGATCATTTTTGTACCAAACTGCCCTTCTTTTAGTTTTATTCATTGCCTGAGAGGACCACTAGAAGCAGTGGCAAAAGTAATGGAGAGAAAACCCTTTTACAGCAGTGTTTGCTTCATTTTAACAATAGCAACATTAAAAAGGCAGACCGGGTCATTATTTCAGACATTTCTATACCCTTTGGGTCAGGTACCCATCCTTTTACTTCATTCAGATGAGCAGGCAGCAGGGCTGCCTCTGTCTTTCTAGTCCTCTGCCATATACCCTTTCACTTCTTGGCATGGAGACTATGTTTGTTTTGCATGTCTATGTGAAAAGCCAAACTAGTACAAATTCTTTTACTCTATCACTGTCACATATGAACACTGAATATATAATTTCAGACACTCTGTGGTTGTTGGATCTTGTTCAGGAGGTTAGATGAGAATTTTAATTGCATAATTCTGCCATCCTTTCTTCTCTGCACTGTTTCAAGTTCTCCTTAATTTGAGGATACATCTACAGCTTCAGAACAAGCTTAACAACTGTCTTTTTTCAACTTTAGTACTCATTCAGCTAAATTAGCTTGTAACGTAGTTTGGCTATGTTCAAGTAGTAACTATTTTAATAATCACTCTGGTCTTGTGCAAGGGTGTTCACACTGGCCTGTGGAAATTATTAGAAAATAGTTGTGGTGGAAAGCTGTATTGTCTGCATACAAGCCTGTAAGGTCTCCTCCTCACTAGAGCTACAACTTGCTTTATTTGTTGGACTGCTTTGAAACTTTAAACACGTCACAGACAAGTCGTACTTTATTCCCATAAGAGGACTCATCAGTGCATTTGAAGGGCCATATGTTGAGTTGACACTATCAACTATAGGCAATATGCCAACGAAGTACTCAGGCAGGCAGCTCTTCCTGAGTTCCATACTATCTATTTTTTGACTATCTATTTTGATTTGTGTCTCATAAAATGCATCAATTACATATATAAGGAGAATTTCTCCACAGGATGTTAATGGAGTAGTGTACAGTAAAAGGTCAAAAGCACTGTGACTGATCCTCTTAGAATAACATCCAGGAAAAGCTTTCCCTAAAAAAGACAAAGTATTTATAGCAATGATAGCAAAATACAAATGTCACTTTGGAGTCTATTTGTCTAAATCAATGGTTCTCAACATTTTTCACTCTGTGTATTACTTCTTAGGACTAAGACCATCCTATCCACTCATTTCACACATTTTCTACACACATAGCATGCTTGGCTATATAAAAACACATCTGATAAGATGCTGGGGAAGTGTAAAGGAAGTAAAATTAAAATGATCTCACTTAATGCGATGTGTTCAGCTGCTTGTTGCATTACTTTATGTCCGGCAGTATTGTTGCTATACAATGGCAACATTGTGTTTGCAAGTATAATCGTGAGGGGACTCTGTGTCAGTGGATGACCAAAGACACAGAAAACGTTAGATGCCCCCAGCACCCCTGCCAAACACCAACTGGTGGAAATATGTACCTGACTGGAATCTTTAGTTTTTCGGTTCCCTTAGCATCCTCAGAGAAACCTGGGCTGAAAACTGATTAAGTTTGGAATCACTTGATAGATTATTTACCTGGTGATGAAAGCAAGTCTGTGATGGAGAACTAACAGCCCCAGACCACACTCCCTGGGGTGTTGGACTGAAGTGTGCCAATCACACTGAACCCTATGCCAAACTTAGATATTTTGGACAGTAACTTTGAAATTTCAAGATGGGCAATAAGAAGGTATTTTTTTAAGCCATTGGAGTTGCATTTATACTAACCTGGTTTATATACAAATATAATTTTCCAGGCTTGAATTAAACATTTAAATAATAAAATTAAAACTCTGCCTCAGCTGTAATCACCTTTCTCTATATTTTCCATGAATTCTTCCAGGTGCAAAGCATTTTGTTTAACTGACAGGTTCAGAGTATGTGCAATTCTTTAATACTCACCTGTTTAGTTTTCTTTATCTTTAATGCATGATAGGTATTTTCAAATAATAAAAAGTTTATTGCATTATATAAAATACTAATAGTACTGAAAACATAAAAGAGAGAAGGCAATGCAGACAAGAAAAATTGAAAACAAAAGAACAAAAACACTTACACAATATATAACTGCATATGCATAGAATGGAACAGTGCTCATAGCAAACCATCAAACTATAAGTGCTTAGTGTACCTTTCTCCAGTAAATTTTTCACGGTAAAATTAATTGTGAAAAGGAATCATGCCAAAAGCACCAGAGACTGAAGTCCTCTAAAGTCCTCTAATGCAACCAATAGCTTTAGCAAGGCTAGTTACCCCCTCAGCTTTTCTGTGCCATGGCCTTATTTTTCTCACCTGGAAGGATAACTTTACATGTTAGTTCAAACTCCATGCCTGTTCAAACTTTAATGTTATTAAACATCCATTAGTGTTATACTTAGTGGCTTTTTGTAACATAAGCATTTGTCTCCCAAAAGCCTAGACTGACACCACAAACTGACTTAACTCATGCCATCAAACTGCTGGCAACTTTTGGACACTATTGCTATGAGCTTGAGTTGATCCAGAGACTGAGGGTAGCCAGTTCCATTTCCCATTAAAAAAAAATCTTTTAAAACAATTAACCGTATTTCTTAAGCTGCTTTTATAAACCAGAGAAGGCAAGTGAACCTAGATGGACTATAACTCATTTGTGAGTTTTATGACAAGCCCAGCCATCGTCTCTGTGATCTGTCTGTGGGAATTCTAAAAAATTCAGGATAAAGTGTAATTAAAAACCCATCTTGCAGTGACTGGCTCTAAACAGAATTCATCAGATTGTACTGATTTTGAGGGTCCCCTCAGAGCTTATATTTGTTCCAGACAGGGGAAAAACAGGCTTCTGAGTGATACATTGAGAACAGAACTCACAGACTTTTTAAAAGAAGCACAGAAAGACTTAAGATTTCTTATGAGAAACATTGCAGAAAAAGTAACTGATATTAAAGTTGTCATGGAGAATTTCCAGGAGAGACAAATGCCAAGAGATGATGAGTGGGGAGATATAAACAACATTCATGTTGGTAACATACATGGAGAGAAATCAGAATGCAAAACATTGTAAAGAAAAATGGAAAATTTCTGATACAAAAAGAAATGGGAGAAATTGAGACAGGGATGTAGAAGAGAAAAAAGAACTTCCTCATTAAATTATTATATATATTTTTTAACTTTCCTCATTTGCTGCGCATTCAGAGGGGTACATGCTGTACCTGATGCCAAACCAGAGCAAATTCTTCTGCTCTTCTTCCTTTAAGATGCTGAGACACATCTTCCAGCATCCACTGCAGCAGAGAAAGCTTTTCCCAATGAAGAAACTGACTGTCAGGGAAGGTGATTATGGGAATGGAGCCTATCTAGGTATGGCTAAGCATCTGGACTGCTGAGTCTTTATCCAGCTGGAAAACTCCAAGCATATCAGTTAAGCTAGCCCAACATTCACTGAAATGAACAGATACATACCCAAGAGTGTACCCTGCCTCAATGCTTGACTCATTTGGAGAATCAAAAAGTGCCATTTATGATAAGTAAATTTCCAAAGTTATTGCTCAATCAAGATATTCCATTGGAGTCTTACTAGGCAACTTACAACCTTTACGAAATAATTAGATGGTGTTCTAATTTTTCCGTTTTAGATGCCTCTTCTGACACATGAATCATTTCTTGCCTTCTTTCTTCCATGGGCTTCTTTTAAACAGAGAAAGTTTGGATTGCAGTTGTTGCATCCATTGAATCTTAATGCCTAACCTCAAAAATCTGAATGTTAAATGAAGTCTTTCTCTCCAGATCTCTAACCATATCCATTTCTCTGTTTTATTTCTGGGTTTTTTTTTTTCATTCCTCAACAAAAGAATAAGTAAATCCTCATTACCCAGAATCAGTTGAAGCTTGTCTATATAAAGAATATATTGGGTGTCTTGTGAGTCTGTGTGTGTGCGCAGAACTGCATTGCATTAGCATTCCTGAATACAAGCTTTTTAATGTGCTAATCTTAGGAAGGTAAAATCAACATTCAAATGGTAATTATTTAGGAAGTAAATTGATCAATTTGTCCTAAGCTCCATGAAGATGAACTGAGGTCAATCCACTTTGCCTATTAAGATTTTGAAGATATCTGGTTGGATTACTTTCACAGTAAAAGCCTGTTTTCCACTGGGGTTTAAGGAAAGGGAAAAAAAAAAAGAAAAAAACTGAGCTTTAATGTTAGACCTTAGAAAACCCAAACTTTTCATGTAAGTGCAATTTTCATGGTCCCAGCAAGCTGTCCATGTAAATAGACTCTCTGTTATTAGCCTTTAGTACCATAGCTCTCCCTGTAGTAAAGGTAAAATGGTTGCTAACTAGAGTTGAGCTGTCTTGGTTCTACAACCCTAAATATATTTTCTGAAGTATTTTTAAGGCTTGGGAATGTGTGAATGTGCAACTACAATACATATAGAATAGAGACTGAAAGAACTTAGAGGCAAGCTATTCAAACAACTCTGGTATTTCAAAACTGAGCACAGTGAATTTTTTTTTAGCTAAAATGAAACACTACAAAATTGTTATTGCTAAAATAATAGTCTATGAGTCTTAGAATTCACACATTAAATATTAGGATAGAAGTACATGTTTCCTGATGGTAAATCACTAGACCACATGAATTCAAATACCATAAAGCCAAAACTTTTCTTTCATTTTAAAAAAGAACGATAAATTACATTTTGTAGAAAGAGAGACAGGTGGGCACGATGTGTCCGACTACTGACTCTTTCTAGCTCTTGAGCTTGAAATGCCCTTAGTACAGAAACATTTTTTCTACTGTGTCACCCCTTTTCTAGAGGCACTTTCCAGGTGGCTAAAGAATCCCTAAGTCTTCAGCATTTATTCTGAGATTACCATTAGTGTGTTAATATGGATTTTCCTAATGCTTTTATGGTGTAAAATACTTCACAAATAAGAAAATGAGTAAGACCAGTGTCTCATTTCATACAGTGTTTTTCAGATTGTCATTGTTGGCATGGTTTGAACTGGTGGCTTGGTGATTAATTTCTTTGGGTTCCCAAATTATCTGCCTTGGAGTTGATTTCAATATCAAGGCTGTGGAAGCCGAAGAAGACTGGTGCTCACTGCAGAACTTTTTCAACACTGGGTAAGTTTTACTATTTAGGTAACCAGTTATCTATGCAGTCCCTGAAACATTTGTGTCCTACCAATTTCTGGTCTCATATTATTTACGGCAGGAATGAAAAACAATGTTGTTAAAGGGTCTCATTTTATGGCAGTGACATCCTCTTGTCTCATCAACAGTGTTGTCTGTCTTGCATAGCTGCAGCTTGAAATGCTCTGCAAGCCCATAATGTTGAGAAGCTACAAAAACAAGTAGCTTCAGACACTGTCTGGATCTTCAAAAATCAACACTTTTATGGGTTTCCTTGTAAGACTTCTTGGCTGTATGTAACCTGCAGAACAATGTATTCAACATTGGACCAGAGTCCTGCTACCAGATATGCATTTCCCAGCTCCTTCAGGAAAGAAACACAGGTGTATGAACATGGTAAGAGCTGGAGTGTGGTGTAAACTCTGGGCACTGAGGGGGCTTGGACTGTAAAATACTCCTGCCCTTCAGCGAGTATACAGTCCTTATGCTTTATGAAAATTCAGAAATCTTTTGAGATGTGCAGTGTATAATCATAAGGCCAGATGTGCTTATAACTTCCTTTCAGAGATCAGTTATGGGAGTTAATTATTATATTTTGGAAATGTACATTTTTCATTAAGAGTACATTTTCTTTTCCTGTGAGACATATTTAACAAATACTAAGAAGAGATATGACACTTCTTTAAAAACAAAACAGGAAGTAGAGATTCTGAATTTTAGAGGAAGAGGGCTTTCTTTGAGTCTACCTTTGCAATGTAATCCTAGTATTTGTCTGACTTCCATTTCGTTCCTTTCCATGAGCTGAAGATATATGCTTAAGTTTTAAAGCAACTGTACATCTGAAGAAAGAGTAGAAGAGAAAATTTCTTGCTATCACAGGGATCCATCATAATGGCAACATTCCCATGGCAATTTATAGCCGTGACTTTTTGGCCTTTTTCAGATGTTTTATAACACATTAAATAAGTGGTGTATCTTGCCAGACGGGAAGAATAGATGTTCTTGTGACCCTTCTAGACTAAACACATACTGGATGCTTGTGACTGTGGGGACTAATTTAAAAGATTGATACAATCTTCCCTAAATCTATGTCCCAAACATACTTTTCAGTACTTTTTTTTTCAATCAAAACACTCCAAATTCTTTGCATAGACTCACTGCCCTCCAGGTTGAATTTTGCTTGATAATAGTGAGCTCTTGCTTGGTGAGGACAGTTACGTTCCAAATAACCTTTGACTATACAATAAAAGACTTTGGTGAGTAGAGCAGTACATCAAATATTTCTGTATGGATGTACAGCTGATTAATCATTGGAGTAGTGTTTGAAGATTGTCTTTAAACAGTTCAGTCATAGAGTTGAATGTCAGCATTATCATATATGAATCCCTCCACACATTTCCCACTCCTGTGTAGTGATGGTCTCAAGGAAAGCAACAGAACTAATGGCAAAATGAGTTCTGTACATTTGATTTGCAAAGCAGGGGTTTTCATGCAGAGGACAGTTAAAGCTTCTCAACGAAGCAAAAATTTTCCTGTTCCAGTGATGAGGAACTATGGCCTAGAGAGGAGGAAAAATGGAGCAAAGACAAACCCAAGAAGAATTGCATGTCTCTGCATGTGTGTGTGCATGTGGGGGAGGCCTTGGAGACTCGGTTCTCTCACTGATGGCAGGAGGTGTGCAGCAGAGGTGACATCTGCACCTAAAAGGGAAGCATTCCCTGCCCCACCAGCAGCTGCTGTCTGACTCGCTCTGCTCTCCTTGATAGTTAGAGCTGCAGCAGCAGTATGGTTGTCTTTAAGAGCTTTGGCATAGGAAAAGTCCTGTGCATTTCACAGGTGCTCCGGTAACATGCACCCAGTACATGTGCATTGTGCTTATGTTCAGAGCTGGTCTTATCTCAGCCTTTCTGCTTCCTGGAGTGCACAATACATCAGTGGTGTGGCTGAGGTCACTGTAGCACCAACAAGACATTTAAAGCACAGCTATCAATGTAAGTCACTGGTTAAATAAAGAGAGAAGGTTACAGTGGCAGCATTTGGGCATCTTAAAAATGTTAAGATACATGAAATATATATATACATTAAAAATAAATTGTATATGTATGAACTCAAACAAGGTATGAATTGGAAAACATTACTGAATTTCTGAATCCGTCTTCCTGCCAGGGCAGTATATTCCCTAATATAATTCCAGGCAGTGGGACAGCCAGAACAGAGAGCAGAAGGACAAGAACAACTATGCTGTTCCTAGTGACCATCCATAAAATAACACTAACTTAACATTAAAATTTAAGAAATATGGCTTAAGGGAATAGAATACTTAAAGTTTAAATGAGCTGAGTTCCCTTTCCTGTGACCTGCCCACTTGGCTGTTGAATGGCAAGGGTGTATTTGGACATGAGAAGACTTCCAATGAGAAATTTCTCACTATCATGAACAGCAGGGATCTTCCAGGTTGTGAAGATAGATCTGAGCCACCTGGTGCATATTTGTCCTATGAGTACGTTCTTTAGAAAAGATTACTTTTAATGGGAAATATGTCTATCAACTACAAAGAGGATTGGGGGCAACTCCCCTTACAGCAGAGAGAAAGGTTTGTAAAATAATTTGCCAATTGTAAAAACAAGCAAGATTTGGGATGATTCTTTGGTGAGAGGACTATCTGTTATGAGAAGGTAGCATGTAAAATGATATTGACCAGAAAACTGTGCTCAGAAATAGACGGTATCCTCTTTTCAGTTAATGAGATCTTATCTTTTGTAAAAGACTATTTATAAAAGCCATAGGACTCTGCCTTTCTCTATTTCTTGTCTGATTTATAAACTCAGTTTAGGAAAGGATATTTTGTAGTCACTGGGAATGATGAGGGTAATCAAGTGATAAAGGGGCAAATGTAGAAAACAGTGGATGCGAGAGGGGGAGGATGGAGTTCAGTTTCTAAGCCTTTTTGAAACATCTCAATATTCTGATTGAGAGACTTCAATATCTATGAGCTGAACTAAGGCTTTTCTTACATTTGCAGTGTTTTCAGGCTACGAATACATCTGATGAAGATTTTATTTCTCTAATGGCATTCTAAATATCAGCAAGAAAAAAAATTTTCCTCAATTTTCAAATGTATTTATAAAGGATCATTTCTGTTATATGTGTGTATATATTGAACTATCAGTAACAGGCTGCAAGGTGTTGTCTTGTTGCTGACCCTCTGGCAGAGCAACTTATTGTACACCTTGGAAAGCTCCCTGTTCAGTTCACAGAAACACTGAAAGGTACTACAATATATGGTTTCCAAATTTTCCCAGACGAGCACAGGCGAAATAAAATGCCCGTTTGTCCACATCACTAAACTACCTTGCAGTCTTGTACAATTGGCAGACTCTGCTCCAGAGAGATTCAAGACAAAAACTGCAAGGGTTTTTCCGGGTCAGGTTTGAAGTACACTGGCAGAGCTGTATTAGGCAACTTGTTCTGTGTCTTCCTAAACTCCAGGGGCCCATCCTGAAATGTTCTCAGCAGTGAAAGTCCCACAAAAGCCAAAGCTATTAGTGCCCTTCTCTCATGAATATTATATTCCGTTGCAAATCTGTACATTTAAAACATGTGAAATGTGCACTGCTAGTTTTGCACCCTTTGTTACTTTCTTTAGTATATTCTATTGTTATTGACATTGCATGACTTTGTTAATAACATAGTTTCACTGCTGCCTCTTTAATTTTTTTTAAAGTGAAGGAAAGATATTTTATACTGCTGCAGCAATAGAGCTCAGCAAAATTCTATGAAGGAATTTTTAAAATGGGAAACATATAATACAAGGTACGCCCTTCCTTTAATAATATTGATATTCCTCTTGTGCAGTCCCAAGCCCATTTATATAATGGCAGTTTTGTATTAACTTGCTTGCTGTTTATTATTCGCAGAATACAAATTAACCTCTTGTATTGTGGTAAGACTTGGCAACCATAGCCAAGACTGGGACAATAGGGTGCAGAAAGTCTCCCTACCCTAAAGAACTTTGTCTAAACAGATGAAAGGTAAAATAGAGAAGGACCTCAGAGAAGAAAAAAAAAAATCATTAAAAGTTGCACAGCAGAAGCAGGTCTAGATTTCATGGTTCCTGATGCTAAGGATTCTGTTTGATTACCTAAATCATAAACACCGTATAGAAAGTATAGGTTTAGCTTCAGTATTATTGGTAAAATAACGCCCTGCAAGAATGGAAAGTGCTTTTAAAACAGAATTTGAAACTGAAGAGCATGATTTCTGCCATGAATATCTTACATACTTGAGATTTCAATTAGTTTTATTGTTATGAGAGAGGGGAAGAAGCAGGAAAAAACACTAATTAAACCCCTCCAATGCATAACAATCCTACTTAAGCTAGTTTATCCTGCTTTGGTTCCAGGGCAAAGAGGCCATTTTTGTTTTAAACAGAAAACTTTTGAAGAACAACAATGAAAATATATGCCTGTCTGTGAAACCTCTTTTCAAAGCGGAAGTCATGCTGACAGGTCCATGCCACATTAGCTGCCACTGGCAACAGGGTGCAAAGAAAAGCCTCTGCTGTGTAGCAGATCCAAGGCACAGGGGCTTGCCCAGGTCCTGTTGGGCATACCTGGCCCCACATGCCCAGCAGCACATAAAGTGTAGTGTCTGTTGGAGCTATCCAAGTCTTCCTCTCAGGTACAGGCTCAGCCTCAAGTGGTTTTTCTAATCCCAGCTGCTGATTCAGGTGAGTTCCTCCTAGAGCAAAAGGCCAGCTCTGCTCTCTGTTATGCAGACATACATGTCCTTAATCACTTTGCTGATGAGGGCTTTGGCTTCTAAGTGATCTAGGTCAGTTAAAAATTCACCACAGAGGGGAGCACCTGGTGAATGGCCACTTTTCTTTGTTTTCAGAAGCTTCCTTACTTTGTATTTTCTATGTTAAGCAGTTTTGGCTGCACTAAACAACTGGTTCTGCTCAAGTTTAGCTAGGAGGCTGAACAGCTCTCACTTTGGCTTCTTGCAGAAACACAATATTGCATGCACCAACCTCTTTGCGGCAATAAAGTCCTTGAGAAAGGCTGAAAAAAGTGCTGAACCCCCAGACACAACATAATGAGGTACATATGCAAGTAGACATTAAGTATGCATACAGTGAATCACTTCCTTACATCTCTTCCTTGACGGGGGGTACTAAGGGCTTACTTGATTCTTTTTCAAGAATCAAAAATGTCTATGTGCTAATTCTGAGTACCTGCTCTTTGTTAATACTGCTGCCCAGAATAGAAAAGGAAGGGACAACTTAAATATATCTGTTCCTTTTCGAACTACCCCTCTGCAGTTATTTGAAATGCTTTTATACATGTTTTTGCATGCTCATTCATTTGTTCACGTGTATGCGCATGTATCTTTAGCAATTCTGTAAAATCATAGGTTTTTCTTTAAAAAACTCACTTGTAGGCTTTTACTTAATTTCTCATGTTCCTATATTACTGTGGCTTTTTTCTTACAAAACCTCTTAGCTTATAAATTACAATAAGATTAAACTAGATATTGCTAATGTATTTTAAACAGTTGTTAAATTACCAAAGTTGGTTGATCCCTTCCTTGAAATTTGCTGATCCTAACTTTATATGACTCCTAGGTTATTATTTATATCTTTTAAATCTTTTATAGCTGTACACGGGTGCTTTTATGAAACCTGGTGTAACGTATTCTAAGAACAAAAGCATATTTATGTAAGTAGCACTGGGAGCTGACTTGGCAGGTGTTTGCCACAAAGTCTTAACCCCTAGGCATTAGTAGTAGGCATCAAGCACATCCTTGAAGGGTTGTGAGAGTCTCTTTTTTTACAGAGAAACTGTTCAGGCTGAAAATGTATTAAACTGGAAAGAATGGCAGTGTTAGTGCTATCATCATGATTGTGGGCTGCAGAAATAATTGAGGATTTAGGAATAACACTTCCAATAAGTGCCATAAACAGAAAAGACAGACAGCTGTGGTGGACAGGGCTTCTGAGGGCAACTGCAACCTTATACATCTCATGCCAGAAACAGGCAGAATTGTTCTTGGGAAGAAAGGAGCCTCAAACAGGGAAAGGAGCAGGCAAGGCCATAGTCTCTCCTCTTGCATAAACCAGACAGGAAAACTGGCCAGCTGGAGGAGATCCACATGAAAAGGGATAGCAGAGGGAGCCCAGCCTTTAAAAGAACAGGACTTTGTCTAGAGCAAGGGTCTGTCAGCTTGAGTCAAGGTAGTGAAATCTGGCACTGAGAACTGTGAGATTTTCCCTGGCTTCTGCTAAAGCCAGTGATTTTCATGGATCTGCTGGAGAAGGCCAGCAAGGAATGAAAGAGATCCTGAAAGTAGAGTAAAATGCAGCCGGAAACATCCTTTCAGTTTGTAGGCATGAGATGTGTTGGTCCTTTACCTTCTTCTATACGGGAGGCACTCTCCATGGTACAACATGCACATCAAAGCTAACCAGGAACTCTTTCAATAAAAATACTTTCACTGAAAAATGCCATTTCACTGGAAACACAGTTTGGAGGCAGAGAGTATAGCCATTTCATGAAGATGGTGTTAGAAAAAGTTTCCTGGCTTCAGAACTTCATTTTAGAGTGAGCAATGCCCCAGGAGCCCCACAGTCTGGTGGTAATATGCTACATCCATGAAGTGAGAGACCTTAATTAAGCCACTGCTCTGGCTGAATGAAATCAGGATTTAATCACCTTCTCTGACTCAGAGGACAGCCTCAGGCTGCAGTGCTCGCTTCTGGAGGGATGTGGTTGCTGAGAAGGTGCTGTGAGGCCTCCCTGGAGAAGGTGGGCAGTGGTTCCTTGCTCCTGCAGTAAGGTAAGACAGAATATGGGCTAGAACCAACTCAGTCACCTCTTGGATGAACACTTCAGCTGCGGGTGGGTAGAGGGAGTGAGAGGCATTTTTTGTTTGTTTCATCGTGGTGTTTTTTGGGGAGGGTTGTTTTGTTGTTTTTTTCATGCAGGACTTCACATGTTCTTTGTTTTGTTCTTACATTGAGGATGAAACATTTTGCACATCTGAGTTTTTGTAAGACAGGAGAAAATTTTCCTATTCAGTTCTTACGGTTAGATACTAGTAAGAGGTAACATGATATGTTAAGGGGCTGAACAAAGTGCCCACATATCTATGAGATCTGTTAGTCTTTTTCTCTGAAAATGGGATTTTCCTTTAGGTATGTTCACACAGGCCCCTCAAAAGGGTTTTATTAGGCTTCAATTGCATGGAACTGACATGAAGTTCTTGATCTCCACAAGCCATTTATCTTGTAGTTTTCCTGGGAGTCTCTTTCTTGATGACTTACAAAATTCCCAAAAATCCTGCTCTGTTCTGTGACTAACACATTCTCAGTGGAAAGTTCTATTTCAAGCTTATTCAAAACATATTTTTTTCTGTGATGAAGTATAACTATTAGTTAATATCCACTGCAATTATACCAAGCAAAATACTTATTAAAAACCTTCCTTGAAGTTCCAGGTTTCAATTATCTACTTTTTTTTCATATGCCTGCCATTATTCACATAGAAAAAATCAGCCATACTAAGAAGAAGAGGTGAAAAAACTGCTTTTTATTACTGTGATTTTGCTGTGGTAAAAATTCCTGCATACATGATTCTATTAGCCTTCATAAGAGTATGTAGGCAGATAACTTCATCCAGAGTCCTGCATACCATTGTGGCCTCCCATGTTTAAGAAAGGTGAATATAAAGTTCAGGGGATGGACACTAGGGTGATCAGGATCATGCAAAGCACATGAAATGAGAGAAACGTAGAAGAGCTTGGCTTGTGTGGTCTTCAAATAGAGATCAAGAGATGAAATTATCTCCTGTGAGGGAGGAGAAACATGAACGTGGGAGAAAAGCTGTTAAAGGATTTCAGTGTGCAAATAAATGAAGAAGAATAGGAACAAATTCAGCCTGCAAACTGAAGGAGACGTCACCGGCTTCTGGAAGAACATGCTAGTCTGAATACTGGGGACAATACTGTACAGCACCTGCTAGAGTGAGGGGGATGGTGCCTGCCAAAAGGGGCTCCCTTGGGAGCATTCTGGTCAGCCCAATGGAATGTGTCAGACCTCATGTGTTGTGGGATAACCCCAGTGGGCAGCTCAGCCCCACACAGCTGCTCAATCCCTCCCTCCCTGTAGGATGGGGGGGAGAATCGAAAGGGTAAAAGTAAGAAAACTCATGGGTTGAGATAAAGACTCTTTAATAAGTTAAAAAAAAAAAAAAAGTGTTGCAGAAATGCCCACAATTGCTCTTTACCAGCCAATTGATGCCCAGCCAGTCCCTGAGTGATGGCAGCCTTGGCAAACTTCCCCCCCAGCTTTTATTGCTGAGCATGCATATGGTATGGGATATCCCTTTGGTGAGCTGGGGTCAGCTGTCCCGGCTGTGTCCCCTCCCAACTTCTTGTGCAACCCCAGGAGCCTACGCACTGGAAGGGCAGTGTGAGAAGCAGAAAAGGCCTTGACTCTGTGTAAGCACTGCTGAGCAGCAACTAAAACATCCCTGTGTTATCAACACTGTTTTAATCACAAATCCAAAATGGCACCATATGGGCTGTGAAGACAAATAACTTTATCCAGTCAAAACTAGTACATCACAGATGGATGATTTGAAAAGATAGACCTCTCTCTTGTTAATTGGGATGTAGGAAGGTAACCACTTGGATGGGCAGTGTGGCACCTGTAGTTACCACCACCTACAGCTAGTATGTTACAGTTTGCTGTTGTGCCATGTTTCCCACTATGGCAGCTGATGTCCAATTCACAACACTCAACAGTACCTACCTTAACACTTCCAACTACACTATGCAAGGGCGATAGTGTAACATTGATTTTAAAGCAAAACTCCCCACCAGGATCAACAGGAAATTGTGATTAAAACTGATGGCATAATATGGCCCCACTTGTCCTGTGAACAACCCCCAACAGGGCTCTAATGATCTTCCTATCCCTCTCATCATAGCAGTGGTTTATTCCCACTGCATTTTTAGTAAGTATTAAAATGTATAGGGATCTCCCTCTAAAAGAATTATTCTTGCCACATGGTTTGGTTGTGCTATAAATAGTAATTGTACTTTGTTGTATTTTGGGACTCCAAATTTTAGCCTCAGCTGGAAAACAGAAGTGTAAAGACTGTTTAAAAAAAAAGGAAATCAAAAGGTTTAACTTTTTTCCAACACTGAATTAGCAGCTTATCCTGAAGGGTCAGCTGAAATGCCAAGAGTAGGCTTACTTTGGGTTAAGTTTGTCCCAGTCCGTCTTTTCACCTGTGAGGCTACTGTGCAAGAGAGAGCTCACGATCAGATGGCAAAACTCCTCTTGTTAAAAATCAGGAAATGGTTTGCTCATAAACTAGACTTCAGAAACTGGTGGATCTCCTGTTTGAACTCACAAGCCTATGGGCTTATCTTCTGTCTGAGCTTTGCTTTCTCTCCTGTACCAAAAACCCACCAGATTTGATATTTCAGTGTCGCTTCATCCTCTTCTTGAGCATCCTTCCTATAGGCAATTCTTTCTAGGGCTGAGTGAGAACTGTTTTTGCCACCCCTGAGGTCTGAACATGGTGTGTGAGAACCCCAAGGAGAATCAAGTGGAAAGAGTTTCTCCCAAGTCTTACAGCAGTTTTATTATCCCAGGGAAGAAAGAAAAGCACAAAGTGTGCACCATTGCCAGGTTGGGACTGGCTGCTGGTGAAGCCGACATAACAATGCCAACCAGGCCTTTCATTTCCAGGAGTGCTCTACCTTCCATTTATACCTCTAGCTAGTCTCCTCTTCAAATCCCAGCCTTCTCCCACCTTCCACCCCCAGAAATTAAGCAAAAAGCATTTATTCTCCCAGGAATATTTTAGATATTTAGCAGATAATTTAATTCTCTGAGAAAGGCATTGACTGCTGCAGAGCAGAGGCCAGACCCTCATTGCAGGCAGACAGGCTCCACTTATTTTCCTGGCTCTTCAGATTTACTACTAACACACTGGCAGGCAGCAGTAGTGGATATGATGATGTAGTGTTGGAAATAATCCTGGGTTTTAGTAATACCTACACATTGCCAGACAATTATGTACAAAAAGCCCAGATTTTCTAGAAGTACTGTCCCACCCCCCCTTCTGTTGGAAGCCCTAATTTCCTCCTTGCCCCTCTTCTCTTGCTGTCAGCCCTATCATGTCTCTTGTGGCCAGATCAAGGATGTTTAAATATAGATTCAAAAACTTCTGAGGGAGGAGCGACTCTGGCAAGGCTTTGTGGCCTGACTGATCTCACTAAACTAGTACTGACTATTCAGGATCTCTTCCAATACTATCTGGCCCTTCTTTAAATTGGCCAATGTTTTAGAAATTCATGAATAAAGCAGTAAACAGATGCAATGAAGCTTCTGAGGGTTTTCCATGCTGGAAAAAACCCCTCTTCCCCCCCTTCTCTTTCTACCTTTTGTAACTTAATACTGTCAGGACTTACAGAGCAAAAAAGTACTTTTCTAAACTAGCAGGCTTGGTCCTAACCAGTCACAGCACATGTCAGTATGGGAATATTTGGGAGATCAGGTTTCAAGCAAAGGCAAAAAGCAGAGTAGTCTTTAAAGCTTTAGTAGAAGTGGATTAGATGACTCTACCGCTTTTTTTCTTTCTCTAAAATTGCCTTAAGGGTTTGTTTCCCTTTGAACAATCATGACCCTAAAATTATTAAGAGGTATTTCTGATGACTTGAGCTTCGACCATAACTTAGAATATTTTTTTACTCCTCTGTGATTACTTGGACAAAGTGAAACAGTCCTGAGCTGTAGTGTGACTGCGACAGCCCGGTAGAATTATTAGCTTAGTTGCTGAAAGTTGGGGGAAAATCAGAATCTGGTGTGATTTCCTGAAGTGCTCACACATGGTCAGCTTCTCTCCTGTGCGGAGTACTAGCACCAGTCCTGTGCAACCACTTCAATCGCACTTATACCCTCAAAATGAGCTTAAGCGCTTCTTAGGCCTTGTGCTGGCCTTATGTTCAAGAGTGGATTTCACCCCCTAGCAGTTTCAAGTAACCGAAGTACTTTTTAGCAAAACAATAAATTATAACTTCCTTTTCTTTCAGAGAATGGACTGCAGCAGATCTTGCAGATGGACACCATTGTGTAGGAGCTTTGGAGCAGACTTTGAGTACACCATACAATGGCTAAAATCAAATTCATTTTGGTAATATCATTTGATAATAAAAACTAACAGCCAGAGTGCTATAAATAACAGAATATATCTATAAAGCACAAAGAACATAAAAAGGAGAACTAAGAGCTGACTCAGAAGGCATTTAACTTCTGAAAAAGGAAAGGCTAACACTGTGGTTGTCACTACCACAGGGCACTTCTGCCCATGAAAGCAGGAGGTATTGTGCATATGCAATTGTGCAATATTCTAAGATGCATATAGCTCTGTGATATGGAGAAATATAGAAATAAAGACTGATTGCCTTTGAAGTATATGAAAATAATGTTAAGAATGACTTAAAACCCTTTATGGCTGGTTATCTTTGGGAGTAACTATAAGTCCATTAGTGACTATATGCTATACATTGTATTAAATCAGCACTCTTCTCTCAAATCTGCCTCATTGTTTTTTTAAGGTGAAATTCATCCCTAGGCAAAGTACACATACACGGTGTTGAGTCTGCCATTTATTACAACACCCATAACTCAGTACATAAAGCTGTGCATATGGCCTTGATAGCTGTCTGCAGTGGGGTGAATTTTCCTTTTGCATACTTATCCAAGGTGAATGACTGTGTCTCATCAACACTTTCTTCTTCAGTGCTTTATTAATAACAAATGAGGGACTCATGAATCCATTCAATTAATTAATTTCTTCTTGGTCTCCTTTTCTTGCTTAACAGGTTGATCTGTCTCCAAAACGTACATTTTCTGCATTCCCATTGGACTAATGACATTTAGATAATTTTTTTTTTTACTTTGGAATATAGCCATCCAACTTAAAAGTAAAAAGAGGTATTGTACATTTGAAGACAGTATTAGTGCCATTCCCTGCCAGTAAATCCCAAAGCTATGAAAATGAACAAGGATGGGATCTGCCTTCCTTTGACGTTATTAGACCAGGCATATCACTGACACACAGGGAGACACTTCCCTTCAGCCACCTTGGCTTGTATAGGGCTTTATTTAAGTTTTGATTCCAATAACAATTTTTTTCCAACCAATTTAGGGGTTGTAATATCTGCTGTTGACCTCCTATTACAACCTGTGAACCATCCTGTTTAATGTGAAATTACATCATGTAAGAAATTCCCTTTTGTCCATTATCTTGGTCACTGACTTGACAGGGCTCTCAAGGAGTCATGGGAGTGTAAATCAGAGATGGGACTAAGAAGTGAGGAACTCAGGAGTAATAGGTGTGAGTCTAACATGGTGATTCCTTCTTTTCCTAAGGCCACAGCAAGAGCGCAATGAAGAATGGACATTAGGTGTTTCTTCCTGGCACTGTGTCAAGTGCAGAATATTTTATGCAAATGAAATATCCTGTTCCGAGAAATAATAGATCTGTAGTGATTTCATTCCCATGTTAAAGCAAGAAGGCTTACATTGAAAAGATGGGTTGGCCACAACTATGACCACTTGTTGAACACCAAAGGAATATTGAGAAGAAATTAATTGTGTGGCATTAGCTAATAGGAAGCAACACATACACGAAAGGGAGGTCACAGACAAAAAATTTCATTGACCATAATTGATTATTGTGATTTGCTTAACTGGACTTGGAAATTATGGGAGAAAATGAATGTCACAGGGAAGGAGGTGGAAGTCAAGGCTGAAGGATATAACGTATCTCGTACATGTTATGCCTTCTCCTGGGTAACCTCTCAGGCCAGCGACAGGGTTCATGCCTTGTATAAGAAAACTACTCATGTCATTATGAATATAAGAGGAAGGTAGAACAGGTATCAGTAAATAGGATTCTGCATGTCAGGGGAAGATGAAGCACATAGTGACACAATGACAGCTTTGGAAAGTTAGGAGACTTTATGGAGTGAGATGGAGTTCAGTTGTCAGATATGTCTGTGAGAGACTGGATGCACTTTCATCCTGTTTCAGGTGTTTTAAAGTACATTGTCTGAGGTATTTCTTTTGGGATGGAATCCTATGCTTTTTTCCTCTCTTGATTTGCTACAGGACGGATCATACAGGACTTTCTTCTAAAGTTAGAGAAGACAACCAAACCACAGTTGCTTGGAAAGCCAACATCCTCCTATAGGCTTTCCCCTTTGCCTTTTCTGCAGCTTTGCTTAGCGCTTTTCTTACATGTGTACGTGTTCCATGTGAGCCGCTGTGCTTGAAGCATGATCTACACTATGTGTTTTCATCAATATAGCTAAGCAGCTCAGCAGTGTCAAGGGGTCACCACTTTATCAGGTGGTATAGCAATGACAACAAAATTTCTAGTGTCAATACCCAAGGCAGCATAGGGTTTTTTTAGTAGAATAAATAGGACTGCAGAAAGACTTAGTGAAACTGGACTACAGACCTTCTGCCAGCCTATGGTCTGTCCCCTTTTGGGATCACACATAAATTAGCATATAAGTACCAACAGACAGCTGTATTGTTGACAAACCCTGCCTTGAATAGAATGGAAGACCTCCATTTCTAGTGGGAACATCTCTGTCCTTTTACTTAAAAGAAGATTGGTCTGGGAGGGTTGTGGGAGTATTGTTTATATTTTTCCTCACCCTCAGAACCCTGCTGTGAACTGTCCTTATATTTCTTCCCTTGGTACAGGAAAGAATTTGGTTGAATTTGTCAAAGATGGCTTCTCTTTCCCTTCCCTCCCACATTGCCGACGTGGTTGATTCCCGTTGCTCTTCCAGGACTGCCCTGCCTGCTGACAGCTACATCCACTTCATGGCAGAGAGTGATTCAGCTGCCTGAGTGAATCAAATTCCTTCAGTCTTCCTTGTCAGTTTAACATACAGTCTTAGAAATCAGGGGCATAAATCACATTTTGGATACAAATCAAAACATGTGATTAATACCTAGACATTTATGGCCATATAATGTCGCACCGTGGTTAACAAGTAGCATTTGGCTATGGGGTCTGTGCACCTGCTAAGCAGTAATGTGCTACTAATGTTTTAATGAAGGATCCCAGGGAAAAAAAATGCCTCTCTAAGCTAGTGGTAAAGCTTGCATTCCTGGAATGCACATATGCAGATAGGAGATTTGACTGACTGGGAATATAGCCATTTGTTTTCCCAAATTACAAATAATAATTAATAAATAAAATGTTTTCTCATGGCTGTGAGCAAAGAGTCGGGAGAATCACTTGGCAAACAAACTGATATTTAAGTTATGATTTGCTGAGAATATTTGCACATTACTCTAGAACAGTCGTCCCAGGAGGAACAATACTGAGCAACTTGCAATTTGTGGACAGGTTTGCTCTCCCTGTTGGCCTTGGTTTTAAGGTTTTAATTTACTGTATCTGCAAGCAATAACAGAAAGTCTTGTGGGCAAAGATTGGGAACTATGGCTTTCCAGTGATGTACCAAGTTTATTGATATTATGGCATACAGCATAGCTTTTGCAGACTGAAAGTGGAGAAAAAGCAGAGATTATGTACAGCGGC
Organism: Morus bassanus; assembly: GCA_031468815.1. Taxonomy (NCBI): domain Eukaryota; kingdom Metazoa; phylum Chordata; class Aves; order Suliformes; family Sulidae; genus Morus; species Morus bassanus. The sequence continues at coordinate 104,054,033 of CM062567.1, forward strand.
CCTTTCACAGGGAAATTAAACAACAATCTGCCATCTTGGTTTGGTGCAATCTGGACTAAAATATGTTCTTTAGCATTATCGCAATAAAATTTAGGGGTGCTGCCTGGCACAGATCGTTTAGTGCTGCTTCAGAAGCAATGATTCTCAGTGAGAAATAGAAAGGGGCCAACATCTTCATTTTTGCAGAGAAACTTCAGAAAGAAACTCTTCAAGATCTTCCACAAGAATGTCTCCAGGAAACACTTCTCTCAAATATTTGTTTTAGTGTGTCTGCTTCATGGAGGCATTCATCTAACCTATGATATGGTTGCTAATAGTGGTGAGTGGTATATCTTTGAGCAGAAGGTGCCTGGAACCTTGTGCTGCCCTTACCTCAACTGGTACCATCATTACGGATGCAAGGGGTCTCTACTGGTCAATTAACATAGATGTTTGGTGTTAGGAGGGTGCTTTACTCCTCACAATTATGCAGAAAAATGTGGTGAAAGAGATGCAAAAGTTGCCTTCAGAGAAACTTGTATATTTGTGTTGTTATTTTTGCTGCACGTTTCTCAGGGCCATATAGCCCTGAGCTGGCAGTGGCAAATAAGAATTTTAAGAAGTTTTTCCTGATATGATCCCAGCTAAAATTAAAAAATGAAAATTCGAAAAGATTTTAAAGTGATAATTACTGAGATTTGTCAAAATTAACATTTTTCCCTCCATGGGGTATTTTTATTTTGATTAATCATCATTTTACAATTTTTTTGATAGAAGATTAATTTTTTCAGTTATTATTTTCCTTGAAAGCATCCTCTCCCTTTGTTTTTCTGTTCCCATGGCTGAGGATAGTTCAGTGTATATTCTCTGAAAGCTGTCCAGATTGGTTCCAGATTAATCAGATGGTGTGTTGTGAGGCTGCCTTTGGGCACTCAACTGTTGCTAGTCTGGAGCTGGACTGGGTTTCCTAACTCAGTTTCTTGAAAACCAAATTTTCCCCTCAGCTTTTTGTTCAAATGGTAGAAAATTAATCCAAAGGACTTTTTATGAAAAGCCATTTTTCAAATTAAAATAAAAACACTTTGATTGAGAAAATGTTGATTTGCTGTCTATGCAAGTCTGATTAAGAGATTGGTGCAAGTGAGTGAAAGAATTTGGGAGTACATCTGTTTGGCAAAGTTAATTGCAAGCTCTAACTCAAGTGTTGTCTCCAGTCATCTCCCTGACCACATACGAAGCATCTAGCTGGGAAGTGTTGCAGGTCTTCTGACTGAGCAAGCTGCCTCAATTTCGGTTATAGGCTAGGGCTCAGATGTTGCCTTCGTGCAGTGTTATAGCCAGCCCACTTTGCAGGAAAGAATGAGGCCAACACATGAAATTATGCAAATCCTCCAATACCTTTTCACAGTTCTCCCAGGTACTGAGGAATGTATTGAGGAGGATGTAAAGATCCTCCTGCGATTTATTAGGGAAAGTCCTCAGAGTTTCAGACCTCCAGCACTGAGCACAAGGGAGATGCCAGAGGTCTCAGAGAAGTGGAGGGCATGAGGGGGAATTAGATCACTGGTCTGACCTCCTAAAAAGACCCTTTAATTTTACCCAACCCTCTGCCATATTAGAAAAGGGAGCATGACCAAGACCTAAAGCAAGCATAAGCAGTGCTCTGCTGAGCCACGGCTGCCATTTCTGCTCTGTGGGTCATTTGGACCCCTGCAATTGGCACCCACTATAATTTGGTTGCTCAGAAATATGCCTCAAGGCTATCTCAGCAGTCTCCCTATTTAGCTGTGCTCTGAATTCCTTGGCTGTAAGCAAGGCCTGAAGCCTTTTCATGGGGATCTAAATAACTGGATGCAATAGGAGACTGTGGAGAATTTGGTCTCCTGTTTTAGCAGAGGACTACAAAAGAAGCATTTAATGCAGCTGAGGGAAAAAAATAAAAATCACCCCAGTCTTTTATTGCAGGGATCATGCTCATTCAGTGATTCAGCCATGGACCTTCTAAAAGGCACCAAACGGCAGTCCAAAGGCAGAAATATGTATGAGAGGAAAAGAGAAGTGGAGCACTGTTGTACAAAGATGCATGGATAATAGCTTAGGATTGTCTAGAGAGCACTAATTTGATGTTACTATGGCTAATGAGTTTTGTAGCATTTCTGCTTTAGGCAGCTGCTCCATATCTTTCTCACTAAAAATAAAAAGAAAACCAACCAAACCTCAAAAGAAAAATCTTCATCCAGATAAAGCAGTTTCCTAGATTGGGTAATTCCGTGCAGGATCTGTTCCATCCCTGAAGCATAAATTATCCAAAATCAGTAAGCAACTTAAGCACAGTGGTACTGGAAGTACACTGCACTTTCTTGCAGTAGTATGTCAATATATGTATTGTCTTCCTGTAGTATGTTCAAAAGCTGGAGACTAAGTTGTATTATTTTATAAGGCTCATGGTATCACTTCAGAACTTTAATTTCTTAATACTGGATTAATCAATCCCTCTACAATATTTCAGCAACCTGAAGCTCTTGATATGTAGTAGGTCCTGCTCTTAGTTTGTTTATTGGGTGAATACAGTTTAATTCCATAATTCAGTAAATGGTTTTCTCTGGTTTTATGTGGATGTAGCAGACAGCAAATGTATTTTGGTCTACCGTCCTCCTGAAAAACACGAGAACATCCACCTCTTAGTGAAACAGGAGCTGGGAAATCTGGGGTAGAAGAGGAAGCACCATACAGAAGAGATGGGGCTCATTCTCTTCTGGTTGACAGAACTGAGATGGTGGATGAGGATGGCTCAGAAGAATCACTGGCTAAGAAAATGTGAGATTTTGTGCACTTTTCTTCACATAATTCCAGAAAAGCATATTTTTCTGAAGAAGTGATAGAAAACTCTCTAATGTTGGTGACATCAGCAACATCTTGGCAACTCTGAGTTGTCTTTCAGTTAGGTGGAGCTTCCTTTATATTCAGTGAAATATAACTATTGTTTAAATATGAATACTGTGAACTATCAAACTTGTGGCATCTGTTTTTTTTTTTTTTCTTCATGGGGAGAAAAAGGTCAAAGACAATTATGTCTTTGCTCTTAAATGATAACAAGTACTAAGATCTGAGTATTCAGAAATAATAGCGAAATGCTAACAGTAATGTGATGACCCTCTTGCGCAATGTCACTGCATTTACCTAAATCTAGCAACTATTTCTTGCTTCCCAAAGTCTAATTTTCACATTAAAAATATCTATTATGGGTCTAGCTCAGTAGAACTGCCTTACATGGTGGGGAACCCATACTTACATTGGTATTATCAGTATGGAGAACCATCTCAGGCCATGATCAAGCTGAGCAGTAATTGCAGAGCTGCACTCATGTGTCCCTCCTCAGCACAGCAGCCAGCACAGGACATCTTGGAAGGGAACTGAGGAGGCCCATGGTGGATGCCAGTGAGCTGGATGGGCACGATGCAGAGAGGATGGCAGTAGAAATCTATTTTTCCTCAATTTTCACACACCTTCTTCCCAACTGCTATTTTTCAAAAGAATTTTTAACTAGTGCTAATGCTTAGCTCAGAGGAGTGCTATATTAAATGGTGTTGGGAGCTCTTCTGAGCTATTCTGCAGATTCATTCTGCCTTTAGAATAAGTTCTGTGACTTTTCAGGACATTATAACAAGGCAGTAAAAACATTAGATAAGCCATTGCTGTCAGCCTCAACAGTTTAAACAAACAAACAAACAAAAACCCCAAACCAAAAAACTCACTAGTTGATCTTGTCTGCAAAACTCAATTAAGTTACAAATCATGTGATCTTAAAAAAAAAGAAAAAAAAAGCAATAACCTGTTTTCAGATTTTTGAGCTTTGTATTCATGCCTTCTAATTTCTCCCTACAAATATTTACTCACCTTTGAAGTAGGCACAGACATTCTCACTTTTCAGTTGTATTCAGAATTTGGAGGAAAAACATCAAATAAACTGCAACATTCATGATAAAACTCCAAGACCTGACAAGACTGTAACCCAGTCTTTTTAAAGACAAGGTCTTTTAAATGGCCATGCATATTTTACAAGGTCATAATCTTAAAGTAGACGGGTGTAGTGTGGATAGTATTTGTAATGCATTAATAAGAGGTAATAGAACTGGTTTATAAAAATTTCTGAAAGAGAAAATTTTACAGCTAGACTTTATTACTATTTCACTGGTATATAGCTACTTTTAAAAAATGGCTAGATTTCACTTGTGAACAAGAGAAAAGACTGAAAATGAGATAAACTTATTTGTGTCAAAATTGCTGTTTCCAGAGTAATTGTAAACAGTTGTACAAAGTTTCATAGACTACCAGGCATAGATTTCAGTGATTTCCAAACAAATAGAAATTGATTATGAATATTACAGTGCTTAAAGAAGGGCAACGGAGGGAATTGTTGAGCTTTTTGTGAAACTGAGCTGTGGCTTCAACCTATCATAATTTCTTTCTTTTATCCAGAGTGACCATAATCATATTTTACTGTCCATGGAACCTAAGCTACTTTTTAGGCCATATGACCACCACTTTTAAGTACAGATTTAGCTGTGAAGACTGCCTGCATGGTAGGTGCCAGCCGTGTAATGTTGCATCTATGAAGCTGGATCTGAGCAGGCCAAATATCTGTTTAGTCCATCTGTGTAAAGAGTAAGAGAGAAGTTGTAATATGAAAACTGAAACAAAATATAAGGAGGTGGAAGAGTATTTTTCCATGGAATGATGTTTATGTGGAAGAGAACTACAGCAGAGAGGATGCAGAGGAAAACAAGGTAAGCAAAATGGAACAATATGGTCAACTAAAAAGGTAAAGGTAGGGTGATTTTAAAGGATTTAAAAAGAGGAAAATATGGTAAGGGAGCAAAGGATAGGATTTTTATCATAGATATTAGGAGCTTGTGTCTGATGGAGTTTGTGTTTCAGGAGATTGCAGACCACAAGAGTGACAGCTTCCATGACTTTGAGGTTGGGAGAAATTAAAAGAAGCTGCTCTCAGCATGCTGTCACATCTATACTGTGCAGGTTGCCATAAGGACACTTCAGGTACCTCTAAACAGTCCAGCTCAAGCATCCAAAGCAAACTAGCTGTGGCAGCAGACATCTCCACACCATTACGTCTTCATGATGTATTCCTATTCAATGACAAATATTACGTTTTGTAATTGCTGTGAAATTTATATTATTATTGCTGTTTATATCACTGACAAATGCCTTATGAAAGAGAAGAGAAACTAAAAGCACAGGGACAGATAATTTTAATCAGAAATAGTCATGGACAGTGTCCTCTGAAAGTAATCAAAATCACTGTGAAAGAGGCCAAAGATCTATGCAATGTTGTCATAACTTTACAAGAGTCTGTACAAATTATACCACTTACAGGTCAGGTTTTTGATTAAAAATCGGGGGGGGGGAGCAGGGGGAGGGGTTTCAAATCACGTTTTTGCAATATCCAGCCAACACAAACCTTCCAAAAATCCTTTTGTTTTGGTGAAGGCAAGAGATGCCTTTGACTCCTCAAAGAACTATCATTTTTGAGCCATCATGGCTGGATTATTGTCTCCTATTCCACAATTTGTAGGAATTATATTTACCAATCTATACTGACACTTACCCAAGCAAAGACATTCCCATTTATATCCATTGAACTAGCTTCTAACTGAGTAGGGCTGAAGAAGGCAGAACAGATTTTATAAAAGGAGGACGACACAGAGAAGGGACTAAAATAGGGTGAAGGCAGTAAAAGAGATTCAGGAAGAAAATATTTTTAGGGAGACTCTTTAGAGTAAAGATGAGTGATGGAGAGCCTAAGGACCATAGACAAAACACCTGCAGTGAGCAGGGCCAGTGAGAAGGGGAGGGAAGACATTAAGCACGCTGGAAAGAAAACCGACATCATTAGAATGAGGCATTTACTCTCTCTTGATCCGAACGACAGAAGCAAGGCAATCTGCTGTTTGTGTTGTAAAAGTGTTTGCAATGGGAAGTATGGTATATACACACAGAAAGAACATCTGTTCTAAGAAGGCTTTTGCAAATATAAGGCTGCAATAATGTGGTAGAAACATCTGCACAGCTTATAGCAGGGCCACCAGTAGTGCTCTTAGGTGGGGGAGGGTATGAGACATGCCACATACAGGAGAAGGTCACAGGGAAACATCTTTAAGAATGAGGTAACTTTTTGTATATATCCTCGCAAAGGTAAGTTGCCTGTAGACAAACTGCAGTGTTCAGTCTTGCGACTACTGCTGTGGAAATGCTATAAACCCCGCAAAATACTTTAATGTCCTTTCACTTAATAATTAAAATGACAAGTTGCCCATGTTCTTATATAGTCACAGGATGACTCAAGGATTTTAAATGAAGTCAAAGCATAAAGGTTTTTCTCTGCCCGGTTACAAGAGCTGCAAGATTTTATGGCATAGTCCTGCTAGCAGAAGGCCAAGAAATTCAGAACTGGTAAGGAACAAGTGGGACGAAATCTAGTGCTGACTGGTAGCTTGCTGATGATGGTATTGCTGCAGTCCAGTCGCAGTAAAATATGCCCAGATGTAGTTCTCTGCTATGGTTACACAGCAGCTGGTATCTGAAAGACTAATTTCTGGTTATTTGGGGTATCACTTCACTACAGACATTTCAGGGTAAATATGATTACGTGATTTGGTGCACTTCACATCAGTTCCTTTTTATTGCAAATACAGCTTAACAACATGTGCCTGAATAGGGCAACTTTGCTTGTGTGTGGAATTTTTAATGAGAAAAAGAGAGGAAATCTACAGCTCTTTCACAGCCTACAGTCTTCAAAGGATGGTTTTTGGCAACAACAGGACTGGTTTTTACCAAGGCCCTCCTACATGCTTCCTGAAGCGGCCCATTCCTTTGCTCCATTTCAACTCTCCTCCTTCAGACTTCATGGCTTCAAAGCTGGTCCAGAAAGTTTAACAGCAATGTTACCAGTTTTTATTCCTTCAGGATTTCGCTGAACTGTATTAATTTAGAGCTCAGATAGACACAAATGTACAGCGTTACCTCCAGACAGTGACCACTTTGACAGTCTAGGGCTCAAAGTGCAAGTCCTGGAAATTTCAACATGAATTTAGATAAATAAGGAGAACTAAGCACAGGAAATATTTATGAAAATGGTATCTTAAATGGCTACTTCTGCTTTTCTCAGCATTTCTCTGCACCAAGTGAATTTCTTTTCCGTGTGAAATATCAGGGATTGGAGGGCGCATCTGATGACTGGGCTATGTTGAGCAGCCACCTATATAGCAAAAGCCTGTTGCTGGCAATGGGAATGCGTTTGCTGAGTTCCACAGGTGATGGTTGAAGACTTTGGCCTGCGTTATGCTTAAAAGAGGATTTTTAGAACATGAAAACTTCTGAACATGATGCTGGATGTCATGAAGTTTGCAGATAGACAGGTTTTTACTCATTTTGTCTGTTCTTTAATATTTTGCAACAACAGTTAACGAGTATTATTCCCAGAAATGTGAGCAGAGTTACCTAATTAGGTACAAAAGAGGAGTGTGTTCTGTTTTACTGGAATTAGCAGAAATAAGAGACAAATGATATTTGTAAAACAAGACCAAGAGGGCTATGTGTAACACAACCCTAGATGAGTAATCAGGTACTAAAACTAGGAACTACTTTCCCATGGCTCCCAGTGTAATTCCTGGAAAGAGATGGATACCTCCAGTACAGAAGATGAAGTTGGGAGCTCTGAGAGAACCTGTCTCTCTCCCCTGGCTGTGTATGGCACCTAAGCCTGGCGGCTTCACCACTTGATTGGTATGAATCACCTCCCTTTCCCGAATTGGTAAAATCCTACTTCAGGAAAGTGCTTTGGCACTTTTATCTTTTGGCATGTTCATTTTTAAGCATCTGAATAACCCAGGGCAGGTTGAAAGACACTACGTGTATTTAGAAACAGTGGCATACTTCAGTGTGTGGCAAAAACAAATGGGGAAAGTTCTTCCATCTTATAAGCTTAAACATGATGACTGGGGTTTTTTTTGGTAGACATCAAGCAGTTAAAGCTGTTATTTGCATTTAGGAATATTTCTCATTGTTACTTTAAATAAAACTTGCCCTTTCCCTTCTGAAACATGCGCTTAGTTCCATTAGTTCTGGAGAGTGTTTAAATTATACCTACCTTGGGAGAAAATAACTTGGCCTTGAAATCAGATATCTTTTCCAGAACAACTATGTGCTTTCTGGCTCTGGAGTGCTGCATTGCATCATACTTCACAGAATAATTCTTATAAAAGTGATGGTTAGGCAAATACAAAATGCTTTGTAAAAAATGCCTTTTGGTGGTTGGGGGGAGGGGGGTTGCATCATTTTTAACATCAGGATGACCACACATGTGGTCAAAATCCAGATGGAAAAGCGAGTGAAAGACTTTGTCATGTGGAGAATATATCCGTAACAGGGGCTGTGAGAGGAATAGGTTCAGTCCCTGCTGTCCACATTACTGTATGTTAGAAGGATGCCAAGTCTCCACATCATTGGCTCTTCCGGAGCAAAAATCACCCTGCTTTTTCTCATGAGGAGTGCAGAAATATTTTGGGTTTGTTGCACTGCAAAACAGAAAAATTTTAAAATCTCATAACGTGACACCAGACAGGAAAACAATTTCCTTCTTAATTCTAATGACTTACCATTTCTCATGGAAAATAATGCCAATAGCATGTTAGTGTTTTCAAATAAGATGGAAAAGAGTAGTTTCATCACTGATGTTATGGTGTAGATAGAAGAGAACATTAAAGCTGAAAAATATCAGCCCTCCGGTCAGAAGGGGCTTTTTCCCTGATCTTCCTTTTCCTTCATTTTTACATCACATTTATCTCGAGCCATAGAAAAGGTTATTACTGGGTTCCTAGGTGCTGGCCATATAAAAATGACAATATTAAGCAGTGTCAGGTGAGCCAGGGAGGAGCAATAGCTGTGGTATTTTTCTAGCTGATTTTGGCTGCAGTGATGTCATGTTATTGTGTGAAGGCAGAAGTGGAGGAATAGCGTACTGAAAGGAACAGTACAGGCTCACTTGACATAGCCAGGCCAATTAACGCTAATCATCACAGATGCCATTAACTTCTGGTAAAGAAATGTTAATCCCACAGATCTATTATTGCCTGCAGTGTCCCAAGGAGGGAGGGTGAGGGGGACCACGTAGCTACTGGGGATCTCATGGCAAATATAAAGAGCTGCCAGTGGCCAAATAATGTGCTCCTAGAAAAAGGCATGGTCCATTATCCCTGCTGAAAACAGAGTGACAAATTACTGTAAAAGTACTGTACTGCAGCTGAAAGAAGCCAATAATTTCATGAATTTTACAGGTACAGCGAACCATAACAGTATGTTCTAGTACTACCCTCTGCATGCTACAGTGCTTTACACTATAGTTCTTTTTACAGCGCTCACAGTATAACCCATGTCCTTTCATAGAAACATCCTTCAAGTCAGGATACTCAGAAAGTACATCTGCTCTACCTTGGGAGACAAATAACACTAAGGTTTAAGAAACCGTGCTATAACTTGCATGCATGATACCACGATCAAATTCTGATCTCATCTCTGTTGATCTTATTTCAGTGTGCATCTGTTGACTAAGAAAAATGTTACTACTGATTTGTATTAGAATTGAGTCTCAAATATCTTCTGTGATGATTAATCTCTTCAGGCTGTTTCCTGCATCTCGTCCATGGTCTGACCAACTCATGCTGCTTCTTGAGTATTGGTGTGTCATTCAGTATATTGGATATGAACGTATGCCTTACCTACAATATAATAATAACCTTGAAAATGCAATAATACTTGGGGTGGAATGCCAAATACATTTGGTACTCCACAGATGCACTGGAAAAGGGAATTGAAAAGATGGGAGATACCTGGAGAACTTGATGAAACTACATAGGCAGGAGGTGCAGTAGTTGATGTACTTCAGATTTGGATGTGGAAAACATTACATATACAATGATGGTCAAAGGAGAGCAGAAACAGCAGGTGAAAGCCAGTTCAATCAAAAAGCTTGGGGTTGCCTTGATTTAATTAGAGCATATGCTGTTTCATCACAGATCACTGGTAGAAAGTCTTTTATTAGTGAGAAGAAATTTAACAATAAGATACAGTTTACAATCAGTGACTCCCTTTTTGGCCAACAGATATGCTGAATTAAAGATAAAGATCTCCTTTGCTAGAGGAGACCAAGTTAGGAAAGGACAACTTTTGCTCTGAAATTACCTGACATGCTAGCATTTCTTTTGAAAGCAACTAGCTTTGTTAGCACTTTTTCTGAAAAACTCAAGAACTGAGCAGTTAGTTTATAAATATTTTGCAATGTGAAAGATTAATTGATTCATTGTTGTCAACAATATCTACATAGCAGTGTAAAAAGAGTTTGTGATTTTTCTGTATAGCATCTTCTCAGTTTGGGGTCTCACTATTTCACAAATACTGATTCTGATTTCTGTCTGCCCTAAAGGTTCTACTGGTGGTACAAAAGGAAAAGCATACACTAAAAAAATATATACATACAAATCAGGCTTTTCATGTTTACCTGTGTAAACAGGTAAGTGTTATCACTCCCTTTTTTACAAGGAAAACTCTTGCACAAAGGCAATGCAGAAGATGTTGGTAGCACAGTAGAGAGCAGAAACTCTTTTCTTCCAGTCCTACCAATTCTTTTTTCAACCACAATTAATTGCCTGTTGCCAGCAACTCTTCTAAGGCCATAGAAATGGGTCTGTGTTGAAACAGGCATTGACCATTCTGAGGCAGTGGTTATTAAAGGATGTCCCTCTGCCCCAGTCCGTCCTAGGGTTTGGTTAATTCTCATCTTTATGCTTTGTTTACTGGTTACGTTTTTGATGACAGCAGTTTTTATGTTTCTTTGATTTATCAAAAGTGAAGGAGAAAGCAGCCTATAGCATTAGCTGCTGGTGTCAACACAAAGAGATGGGACAGGGCTATAATTGCTGGAATTGTTATTCAGATGAGTGTGACTTGATCCAATAAACATAGGTTTCTGGCACCTTTGTGAGTGATGCTTTTACAACAGACTGCTGTTTGAGTGTGTCTTGCAAGGATTCCAGCACCAAGTAGTGTTACTGCTTTCAGATTATTTCCCTAAATAATGTCTTTGAAAGGGAAAGTCTGCATAGCTCCCTCATATGATCAATTGGCTGTGCTGGCTTCTGAAGCTGTATTTCCCACAGGGTCTCTCTTTATATGGGAAGGGTAGGCTTCCTGGTAAGCTGTGGTAAGGTCCTTGCCTTCCCACCCATACACTCTGATACTTTTCAGAGCTGTCTTCACACCACCAGAACCATGCCAGAAAATGGCCCCAGATCCCTCTTCTGCAGGGGTTGAATCTAGTCACCTTGGCTTTGAAGTAAGGCAGAACCTTTTGCTCCACGTCCAAACTAGAAGAGTCATTTAAAGAGTAAGATCTTGTCAGTGGCATGACAACCACTGACAACCACTGGGATATAGAAGAAAACTGTAATTGGAGTGAAAACTTTCGTGTCTTTAGATGTTGAGGAAGGGAGATCAGATATGGACAAATGCAGGCAGAGCAGGGGCAGCAGTCAGGAAGTGGGAGGGAGAGCCAAGAAAAAGTAACACTACCTGCGTTACCATGGAAGGGAAGACAATGAAGGGACTCGTTTAAGACTGCTTTTCTTCTGCCAAGTCTTTAACCACTACTGATATATCAGACAGCTAGGACATAAAACACTTAAGTAAAAATGCCCAAAGTAGGCATCCATGTTGCTCCTTTGCCTTTGCCAAATTTTTCACCACTGGCGAGTTTTCCAGTATCAGACAAAGTGTACAGAAATAGAAGAAAAATGCAGACAGGCTAAAGTGTGAACTTTCAGAAGTTGGCTAAAGAACAATACTCTTTCTGTCCTGAGAAATGGAGTAATCCAGTAAAATCTTACCACTGATTCAAAGCGTGAAACAGAGTCAAAGATGTAAAAAGACTGTCAGTGGATTAAACCAAATCCACAATGGCAGCTAAGCATACCAGCTATAAATGTTCTCACTGCGGCTGCAGACACGGATGCTCTCCCAGCCTCAAGTGATAAAGCACTTAACCATTTGGCTTTGGGCCAAAAGATTTGGAGATCTGAGGCAAAACTGATCACTTCAGGAGAGAGTCTGCTATGGGTAATTAAAGACAGATTATTGGATTAAGATTTGATGCAAATTTGAAGTCCTTCCTTTCTTTCCAGATTTATTTTATTTTTCTTGTCTTCTTTGTCTCTGGGTAACTATAATTGAATGCGTCTTTGAACTGTAAATTGTAATTTTGCTGTCAGCAATGGAGCTTTAATTTCAGATGTTTATTAGAAAATTTCTCTCTGAGGCTGTGAGTTTTGTTAGCTAGAGGGACTTGAATCAATTGTAAAGCCTCCCCCACAAAGCCTTGGACAGTGTATCATGTTCTGGTGTTTTGAATGTTTTATTTGCTAGTGTGAGAAGAAGAGACAACCCATATTCCCTTGCCCTTCACCATGGACATGTTCTTCTGCACATGCTTGTTTTTAGACACAAGGATGGAGTCCCATCAAGGTTCCCTGTCCTTGCATGTGGCCCTGGCCCACATTTATGGTCATGGCAAATCCTCTGTAATACCCTCTTCAGAACTGCAGTGAGAAGGGAAGTTTTCCTCTTGTGTGGATGAACAAATACATCCCTAGTCAGCAGTGCTGTTCTCATGAGTTGCTACTGAAAGACATGGCAAGAGTAAATGAATGCAGAAAAATGGAGGAGAAACAGTTGCAGGGAGAAGTCAGTCTAATTTATGAGCCCCCATTGCTTCTTCAAAGGAAATATATAGCGTCTTGCAAAAAAGGGAAGGGAGGGTAAAAGCAGCAGCTGAGGATTCTTGGAGTGCAGGAGAATCCTCAGCTGCCATGGAAATAATGAGGACAGCACCAGCTGTTCCCAGTCTGTCCCACACACTTTAGGGGCACTGTTGAAGACCAGCTGGTACACACTGCTCAGGTGATGCTGCTGGTGAGGTATAAATGCTGTGTGCTCATACCACTAAGGAAAACCTTAGAATATATTTACAGCAATGTTCAGCTTCTTTTCTGCTTTACCCAGCTACATTTTGTAAAAAATGTTCTGACATCATGAGCGTGTGCCTGTGATGAGTAACTGAATGATCTCACTGTTGCATCTGTGTCTTTTCCTCTTGTTCTCTACCCACTGCTCTGTGACTTCACTGCTCTATGTCCATGATGTTTGTAGGCTCTTTGGCATCTGGGCTTTGTGTCTGTAACATCGAGTGAATCACACGTTTTAGATCAATAACATGAAAAAAAAGAACTATCAAGACAGTAAGTCAATAGAAAGGGTGGATGGGACCGTGTCATCATTAGACCTTTTTGGGGGGTACTTTCTGAATGTGTTTGAGAAAAACATGGTACGATATGTTTTATCTCTGAGCTGGATAGTTAAAGGAGTTTTTATTTTTTGAATCCTCTCTCACAGTGCACCACAGGCATGATTTTATTGTACAGTGTCACTCTACCTTGTGGAGTCTTGTTGTTTAAATAGCTGTAGTTACTCAAGCAACAATAAAGCTGTGTGTCTGCAGAGCATATCTCTGCCTCTTTACCCGTTGTGCTACCTGCAAGAGACAGCAAAACCGAGCAAACGTTTCAGATCTGCTTGAAGAATGGGGTCTACTTAAACACTGTGCCGCAACATGTTAGTTGCTTGATGGCATTATGTCACTGTCAGTCATTCAGTGTAGAGCTCTAATATTGCTTGCTCTCACTCTCTCAGTCCCTCTCTCTTCACTCTAATTGAACCCCTTATAATTAAGATAAATTCTGAGCAATCAAACCTGGAATGTGGATGAACAGTCCCTTGTGCAATCCCAAAAGTTCAGCTTTAGGAGGTTATTTCATACACTGTAAATCATTATCCCAGTTTAACTACAGCATGTGGGACCATGAGTTCTTGGAAAAGCTTGCTACAGCAACTTCATTTATGAAGATAACTCAGTGGGAAAGGTTCCCTATTTAAAACTGTGCAATTTTATAGGGCATACTGGATTCTTTAACGTTAGCACCTTAGCAATCAGTGAGAGGCAGTCCGGTGCATAGACCCTACAGCTCATTACCAGAAAATGAGGTGTGACTCCTGAAGATGGATTTCCAGTATCTGTAAGTCACACTAGCATTTCAAGATAGAGGGGGACATGTAACCTATTTTATTTAGCTTGAGGTACAGCCCTCTACTGATGAGTAACGGGGCCATGACGTGGAGCTGCTATGAGACAGAGAAATACTCAGAATATGATGGGGGAAAAATGAAACAAAGGAGCTTTCAGAAAGAATAGAAAAGCCAGGGGTACTCTGATTCTTATAATAAAGACAGAAATATTCATGTGGTTTGAATGGCCAAGAAACCAGAGGTACTTGGACCTGCATTGTGATCCCGACTTCAGACAGTTCCCCATGCCTGCCCCAGGCACAGGCTACCAGAAAGAATGCTGTAGTTTCCTTCAGAGTTCAACAAGATTTTGGATTTATTCGGTCTTCCCAATCAAGCTTATCAAGATTCATTTATGCACCTTTTCTATTGTTGAACTTGTACATATTGTTTTGTGACCTTAGACCCTGGACCGCTCTGGCTGTCCAGATCATTCTTCAGACTTGATTCAGATTTATGTTTTGGGGAAGGAGAGAGCAGAGGTGGCACAGACTCTGTGTCTTGCTGTGATGTTACAACATGGCTTATAACTTCTCAGATATTCCCTAGTTTAAACATAGCTTCATTGGGCCACGTTTCGAGTGAGTCTAGACTATTTCCAGGTTTGTGTGAAAACCCTATCACATTATTTGCTGGAATACTCAGGGAATTGTAATGAGTATCAGCTTGCTCTAATTGTGATGGCTGCCTAAGGGGGACTCATGAGAGACCTAGAGACCTGGAATATCTTGATACTTATGGCTGCTTCTAAGACTGCTCTTTAAAAACAATTTACACATACTCACTGACTTTGATTCTGCGACTGGAATTGCAACATGACAGAACTGGTGATTTTTTTTCCTTTTCAAATCCTTTTGGATTTGAATTTGATTATTAGGATGCCTTGCAATTATAGTTTCTTGAAGCAGTACAGCATAGCAAATGTAATATGAAATGTTCGTGGAAATCTTGAATAAGATGGCAGTTTGAGGGGAAGATCCAAGTATGCCTTTCCTCCAAGTTTGTTGCCTTGAACTTTCACTCATGGATCCTGCCTTGAATTTCGTGATACAGCAGCTAAGTCATAAAGAGATGTGCTTGACTCAGCTGTATAAAGACCAGCTAGAAAAGCAAATTACAAATCTGAAGGCAGCACAAAGATCGCTTGTTCCAACACTAAAGAGAATAGGGAAAAAGACAAACTTTGCTCAGGTTGGACTTCCCTGGAGCATCCTGCTTCACTGTAAAGGAATTTGCATATATTCTGTATGCTGTCTGTGGGGACACCAAAAAGGAATTTGACGTCCTTAGGACCATTTCCTTCATATGCTACCTCCTTCTCATCCATGGGCTACTCTGTCAGGTGTGATCTTTGTCTAAGACTGGTTTTGATCTTTATAAAGGTTTAAAGAAACTGACAAAACAACTTGTGATTTTGTTGTAGAAAAGTCTTACCATGAAATAACTAGACAGACATTGAAATCATGGCCAAGAAATAGTCTTCATCATGGAAAATCTGTTTTTTACATGTTCTGATGTTATTTACCTTTAATTTGCCTAAGCTGTGATCCTTCACATGTAAGAAGAATTTTGTGAAGGTTGTGATTCACCCCTGTGTGGAAGGCTAGTACAAGCTAGAGCTAGTTAAATCCCTCTCAAATTCTCCAAATGGCTCTTACATTGGATTCCACTCCAGAGGGGAAAACTAATGGATTGTTTTAAATATATCGCCCTGTCTGGGATCTCTTTCTTCTGTATGCCAATGCTTAAATAAAACCTGATTTATCTTATTAGGTAGGAATTTATATCTTGCCACATCTAGTTCTGAAAACGATTTTTCCTCCTGCTTCGGGACCCGATTCTCTGAAGTGCTGAGCCTCTGTCGACGAGATGCTGAGCACCATGCGTCCTGCTGAAGTTCGAAGGGGGGTGAAGTCACTCAGCACTTCCTCGATTAGGCACTTTGTGACTGTGTTAAAGCTTTTCTACCAGAAAGAATTGCTCTTTTCATGGCATTTATTACATGTCTCCTTGAGTCTCCTTTGCAGACTCTTTCTGCCATCTTTCTGTAATATGAGGAAATTTGATCCTGGAGTTATGGTGACAAACCCTTTCGAGCCGTGCCACTGCAGCTTTTCTTATCACCAGAAACCATCAGTGGAATTACAGCTCTCTATTATTTGGTTGCTTTTTTCTTATATTCTATGACACATGGGCTTGAAAGCTCAAATATATATTACTGCAGAGAGACATGAAAGATGGCTTTCACATTAAAATCTCTTGGAAGAAAGGAGTAAGGGAGGGGAAGGGAATCACCCAATTAAGTAATTACCTGGTTGTCTCAGTTTATTGAGGTATAAGTAGTAACTTTTTAACAACAATGCAGTTCTGAGTGGCTGGTAAACAACCACCTAGAAAGTTCTTTGTGGTGGCAGTGTCAAAACTACAAAGAATTTCCTACTGCCTGCTCTGCTATCTTCTGCTCTACCATGCAGCCCTGCTCTCTTACCCACCCAGTCACTTCTACCTTCTCCACTTCTGCAACACACTTTTGTTTTTACACTAGGCTTGTGCTTGTGGAAATTTGTCCTGTCGTTGTCCAGTGGATTTGCTTGGGGCCACCAGGTACAAAGTTTCATTCAAAACTGAAATAAAGTGTATTGGCTAATAAGTAACACTCTTATTGAAAAACCCTCCATAGATTCTTTCTTCTTAAGCATCTTAATTTCCTAAGTCTCACATGGTATCCGGGCAGGGCCCTTAGCAAGCAGTCAGGCTGTAGGGTTGTGCCTGACATTGCCACTTGTCCTTTATTGCTGCTGAGGATGGGTGTGAAGGAAAAAAGACTCACTTTTGAATTCTGGGTTCAACAGACCAGCTGAGTTTGTTGTGATGAGTATGAGGACTGGATGAGTCAGTAGTTTAGACAGTTTGCCTGGGTATTTGTAAATGAACAAACAAACCCCATCTCCCTAATCCTCTCCCATGGCCAGCCATAAATATTTTGTAGTTTTTCTCACACAGCTTTGGCTTGAAGGTGTACTAGCCAGGTCCTGATCCATGAGGTAGAGCTGTCAGCTGGGTGCTCCTTGGTGGCAGTTGTCTCCGGGGACAGTTCTGGGCACTTTGAAAGGACAATTTAACTTTGGATACATGCCTCCTTCTGGCGTGCCTTGCTGCCTTTGTGTCAGCTTTGGGTTTTTCAGTCCAGGAACTCCCTCAGCTTGCTCCAGGCCATCCATTGTATGCCCTTGTTTTTGGTAGCTGTGACTGGGTAAGGAGAATGGACTGAATAGCATCATGATAGAAAATCAGACCAGGGCTTCAAGTAAATGATAATCAATTTGATTTTAAATGTTGCATTTTTGTCTCCTATCTCTGGGGTAACCTGCTCTTCTATATTGATGTTTTTTTGCTCATTCAATCTCTCGTTCTTCACTCTACTGCTCTAAAGTTTCCCATCTATCAAATTGTTATGGTGCTATTTCTGTATTTCATACAGAAATTAAAGAAGAAACATTCCTCTAATTGCAAGCAAACCAGACCTGACTGCTTTTTGTAGAGGTTGGGTACATGGTGTATTTGACACCATGAGGGAAGAATGACAGCCTGGGTGAAAATAAATTGGCCTTTTTTAATTTTTTTTTTAAAGATGTTAGTTGTATTCTTGTATCTATTGTAATCAGATGCATCAGTATGCAGAGCAGAAGTCTGAGAGTCCTTAGGTCAGTTTGGACCAAATTTTATTGGCCTTGGGCTCTGTATTTGATGTACTGTTGTGTAGTGTTGCATAACCATCCCTTTGCAAACATTAACAGTAATCTAAGGTTCAGCCTGAGTGACAGCTATGCATTGTGAATAGGTCCGTTTAGGTGGCAGGGTGATGTAAATAAGGATGACTAAGCCATGCCACATAAACAGAATTCGCCATATGATATTGTTCACTTTGCATTTACTAAGTCTTTTGAAGTTAGGGAGGGAGAAATGACAGGGCGCATGAAAGCAGCAGAGCTCACAGCTCAGCAGTCAGTTGTAGTTTGAGATTTGAATTACAATATCTCTGCCAGATGGACACAGATACCTGTGAGGACACTAGGACAAGACTGCTTCTTAGAGAGGTCAAGTGACTCAGTATACATCACCACATCTGTAAACTGAAAATTAAAAACCTGGAGGGATAATTGTCATTATTCCTAAAATATATAGAGACAGAATTAATTTTTTCCTCTTGCATTTTTTTTTCTTTGTCTGGAATAGAGATTAGAACCATAATCAGAAGGCTCATTTTTTCTTGTCAATCAGTAAGGGCTGCCAGTCAGACCTCGTCAGTGTAATAATGGATGTTCAGAGTGAATTAGTTAGCCTGATCACATCAGAAGTGACGCTAAAGAAGGGAGGAGAATAGTTTATGTTCTGTGATGTATTCAATTCTCTGGTAATTTGTCCACATCTGGAAAAAAGAGGAAAATATCCCCCCCCACTTATGGCCAAACAACTTCATCAGGAACTGAGGTACATCACCCTCTGAATGATGCTGGTCTGGCCAAAGCATCACACTAAAAGCTCTCCAGTGCCAACGGCTTAAACAATCAAAGTACTTCTTGTTTACCACTTCCCTCCTCAAATTATATTTCCTTAAATTCTGAAATGTCAGAAGTCTGAGATTCTGACATCCAAAAATTTGGCTACAATAACATTTAAATACTGTTTTTATTCATTATTTGTTGTTAATCCTGCAGAATCCTCTGGTAATCCAGACTTTGGTGAAAGTAGAAATTGGAAGGGGATGCAGTAAGAAAGCCAGGAAGCATTATATCTTGATCTGGATGCTTCTGAATGACAGGTAGATAGGCATGTTTTTGCACTTAACAGATTTCTGTGAAGGAATAAGAGTCATCAGTATAAAATGGTGAACTCTACCCAAATTCCTGAATGGGCCAGAATAGAGGATGGGCACAGGGCTGGCTGGCCTCTGAGTGACCGTGTTGCTCCAGCTGCAGGCAAACTGGAAGGACGATTGTCATGGGGCAGAAAGGGAGTGCTCTTACGTATATGACTGTATTGCTAGCCGGTAGAGGGAGGTGATTGTCCTGTTCTACTCTGCACTGGTGTGACCTCACCACGAGTACTGTGTGCAGTTTTGGGCGCCACAGTATATTAGGGACACAAAGCTACTTGAGAGTGTCCAGAGGATGGCCATGAAGTTGATGAAGGGTTTAGCAGACAAGCCATATGAGGAGCAGCTAAAGTCACTTGGTTTATTCAGCCTGGAGTAGAGAAGACTAAGGGGAAACCTCATCGCAGTCTACAGCCTCCTCACAAGGCTAGGAGGAGGGACAGGCGCGGATCTCTTCTCTCTGGTGACCAATGATAGAACCTGAGGGAATGGCAGGAAGATGTGCCAATGGAGGCTTAGGTTGGATATTAGGAGAAGGTTCTTCACCTAGAGGGTGGTGGAGGACTGGAACAGGCTCCCCAGGGAGACAGTCACAGTGACAAGCCTGACGATATTCAAGAAGCATTTGGACAACATCCTCAGAGACATGGTGTGAATTTGGGATTGTCCTGTGCAGGGAAATGAGTTGGACTCGATGATCCTTGTGGGTCCCTTCCAGCTCAGGACATTTTATGAATCTATGATTCTATGATCCTGCAGTCTGGCAAGCCACTAATGAAATTCTGTGCAAAATACTATTAGAACACAGCAAAGTGGCTAAGATAGGGAGATGATAAGAGACCTTTGAAGAACCCGTCAGAGGATCAGCATGCTGCAGAAACAAGGGCCAGCTGGAATGGAGCAAGCATGGAGGTTTCATCTCTCTCAGTTGGCTAAGGGAGATTCACATAGCCTTACAGAAGAAATGAGGTGGGCAACCAGACCTCATTGTCTGCTGGCATCATCTCCATACAGAGGGAATTTATGGGGGACAGGAAAGGGATTATTTGCTCTCAAGCAGGGCAAATTAGTCTGAGCAAATCACCAGGTTGGTCCGTTAGTGGTTATATCCTTTTTATTCATTTAGATATTTCTGCATTGCCTGTGTGTGGCAGGATAATGTTGCACTGTATTGTTCAGTTTCCTTGCAACCTTTTGTACATAAAAATTGGTTAGAAAACACGGAGCAAATCACAGATGAGATGACTTGTGAGCTTCTTGTAGTTGCACTTTTGTAACCTTTGAGGTCTTATCAAAATAAAAAATACCCCAGACCCCCCTGCAAAATGCATTTACTATGCATGCTTGAAAGAGAATCAAGATACATATGTTAAAGCTGTTGAGACAAGAACAAATGAATATAAATCTAGGCATAAATAAACGTAGCCCAGATATTTTCAAGATTTCCAGTCATCAGACAGATGAGGCTTTGAACAGACACTAATCAGAAATGTAACTGGTTTTAAGATAAAGGTCAATATATTTTTGAAGAGAATGCTAAGAAATGTTGGTCAAGATTAGCAAGGACCCAAATGATATCACTTAGGAAGCTTTTCTGGTCTTTATGTGTGTTGTATCTATATTTAATGTTGCTCTTGTATTGACAAGGCCTTGTGGGAAAGTCTGACCACATGAAACTTCTCTGCGACCAGTTGAGCATCTTTTCCTGATAACCAAATTCTGTCAATCACAAAATTATTTTTATGTACACTCCAAACACACAAATATGCACATACATACACACTCATACATACATATACATATACTGATATATAAACAAATGGAAAACAGAGGCTGCTATTAATGAATCACCAGAAGATTGAATAGTAATATTTACAGAATTGAATAGTATTTTTCTATGTCCTTACACTTTGACACCGGCCTTGGAGCTTTTATAAAGGATCTGATTTTTAGAGTGCAATGATTTTTGAAAATCAGGTCTATTAAAAGGCTTACATTGAGCATCCAAAAATCTAGTTTCCAATTAGCATTTGCAAAGTGATAGTGTTGTACAGTTTAAGTGGGAAGAAACCTTAATTTGCTTTGGGTCGCATAGTTTTGTGACTTAGAAATCCGTTTTCACAACATAAACTCAACCAGAACTGCTACTTTTAAATACTGTGGTGACAACCTGTATATGTCTAAATAGAAGAAAATATATTTCAAAAGACCTCTGCAAAAATTCATAAGATTCATGAATCTGTGGCTACTTTTTCTTGTAAACATTCAAACTGGTGATTTTTTCTGCTTACAATTGTTTTTAGGAAGTTATTTCTAATTTATGTTGTTCCATGGAGGTCTTGCATAAAGCCACTAATATAATACCATATGACTTGGGGGGATCAAATAATCTGTGCAAATATTGACTCACAAATATCCAGCACATTCAGCAAACAGTTCATAAGTAATTCATTGGCTAAAATGAATATAGAGGTTCAGAGCATTGCTCTGAAAAGCAAATGTTTCAAGACCATAACCTCTTCATTGGAAATTTACCTAAAGAAGAAAAAAAGTAAAATCACAACATTATTAAGAATTTTTTTTCACCTGGCTCCTTATGCAATGTAATACATCTTCTCTTCCCTCCCCACCCCTCCACTATCATCTTTCTAGTAGCTTTTTTGTTTTGGGCACTTCATTAATAGAAATATTTGTCTGATTGGCATAAGTTTCAGTAGCTTCTAGGATTTTGTTTGTTGTTATCCATATAACATTTTCTTCACTTCTGGATTGCCATGCATCAAGACTGAAAGGTTGTTGGTGCATAGAAGTGAGTAGAGAAATGTTTCAAATTTAGTCTTTTTCTTCTTCAGTACAGAGAATACTAAATATTGTTTTGCAGAAACCTCTGAATAACTGTAGGAATGTCTGCCTCAGAGGAGCCATGTATTATGCACCCATCTTCTTGTTTCAGTTTTTTCTTTTTTTTCTTAGGGGTAAGAAAAGCTTGTTGCAGTGAAATCTGGCTTCTTGGAGCCAGGGTATATCAATAAAATAACATACAATATGGAAGCTGAGAATATTTACAGAATCGGTTAAAGAGGAAGGTTTTCTGTTCCCCAGCTGTTTCTTAGAAGGCTTACCAACAAAAGGTTTCATACAAAAAGCTTAAGTAATTTTTATTAAAACTTTCCCAAAACATTTTAAAATACATTGCCACAGACTATTTAAAGTTGTGTTGTTGTCATGGATAGGCTAGGCAACCTGTCATCAGATGGACAGTTCTTCACAGATTTCTTTCTTTTAACAAGAGCCACTTGTTTTACATGCAAATATGTCATTTTAAATTAATCCAATATATAACCATTCTCATCCCACAGCCATGCTGCTCATCATGTACAGTATCAGTGTACCACTTCATTCCCACTCGGATGCTATCGGTGAACCTTGAATGAGAAGAAGCAACTTTTCACTTAAAAAAGTTGTACTTGTAATGTCCTTGCAGCCTGATCCTGACTCTTTTGAAATATTCTTAGATGCAACCTCCCCTCTGAATCAGCCTAAGCTGGTTAGAAATGTTACCATGTGTGATAGGATAGCTTCTGGGAATGGTACCATGTATAGCAGAAGCACAAATGAACATCTGCAATGATCATTGAAAACTTTAGAGAAGGCGGCTACCCTGAAGATGACCAGCTACAAATTTCCTGAGTAACTTGCCAAGGGAATGGCAATAGGACATTGACTGCAGCTGAAATTATCATAGAAGAACGTAATTTCTGGCAGCAGAATTAAAATGTCCAGCCATGCTTGCTGGAGCATTTGCCAGCTGAGTGGCAACACTCGAAGGAACAATTGAAAAGCCTCCTAACAATCGGAACAGTAGCAGTCCAAAACCATCTTGAAGAAAGCTCCTTATATGAGCGTTAATCAAAACAGGGAATATAGCCGCTTTTGCTGTCTTCATACAATACGGAGGATGCACTCTGCTTGAAAGAGTTTAGAAAAGACCTTAGAGGAGGTTTCCAAAAAAAAAGCATATTAATTGTTTATAACCTTATTATAACAATATACACCTATCAGTATTCAGAAGAGTTCAGACGGTTTGGTTTACCCCTGAATAATGTGCTACCAGTGTTTCACCTGGAAAACAGTCCCTGAGAAGCCCACCTTTTCTTTTGGCACCACTGAGCTGAACAATCTGGGGTATAACCTCAGCTGGTGTCAAAGATGCTATCGCTGAAGTCAGTGGAAGTGCACTGATTTACATTAGCAGAAGTTCTGGCTCTGTGCCTTCTTTTGTCCTCCATCCCAGTTCCAGGGTTATAACAGACCACTCTTGAGTAGACTGGAAGGATTAAGCTGATGATTTGGTATTTCAGGGATTAAAAAACAGCCTATGATAGAGCATATGGTCTTCTTTTGCCCTTTAGTATTCCTATATCATGCATCTAATGCAATCTGCTGCCACAGAAATAGGAAGCCTGATAACCTGTTAGAATAAATAAGAGATTTGTAAACAATTGCACCCACATAAATTACAAAACCAGCACACAATAAGTTTATTACCCCAAGAAAATGAATTGATTAAAATGTGGGAACATTTCTGAGCTTTTATAAAACAAACGATCAAAGCTCCAAATTTTATAGGTCTTTAACAGTACAAATAAATAAAATTAATAACCAGCCCAGCTGGTATTAAATATTGTGTGGCTAGAGGATTCATCACTCTATTGACCTGAACTTTGGACTGGTTACATAGCCCAGATGTAATTAAAACACAGACACAGTTTACCTGCCTCAAAACTGCTTCAGGTTACACTGGGTTAAACTAAATGCCACAAGCTTGGATGAATCCCGAAGGGCTTTTGCCTCCTGTGCTAAAATACGAGATCGCTGCCCTTTATGTTTCAAGTTGTATCACAACAAACATTCTGTGTAAGAGGATACAGCAGTTTACATTGCAAATGCCCCATCGTTTCTGCCAGCACAGAATTGGCCTTTATTTTTCCCCCTGCTTTTTTCAAGTATTCTAAGGCACAGCCTTAATCCTTCATTAAACAAAATTATCTCTAGGCTCATTAGGACTCTGGAGTTCATTGTAACTGGCACCAAGCAGCAAACAGGCAAAGGGAAGGTACTGGGTATCAGTACTGATAACAGGCACTGTGCGTGATTCTTTGGTGCTGAAATACCCTTCTGCCATGGCTGGCTGTAAGCGAATTGGCTGGACAGATTTTCCAGATCCCCTGAACATTCCTAAATTACTATATTCACCCAATTACAGTCCTCAGGGGTCACATTTCATTTTCTGAAAACTGGTAACAGGCCACCACAGCTGATGAAATGATGTGGGTATCCAGGCAACTATTGTGCTGTTTGATTAATATAGCAAACACTTGTGTGGCATGATCTCACATGCCTCCAAATGTTCCACATGATCTGCCTCAAACTGGAGACCATAAAAGTTTGCCTCATAGTTACATTTCCAGTCTCGCACAGCTTGGATTTTCCAGATGAAAATATTTATTATCACTTCTTATTACACCCCTCTTTTGTATGGTTTAACCATTGATTTATACATGAAGGTGTTTAGAAACAGGAGGTTGATTTCTGCTCTTTCTTCTTATCTCCTTTTTCTTCAATAAAGTTTATTCTCTTTACTCTAATCCAGTTAGATATGGGAGGGTTTCAGCTTGCTTTCAGGTGTTAAAATAGGTAGATTTGCCACAGACTTTTAATTCAGGATGTAATCTCACTCCAGTGGATATTTTCAACAGCTGTAGCATGGACATCTGGCTAATGGGGAAAGGGGTACAGACAAAAAGCGCAGCTTATTGTTGTCACAGAAATAACAGAAAGATCTCTAAAATACTCTACTTCACTCACTTTGGTGGAGAGGATCTGAGCACTGCTTCCCCTTCAGACACCCTGAAAGTACATTTTTAAAAAGGTAGACCCAGCAGTGGCACCAGGACCTTAAACAAATATTTAACCTAGTTTCTGTTTGGAACAGCACCATTTTCTGCAGGCAGATGATGCACTCTGCTTCGCAAATGCTGTAGAGACAGTGAAGAGGAAAAGAAATAGCGTGCAGCCATCACATTACCCCAAGGAAACTCGGTGGCTGTGAGGCAGTGCCAAGTGTCATAGGCAGCACCGGCTGCGGGGCCTGTCCCACAGTTTTCATGAGGTACTCAAGGGGTTAACAGAGCCTGTAGTGGAGTGTTTGCTTTCTTCTGTTTGAAATCAGACATCTGATCTTTATCTGAGGTGACAGGTTTAATGCCTTTCTTCTCTGACAAATTTTTACCCGAAGAGGAATGCAAACACATATCGGTGTGGTTTTATAAGTGCTCATCTGAGCAAGCCAATATTGGCAGCTTTGTCCTCTAATAAACAGCAAAGCTATGAGCTGGTGCCACTTGCTTGAAAAAAAATTTATATCCCTTACATCATTTAAATGACTTGACTTTAGATCTGTCAGGGGTCAGGTACTTTGACAGAGCTTTAGGCAAGGCGAAGTATCACTGTTCAGCAATGCTGACTTCCCTTCTCTCTCTCTCTTTTTTTCCTTTTATTTTCCTTTCTCTTTCTGCTGATTCTTATTTAAGTTAATTTAATGTTTGCAAAATACCCTATTGCCAGCCTCGTAGAGGGAAAAGCCTATCTCATGCACATGGCCAGATGTGTTCTGGTCGGCAGAAATTTGCTTTTGACTAGGTCTTTCCCCCTGGCATGCTCTACTCCCTTCCTGAGGAATCAGACAAGGGGCAAAGGAACAAATTAGTGCTGATGGTGACTGTGGACTTGATGTAGACAGATGTCTGCTCTGGAAACAAGATAGTGAAGTGCAGCCTGTTTTAAATAGAGCAATGAAGATTCATGGAGCCATGGTAGGTTGCAGTCATTTTTATGCTAATTTTTATATACCTGAGCACAGCAAATACTATCTGCTTCAAAATGGCTATCATCTCTAACTTATTGTGAAAAAAACTAGGTCCTGCTTTGATTGAAACTTTTGCTATAGATCTGAAGCTCAAAACACTTTGCTAACAAAATCTGTTGCTCAGTAGCTCTGGTAGGTTAAAAATATTCTTGCTTATACAGCCCTGCAGTAACTCCCTGGTATGATAATGCTGAAAGTACCTGCAGGAAACATTGAAAGGCCATTGTGTTATATCATGAAGTTTTCATCGTGGCTTACAACACTGCTTAATTAAAAAATAGTGAAAGAATGCTTTTTGGCTGTTTGTCACTGTTTGGAAGTCCAGAGCGTTTGGTTAGATCACAAATTAAACTAAGATTAAAGGTACTGAGCTTGTCTCTTAATAGCAGTGGGAGTATAGAGAAAAATTGTAACTTCAAGATGCTTGCAGTCAACCAAGTAAAAATGATGATCAGTGGGGTCAAGGCAGAGTTTTGATCTGCTAATTCTCTGTCTACAGCAGAATTGGGGTCAGATTTGTTTGGGTCATGTTTTAAAACACTTTTCACCCACTGAAGTTTCCCATGTACTTCTTACTCCATTTTCTCACACCAAGTGCTTGCAGTACCCTCTGATAATGATGAACAAAACCACTTACTGCTAACATAACATGCAAGCAACTCTACTATGGTTGGGAAGTCACCACCTTTTCCCCAGACCTTTCGCCTCAAGCCCTAGACCTCCTAGAACAGAACAGAAGATGCAGGCTGTGGTGTTTGGACACAGGACTCCTGGATTTTTAATTCAGTCTTGACTGCGGCTTTTCTTGTAGCTCACAAAACTGCTTCCCTTCAAGGAAGGGCTCCATATTATACCAAACACTGGCAAATTGATGATGCCTCGGGGTGTGTGGAATATAGGATAATGCCTTTCTGGGAAGTCCTTGGGTCCACCCTTATGGGAAGCCCATATCCACTCTGATTCCCTAAGGTCACTTCCAGCCCCACTGAACAAGAGACTTGAATTTAGATTTCATCGTGAGTTTGGGCCTATGCTCAAACTCCTGTGCAAACACACCCGAGCCAGTAGACATGTCCTGCAAAATGAGGACAATCAATCTTCTGTTCCTGCTGTCTCAGTGGTGGAGAGTGCCTGTGCAGGGTGGTAGCTGGGAGCCCTGCTCCAGAGCATGGCAAATTGCACTGCTGGCACCAAAGCTGCTGTTATCGCTTCCAGCTCCAAACTGCTCTCATCTTCGCGATTCATTACTGGGAATGTGTGTTTTCTGCATGTCAGGTTTTGGTATCACAAGAAGTGTGATCACAGCTGGATTCATGCCAAGGACTTGCTTGCTATGGAGCTTCTTCTAAAAGACTTCAGTTCCTTGGTAGCATTGCAGGTAGGCAGATGTACATGGATGGGAAGGTGCTGCTCCTAAAGCTACCTGAGGGTGCCTGTATAAGCACTAATTCCACACTGTGTGTTGTGGCCATCCTGCTGGATCACAGCAGGACAAGAGCTGAGAGAGGATTCCCAGACTGGCACCAGGTTCGTTTGTGCTGTGATGAGAATCTGGCCCCATTGATCTTTGCTCATTTGCTGATTCAGGGTTCCCGTTGATTTTTTCCTGCGCGTTCCCTGGCTGTGCCCTTTCCTCCATTACTTCTTCTGCCAGCAGGCTGAAATGCCAGTCAGCTATCACTTTTTTTAATCCGCCAGTGCTCACTGATGTATAGCCAAACAGGAGCATAAGCATAGGCAGCATACCGATAAGGTGATGTTACGCTACCAGGCCTGTACAATGTTACTTCTTTATTTATTTTTTTTAAAGAAGATGTCAAGTGAGAAGGAAAAAGGTGAAAAAAGTATCCAGTCTATCCAAGTGCAGCTGGGAACCTACCCAACCAACCTGCATGGCTCCCACCACCTTGGTATTATACGGGTGCAAACATTCACCCTCCTGCTATGTTGTGGATGATGCCCGGGCCATGACCCGGGAGAAGACGGACAGACCTAAAGGTACCCGGCATGCACGCACAGTGCCATGCCCAGGGTGGGAAGTGAGGCAAAGCACAGCCTGCCCCAGCGGCGAGGGTGGCCAGGGTGCTGGCTGGCAGGTCCCAAGCCACCACCCCGCTCCTCAGCTGCTGGCTTTTCCAACATGATCTATAGAGCGATGCTGACAGTAGATTTTCTGGCAGCAATAAAGGTGGCCTGATTCAGAGAATAATTACTGTATGCAAATGAGTGTGATTTTCCTCTGCCCTTTTATGGATGACTCTGCTCTGCCATTCATCAGGGCCACAAATTTCACTTGGTAGGAGACGGATTTAAAGAGACAGCCGCCTCTAGAGCTTTGTCTCGGACTTACTAAATCCATGCTTAAGTGTCTTCATAAATAGACGTGCATATGTTATAAAGGGGATGGCAGATTCCAGCCTCTTTATCTATGTATTATTGCTTAGGAAACTGTTGAGAAAACATCCGACTCTCTGGTCATACAGTATATGAAAGCTTTCGCTGCTTTGAATAACAGTCTCTTCTCAAATCAGGTTTATATGTGGTTTAGTATGGCCTCTAGTGTGTTTTTTCTCTCGCTGTGTCCTTTATGATGTTTATATGGTATGTGCCTTGGTGTGCAGTGGAGGAGGGAGAGAGCGCTATATTTTTTCTGATGACGATTAGTTAATGGCTATCATGTTCACTGTAGTAATGGCAGAGGCTGCACTCACAGCCAGAAGCCTCGGCACGTTTGTGCTGTTGAGGTTCAGTCCACTTCATCGCTAGGAGGAAATGTCCCATAGTCTTGTTTCTCCTGTCGCGGTCTTGATCTGATGATGCAACCAATATATCATGATAAAGGGGGTGAAAAACTCCACAGCAGAAAAGTACTAAATCAAGATTTTTGTTTCTGAGCATGGCATGTGCCTGGTGGATAGCAGGAAAAGAGAATCATTATTAAGTCAGTCTGTTGTCATTCCCCGATGCTGGACACAGGAACAGGGTGGTGTGTTCACAGGAAATCTGTAGTACGTAATGTGCCACCGCTAAATATCAATTTCTGCACTTGCTCCCAGCGTGAGCTATGCACCCTCCTCCTCGGAGCATGGAGAAGCAGGGAAGGAGAGTGCTATAAACAGAGCAGGCCCGTCTGTCACTGGGCTGTCTTGTTACTCATACGGTAACAATATACCAGTGTCAGTACATCCAGAACACTTTTCTTCCAGTGTCACTCAAAAAACAGAGAAGGGAAGCCGTGATGTTTCTGTGTTTACCTACAGTGTGCACCACTAGAGGCCATCACACACTTCCCTAAATAAATATCAATTAACACACTTGATTATAGGGAAATCCAGGAGGTAGGACCTGGGCCCCTTAATCTACTCTCTCCACACCTGTACTTCAGTTCAGGGGTCAGGTCCTTCAGCTCACAGATCTATGCAAGATATACTTTGAGGGTGGAGTTGTTTTAAGGAAGCCTTTGGCCCATATGCAGGATGTATCAGACGTTCCTTTTTCTTTGAATATGACAAGTAGGTATCAAAGGAAAGTGGAAAAAAGCAGGCCAGGAGTGCATTTTCCTCAGGCTATCGAGAAAAATAGAGAACAACATTTACAGCTAAATGGGGCAATACGGAAAGTTTGCCTGCTTCTAAGTTTGTGTCTTGTTCACTTCCACTTTTGGCAAGTTTGTCAGTTTTAGCAAGTCTCACAGAGGCAGGCTTGTCTGGATTACTACATCCAAACCTCCCAACTACTTGTGACAAACTGTAATAGTTCACTCCACAGACTTAGCTCTAATAGGTCTGGGCAGCTAAGGAGTTACCCGGCACGAGTAAACATTTTGTGACATTTGGAGGCATGGGTGATTTTCTGGTAAACAAAACTTGAATAGTCTTGGGCATTCAAATTTTTCTGTGGAAATCCAGGAAAATTCCTGATTGTGATTTAAAGCTAGTAAAAAGTCAATTGTATTGGAAGGATTTTATTCCAAAACTCAAAGCTAAAGATGGGAGGTATAAAACCTCACAAACCAAAACTAGTGGTGCTGATCCTGTGAAGCCTGTGGAGATGCTACCAGTGCTTCCACATGGGTCTTTGATGTAGCTGAACTCCATGCTAAAGAGCCCAGTGCTCACGCTCACCCAAGGAGGGAGAGCAGTAGGGCAGAGGCAAGTGTTTGGAGAGTAAAGTTAATTATCGGCAGCAAAAAAAAGGAGGTTTCCTATATTATTAAGAGGTCTTTATCCTATATCTGTTGAGCTGCTGTTCTAATGTAGGTTGACCTCTGACAAAGATTACAATAATTTGTCGTTCTTGCATTAATAACCAGAGTGACTCATTCGGGAGGTGGATTCTGACTTACAACCTCAGAGCCAATCTGCTGTGTGTCCCGTTATTATTTTTGTGTTAAGACAAGCCTTAAGGTTTCAATCCTGATGGGTTTCCATGTAGCTTTGGTGTGTAGCAGGAGATTAAATGAGTTATGAAATTGTTTCCCTGATTCCCTGTTTCCCAGCCACCACTAGCATCAAGCAGATATCCTGTACTGCTGCCGGAGAGTGGTTGGCCCGGAGGTCAGCCAGCCTTATGTGCCATCGGACACTGGAGTCCTTTTGCCTCTTTTTCTTTGGACCCTGACATGGCACTGAGATTTAGGGAGCCATCCCACACAGGGCAAACTTGGTGTAATGAAATTTCACGCTGTCTGGGCAGCCAGGGAGTCCCGATGGCAAAAGCTGGTGGGATGCCCTGGGGTGCCCAGCTGAATTCCTACCAGCCACAAGGCGCTGCTGCCATAGTGGAGTCTGTTTACAAAGTGTTTAACCATTGTGCTGTTTACACGAATTTTACTGATGCTGGAAAAACTAACTCTGGAAGGACACCACGGGACTTACAAAATAGCCAGGGCAGGGTTAGGGAATGGAGTAAGCACCTCTGAGGAGAAGGTGTAAATAAGTATATTTATTTATCTTTAGAACCACAAGACATTTAGGACTGAGGCCTTCTCAGACTGATTAACCCAATGCTGCTAGTTGTTCGTGTGAGTGGGAATAAGGCATGAATTTCAAAACTTTTCTCTGCTGCAAAATCTCCAGACCACAATCAGAGGAAAGGGAAGGAAAGGGGTAGGAAAGCTCATTAAAGGGGGAATATTCACAAAAGTTTTAATAGAATGCCAATCTTCATGTGACTGTATCCCCTCCCACCAGCAACTTATTGTCTTCCCCTCAAATCTCTCCCTCTTCCAATCCTCTGTGAACACATTAAGAGATGGCTTCAACAACCCAGGACTGTATATTGTACCCCATATGGTTTGAATATGTACTCAATGTAAGGTCTAGAGTTACTGTTACACATTTATAGTAGTCCCCACTGTACACTAGGCACTTGCAAAGTATTCAAGAAGTAAGATTTCTGCTCCAAGGAGTTTGCCATCTAAAAGCAGTGACAGAAGTTGACAGAGGGTAGGGGGGAAATGATAGGAAGTTTACATACAGTCAGCTGGACATGACAGGAGCAATTTAAAGTATGGATGGGAAGAGGTCCTGCAGGTGAACTCCAGGAGGTCTCGCTGGGCATCCAGATTCACATAGATGAAGTCACAGAGGCAGCTGTGGAGCAATCTGACAAGGAGATAAACAGGCTATTGGCACAGGAGCCCACCTAACTGAGCAAAACAGATTGGTTTTTTCCTTACTTTTGAAAAAAGGCACTGTTTAAATTAGATGTCTAAATAAAGCAAAGTTCCCTATTCAATATAATATTTTTTTGTGTGGAGACGTTTCTATGAAATTTGAACCATTACATTTATTCAGCTAAATTTTCACCCGCTGAAGTCCACTTGTAAATAGCTCTTCTTCTGCCGAGCATTTTCCTCCTCTTCTCACAAATCCCTTGTGCTCCCTCGTGTTCATGGACAAATGCTTTGCCAGGAGAGGAGCAGCTACACCACCTCAAGCCAGAGACTTTTGTGTCCGTTACCCATAATGCCTTAAAGTGGACAAAAGATTTCTAAAACACACACTGAGACACACCACAGGAGAATAGTTAAAAGAAAATAGAGCATCTTTTCAGTCAAAACATCCTGCGGTATCTCCACATAATGCTTCATGGCATATGACAGGAAGAAGATGACATCTCTCATCACTAGTCAAAAATAAAAACCATGTCAAGTATGAATTGCCTTTGAAAAAAACTTTACATGATTTCCATGGTCAGACATCCTGGAAAACCTCCAAAAAAAAAGGGAAGAAGGAGGGGGGAAAAAAAAAAAAGGAAGGTTATTGATTTCCTCATTGGGAATGTTATATAACCTTCATATTTTATTAAAAAACTTTACTCTCACTTTGTGAAAGGTCCTTTAACACATTATGTCATTTTGTAATACAATAGTTCTCCAGCTCCTTCCAGCCCCATCTCCCTGATGTGTTGTCTCAACTACAGTTATTTTCTTTCCGTTTAAAAAAATATTTCTGATAAAATATTTGCAAGTGTTAAACAAAGGGGTGCACTTTAGTGCAACATAAGTTAATACAGGCATCAGGCAACACTCAGAACATGCTGACATATTTCAAGCAAAACATGGGAATGCTTCAGTTAAAAAAACCTTATTTTTTTGTCCTGAAACAGACGTTCATAGTCTTTGTTTTAAGAATACAAAACATTTTTTTTTGTTCCCTCATAATAGTAGCTCCCAGCTGCAGGACTCCTCAACTTTTCCTTTCCCCCTTCCTCCTTCACCACTTCTCCCCCTCCCCCCCTCCATCTCTCCCCCTCCTTCCCATCCGACATCTACTCATGCACACATACTCTCTAACTTTTTGTTTTTAGTAGTGGCTGCCCCATAAGAAATGCTATCCAACAGACCTGGTGCCTGTCACCGCTTCCCATCACATGCCTGGTAATTAAACTCTGACTGATTTATTGACTGACAGCCAACAAATCCCAACCCAGTTTTTATGATATACATGCTTCCCCAGGCTAAATTCACTCAAACAACAGCCCAGCTGAAAAGGAGGAGGAAAAGGAAAAAAAAAAATAGAGTGATAGAGAAAAAGCGCTACACACACTCGCGCGCGCACACACTCACATACAGAAAAATCTGGTATTGGTAGATGAAGGGGAGACATTTTGCAAAGAAAAAAAAAACTCAGCACAACATCTCTTTCAAATCCAGACTTGGAAAGGGAAGAGGGGGGGAAGGAAAGAAGTAGTAAACATCATTACTTCAGCTTTAAGATTCATTCGAAATGTCTCACGTACAAAAGAGCTCTGAAGGGGAAAACAAGACGTGCTTGCAGCTAATATTACAGTCAAGTTCCAATTTTACCTAAGGGAAAGCAGCTTTATTAAAAGTCATGACTGAAATTGCGTGACAGGTGCCAATATTCTCCACCCTGACAGATGTGTCAGTTTGCGAATGCCATTTTCTTGTCAGCGGTCCCTAGATGGAGTTGCTCCCATCACCATTTGTCTCTCTTCCAGCTAGATCACACATGCCCGTCGCTTGCCTCCAAGCTGCGCTGCGTTGTTTGATATGTGGAATCTTCACAATGAGACTTATTAAAAGACAGTCCATTATTTTTATTTAGAGCATTTCCAAAACAAGCAGAGCGCACACAGAGATAATTTAAAAATCGTGCAGCGGGTCATCTCCAGGCCAGAGCGGCTCAATTGGAAATGCATAAGAAAGCAGTGTCTCCCCCGAGCCCCTCCTCATCCCTCAGTTCATAATGAGGTTGATTTGAGTGACATTTAACCCTTGAATAATGGCCCTTTGAGTCGGCAGGACCGTATAGCTGTGCTCCGCAGAGGCGGTTCAGCCTGAAGGATTAATTCTGTTCTGATTTTTCCCAAATCTTGCACCCTCCCCCCCCACCTTCTGCTCTCCTATTTTGTTACAGGTGGGCTTCACAGCGTACCGATAGATGTAAAATACTCTTGATTGTCTGTATTTATAGACCCTTTTCCTCCTCCTGTTGGTTTTAAACACAAAGAAAAATGGTATCTCTCAATCGTGCCTGGTATGAACAGCAGGTAAAGCTGCAGCAGACTCCTCTCCAGCCTCTGATGGAAAATTATTACAGATGAAATGATTCTGTAATGGAAATGGTAATAGGAAAGTTTCATTCTAAAGGATGTTTGTGCTAACATGAGAGGCTATAATATGTGATGGATTTGGATGCAGGAATAAGTGTGATCTCAAACTGAATTTTACTTTATCATTTCTAGAGGTGGCACTGGGGGGCTGGAGGAGGGATAATGGACAATGCTTGCAAACATTGCTAGGTGAAAGGACTTCAAATAGAAGATTATTGATGTCTCATTGTCCCAGGCCAAGTGGCATAGCAGGTTGTTGCTTCAGCATTTCTTTCTAAAGTACATGGATGTTAATTCTTCTCAGGCTGAAATTAGCTCATCATTCCTGGTAGGTATTTGTCACTCAGGGAAAGATGTGGGGTTAAATTGTAGCTAACCCTTTATAGATGATAGGGAGTAGCAACTTCCACCTCTTGTGAGGAAACGACATTTACCTCTTTGGCCCTACCTTGGCACAAGACATGATCTGGACCCTTTTGCTGCCTGACTGCTGGAGAAGAGTTTGCCTCTGTTACCATCACAGGCAACTTTGAGTGGGCTGCAGGCAAGGCAAGGCTGCGGACTGGCCCTGGTGTCAGGTACCTCTTCACTGCCTGCACGCTTCTTTGGGTCATGAGCTCCCTAGTACCCCTCAGCTCTGTCTCAGGTCTCCATCAGCTAGGGGCAGTCTGGGATGATCTTCTATCTCCAGAATATGAGCAGACCTGAAAATTTTGGGAGACAAGAGCTGGACTGAAAAACATCATAACTATGTTTGACAGGACCTGAATTGAAAACAAAAGGCTCCCTGTGGAGCAGAGAAAGCAAAGAGGGGAGAAATGCTGGAAAAAAAACTGAATAAACTAGAGATTGGTTGTGTCACTTAATGTCCACAAAAGGCACTCTGATACCATTTGGATTCATGAAGTTTTATAAGAATTTGAAAGAAAAAGCTTATTTTATAAAAATTTGAAAGGAGATCTCTGATACTCTGCAAGCCTTTCTTAGGGGAGCATTTCCATTGCGCAATTGCCTGGAAGGCCCAAGCATAGTTCCTTCACTTATTAGTCTGTCACCCTTTCCCACGAGCAATCCTTTAGAAACTTATTTAAGAGTTATAAAACCATGACTAAAAACTATTTGTGAATTTGCTCCCTGAGCTGGAAAAAGAAGATGCGCTGCCACAGGAATATTTTCTCCCCATTCTCCCACAACAATGTCTGCAAAGCTGAAGACACTGTGCTGAGAGCAGGTCCAGAAGCGATTATAGCATAGTCCCCAACAACCATCAGCTCCAGGGCAGGTGAGGAACATACCAAACTGTTCCTATGTTACACAGCATATTAATATTTCTCACTTGTGAGTAAAGGAGGAAGGGCTGAGGAGGGAAGAGAGAAGAGGACAGGGAAAGAGATATATATGCTGCTCATTTTGTTGATTTGTCTTATTGTTAGACGTATTAATCTGCTCCTCCAGATTCCAGGAATCCATTCTTCCTTTTAATCTAAAGAAAGGAATGGGCAGCTTCCATCAAAACTGGTGAAAAGGGAATGTTTTGGCACTGTGCTCTAACAGTCAAAAGCTGTGGGCTCAGTCACAAGATGGAAGAAAGAAGAAAAATCTGTAGGTGAAAATCTTCTGCAGGGCAGAGCAGCAGACTTCACAGGATGGTGGGCACTAATGTAGCCTGTTCGGATGACTGTAGCTGCTGCAGCAGATCTGCTCTGGAGTCCATCTTTCAGGCAGGATCAAGGCTTGTAGGTCTTAATAAAGTCAAAGCAACACATAGCAATGAAATAATAAGTCTGGGCAGCTGACAGATGCTAATGAGTATGCTTATTTAAACCACCAGCAAAATCCAGTTGAAAACTAAGCAGATATATAAAGCTCTGGACTCAATCCTTTTTATTTGGAGAGAGATAATTAGGGCCCATAGGACATTTTCTAGGAAGATATTTGGGATGCTGCATTAAGAGCCCATTTCTGAGCATGATTAACCTTACTTACTGCAAGAAAAAGTATTCCTGTTTTTAATCACAGAATGTTGTTTTATGTATTTACAAGATCAGATTATATGGACAGACAATGGAAAAAACAAATAGACAGAAGAGGATGGGGTAATGAAGAACTGTGCCAAAAGCATTAGAGTTGATGAGTCCAGGGGCGCTTACATATGTTCTCAGCTTTTTCAGTGGAAAGACCTAGGTGGTAGACACACATATGTGGACATCTAGGGGCTTGGAGCTTTGGGTAGGTGCATATCTAATGGCTAATTTAAACATTACCTTGACAGTAAATAGGACTATTTGCTCTTGTGCCTTGCTTGTGTTGAATATAAGAAAGCATTTACATTATTGACTCCAAAATCATATTCATGTCATGAAACAGTGGGGCCTTCACTGAGTCCAAGTTCATCAGGGTGACTGCAGCCAGCAGAAAACAAGATTTACATGCTGGCAAAAATGGAAACGATTCCTCTCCCCCCATTCCTCCCTGCAAAGTATTTGCACTTGCAAACTACTGGCCTTCAGCTGTAGCATGGAAATAACTCAGATGGTAATAATTCAAAGAAAAACATTTGCTTTTTGTAAACTGACTAAATTTTTGCATAGCTTTCCTTTCCCCTGTGACATGTTGACAGAGAAAGTTGAAAGGAGCATCTCCTTTCCCTGGAAAGCAAAGCAGAGATCAGCTGTTACGGCTTGGTGGCTCTGGTGCATGTGATTCATATCCTGTGGTTGTTGGTAAAGGAAAGGGAGGAAGATCCTCAGGACATAGGCACATTTTGATCTTTCTTGTCCTGTGTTTCACTTTTTTTACTTCTGTTCTGTTCAAAGCGACTATGTCAGGAAAAATTGCTGACACTTCCGTTAGCAAGCAAACAACCTGCTTTGGGGTAACTTTTTTTTCTTTTTTTGCACCATCATTTTATTTCTTTGTTCTGTAGTGCCAGGGAAATCTAGAATGCTATATACATTAATACCACTGGCTTTTCTTTCCCTTTTTGGCAATCACTAAGATGAATAACATTTCATGTGGAAGACAGCTGTTCAGATATGCTTCAAGTGAAGTTAAGTTGATATGTAGACATTATTCCCTTCTTTTTCTTTTTCTTTTTCTTTTTCTTTTTCTTTTTCTTTTTCTTTTTCTTTTTCTTTTTCTTTTTCTTTTTCTTTTTCTTTTTCTTTTTCTTTTTCTTTTTCTTTTTCTTTTTCTTTTTCTTTTTCTTTTTCTTTTTTGTCTGCATTTGTCTTCAGACTTGAAAAAGAAAAAGAATCATGACAAAAACCTTATAAAAGACTCAATGGGACTCTTCAGATGACCTCTCACTAAGCAAGTATTTATCTTTTGGCTTTGGTCAATCTGCATTCAACAAGAATAGCATGGAAGACAGTGTTTATCAGCTCTTTCAAATATTAGAGAATCAAGGTCTGAGTGAACTAAAAGGAAAGAACCCCAAAGTATGGATTTGAACCTCATAAAGTGTGGATGACTTCCATGGGACTCTCTACTGGAACTGAACAACTGCATGGGTCTCCAGAATGGAGAGAATCTGGAAGTGAGTGTTTCTACACAAAGGGCTAGGCCATCCCTGAACGTTGGTCCTGCTTTCATATAGTATATTCAGAGCAGGGAAAGATAATAATAAAAGGGTATTTTAAAATTGAAGGAAGAATATCAGGAAAAGTAAAACAAGAAAAATACCTAAAAATTGATAAAATGAAGCTGTGCCCAGCTTAAAATCAAGAAAGACAAAGCCATCTTTCTAAATGGGCAGAAAAATAAAGAACAAAAGGAATTTAAATTTCTACAGTCATAAAAGCTACTGATTAAGATATCCAAGCCAACTTGAGTCAGTCTATTTGGACAACTTAAGAAAAACAAAAGTCAGAGTCTCTTATCTATCCAACGTAGCAGTAGTTTCTTATCACTAACTTTAAAAACTCCTTTGGCTTACACTAGGTTTGAATCGGATTAATTTGGCCCAATAAATCTTACTCACACTTATTTCTTGAAGTCACAGCCTAACATCTGTCTCAAGTTCCTTTTAAGTTTAACCTTAAGTCTGAATTTCCTGGGTTTTAGTAGCTGCTTCTTGATAACTGCAACATGCTTATAACAAATTTAACCTTTCAGTTACTGATCTTCGTTTCACAAAATATTTTTACTGCATAGAAGAGTTATCTTCAATGATTTAGCAGGGATTTTCAAATTTATGCTAATATTTTTTCCCTTCCACAACTTTCTGAACATAGCCAGTGATTCAGTTTGGCTTTAAAAACAAAGAAATACAAGACTATATATATGGCATTATATAAAATATCCTTAATCTGTTTTTTAGGTCTTTCTCTTTAGTGTTGCATCAACGAAACTGTGGATGAGGTGTAGGTCTGTGATGAACTTGCTGTGGCCTTCAAAGAGTATTAATGACTTTGTCAATCTCCAACTTAAGCCAAAGAAACCCTTTAAACTGCCACATAATATTAAGCATTATATCAATATCACGTTCTAGATGGCACAAATGCGTATCCAAGTCTCCAGCTGATGGACACACACACGTGTCTGAACCGCATCAACCATTTTGGCAGCAATGCAAAGGATGAAGCTGGGAAATTCTCAAGCTATAAGCCTGACTGCCTCATACTTAGAAATAGTTGAGCCACATTTTGGCTGCAATATTGCACAGGCACTTAGCCTGAGGTACAGAAAATGTCATCCACCGTGAATAAAGTTTATTAATGTTTTGAGAAACTGGAAACTCTCCTACAAAGCCAAGAGTTAAGCAACACTGAATAATAGGTGGCACTATATAATCCAAAGGGTCCTTATTGTTCCTGTTTTGGGATGTCTGAAGTAGATGTGCTTATTTACAGTTTGTAGACTCTGCCCATTTTCCCACTCCTTGGGGTCAATCCCACTAAACTGTGTGTACTTGTGTAACTTGACATATATCAGCTCTGTTTTAGAGACAGATTCTGATCACATGTTCTCCTTTTTTATTCTGCAGGCATTTGAAAGCCACAAGGTACATCTTCTCATTGTTTTTTCAAAGGTTACCAACAGGTGATGAGGAAATTTGTGAGTCTTCACGAGGCAGTGCTACCTGCAGGAAAATGCTTCCAGAAGCAGTAGTTCTCTTAGCTGCTGGTACTGTCAATCAGACATGTATGTTGGCTCTGTGTCTGTGTCCTGTAATTATCCCCTCGTGTCTCCACAGCTTCTCACAAGGCATGTTCCTCACTGAACTCCCATGGCAGTTCTTCCTCCACTTGTGTTACCTGGATGAGGCTGGAAACCCAAACTGCTACTGTGGGTGACAGAATGCTAATGTTGATGGTCTCAATTTCCTGATGAAATAATTTCATTTATTTCTTCTGTTGGAATCCTGTTAATACCTAATGATACTGCTTTTACCTCTATTCTCAGCGACCTATTTGTTGCCTTCTATACGCCTTGAAATCGTTGTATAACTCTGGTTTCCTGCAAATTGCCTGATTCTGTCTTCACCAAGGATATCTGAAGGTTTCTCAGTGGTGAACTGAAGGAGAACAGTATTTTCAGTATTTCCACACCATCCTCTGAAGCTCTGGGTGCCAAGGCCATACCAGCTCTTCAGGTCTGGCACTCTGCTCCTGGCCATGCTAAGCCCTGTTGCCTGATTTTGCTGAGTCTGTGCAACTCTGCCAGTCAGCAGACGAGGAGATGTGCAAGAGTGTAGCCAGCCTCCAGACCTACTTCCACCCTTTTCTCATGCCTGGAATAGCA
Organism: Morus bassanus; assembly: GCA_031468815.1. NCBI lineage: Eukaryota > Metazoa > Chordata > Aves > Suliformes > Sulidae > Morus > Morus bassanus. Next base: position 104,093,890 of record CM062567.1, read on the forward strand.
TGGACACCAAACAGCATCTACAAAGGCTGTTGGGCCCAGATGTCTTGATGCCTCAACATGTGAGCCTCTGTGGTCTTATCATAGAGCTATGGCCACTCTCATGAGGTGTCTCTCTCTTGTTTGGGACTGTGTTTTGCCTACACCATGTCTGCCTACTGCCCTACACAACTGTTTGTTTGTTTGGTTTTTTTTTTCCCATGCTTTCTGCTGGCCCAACTACTGGTAAGCCAAAGGAGAAATCCAACTGAATGGGAGGGAGAAAGCAGAGTCAGGATCAGCAGAGACAGCAAACAAGCCTGAGAAGCATGGAGAGTCTGGGGAGTAAATAAAATCCATTCTTTAAATTTAGATGGTGTAGGCAGGCTGGGGAAATGACCAATAGTAAATTAAAAACTACACAAAATATTGAAGGAGCAGGGTTGTACAATCTGATAATTAAGACAACATTTGAGGACTGAAAAGTGTCCTCCTAGTCTGGTTCAGAGAGGTATGGGATATATAAATCTATCACTAACAGAAAATCTGTATTTTACTGTAGCTATCTTTTATTGAGACTACCATGCTGTTTTGTTTGCAACATAGGAAAACCAGAGTGTCTTTGTGTCCACCAGAATTTCCAAAATAGATGTTAGACAGCAAGTCTCTGTAAACAAGCTTCTCTGTCTCGATTCCAATTTACTTCAGGTTTGCCATTTTCCAAACCCAAGAATAACGTAAGTTTGTAAGGGTCCGCTGCTATTCTTTCTAATCACAATAATGCCTATTGTTCCCCCCGCCCCCGAAGCAGTACACTTCTTTTGTTCTTCCCCAGAAGAGAATAAAAATACTTTTAAAGTACTCTGTGGTAATCCAGCAAATTGTGCTTTCGTGGACAAAGGCCACAATACAGCACACTTCCAAAGGGCTCATGAGGAAAGGCTCACTTCTATGACTCTAGAGGTTTTGTGCATACCTATAACTTTCACAAGAAATGTTGAAACTTTTCAGGTATACCACACTTTGGCAGTATGGTTTCTGTATCATTCACCCAATACATTTTATTTAAGGGGTTCATCCTAAGGAACTCCTCAGAATTTTAGCTACTCTTATTCTAAATAGGAAATAAAATTGAGGAATATCCAGAGCCTTATTACCTTGCAGTGTGCTAAGCTTTAGACTTTAACTCAGAGAGGAGAGTTGTATCTCTGACTTCTCATCAACATCATGAAATTGCCCAAATTTTAGAACTTTGCCACAGAAGAAGAAGAACTTGGCAGAAGTTGTTGTTCAGAGCCACAAACTTCCCCTGTCATTTATGGATGGGGTTCCTCTTATGGAGTTTCCTGTACGTTCTAGGATACAAATGGTGGGATCCTCCATGATGTGACAAAACTATTCATGGAAGGGTGTAAGGGAGACTAACGGCAAGAGATAGCCTAATAAGGGATTAATTCATTGAAAAGGAATTGGGGCATGAGGCATAAGAACCACAATTCCCATGAGCCATTGGAACAGCACCTCCACAACAGAATTAATACTTTTCAGCTGAAAATTTTTTCTTTCTCTTTTACATTTTCAGATTTTCTTGGGGGAAGGGGGAAATAATTTTCTTACCAGCACTAATTGTTTTCCATTTGATTTTGTCTTGTGAGCAGATCTCAGTTAAAAGGGCTAAATGCAGACACTCTGTTATTACAGTGTTATGCTCATTCAACAGTCAGTGTTGTTTTACTTGCAGCAATATGAGTTATACCATATGTGTTTGAAACTGGTAACCAAACGGAGCAGGCTTTCAAGCAACCCTAAGCTAAATTATAAATCTTTTTTGCATCTTTTAAATAAAAAAAAAATTCTACAGGCACAAAATGAATCAGTGATGTACTTGCTGCTTGGGCTTAACAATAGCAGTCTGCCTGAGAAACCCAGTCACCCTAGTAAAAAATACTAAACAATGTAATTATCTAGCCTGACTGCTTTCTAGTATTCTATGGGATTTTAAATTTCATTTGCATGTGAAGTAATTGAAGCATAAAAAATAATTAAAATAAACTGTTTCTATTTTTATCTAATAGTATTAATTATTATATTGTAGGTATTGTTATTATATGATCAGTATTATGTAGTATGTACAAACCCTAACCATTAAACAAGACCTCATTGATTTAGATACTCTACAAACTTGTTACAATACCCTTGATTTCATTTTTAACTGTGGATTTCTTAATTTCTTGAAAAGATCTCAGCAGGAGAGCAAGGTGACTTCTAAAAAAAGTCCCTCTCTTTTATGAGACCTTATGCTTCAATGCTGACTTACTCATGTCCACAGCTGCACTGAACTCTTGAGAATTGCTTACATCACTTGATCTCCTACCCTTGCAAAATTATTGGTGCAGAACTAGGCCTAAGTTTCTAGCGTTGCACTATGAACCCACAACTGGAATTGCACAACTCAGTTTGGTGATATACTTGAGAGAGCTTTGCACCTGTAGAAACCTTTAGATGCTCAAAGGTTAGTTGAAAGATTCATCAATTCAGTGCCCTTGTGAGAGTCATAACTGAATATTATAGCTAAATGGGAAACAGGTAGAGAATTGACATGGCCAGCCTGAGATGACTTGGAGAGTCAGTGGAAAAGCAAAGAGCAGAATTTAGCACTTCCCAGCTCCACGTATACTCATTTCTCCTAATCCTGCTGCCTTGCACTTTGGCCATGTTAGTTTAGCTTTGTTGCGAAGGCAGCTGTAAATATATAAAGCAAACAAAAAGTTCTCTACATATTTAAACAGTTACTAATTTTAAAATTATGCAAAACAATTTGGCATACTTGCACATTTATAATAATACTCTACAATTCTAAAATACTATTCTAAAATCAGGATCCTTTACTTAAAAACAGTATTTCAGTTCCATCTGTGATTGATAATACATGAGATCAAACAGGCTGGATGCAAAACTTTTGGTCCTTATCAATGCTATAAATCTGCAGCAGATCACAAACCAAAAAGGCCTCTCATTTGCTGGAGCTGGTTCCGATACAGCCCATGATGGAGGAAAGCTCAGAAGAACAGCTGATCTCATGAGATTTTTCAACATTTGGAGCCAACACTTTGAGAAAACAGTTGGCAAGATTTCAGTGCCTTGGAACCTGAGTTTTGGTTTAGCCCTAAATTCAGCACAAGCCCAGAACAGCTCCAACACTTCTGAAATGTGTGGGTATGCCTCTAAGTTTTTCACACACACATCTATCTTGTCTCTGTGTGTGTGTGTGTGTGTGTGTGTGTGTGTGTGTGTGTATATGTATGTATTTCTGGAGAGTGATGGATGGAGATTTTTTTCCTTGAAGGAATAACTATTTGTCCCCTTTCTCATTTCATTCAGGATACAGCACTGGACTCTTTGGAATGCATCACCACTCGCGTCCCACCATGTTTATTATTACAGGTTCCAAAGGTACCAAAGGGAGTGCAAGACTTGCCTTGAATCTCGAAATGCAGAGCATATAGCTATGCCACTACCTCAGCTCTCCATCTGCCTTTTATTATCATTAATATTCAGAAAAGAATAGGATTTTGAGAGTGAAGTTAAAAATCTTTGATGGGTCAACGCTGTTCTCCTAGAGTGGTCCTGACATCTCTCTTCCCCTTTTCACCCTGCCCAGCAGAATCTTCTCCAAGACTCCTTGCTGGCCTTCAATAAGGACAGTATGTGTTGTGTAGCAGCTGCAAAAGGCCTCACAAATGCTGGCTGACAAGAAGTGACAGCTCTGTATATCTCTCACTGGCACTGACAGCTGACAGATGGATACCACTCACACACAGAAAAAAAGCCCCCAGGATGATTCGCCAACATTACTCTCTGTTCATAGGGGCCACATTTGATTGAGTGCTGCTCAGAATAATAAACCCTTGTCGATCCATTGCAGAGCCAGTTTGCTCACAATGTCCTGATTTTTTTTCCCCTGAAACACGTACCAACATACACACAGAAGCCTTGCTTTGTTTTTTCCCCCTTAGCTTTGTTTGAGAAGAAAAGCTACCTAGCTTTATGCAGCTGCTTGTTAAAGCAAGGGAGCAATGAGTACGTAACTTAGCAATACCATGTTAGGGCTTTGCTCCCTGATAATTCCTTCATCTCCCCAGTCTGTTTATTATTATCCTTCAGACTGTTTTTATTCTTTCCCACTAATCAGCCCATCATTGAAAATATTGCTGGTTGGGTTAGTTGGAAGACAGTAACGTGAAACTGGACAATGATGCATGTTGATGCAAAAAAATCCCACCAAAACCAAAAAGAAAGAAAGAGAGAGAAAGTTATAAACAGAAAGAGACAACCATCTGTATGGACAGATAGATCTAAATGGAGAAAAATGGGCAACAGAAACATAGAGTTTCTACAACTGTGGTAGCTGAAGAATTCAGACCCATGTAATTTCTCCAGCTTTTTGTTCCATTTTCTTGCACAAATTGCTTAATTACTGGACTCTTTAGGTGAACAGTTTTTGCCAAAGTTAATCTGCTCTAGGAGAAAACATGCTATGTCATTGTACCCCTTAAAAATACCTGATATAATAAGAAACAAACACACCTTGTTACAATCTAAGAGTCACCAGTATAAAATCTGAAGGTTGGGAAGGGTTCAAGAAGTCATCCATGACTGAGATGAATGAGAAAAGAAATCTGAAATCTCATAATTAGTGATGGTTCTGTCATGTTAAACATTCTTTCTAAATCAATTCCTGGTATTTTTCACAAAGGTCTTTATACATATTTTCAGATAAGACAAAACATTGCCATGTTTCTGAAAAAGAAACTGAGACAAAGAGGTGTGAAGGGTGTATATGTAAAATTTTCATCCCTTTGAGAAGTCCAAGTGAAAGTACATAAAGCTAGATCCACAATGTGTGCCTAATCAGAGTGAATAACTGATCAGGCATTTAAATACCCCTACAGATCTGGCTTCATCAGTCTGGGTTTTTGATGCTCAGCACCTCCAGATATTAATCTGGAATATCTTCCAGATATTACATATAATATTCCAGATATTAATCTGGAAACCTGAAGCACCTGAAATCTGTGAATTATGAAAAAAATATCAGTCCATGGACTGTTTTTTTAAAGCTGTCCATGCAGTAAGAACAAGAATCTGCTGAGTTGAAGAAAAAGAAAAAAAACACCGTAGGAAAAAACCCTACAATTTCTGTGTGGACAGTTTTGTCCCAGGTCACCCAACCTGTTGGATAAGCACTGCCCTGTCCATTGAGCTATAGTTTTTTACTTTATGACTGCTATGCTAATATATTCTTATAAACACAAAAGGATTTATTTTGAGGAAGTATTAAGGGGATTTTTTTTAGTATATAATTTATCGGATTTGTATGTAAGACGACTGGCAGATTTGCTAGACAATTCAGATGATATGCAGGCTTCTCCACCAAAGGAGGACAGCAATGTCATGCCATAGCTCTGCAGGCTCTTTGCCACCAGGGTTGGCTCCAGAGACATGCATTTTCTGCGTGCTCCCAAAGAGGGACTGTATTGTCACCCAAGACACTCTGTATTTCTGATGTTTTCTTGCTGACTGGGCAGACCAGAGCTTGTCCCTGTGCACAACTGTGCATGGCCTGTGTGGGATCATGCACCAGCTAGTGCTGGCATTTAATGTCAGGAGCAAGGAGCAAGGAGGAGTGGTCTGGGACCCAGGGCTGGAAAGGAGGAGGTGCTGGACCTGTGCCAGGGGGGGTTTGTGCCCAAGATAATTTCTGGATGACCTTGTCCTGTGTGATTTTGGACCTCCTTCACATCAGGCATTGTCTTGCCTGTACAAGCCCTTAAAAGGAGGCCCAGCCTGCACCTTAGGGTCCCTGAGGAATACACATGGTCTGGGAGGCCCAGGTGCTCCCCAGGATGAGGTGGGTCATGCTGTGCCATACTGCTGTCTGCAAGCAGGGAAGCCATGCTCAGCCCAGCTATACATATAAGTATACATATATGTATGCACGTATACATGTACTTGCACAGAGACATCTGTGCCTTGGGCACCCCAGAGACCCTCTCTCCCATGTGGGTGCAAGGTGCCCAGACTGGTAGGTAGGGAATAACTGCTGGGTAATGGGACCGTAAGTCTCCCTTACAGGGTTGGGGAGTGAAGTCCTCCTTGTGGAGGAGGCTATGTGCCCCCAGTGCTCATGGAGGCCCAAGGAAAGATTGAGGTTGCCTGGGTCAAAAATCCAGTGCTATTTGTTTTAAGCTGTGACCCTTCATGTCCCTTGGGCAGGACCTAACCTTGACAGTGAAGCATGGTCTTATTGGTATCAGCTGGACACGATAAATGCTGGATCCAACCAATATCAAGTGAAAATGAACTCATGCAGAGAGGAAAAATAATGCCTCCTGAATGAAGCTCATTGTTTTGCTCTTAAAAATACACCAAAATTTTCTTTCGGCTGATGACACAGAACACTGCAGAAAAGAGGGATTGGTTCACCTTTCCTTGTGGTATAATAGCCCTCTTTCATATCTTCCTTAAATATACAACTGAAGAAACATTATATGTTAATACTTCAGCTAACAATAGCTATTCTACACAGATATGCCTGATATCTACTTCCCAAAGTGGGGGTGGGAATCTGTCTCTAGCTTCAGCAGGGTTTGAAGATCTGTGTGATACAATAGATGCATGTAGCAGAAAAAACATAGGTGAAGTGTACAAGGAATTAAAAAAAAAAAAAGAAAAACAACTTTTCTGTCAGTATCCTATAGGCCAAAGGATGGCTTGTAGATAATCATGGATTAATTGTGAATGTAAAGAAAGAAACACTTTTTTTTATCAAAGCTGTTGCCTCAGGGCAAACTCCAGTGCCATGAAAGCCGAAATGTTTTCTTTTATCACAGTTCCTTTTCTGGCACCTGAAATTATTTCTTTCATGTCTGATAGTGAGGAACGAGGCAGCATAGCTCCCCAGAGATGAGCGATTGTTACCATGGTCTCATAACATATTGGCAGCCGATGTGGCATCCATGTACACCTGTCACTCAAACAGGGCGAAATGCAGATGTGGCACGAAACCTGAGCTCAACCACTTGGAAGCCTCCCCCCCCCATTCACGCACACCCCAAAACACACACATGTCCTCCTCAGGCGCCCTCCTCCCCAGGATGTGGCTGTTTTTCAGCCTACACATATGTGAGTGCACTCAGACGTTATCAGGCCTGTTTAATGCAATGAACCTGCATTAGCATTTCTGCAGGGCAAACACAAATAAACAGAAATACGCTGAAAAAAAATGTTTCAAACAAATTCCTTTGCAAGTCAGGCAGAGAGAGAGAGGGAGAGAGAATACAGCACACAAATGAGCCAATTTCCTTCATATGGAAGTGAACTAAGACCTTTTTAATGAAGACGCCAAGGCTGGGGAGGGAAGGGGGGGCTGAATGGATGCTTATTTACTTTTTGATTTTCTTCAGGCTTTGGGCAACTCATGTCACTGTTGTCACACAAGGCAAGGTGATGAAAATGTCAAAAGGCAGGCAGATACATTTTTATTTCAATCTTAGGACTGATGGTCTTGGGGATAGTTTGAAACCCAGTTTAAGGCCCAGCATACATGCAAATGAAGGAGCCAGGCAAGACAATTTTTGTTGGAAGATATTGTATCTGATATGGATGTGGGACAGGTCTTCTGCCAGGGGTGGTATATGACTGCATTAGAAGAGGAAGGAAATAACACATATCTATGGCTCTAAGTTTAACAACCATGTTGAGGTGGACTGGATTTGCCCATGTGAATAATCTGACATTTTTGGTCACTGAGACAGAAAGTATAGTACAAAATGAAATGTGAACCCTCTCTTATCTCCCTCTCCCTCCCTCCTTTCCTCCCTCCCTCCCTCCCTCTCTCTCTCTCAAGCAATTTGCCAATTTAGCTCCTGGGCTAAAGTAAATAGTGCACTGCCATTTTTTTTAAGGGGAAATATGACAAGGAACCCAAATGCGTTCATCTTAGATTTGTAAATCCATTGCTTTATTGAACCATTTGTCCATTCTTATAAGCTGATTTATAATAACTGTAATGTGATTCATCATGTCATCTTGTAAATAAATGTGACACTTCATTAAACACCGTAATCAAATTTAAGCAGTCCCACTTTCATGTTAACAACTGAGACCTTTACAATTCTATTGCTCTGAAGATACTCCTACTCTAATGAAAGTAGCATCAAGCAAAGAATAAAATGTAACAGAGGTAGATTTCTTAGAGGAGTGATGAAGAAATAAATATACTTTTAGCAAGTAGCCAGTAATGAAATTAGTAATGGCCTGAAATTTACTGTAACAATGGTTTTACAAGATACTCCTGTAGGGGTGTTTTATGTTGGTAAGGAATGGACATCTTGGAAAATCTGTTGTAGGATTAACAAAACCCTTTTAGAGCCTGAATTTCAGAAAGAATTTTTTCGTGCTATTTTTGTGTTTGCCATCTGGAATGACACTGCAAGCTGGCAAACACAGGAATAATGTGAGATATTTCCATCACATAGAGTTAGCTACAGATTCATCAGGGAATGTAAGCATCTGAACATCAGTCAGATACCCATAATTATCTTGACCTGTTTTGAGGGATCAAGCAGACCCTGTATTAAAGTTAATTTTTGCTTTCTTTCAGGAAATGGTTGCCTCTGTCTCCTAAGCGATAGGCATTCAAATAAAGGAAAATTCAGAGAAGTATGAATGGGAAAGTAAGCACAGAATACAGTTTTTCTGTCTTGGTGGGGAGTGATTTAACATTTAACACAGCAATTCTGTGTTGTGAGCCAGATTTGCAGGTGGAGTAAATCGCTGTGAATTACTTTGGTTGAGGATTTGGCCTACAGTCCTTAATTATGCCCTCTATTGATCAGCTATAAGGAAAAGCTTATTTCCATGGCCCTCCTCTCACACTAATACTATTCTAAAAATGAGCACGGAATTCAAGATCAGAATATTTGGTGTTTCAAACTGGGAATTTGGGCTGAAAAAGCAAACAATGTAGCTATGCTATTCTAGTCAGCATTATTAGGTTTTTGGTGCACTACAAGGCAGAATCTCTGTTTCCTATTCACACAACTCTGTTTTATCTCTGGTTAGGTGAAAGCAATTATCACACTTAGAAACTGAGATCCACTCCAGTTGCAGCCTGGAATATCAAATGCAACCGTCCCTTCTGAAGTTTATGCTCATGTATAGCTTGACCGTTAAAGTTTGATTTAGTGTTTTAAACAAAATTGGAGTCTGCTAAAATAGAAGGCAGCTAAAGATAGCATTTTAAGCAGACTGAAAGAGAGCAATGGGAACTGCATGAAAGACAGTCCTCAGAAACAGGAGAGGTGTTGAAAGGTAGTGAAGGCTGTGCTCCAAAATGGAAAAGCCCTAAGTATACAGGCATGATAGTAGAAGGTGCCAAGGAAATTCAACTCCAGTAGAAACTAGGGAGGATCTATCACTGTCTGTTAGAGGGTGCCCAGCACTTTCAAAGATCCGTATGTTAAACATCTAGCTTCATATTTCTAGTGGGAGAATGGAGGAGGTCTCTGCATTGAAAGTGAGAGGCTGACAAGCAGAGTGGGCCAGAAAAGATGAGACTGTCTGCAACTGGAGAGACAGAATATGGGCAAAATGATGAAATAGCAAAATAAGAGAAAGGAAAAGAAAGAAGGATATTTCATGTCTGTTTTGTACAGAAAAGCTTGCTAGAACAGGAAAACAAAGAGAATGTGCTTGAAATATTTAATCTAAAAGAAATGAAATTACCTTTTCTGGGGACCTAAAACTGCCTTTGCCAAAGTTTATAGTTCAGAATTAAAAAAATGGATGAAACAGACCTTGGAGTTCTCCTTTTGTAACATGAGGATCCTCAGATGGAAACAAATTGGTTCTGGGATGGGGTAATAAATGGTATTTGTTAAACAGCTCTCATCTAGGAACAAGCACTCTTAAGGAAAAGTGTGGACTGAACATCCAGTCTTAAGGAAAAGGTTAGGGCTGACTTAATTTTAATTAAGTCATTAATAAAGTCAAATCTTCAGAAAGGATTTGGCAATATTTGGATTGCATCTGAGAACTGTTCTCACTTGCATTGTACCACCTTGATCTACAGCAGTGAGAAGAACAGAAATACGATCCCAAACAATTTCAGTTGTAGTGCTTCTAGGCAGTCTTTGGAGCAATGATCTTGTAACTGTGTTCTTTACTGAAAAGTTGATTTCAGGATGCCTTTCATCAGCAGATCAAGCAAGCCCAAATATTTGAAGCTTCATCCACAATCTTAGCTAGCTCAGATGTGCCTGTTAATTGCTAGTGCTGTCCCATATCATGTGAAGGATTCCTGCTGCATTGGTTGGCTCTGGATGCCAAGAACAGGTGAATGCTGATGAGTAGAATATGAGGTATTATTTGGTGTGAAAGACTCAGCTGATCCTCATCTAGTCTTAGAGCAGTAACTGAATTCTACATTATCAGGACCTACTGTTATATTTATGTGTTTTGAAGCAGCAAAATGGCTAGATGCATATGGCCATTTTGTTGCAGCCTGAACAACTTCCAGAATGAAATCCTATAATTCAGAACTCCAGCTGCCTAGAGGGTCCATAGCACTGAGAACACAGAGATTTCCTCCTACAATAAGTGTAGAGGACTAAGAACTCGGAATGGGATCCACAATAGAAGCCATTCTGTGCAGGAAAGTTAAGCAATAGGAAATGTAAAGAACCCAATAGATTCAATTTTTAAGGCATGGACTGCTGGGAATTGTTTCCTATTCAGCTTATGTATATACTGTTTCGCAGCAGCTCAGCATTTTACTTAATGTAGTGTGCCTAGTAGCTGGCACAATCAGACTGGACACAGCTTCAAGTTTTATTTCTTCTTCAGCCTGAGGTATTTCAGAGAATCACCAAATTGTTTAGGTGGAAAGGGACCTCTTGAGATCATCTAGTCCAACACCCATGTTCAAGCATGGACAGCAAGGGCAAGTTGCCCAGGACCATGTCCAGTAGGGTTTTGAATATCTTCAAGAACGGATACTCCACAACCTCCCTAGGCAAACTTTTCCAAAGTTTTACCATCCTCATAGTAAAAAAGTGTTTTCTTGTGTTCACATTGAATTTCCGATATTTTAATTTGTGCCCATTGTCTCTTTTCCTGTCATTGGGCACCACTGAGAACAGTCTGGCTCCCTCTTCTTCATTCCATTTCATCAAGTATTTATACACATTGATAAGATCCCCCTGAGTCTTCTCTTCTCCAGGATTAAGAGACCCATCTCTCTCAGCCTTTCCTCGTGTAAGAGATGCTCCAGTCCCTTAATCAATTACTGGGCCTTCGCTGGACTGGCTCCAATATGTCCATGCCTCACTTGTGCTAGGGATCCCAGAACTAGACACAACACTACAGATGTGCCCCTCCAGTGCTGAGTAGAGGGGAAGGGTCACTGCCCTTGACCTGCTGGCAATGCTCCTCCTAATGCATCCCAGGGTGCCATTGGCCTTCTTTGCTGCAAGGGTGCATTGCTGGCTTATGGTCACTTTGTTGTCCATCAGGATCTCCAGTTATTTCATCATGGCGGATCTTAAATTACATAGTGTGGTCATGACAGCCATAAGGCTGTGCTGGCAGTTTGGGGAGGCAGGCTTGGAGCAGCAATTTTTACGTTGTGTGGTCATGTACCCATTGTAGGACAAGGTAGCATACATAATTTTGCCCAGGATAGTAAAAGAGCTGAAGACAATCTTAACTGAACCCATCAGATGTTATGTTAGCCATTGCTGTTAAGCAGAGCTGAATGACATAGAAGACTTTCTGGGATGCAGTTAACGTTGCCATGTCAAGTTTAGCTGTGTCCAGCAAAGTGTCACAAGTAGCCTGGGTGCAGAACAGCTGAAGTGTATGTGTTTTGGCAAAGAATGTTGTTTCTTTGTTGTTAAAGTGTTTAATTTTGCATTAAATGTTACTGGATTTGCCCTAGAAGCTCCCCAGCTACTCACGTTGTTGGGAACTTTAATTGCCAAGTGACCAAAAACCCCATTAACACCTGCCATGGTGATGGAGATCTGGGCATTCAATGCAGGGCTAATTCTTATGGAGGAGCTGACCTATAACAGGGGAGGACTTCCAATAGAGAAAGCAGTGAGGGCTGGAAGGAAAAATATCATTCATTTAGGACACATTGGAAAAAAATGTCTGGAAAAAGAAAATCCCATGGCTTTGCTCTTTGGATTTGGAATCATTGGACAAATCAAGGCAGTTTTAGAAGAGCCAGTTTACTTCAGAATCACACGCCAAATGTTAATGAGTGCACAGTTCTTCTCAGTGTGCCATCCTGGTCATGGCAAAAATGTTATGTTGCACTTTCTCCAACAAATAGTTTCCATTTTCATTTTGTAACAAATTTCTAGCCTTCTAAGATGGAGAGACAAAGAAATTGAAACACTTTATATTGATCTATAAGTATAAAGGCTTCCTTATATATTGTTTCTGCCTGAAGAGGTAAAGTCAGTACAGCACCTAATGCAATGCTTCTACAAGGTTTCCATTGGTTTGAAAATAATTTGTTTTCCTTCAGTCCTTAACTGGCCTCTCCAATAATGCCAGTCAATTTCAGCAGATAGCAAATCTGTGCAGAGTATAGAACTCCCATTAGAAAAACAAATAAAAACCTCAACTTGCCCCTCTCCAAAGGAACTTTGAAAAAAAAATTAGGAATTATGACATCCAATGTCAGGGGACCACCTGCTTACCTTTTAGCGCTTCGTTGTTTGTCTTTGGTTTATCCTTATGCATTCTAGAGGTAAAATCCAGCACTCTAGCTCTCACAGCAAACTCGCTAGATCCACCAGTTTGGGTATTACAACAGGGAAGCTTGGTCTCGCTGCTTCTCCAGGAACAGGGGACAGGCATGTAGAACTGCAGTGGTAAAAGGGTCCAAAAAGTCCGCATCATCTCCTGTAATTACCTAAGAGTTAGAATACATGTCTTTTGTTAGCTTTTCTTTTTTTTCTTTTAAACCAACTGCTAACTAACTTTGCTATTTCTGCACTCATCTTGATGTTCATTAAACCAGTGACTGGCACTGTTCCATGTCTGGCCGTTGAAGTGCAGAGAAATATAGTCATAGGCTGACTGAAAATACATGATGCTGTCAAGCATTGCTTCTTGGTGTCATTAATATTACTATTATTTATTTCTTACCTATTTAATGACCTTTTTGATATTATGCACTGTTAGTACTACTAATTATAAGACAATAAACATAATTTATAAACACTTTGTAGTGAAATAGATGTGATTACTGACAATACCTGAAGCAGTTGCAGATCTTGTGTGTGTTTGCCACAGATGATTTTAAATTGATATTATCATGATATAAGTCTGTTTTGATAAACTTAGGCATCAGCAAGTGACCTACATAGAACCATTTTTGTCTTCAGCAGAGAACTGATCAAAGCTCTAATTATGGTGTGATTACCTTGTTTTTAACTCTAGTTAGCAAAAAAGAGAGAAAAGAAAAAAGAAAATGAAAAATCTCTCAAATCAGATCTTTCAGGATATGACAGCTCTAGTTTTTTTCTCTGGCTGTACATTATTTCTTTAGCTAGCACTTAAGGAATTATAGGCCATTTCCTAAGAGACGCTGACCATCTTCTGAGTATCCTTGGCTTTCAGGAGCCGACCTATTTTCCCAAAAGGAAATCTTTGCCCAAAGTGTCCATTTTGTAGGCTTTAAATGCCTAAACCCACTTTGATAATGGCACTGTGTTGCAGTTTCAGGTTATACTGCAGATTTGATGTTACTCAACTAAGATCTGACATAGAGATAATTGGAGTGATCTTCACTCAGGGTCAGGGTCAGTTTTCTCAGTGAGAATCAGAACAATTTGCAAAAGGAGTCCCCACTGTCTGTGGCTTTTGGAAGCATGCCATAGGTAAGCCGCCTCTCCTTGTTGTCTGTCCTTGTAATTTCCAGAATGAGAACATCCTCTTTCTCTAAGCCCAGTGGGACCCACAGGAGACACATGTGCAGTGCAGTCTGGCTGCAGCTCCTGTTGCCCTGTGTCCTGAGAGCACTGCATGTTTCCAACACCAAACCCGGGGTGGGCGGCAAAAACCACAGGAGGAAGGGACAAGCCTTCATACTGCTGTCAGAACCAAGGTAGCTCATTTAAAACTGAGTCAGAAATGCCTATAGAAACAACATATCTGACTTCTTCACAGGCATACCCAAACCAGCTTCTTCGTCAACGTTTACCACTCTAATTTTCTCAGCTGCAGGTAGTGGTTGTTAGGAAAAATTATGTACTTCTGTGTAAAATTTATGATTAAAAACTATTCTTTATAATGAAAACTGTAGCAATTTGGAACTTTCACCATAAACACTGCACTTTTTGAGAAAGCTGCTTCTTCTTCTAGAGATAGGAGAAAGTCTTGTTAAGACCCTGCACATGTAAGTCATGAAAGAAAAAGGGCTGATCCTGTCAGTCCTTTTATAACACCCGTCATTTCCTACCTGTTGCTGCTTGTACAGATCTGTTTTTTAATGTACTTAAACAGCAGTGGTGACCTGTGGGAAACATGCCCAGATACGTGCATATGAGGATTTTTTAAGGATCTTTTTCTCCCCTTTCATAACAGCAGGGTGAATAGGACTCAGGATTTCATTATGTAAGGAAAAAGTTCTGTAACTACTGAAATCAGGATCTGTAATACAGCCAAGGTATTACAATGTCTTTATGGGGTGGGGGGAAATAATAGAGCAGAAGTCTTTTTTACACTAATATGAACACCTTTTTGGCACAGAATACTATCTTCCACATTGATGCTAAGAATCAAAAAGTAGTAGGAGGAGAGAAAATTAAAGGAGAAAGCTGGAGTGAATAGAGGACCAGGAAATGAAAGAACAGAAGGAGAATAGAAAAGGAGCAGGGAGAGGCAGAATATTGAAAGTGAATGCGGAAAACACGAAATGAAAAATATAATACAGGCTATTTTTATACTGACATGAAAAATTCATCTCAGTGGATTTACAAGCAATTGTGAACCCAAGAGTGTCCACTAATTTCTGACCTTAAGTAGCAAAATCAGCATGTGATAAACTATGTTATGCTCATTCCTATATATATATATATTTGTAAGAATTTTATTCAGTAGAAAAATAAAGAATTATGTGTGCAGGATTCGCAGGAATACTTCTGCAAAGGCTTTACCCAGAACAGTTTCTTCTAAAATCTAAAAGGATGACAATATTAGAAAGTTAGCTGAAAAGGAAAGTTTTTTCTGAACTAAATTTCTTAGAAAACACAGATCTGACCTTCCCTCCTCTCTGTTGAGAATTACTGACTTACCAAGGTTTACTCCATTGATATATGCTCTGAATGGAACTGGATATATTTGAATGTAAGTGTAATTATATGTAAGTACTATAATTTTATTACCATGATGCTACATCTATTGATTACAGATAATTGTCTGAAGTCTACAGATATGGTTGCATAAAGCTGACAGCTAGTATCATCCATTAGGTGTCATCTCTCTGTGCTATTGGAGGAAAAAGAAATCAGATTTTAAAAACACTGTCTTATTTCAAAAGACATCTGAAATACAGAGGGTGAATATCTTACTCCATACTTTCTAAAATGAGAAAATTTAAACTTCATTCTGAAAAGTGCCTGTAGAAATAAAGTGTGGGAATGATTTTGGTTATTGCCTCTCAGTGTCTCAGATCAAATGTACGCAGTTTACAAATGGTGTTTCTGTTGGCCTGGTAAGGAAAGCCATTCCTTACCTGGGGTCCTTATTTGTAACAGAGATTTTACAGGGCAAATTCTGCCTCACTTCCTGCCGAATTGTCTTCAGATTTGTCTCATGGCTCCAAAGATACACCCTTCTTATATTTCATGTAAAACATTTATAAGAAGAAGGTTTGGTCCTGCAGTTAGAATTTAGCTAACCATTACCCCAAAATGTAAATGAAAACATTTTCAAGTTTGCAGTTCTGAGTCTCTGTGAACCTTTGCGTCGCTGAAGTTTGAAATGCAAAAAAGAAATGTCAAAGTCTTCGTGGAATTATCCCACTTTCCAGGCAATTCTAAGCTTCTGTTCCCAAATTAGCCAGACTGTCCTCCTGATATGTGAGCTATAGCATGTTACGCTGAGAGGATGAAAAATTTTAGAAATGTGCTTTTGCTGTTCAAAATCTGCAGAAATGCATTGGTTCTGGCTGCGGTCAGGAACAGGAAGCAGGACTGTTGAGTAAAAAAGTCTCTTTCTGTATGATTTTCCCACTGCATTATGATTATATTCAACACTGGTGGAAACTGGGGAAATAGGAAAAAAATGTGAGGTTGAACCTTGCTTTCCCCTAGTTATCTCCTCGAGCTGTCAGGGAGATTTGGAGACAGGAACCGAGGGAAGCCTCAGCACAGCCATATGCAGCTCCTACTGAAATGAAAGGAAGGCTAGAGCTTCAGCATTTCATCCTATTGTATTGGGGTCACTCACAAAATGCCTCTCACACTAAATATCAATTCATAGCCAGGCCTATCATGAGCCCCCAGACTAAGTCAAAAGTCATAAAGGTATGACAGGCAAAGAGTTTCTGGGCTTCAGATATTGCTGGTGTACTGGGGGCCACTGCTGAAAAGCATCCTACATATGTAATATGTATTTGCTCATGTAAGATGTCTGCTATCTATTAAAGGGCTTGTTATTTCATTTTATCTACCATACCTGCCTTCTCCCCATTATTCCCAGTTATTTCAGTCCATTGTAATCTTTTAAAAGATTAAAAAAGCCAGCACTAAAATGTCAAAGCTGTATATCCTTTTTGTCTGAAACAAACCCTCTTAGGGAGTGTTTTAGTGTGTAGAGGAGCCCTGGCACCAGGCATCATTTTCCCCGGGCAGCTCTCTGCAGAGGATGAGTGCACATCCGGGTGGAGAGTCTGAGCCCATCGCTTGTCCCCTTGCCCCTGGTTTTGCCTCCCTGGTGCTGGAGGAGAAACCACAAAGCCCACTCCAGGGTAGGAAGTTCCTGGTTTTAGTTGGAATATCATTAATTTTCTTTCTAGTAGCTGGTATAGTGCTCTGTTTTGGATTTAGTATGAGAATGTTGATAACACAAGTAGTGCTTACCCTAGTCAAGGACTTTTCAGCTTCCCATGCTCTGCCAGGTGCACAAGAAGCTGGGAGGGGAGGGGACACAGTCAGGACAGCTGATCCAAACTGGCCAAAGGGATATCCCACACCATATGACATCATGCTCAGCATATAAACCTGGGGGAAGAAGAAGAAGCGGGGGGTGTTCGGAGTGATGGTGTTCGACTTCCCAAGTAACTGCTACACATGATGGAGCCCTGCTTTCCTGGAGATGGCTGAACACCTGCCTGCCGACAGGAAATAGTGAATAAATTACTTTCTTTGTTTTGTTTTTGCACGTGGCTTTTGCTTTACCTAGTAAACTGTCTTAATCTGAACCCACGAGTTTTCTTACTTTCACTCTTCTGATTGTCTCCCCCATCCCACCAGGGAGGAGTGAGTAAGCACCTGTATGGTGTTTAGTTGCTGACTGGGGCTAAAACGTGACAGAAGTCAAGGGTTTTTCACCCCACCCCTTCCTCCTGAGGAGGAGGGTGACCAGCGCAGGCAGGAGGGTGAGCACTGGTACTGACCCCCAGCGCTAGGGAGGGTTGAACCCTCAGGCTGCTCCCAGTGGGCATCGTTGCAGCTGAGGAATACCCTCTTTCTTGGTGCTGTTTGGAGGCAAAGGTGCTGGGACATTTTTTTTTTTATTCTTGGTTTTTCAAATGAAGATAAAACATTTGTCCTCATATTTTCTATGCAGAAAAAAATTGTGTTTGCTTACATGACTAAGTTGGTGTGATCTTTGAGCTGGATATTGCCTAAGCTCCCAAGGTGGCGATCACCTCTTCCTCTATTGCAGAGAAGTACTCTCAGCTACTGGGCTGGCCTCATTCAGGTCCTTTGAGTGCTAGCGCAAGCAAGTAATAATAATAGCATGATGACGTGTGTCTTTCAAAGCACGAAATGGACGCTGCAGGTGGTGACAGTCCTAAAAAATGGAAACTGCAGCCTTTAAAAGCTCACCAACTTTTTAATGAGACTAGGAAATGGTAGAGCAGAAGTCCATTCCCTGGACAATGAGAGCAACATGGGTAGGAAATGTACTAACCTAACCCTCTCTTCTTGCAGCCTGCAGCCTGGAGTCCTCCAGGACTCCCGACTATGCAGGGAAGAAGCCAGAAATGCCTCCTTTGGGACCACAGCTAATTAGAATATCCCGAAATCCAATGTCAAAACCTGGCCAGAAGCCTTAAAGAGAAACCTCAGATTTAATAACTAGATTAGAGTAACTGCACAGCCAAGAGGAATTTCGTCATGTGGGTAGCTTTTACATTTCAGGGGGGAAAGGGGTTCTGTGGGGCTTTTTTTTTGTTTTTAGAGGATCATAACGAAGTCATGAAACTGTAGTTTTCTGTTTGCTTGCAAAGTCTATGACATTGAATCAAATAAAGATCTGAGAAGCAGCCTTCAAATATTTTCATTCACTTTACTTTAAATTTTTATACACTGAAATCTGAAATAAGCTTATGGAATAATGCAAAAATATAGCATGTATCTTTCATGCTGTTTTTGTCACTAATAGGGTAGCAGATTATGGAGAGGGTCATATGGTTGCCAAGTACGCCTGTGTTCTAAATAATAAAATTCCAGCAAAGGCAAGGGGCTGGTCATGCAGAAGAACCTAAAGGTTTCCTACCAATGTGGTGAATTCCTTCTGCTAACAAATAATTGTGAACTATTTTTAAATGCTGTTTTCTTCTACTTCTAAAATTTGCTTTGCTTATTGCAGTTGTAGGCAACACCAATTAATATGTAAACTAACAATCTGAGATACTACTTTCCAATAGCATAATAGCCCACTTTTCTACAGTGTTCCTATACATTTAACTTTAAGCCCCTGAATCCTTTTGAAATCAACTGAATTGTGCATTTGTTTACAGGTAAGCACAGCATGTGCTTGACTCCATAGCTGGACTCGGGCAAGGACATGATAGCATATTAGTCAGAGGTTAGTCACGCGCTTGAAAACTCTCAGGGAAGACTTCATCACTTTTCACAACATGAGAGGTGCAAAGGTTACAAGTAGGCAAATACCAGCTTAATATTTTACAAGAGACATTTACATCAGCACTGGTATTTCCCTTTAAAAAAAAATCTTATTAGAATGTTTTATCTAGACCTCTTTTTATAAGATGTTAATAGAGTCTTTATAAAACCATGGGTTAGTTAAAAACTTCTCTTAGATGATGGTGTCATTACTGGTGGGCCCACACTGCTCTTTTGGCATTCATCAGCTGGAGGCAAGTGGGCTGTCTCATGGGGAGTTGAGAACTTGCAGGTTATCACTTTGATTAGCTGCTGTAGGCAACTGGTGGCTACTGTAATTGCTTCCACAAGACTAAAATGAATATACATTTCCTCTGACAAGGAAATGGTAGGAATGTATGCCTAGTGGAAGCTTTAGGTTCCTATAATGCCATGGAGATCAAATTAAAAAAGGAGAGAGAGAACCTGTTGCTATAGCACTTCATTAATTAAACATCAATTTAGAAAATACTATGGCATTGACAGGTTTGAGACTGGCTGCTGATACTGTTTGCAGGGACAAATTTTCAAGTGGGTTAATGTATAAGCCTTACAGAAGATAACAATAATGCTGTAATTGGGAGGCTGCCTCTTTAAAATGTTGGTTTAAATTACAGTGTATAAAGTCAGCATAATGATTTAAGTATTTTTAAGTAGGTATTTTAAAGTAGTTCGCTCATTAGCAGCCATCTGTAGGCAGTACTTGGAGCAGGCAGAGAGTGGTGCGGGGAGAGGAGGGAAAGGGGAGCAGAAACTTTCACACTGCTCGAATAGCGCAGGTCTGGGCTGGAGAGAAGCAGCTCAGGGATGACAGGGGAAAAATGGGAAACCAGGAGCCGGCACTGCAACTGAGATCCAAACAGCCTCCGCATTTGCCTTCTCTCCGAGTTTTGATTTACGTTAGCATCCTGTGTTATTCTCTCATTTCTTTTCCGTCTTCAGAAACCTTCTTCTGCCTGTTTCTTTGGGAGATGTGCCAACAGTCAGGCCTTGGCGGCAGAAAAAGTGCAGGAGCTCAGCTCCTGGCAGCTCCAGCTCCTCGAAATGCTGCGGGTATGTGAGCTGAATGGCGAATGCTGGGATGAGGTGTTTCGAGAGGGGGCTGGCTGGCCCCGCCGCTGCTGCTGAGCCAGACATCCCGGCGTGATGCCCACTCTGCAGCAGGAAGCACTCAGGGGAGCAGGCACAGAGGAAGGGACCTGTCCTGCTCTCCCACGGTCACCAGCATCATCTGTCAAACGAGCTTTCTGCTTCCAATCTGCAGGGCGAGGGGAGTCCCTTGACACCTGCAGATAGGTCAAAAGCCTTGTAGGTTTTGATTCAGTCCTGGTTCTTTTTCCACTTTGTGTGGACTCATGTGCTGGTTTAGTCATCTGCAAGGTTTTGCCCATCCTGAAAATTATATGACCTTTCCTGATCACGCAGTAGCCCAACAGTATAGAAGGGTATTGAACAATGAATTCAGCTGGCCACGTTGTTTTCTCTTTTCCAAAAGCACTAGTCTGTAAGAGGCAATGAGACTGCACCACTATCAGTGAGAGTGAAATTTGGGCAAGTACCTCTGAATCAGGAAAGAAAAACAGAAGGCTGAAGGGCACTGATATTTTTTTCTCTTTTGTTGCTAAGATAGCTGTCACTAATAATTCTGGGAAAGACAGTGTGAGAAATAAAAAAAAAAAAATAAAATCCCTAAAATCAGCTTTGATATCAGTTTTAAAGCCATTGCATCATCCTGGGGAGTTATCATATCATAACTCTGGAACTGAACATGGGATATTTTACAAGGGGAAGATTTTATTAAAAACGTTATGTTTTCATATAGAAAAAATTGAGTGGAGAATCCAGTCTATATTCTTTCTCTTTCCTCTCAGGAAAACAAGTTGGGTATTTGGAAATCACATTCTTCAGGATAAAAGTGGTGTGTGTGCTTTTCACACATTTTCTGCATAAATATTTTGAGGTTCCTGTAAAACAGGACAACTGCTTTTTTTATTCTTCATGAATCAGCCCCTATGTTTGAAACAAATCGTTGCAGCAACAAGGAATGACAGCCTGACAGCCTAGTAGGTTATTAATGGGAGTGACAGCCTGCAAATCAGAAATCATGGCAGTGCATCTGTATGAACAGCAATTTGTGCTCAGTTGAATAACCAGGAAATCCAGAAAATCAGAAAAGGTTGGGGGAGAAGATGAATCAAACAGAAACATTTTTAGATAACCCAAACTTTCTAGAAGTAATTGGCATGTTGGGGGAGTAGCAACATTCAAAAGTTTAGTAGTGCAAATACTTAGGTTCACATATGTTTATTTCAATGCCCACTAAAAAGCTAAAACTGGACAAAAGAAATGAGGGAAAAATGTAATGTTGAGGGTTTCTTATTATCTGTTATAGTGATGTCATCAAGAAAATGAAATTGCAGCCTACTTAACTGCTTTATCATATTTTGCTGACAAATTTTATTCACTGTGTATTTGACATATTCACATAGTAGAACTCAGTAAGCTGAATGTTGGAAGTTCTCCACAAAGGAAAATCTCTGTATAATTTATAAATGCAGGTGTTTTTCTTTCTCTACCCTCTGGTTGAGTTGTTCTGTATAAGAAAACAAAGCAAAATCAAACCTTCTGTTTCTCTCTTGTATGTAATAGAAAGAAATGGTGCTATGTAAAGCGTGGGTTAGCATGTTACCAGTCTTATTTTATATACAAGTTTATGGAGAAACTTGCCATGGACCTGTAGATGTAGGATTAAATTGTCCCTGTAGATGTTTTAAGTTTTTCTAGATGTTCCTAAAATTCTCCTGATGGGCATCAGAACCTGAATTTACCATCTCACTGTTAATGGTCACTGATACCAGTCATCAATAATTTCATAGTGTACTTTTCTCTAATGATCAGCTGAGCAATGCTGTCTCAATATTTTCATGAACTGAATAAACTCAAAAAGGGGTTTTAGTTGTATTTATGTAGAAGTTGCTATAAATTACCTTCTAAGATCAGAACTAATAAAATTCTGGTCTTCAGTCCCAATCCAGAAAGCGGAAAACTTGGCTGATCTAAACCTCAAATTGGAGGTTTCTGCAATGTATTGACTTTAAACTTGTGCATCTCAATCCAGATTTTACTCTTTCGATTAGTGTCAGTTGTTTCACCTAAGGGATACCAGTCCCCCAGTGGTACATTCCAGCCATAGTATTACCTGGATGGTAAAACTTTCCTTTGATTTATGTGTTCAGTGAGGACTGCAAGCTCTAGGAGTATGAATCTCTTTTACAGATACACGTTAAGCACAGTAATCTACCTTCATTATCACACAGTGATTGCTAAAAGTGTGAAATCCTGAACAAGGTAAGTCCAAGGAAGGTCCTACCTTCAATTCAGAGAGACAATAACTCTATTCACCACAAAGAGCATTTATGTGAAGATCAGGTCATCCATACCTGAAACACAAAATTTCGGTGCTCCAAAGGAAGAAAAAGAGACAAACCACATACAGTTATATGCAGTCAGAAGCCCCACACCCTACACTATTCCTTCCTCCCCAAAGCAGTTAACTATTCCCTGCTTTGCCTCCCTGTTTGATTTTAGTATAAAAAATACCAAAAAAAATTATCTGATAAATCTCAAAATCCATTTTGATTTGTGAGGAATCTGCTTCTTTTTTTTCCCTTGTTTTGATTATTTCTGATAGTCTTTTTTTCTAATAGTTTTTTTTTCCTTTGCATTATCAAGCATGCAGCCTTTGAATTTAATGTTTAAGTTTTATTTCCAATGGTACAGTAGCAATTCTGCATCTCTTCTTCATCAGCCTTTGTGTTTGATTTGCGTTAGAAGTTAGCATACTGCTATGGGTAACCCCCAGGCAGTGCTATCATTCTGTTCTTGAAGTAGAAAAAAAAAAGAGTATGCCTTTTTGGATCACTAAAAAATAAAATAAAATGAAACTAACTCAGAAGAAAAACCCCATTGGTTGAAAAGCTTTTTAATGTCAATACAAAATATAAACAAAATGTGGTTTCTGAATGAAGTATCAAGACAAATAATCCTCTTGCCCATCTGTTATACTAAAATGGCCGCTATGGTATTGTGTTGTGAGGATACATGTTCCAGTAATGGATGAGATAAAAGCAGACATATGTTAGCAAGAAAGAATAAAAAATGTTCATAATAAGTTATGAGCTGAACCAGTATGGAGAAATATATTCAGACATGAGAGTACAATATCTGCCAATCTATGTGTAAAGCAGATATTTCCATACTGCATATAATTGTTCCAGTTGCTTGGTGCCTTCATCCCAAAGGACCTCAAGATTGCAACTTATCACCAGCATCAGCCTGGGTAAGGTTAATCTTAAATAAAGACTTCCTCACTTGCCTTAGAAACTCCTCATGAATCTATCAAATGACCTTTGTGATTACTTGGCGTTCTTGGAACAATTTCAACTTACCTGTGAATACATTTTAGGGTTTGGCCAAACAGAAAAACAACTACACTGCTTTTAAGGAATAAAGAAAACATAGCCTTTTCTGGTTTATCTCCATGAATTTTATGGACCTGTACATGGGACAGATTGAAGTACACTAGAGATTGCTTCTTGCCTTTGCAAATAGAAAGATTGGTAATGACTGGAAGTCACAACACCTGGAAGTCCACGGCTGGTATGAAATAAATGGGTCTTCTAACAGTCCTGGCAAACTTCAATTTGTTTGAAGAATAACTAAAACAAAGATGGTGACACAGAGGCTCCTTCATGCTCTGCTGCCAGTGAGCCTTGTCTTACCCTCTGGAGTGGAGTTGGTTGAAAAATGGCATTTCCTACAGGAAATTCCAAGAACTTAACATATGGATTCACTCCAAATTGAAACAAGTCCAATTCTCAGAATTTTTTGTAAAATGAAGCTTTCCAAAGTATTTCATTTTGATTACACTGAAATAATGCAAGATTCACATTAAAATCTCCAGAATTGCCAGCACCGGCAACTGTAGGGGACTAGACAGAGCTGAGATAGCATATATCCTGGGCACCTTTACAAACGATGCTCCATTTGATCCCTGGCCTGATTTTGAAGTACACCTAGCCTCCATAGTTAAGCTGACACTGCAGAGAAGGTGTCGAGGGGAGTGATGTGTACAAATACACATAATATCTGCAGCAGTCAGTTTGCCTTCTTCATGCCATTAACCTGGGGAATCAGTTTTGCAGCCTGTAGAGTGGTCCTTCAACAGAGACCAAGCTCTTGAGAAGGAGCAGTGGACAGCCTCACCAAATTTGTACAACAACAACTTAGGTAACCGCAGCAGGCCTTCACTACCTGCCAAGTAAGCTTTTCTGTCAGGCCCCTGTGCTTTCCTCTGTGCCATGCCCAAGTGCATGTCATGTCTTCACATCAATTCCCATTCTGCTGTGGAGCATCCAGAAATGGCCAGAAAATCAGTGTGCTCAGGATAGTGCTTTCTCTCCCAGCTCCTACTCTGTCACCATTTCCTCATCATGTACATTCAGACTTTTTCACCTTTTCCCCTTTGCAATACATTAAGATTGCAAATTCTGTGGGGGAAATATTGTTTTTTACTATTTGATAATGTTGTGTCTCAGCACTGCAAAGTAGGCACTCCTGTTCACAACAAGGCAGAAATGCAGGGATTGCTGCTGACCTAAGAATGTGATGAAGATGGTGAGTAAAAGAGTATTCAAATTTGGCAGGAAAGGGTTAAATATATTTTATTTTTCAGGAATGTAGTGTTTTATAACACTAAGTGTATAACACAAATGTGAAGTAATTGATTTAATTCAATTTTTCTTTTAATCTATAATGTCCACTATAATGTCCATTATGTTATGGACTAGTCTTCAAAGACTGATGGGGGGGATGAAGGAAAGAAGGAATCTAGTTAGGTGTTCATCTGAGAACGAGAGATACTGGAACCTATCAGTGTCAAGGATCCTCTGGGGAAAACCAGACTCTACAGATGGTATTTGAGTTCCGGCAGGAGAGAAAACTGACTCTGGTAACCCAAACAACACAACTGGTGATTAAGTAGTGCCATGTCCTTCTTCCTGAGGAATCCATGAATGCAAGCTCCAACAACTCCTCCTCTGTGGTTTTGCCAAATAATTCATACCAAGGATTTACTATTGTTCTCAAATGCCTTTGAAAATTTTGGGCAAATCTCTGATAGAATGAACTGCTATGCTCATCTTAATGAGATTAGTTCTCAGAACTAGACTTGAACCTGAACCAAAACCACAGAGCAGAACAACACAGATTGCTTTTGACTATTTAGAACCAGGTCTGCTGTTGAACTCTGGATTGTGTCTGTTATTTTAAACAAAAGATCAGATCCAATATAAACACTGTGGGTTTTTTGGTTGGGTGGGTGGGGTTTTTGTTTTGTTTTGTTTTTTTTTAAGTGAGAACTCAAGATTTTTTACTTGTATTTTCCCCAAACATATTTTTGGACTTCCCCTCCAGAATTCTCTTGTCTTGTCCTTTCTCCCTCTACCATGACAGAGATATTGAGATAGACAAGATTCACTTATGTTCAGATTTGCTATGAGCAATGGCATTATGGTAAATTCACATCCAAAATCAAGCAATCAGTTTAGGAGGAATGAAAGATTAATCATGGGAGGGGAGATGATATGGAGATGAGTCTACTGAGATAAACTACTCCAGATTTTTGGCAGTGACTATTCATGAATGCTAGAAAATACCAGACACTCGGTTCTCCTTTGGAAGTACTATGTGGCATTCACAATGCATGTGTTGCAGAAATAACCAGATCCTCTACTAATTCCTGTGTTCCTTCAGGATAAAGCAGGGGAGCATCTCAAGGGCATGGCTGGATTTCATTGTGCTCAGAAACTCTATGATAAATATTTACAAATTGTTGTCAGAAGATGTAATTTCAAAAAACCCTTCAGCCATTTTAACCTGGTTTAGCATGGAAAAAGATGGGACTTTGAAGTCCTAACTACTTCTCTGATCAGCCAACATCCTCTGCTTGGACTAATACATGCATTTGCCATTGAGAATCTGCTCATTGTATTGCATATCTTTCAGTGCTGCATAAATAAGCAGCTTGATGACTGCAAAGGGCTCTTAAGCCATCTACAAATGCTTCCTCTTGTTGCATGGAGGAAAAAAAAATACAGTTGTGAGGATGTTAATTAATTACTTGGTCCTATCTCATATTCCAACAAGGGCTTCCTGTGATATGTTGTTCAAGTCACTTAGACCCTGTTCATGGAAAGTTTTTGCTGACTACAGTGGTGCATTTGGGTGGAATTTAGGTTCCTGAGTCAAAACCTATTTGGAAGTTTGTGGATGCCAATATTTTCACTTGTAAAATTCCCCTGATGACCAGAGTTGTTCTTGTGTGCATAAAGAGAAGTACCATCATTTTAGCAGAAGTAAGAATTAAGTTTGGTATTTCTTTAATGTCTGAGTCTAGCTGGGATCCACATACTATGCTGAAATCTCCAGTGGATCTGGTACAGTAGATTTATTTTGACCTTGTCTTGGCAGCCATCTAGCTGAATTCAATAAAAAATACAGTGTTATTGAAAGATCCTACATGATCCCCATTCCTGAAATGTAATTGTAATTAGGGCACTCACTGCAGATGTAGGAGACCTACTTTCAATTCCTTCCTCAGCTTCAGGGAGTATTTACCCATGTTCTTCACCTTTTAGCAGACTGTACTCTGTTATGAGTCATCATCTTTTCTCCTGAAACTCTGCCTCTAGGAAGAAAGACACGCAAGAGTAGTTTTCAGAGAAAGAAAATTCAACCAAAACTACAATACCAGGCTTTTACGGATTAGATACAGAAGGTACGGACTGCAATTACTAGGTACAGCTTTATCCTAGACTGGACTCAGGGTTGGATGTACTTACAGCTGAAAGAAGACTATTCCTCTTCTCTGTTTGTCAGGTATTGTCATGATTGCCAGGACACATGGGAAGTGAGTCAATGGCACAGTGCTGAGGCTCCATATCCTTCCCCTTCTGCCCTCAGAGAGGATCACTATTTCATGTAGTTAAGTTCATTTTTGATAACTATAGGTCCACTTCAGGTATCTTATTCATATTTTTTGCAAGTTAATTTTCATAATCTGGTTTTATTTTCTCAGCAAAGACTGTTTATTCTAAACAGTTGTGTGCATAGTAGATGTGCTGTCCATGGTGTAGATGAGTCACCAGAACAGGTTCTCCAGCAATATCCCATAAATGAGGCCACAGAAGTGGGTCTTGTGGGCAGTATTCATTTCTAGGCTTAAAGGCCAAATACTCTCAGCTGAGCTGACTGAGAGAATCATTGGGTACAAAACCAGAGTATGGCTTGGACTCATGCCTCAGCAGCTGCAATGAGATATCTTTACTGCTCAAGCACTGTGTTTTGGCAGGGTGTCTATGTACTGCAGATAATAAAGATCTGCCAGTTTCTCACATTGAATCTAGAATTATTTCTTGTTTCAATCATGTCTTTCTTTTCTTGATGGCATCTATTCTGAATCATGGTTTTAGATCTTTTTATCCAAGTTATTTAGGGACAAGCTGGCTTTTAAGTGCTTAGACCAGCTTGCTGCTATGTTTAAGACAACTAAGGATTGGGAATTCCCAGAAAGGCTATGCGACAGAGGGAAGGCAAATGGGTCATGGCTATGAGAAAGTGACCTATCTGTATAAAGAGAGAAGCCTTATTCCTGGGTACACACTGACTTTTGGGAGAAACCAAATCTGATACGACATTAAGACAGATGATTAAGAAAAAAAATTGTAGGCAATCAAAGAGCAGAAAGACCCCAAGGAAAGTCTGAAAAGCTGTAGTCAGAGAGCAGATCACTATGAATAAAATTAAAGGTATCCTGTCACTAAGTGTCTTCCTTCAGTGGCCTGCAGAAGGAGTTTCCTTCCAAGTTGTAAGGCGAGACTTTGGCTTTCTCCAACAGACAGAAAAGTAGGACTAAGTCTGGAAGAAAAACTGCTGAGCCTTAGACTTAAACTGTTGGTTGGCCTTGAGGGAGGAGGGCTGTTTGTTTTTCTGGATAGTGCCATTGTCTCAAATCACAGCTGTTTGAATACCAGCAAAGAAACTCAGGTTTTTAGTCAGGCAAAGCAGTTTGGTTAGACCCAACTTATCAACATACCTTTTTAAAAACTGAAATCCAGAGTTAAAATTATATCAAGTATATCAAGAACAAAATTTAAACCAAACAAATTAATATATATGCTGTAATTTTAGAGGATTTTTATAGGATGTTAGCTAGCCAGTAAAAAAAAAATCAGCCTTGGAAAAACTAAAAAAGAAAAAAAACCAACAGCTTCGCAGAGAGCTTCTGAACTCTGTATAAAGTGCCAGATTCAACTAATTTTGAAAGATTTGGGGGTTTGAGCTGTAGATGATAGAATTCTTTCTGAATACTTGTGACATCTCTTGGATTTAAAACTCCTCTCTCTTTATTTTCTATGCCTTGCTGGAATAGTCTGCTACAGGCTAATTCTTCACTGATTATGTATTTTTATATTCTTTTGAAGTTGCATTTTTATTTTGTGGAGCAATTTTTGTTCCACATGTTTTTAAAGAGAAAACTTATTCTGTAATTTCTGCTGAGAAAGAGAAAAGGTATTTTCTTCCAAATTGTCCTGAATCCTGACGAAAACTTGCAACAGTCAAGAAAGAGGAGTCAACAGAATCTTAGAAAAATTCAGAGGTTGGGCCATGTGGGAAGAGAAGACTTTCTGTTTCCCTCTCTAGAAACAATATTGTACCTTCATCCTAATATACTTAAATACCAATACGCAATTTGACTGGCCACCACTACAACAGCCACTCACCATTGTGGTGAGAATTTTATAGAAAGTACATAGTCAGGTCTTGCCCCCAAATAACTTTGAGACAAACATATATTAAAGCGCTTTACTGGGTCAGGGCCAAAACAAAACAATTGAACGGGCAGTTGAGAATACATATCAAAATGGACAGTGAGGGGGATTTAGGATGCATAAATAAAGGAGTGACTCTTTCAGTCTTTTTCACATCTGGATAGTTCTGTTGTTGCAAGTGTACTTTGCAGTAATAGCCACTCCTAAAAGATAATGTTGCTACTGATATGAATTTTGAAGAAAGACAGATTTTTGCAGAGTATAATTTACAATCACATTTCAAATTGTGTGGAATTTAGGAATATCTTACATCCCTGGAGAAGAAAAGTTGCTGAGATGGAAGTAATTTGCTAAAGCAAATGTTGAAATGGCATAAAAAGCATGTGGGCTGTCATTTCACTTTGGTGGGGTCTTTTGAAAAAACATACTGGTTTAGCTAAACCCAGTCAGAGTTTTCAGACTTTAAGTGAAAACATTTAGATTGCTTTAGTCTTCAGTTTAGTCCTCTGTTTCATTTGATCTGATAATCTATTAATTCAGGAATTAAACCCCCTAAAGAAATGGATTAATGTTTTGAAATAGAATTTAAATCAAAAGAGTTAAAATTGTGAAAATGCTCTAATGTAAACTTTCCCACCAGAAGATAAATATAACCTTCCCAAGGTCTGAACAGCTGAATTGCTAAAATTTCTTTCATATGAAGCAACTACCTTGTTACCCATTCTTAGTTTTGATACTCAGATCTGACATAGTTGCAAAGCTGTTCAGCTTGATCGTCTAGATTCACAGTTTGGACCTTTCTGTCCCCTCCCAGCCCAAAAGGTTACCCCAAGCAGTAGGTTTGTATCTTCTACATATCTTTCTGTCCACACCAGTATTTAATGGGGAGATTGTTTTACTAAGCCATGAAGATGAACAAGTTTTTCCTCAACCTCATTTTACTAGTACTGCAGAGTAATTGCCAATAAGGTCAAGACAATATTAGGAAAATCTGTCCTTTGTCTTTTATGTCTTTACAGTAGAGGAGAAGCCAACATTTTAGCAAGCTCCCTTTCTGCACACTATTCCAAGAGTTCTGTGGATCACAGTTCAAGAAATTCTGATGCTGGAGATTTCAGGAGAAACCATTTCCAGGATTTTAATAGTACAAATGCTGTTCTTTCCCCTCATTTTCTGTCTGACCATTTTTATCATTTTAATCAGATTTTATTCAGGTTGTCTCCTCTTGAGTCCTTAAACAGGGAGCGATGACGATCATCTGAATCCAAAGTTTACTGTATGACTGTTACTGCTCTCATATTGCAGCTGTAATTTTTTAAATTATAGAAAATATCTGTGAAATATAAATACAGAAGTTAAATTGCAGTGACAGTGGAAATGAGGTGAATATAATAAACCAGCAACACTAGATAGAATGTGAAGAATATGCTAGTGGATAATAACTGATGAAATCAGGTAATTTTGTTCTCAAAGCCATAAATATAAAGATTCTCTAAGTGGCAAAAGTTAAATTTCTCTGTATAATGACTAATAACATTTAGCCACATTTAAGAGATTAGCTCAGCTGTTAGTTATGTAAATGGGAAGATCCTATTTAGTATGACAGAAGATGGCTAAGATTTCAAGTGCTTTAGGTTTTCTAAGCACTAAACAAATATTGTCCAAATACGCAGGGCTTCAAAAAACCCTGTAGAGAATGAAGTGCAACGTGAGTCAGAGTGCCTTGAGGTTCATTAGTGTGGCTCCACACCTTCTGGGGACCAGCTTGTGTTGCCCTTTGTTGTTGTATGCAACATGGGTGGGAGGGTAGCATCCCCTTTCCCTACATAATTGATAATAATTATATTCAGAAGAGAGAGCAAGGCTGGGACCTCCAGGCACCTGATGTCTGCAGAACAGAAAGGATGATCCCAAGGGACTGTGGACAGTGACACATTGAAGGGTCCGGTTTCCTAATTGTCCTTGGTGGAAAAATGGTCTGGGTTGTCTTGGTTATTTTCTGTCCTGTCGGTTTTGGGTTTCCTTCTTGCTAGGGAAGAGAAGTGGTGCATATATGTGGTGGGTAAAGAGGGGAGGGAGAAAGGAGGGGAGACTGGCAACCCCCTGCCTCAGCCCCCACACAGGATCAGAATATGTAAACTTTTGGATCTGTAAATGATAGAGCTCTCTAGGATTTGTCAGTTTAGATGAAGGGCAGTGTCTAAGATATA
Organism: Morus bassanus; assembly: GCA_031468815.1. Taxonomy (NCBI): domain Eukaryota; kingdom Metazoa; phylum Chordata; class Aves; order Suliformes; family Sulidae; genus Morus; species Morus bassanus. The sequence continues at coordinate 104,125,162 of CM062567.1, forward strand.
TGAAGCCTTTTCTATTTACAGGGTGGTCAGCTGTTTTAAACCATACCAGATCTTCAAATGAAATGCTTAAATACTGTTAGACTGAACTAAATGTTCAAAATAGCAAATAAAACTAAAAAGCCAATATTACAAACTTTGATTCATGTAAATTGATTCTACCCATACAAAAATTCTTGCTGGCTTCAATAGCTAAAGACTAATTGGTTGACTGAACATTTGTAGTATCTAGGCTTTAACTAGTAATATGAATAACTAGAAATCTAACACCAAACAAATGTGCTAAGATATACCTTAATTCCTGTGTTGCTGTGATGCATGGAGCCTCCAAACAGTTTTGAAACATTTTGCTGCGTACAAACAGGTAACAGTTTCTGTCCACAAACTATGCAGAAAAGGTACTGCAGGAGGAAGGAAGCATTGTTTTACTGATGAAGAAAATAAGCCTAGGGAGTAGGTCTTGATGCTGTAGTATACAACACTACGCTATCAAAATCAGATTTGAAAATCGGTTTAAACTATACAGAAGTGAGTATAAGCATGTTGATGTAAGTCTGTCCATAACGGAATTGATTATAATTTACCAGCCCTGTTTAAAACATTTGATTTTATCAAAGATCAGATTTACTTTAGTGTGAAAACCATGGCAGAAGCCCAAATTTGACCCCAATATCAAAAGTGACCCCAATATTCTGAGTCAGTTCAGCTGTAAATCCCTCTGCCTTCCCCACCTTAGCTGCAGGAAAGGTAAGGATTTGTACGAAAATAAGGATTATTAACACCTCTGTACAGGTAGGGTTGATGAAATACACAGACCGAGTTATTTGCCCAAGGACTTAAAAACAGAACAAAGGCTTGGGTGGAATACAGACATAGTTGCTCTCCAGTCCAGTCTGTTTGAGAGTGTTAACTAAAATGTTGTGTACTTAGGTGGTCACATGTAATATTTACCCAGGGCCCAAAACTTTCCATTCTTGCCAAGAACATTTTATTCAGTTTGCATTATTAGAATATGTATGTTTTGAATTGTAGACGTGCAATGGCACAGTTCTGTTTCCTTTAAGCATTTCTGATACTCTTCTTAGAAGTCGGTAAAGTGAAAGAGGTCAAATACCAAAATAGTGTATTCTTCCTCTTCTAAATAATAATAAAGGGACCATCTATCAAATTGGCAGGCTCATATCTTTTGTAACCATGTACAAAACACACTCCAACTGAATGAACAGCTGTCAGAACAGTTTTTTTTCAGCACGTGGGTTAGAATTTGCTAATGTGTATGCACACGTGCAGGCATTAATTTCCTTATCTCATGAAGATCAATAACAATATTTCCAAACGTGTTTGCAGTCATGATTTACTCTGGATGCATTAGCTTTCTTTTGTTCTTTGGCCCACCTGTCTCCTGTTATCTTTTTGCAATAGGCTTTTCCACCATGTGGGAAACTTTTCCATGGGTAAAATCTAGAGAGGTAAATAGTATAAGTGATTTTTGTTCTTTTGATTCCTTCCATAAATCTGAGGTAAATGATTTGTCTCTAACCATTCTACTGCCACGTTTTTCAGGACGTAGATATTGGCTGGTTTCTGGTCTCTTTTAGCATCATGTAGGAAAGTCATAATCCACGCACCCCTTGAAACTAATATTGCAACCCTTGCCAGTCTAGAATAGAGTCTTACTCTTTGATAATTCTTTTCTTGTGTAATTATTTTTAGGTCACAGTGTGTTTATGAAGATAATGAAGAAACTAAAACTAGTTCAGATGATTCAGAAGCATCCATGCAGCAAAGGACATACTGGAGGGAAATGCATGCTTATGGACTAGGATGAACTTTAGAGTAGACCTGAAGAACTGCTTCATAGACATATTCACAAATCTAAGCCCAGGTAGTTACAGGTCGTCTTCTGTTGTAATGTCTCCGTCATCATGCTCTGAACTGCTCCCCAGGTCTACTTTCCAAAATATTGACAGTGGGGTTTGTCCCATCTGCTTTCTGTAAAATATCAATGCACCAGTATTGTTACAACTCAGACTGTGCAATTCATAATCAATACAGGTAGTCTTGCCACCTTCTAAAATATATGGGTATTTTTAGGATAACCCTAGTCTTTAAGTTAGACATATTGACAAGCAAGCGCTGAAACATCTTCTCTCCACTGACTAGACAGGGAACATGGTTTGGTAACCCCAAATGCTCAGCAATCTGAACTGCCCTCTTGGTATAAGGATACTCAGTAATGCCTGTGATTAAGTAAGGTGTCTATGGTAATTGATCTGAATATGTCCTACAGTCATTACATGAAATGCCTGAAGAGCGTCACACAGTGCAGATAACTCATTTAAGGCATACTTATTATCTGCATATATTTCTCAGTGTCTGCGAGCATCACCTGCAGAATCCCAAACCTCTGTAGCAAGATACTGCCAGAATGCTGAGAATCATGCCATTGAAAAATAAATTAAAAGCATAAACACATTTATTCCTACAGTTTGGCATAAATATTTTTTTTTCAATTAGACAAGATGTTCTGAGTAGCATAAATCCCTTTTATAGTTCTGTTTGGTTTGGTACTTAATCTGCTACTTTCCTGAGCAGTGAAAGCTCAACACTTAACTTTTTAACTTTCCTCTCAGATAAGTGCCATCAATTTGCAGTGTGATTTAGAATGCAAATCATGAACAGTGTTCAATACTGCTAGCGCTAGTCCTTTATGAATCAAGACCCTATAAAACTTCATCAATATCTGTATTAGACACTTATTGACTGAATTTTTATAGAAGCCTTGTTCACAAGGGACTAGTGTTCCCAATATGAACCTAGATCACTGGAAAAGGTACAGGCATTGGTTTGTATTTTTCTAATGATTATCCTTACATATATAACACTTATAACTGGAATAGACAGAGACAGACACACATACACACAAAGATGTGAAAAATCTGGTTGTCAAATCATGCCAGAAGAGGGCAAAAGATTGTATTTCCTGAACCTTTATAATAAAACCACTTTAAAAATCATAAGGAAAAGCAAAAAAAAAAAAAAAAAAAACCAGCCCCCAAAGAATTTATAATACATTTTAAAAGTTGGAATTGTAAAAGTAAGCAATAACACAAGAAACAATAGACTAGTTACCTGTCTGCAAAGCTTGTTTTACCTTTTTATGAGTGTTTACTTTTTCTTAATTCAGAAGGTGGGATGTTAAAAATCCTAATCTGTTTGAAGCTAGGGGAGCTTTGCCTTTGATTTCATTGATAGCAAAATTTCACCTTGTGTAAAATGAAAAGGGATTTGATTAAGAACTAGCTGACCAACATGCTATGTTAAGTTTATCATCCAAAGGCAATAATATTGTCAGTAATGAAAAACATAGCATACCCAGATAATCTAATAATACCAACTACAAATTAAGAATATCATTCAGGACTATTTCCATTTTAAACATAATGTTTTGGGGTTTACTTTTTAGCAAAAAAATAGGTGCCTTCCTAATTTCCCTGTCGATGGGCAGGAAAGAAAGCTTTGTAAGTGGCTTTATGCCAATTTAGACAGCTCAGTGTTCAGAGAACCTTTGAGAAGCAGGTTAATCCAGTTTTTTAGTTGTTTTGTTATGTAATATCAACATAAAACAGCTGGATCAGGATTGAACAGCTATTTAAAAACTACAGAAAATTGTTTATTAAGGATTTTTCTTCATTACTCCAGCTTTATGGTAACTTAAATTCCCCCTGAAAATAACAAGGCAATTCAGGTTTAAGGTGTTGCTTGATACAAATACAGCCAGCCAGCCAGAATAAAATCCAAACCTCTAATAACTACTTCCTACAATGGTGTCAAATTAAAAAAAAAAGAACCCAAAACCTGCCATTAGCACTTCCATAAAGAGAGTTTTTTAACTGCTAAATCCAGCTGTTTTATAGCTTCTCCAAATATAGCCTTATCTATGGGCTATAGTGACTCTTGCAAAGGAAGATCATCAAAGATGTTGCCTTTATAGAACAACTGTATTTTCTAAAATAATGCTATATGGAAGATATCTCAATAAAAATACACATTTTGATTTATGCATATTTTGCAAATCCTATAAATTTTATTCATTAAAGCATTATTGAAAACATTTTAGAAAGAAAAATAGTAAATTAGATGTTTGTGTTTTGATAAATGAACCATTTTTTATTTTGATGAAATAATTTTTCAATGAAATTTTCAGTTATTTAAAATTTAAATTATTTTTAAATACTTTAAGTGTTAACATGCTTTTTTTAAAAAAATAAAGAAAACAAAACATTGAAAACTTTTGATTTTGTAAAAACAAATTGTTTTGTCCAACTTGAAATTTTTTTTGACCTTGTCAGTATACAAAAAATTTGTTTCCAAATGCAGCAATGATCTTTTCCTCGATGTTATGGAACTGTTACTGCATTAAAACCAAAACAAAACAAACAAAAAAAATCCCACTCAAACTTATCTACAGTTAAAATGAAAAACTGAACCTAAACTTCATTTTTGGCTTTCTGCATGCTATATGCTGTTTAATATGTGTCAAATAAAAGGATTTTGGAAGTCATCTTCATAGCTTGTCCTATGTGCAATCTAATTTGATGTACATATAGTAGCAGAGTATCCTGTAGCAAGAAGAAAACTTTTGACCTTTCCTGCTTTTGGAGAATACATATTGTTGTGGATTCATCCAAATTGTTCCGGGTACATATGACATGATGTATGGTGCTAGAAATATTCCTTACTGCAGCAATCAGGATGCTTTTATCAGTCAGTGGCCATAGACTGACTAACCTTAACTAACCCAGTTGTTTAAGGGCAATATGTGACCCAAAAATGAACTTCTGCTATGAAAGCAACTAGGTTTGCAAAAAGGTTTGCTTTAGCTCTGTTCAATTTCTGTTCAGAGGCTCAGGTCGATTCTTATTTTATCTGCACCCATTCAACCGTTAATATGAATTATTCTCTAGTTATATAAGTAGAAAAAAACTTCATCTATTTGGCTTGTAATAATTCAGTTGTGCTCAGTATGTAAATTACCTACTGCTACCATAATTAGCTGGTCAAGAATTCTTATGGAGAAGAGAAACATTCAGGTTGCATCTATTTGCTGAAAAATAACTGTTGCTCAGCAGAGGCTATTTCACCTACTCACCCCAGGATTAAAAACTTGCTGGTTAAAGATTTAAATGGGTTTAGGATTGGCATGGTGTCACCATTGTGCAAATCCTTTGTTAAATATTAAATAATAGAAAAATGTCTTAGGGTCACACAGTGTGTGATTTATGTGACAAAGCCCTTATGGGCTGTGTTTGTCAAAGGCAACTCATAATTCTGGATTGTTTTGCTGAATAGCAGAGAATATTTTTGTTGTGGTAGTGGGTGGGAAGAGATTTGTTTTCTCACTCTATTCAGTGTGGTAAAGATTTCTCTCTGTCTTTAGACACCTTTCACATGAAGAAGCCAAGCCCTGGGGCTAAGCAAAGGAGATGGGGAGGGATGGGTTCCCCTCCCTTGCATTAAGCCACTGCTGATAACGGCTTTTTGATATATGCATGGTCTGGGACTCAATTAGATTGTCAGATAAAAGTAATAAAAATATGTCATTTTTCTAAACATTTTTTTATGTGTATAACAGTCAGAAGCTGTTTAAAATCTGAAGACTGTAGGCCATGTGGACTTTTTGAAAGACTTGCATATGTGTATAACTTCACATCATCTCAGAATTATTCTTCAGGGACTTTCTAAACAATTGTGTCCATATAAATCCCTATTGCTTTGTTAAAAAATATATATGTATATAAAAAGTAGGTAGTAATTTCCTTCCTCTACCCCCTCAAAAATATATATATAAGTTACAGCTAGAAATTATTGCTTGCATTCTGTACTCTAGGAAATACAAAGGCAAATTCAAAAAAGACCTTGTCTCCTTTCTTTCTCTAAAACACAATTTATTGCTTTAAATCATAAAAATAAAACAGTCAAATGTTGCATAAGAGACCCTCAGCAGAAATAAAAGAAAAGAAAAGGCAAAACTGAACTTCCCATAAACCCAAATCCCATACAGCAGAGCTTTCTACAAGACCATAATTAAATAATCCCTGAAGGACTTGTGGAGGAGGGGATAAGAATACATAAACTTTCCAACATGATGAAAGAAAAGACCCTGTTCTTATTATTTGATTTTACTTTTAAGAAGGAAAGAACTAAAAAATGTATACTTAAGGTGGTCTACATGTGAAAACTATTCCATGCTGAGCAAGTATCCATACAAGTCTGAGCCTTGATACAGAATAGAACAGAAATTAAAAGTTGCCTTTGTAACTTGAAGTCTGCAAGTAGATTGTGGCATTGTTCTAAAAAGTGCACATCTTCAACCCCAGACAAAGGCCTTCAACACTGCAGCAGGGCTGTTCCTAAGCATTTCTTCAACAAATTTTTCCTTGAGTCTGAGGTCTGAGATGAGATGGTGGAAACTTCCAGCAGTTCTATTTCTCAGGAGTTTCTTCACTGTACAGGAGCCTTGTTTGTTCAAACAGGAGAGGAGCCACATACATGTGCGAGGCCACCCATGCAGACAGGCAATTAGGTCGAAAGAGTGACGAGGAAAAGTAAAGATTTCTTGTAATCATTTTACTTTCTCAAATGAAAAAGCAAACTATCAGTGAAGCATTTTATTCCAAGCTTTTTAAATTATCTTCTGTCATTTTCCTTCAGGAAGGTTCACTTTTGATGAAATGGTTTTCCTCAGACAGAAAAATACCTTACTGGGAAAACATTTCAACCATTTCAGACTGTTGTATTTTGCAAAATAAAATGCTGATAGAGTCTTCTCTCTGCTAAGCCTCGAACTATGGGAATCACCCCTCCTTACATAGGCAATATTATCTTCTGTAAATACTAGTCAGCATTAGAGCATCTGGGAAAGGGGAGGGTACTTCAATGGAATTCTAACAGGGTGGTTTCCATTTTTTGGCAATTTTTAATGTGCAGATTTAAGAATACCACTTTTTCAATTTTTTTGGGGGGGGCTTTATTTATTTATTTGTTTGTTTATTGAGGAGGAGGATGATTCTCCCATTATATTTGAAACCCTGCTAAGAACTTCTCTCTTATTTATTTGGGACTAATGGAGAATATGGAGCTGTGTCATAACTTTGCTTACAAATCTTTCCAGTAAGCACCCCTAGTAAAGGAAGAATTAAATATTAATTGCACAGATGCCTGATGTACAAAAAGTTGCTTTCTGGTGCTGTTCTTCACTACAAAGTTGGAAAAGTTATCATATATGAATGAATGGAACATGACTCCACAGTTTATGCAGGCAGGGAAGATTCAGGTTTAGCTCTGTCTGTCAGGCATCACAATTTCATTAATGTCTTGCCTGGGTCTTCTAACATAATCATAGAATCATAGAATGTCCTGAGTTGGAAGGGACCCACAAGGTTCATCGAATCCAACTCATTTCCCTGCACAGGACAATCCCAAATTCACACCATGTCTCTGAAGATGTTGTCCAAGTGCTACTTGAATATCGTCAGGCTTGGCACCATGACTACCTCCCTGGGGAGCCTGTTCCAGTCCTCCACCACCTTCTGGGTGAAGAACCTTCTCCTAATATCCAACCTAAACCTCCCCTGGCACATCTTCCTGCCATTCTCTTGGGTTCTTATCATTGGTCGCCAGAGAGAAGAGATCCGCGCCTGTCCCTCCTCCTCCCCTTGTGAGGAAGCTGTAGGCTGAATCTGGATTTAAAATGATGTTGATAAAACTGGTTATGACTTTATTGACTGTTACTACCTAAATTTATAAGTTCGTCAGTCAAAGGTAGAAAGTTGCAAAGGGACAAACACCACGGAAATACATTTTCTTTAGATTAAGAAGGGCCTCCAGCTGCAGCAAGGAAGCAGCTTTCTTATGAGAATAAACTGAATTGTGTCAGATTCTTCATGAAATGCCCAAACTTCCAACCTTAGTAGGGCTGACTGATGGCAATCAGTCATTTTGCCTTTCTGCCAAATATTCTCTGGCCATGTGAGGCCTGGAGGACCTAGAGAAGTATAAGAGTGAATGTCTGGTGAAATCCAAGAGGAGTCCTCAAGCCACAAGTAAGAAACTGGATTCTATATGTTCTTCCTGTGGTCTGGTTCCCAGCCCACCTCCACCCAACCTCATTGTTATCACAAGGAGTATCTGTGGACACAAGGAACAGAATAGAATGATGGTTTTCAAACAATTATAGAAATCCTTTCCTCTGTTTAGCCTTTCCTGTTCAATGCCATGTGAAGCCACAGTGAAATGCACAATGATCATGAATTAAAGTCAGGAAGAAAAACTGATCAGAGCGAGCAGTGAATCTGGGTCATCTTTCAGGATCTGAGATGGCTCCATAGCAATGGAAAAGTAAATGAGCCCTATAAAACTATTCTGACCTTCATAATTGAAGGTACAGTAAATCCAAATCAGACTCTGGATATTTGTGTTTTTTTCCTGATAGCATCCCTTTAAACTATGTATGAATACCCCAGATATACATACAGTGGTCCCAGTTTTACCCTCAGCTAAATCTGGTTTAATTCCAGGATTTTTAATTTAAAAGAGGTTGTTTCTGGAGGTATATTGGTACTGCTGCCAGTAGAAAAATCACACAGTAAATTGAGAAGCATGCTGAAAGTAAGTATTTGTTCCTTGGTGTAACTGGGCTGCTTTGCTTAAGCACGATATTGTTATACTGCATGGAGTTTGAACTGGAATGAAAATGAATACAATTCATCTCCAAATTAGATGCAGCACCATATGTGTTGCCAATTTATCAGTACACCAACAAAATTGAAGTGTTGAATGGAAGTGGCTCTGTGACTGTATGCGGCTCTAAGAGTCAGCAAATATTGCAGTTAGCTGACTCAGCCAACTGCTTCTTGACACATCTCTATCTTAAGAATTATTGACACATCTCTAGTCATATGGAACTGATATTTAAATGTTACCCTACAGACAGGCTACAGAATTCATGCCTCTGGGTAGGCTGAAGAATTTGAGGAGAGAGTATTACGACACAAACTGTGTTTTCCCTCCCTGTAAGGTCTGAAAGGAATTGTAGTCAATCCTCTATTCTAATTGGTAGATCAATTTTGATGAATGGCCTAAAGTCATAATAAAAACTGTATTTTGCATTACTTCATCATGGACGTATCTATTCACTCCCAGATTAGCAGCTTCTACCTGCCTCTTAGCTGTGTTGTTTTTGGGGAGGGGGAGTGGAGAAGAATAAAATGTTGCTGTATTTGTTTAATATTGCATTGCTTAACATTATGTGATGCTATAGCAAGTTATGTTACATGAGTTGATGAAAGCAAGAAACAGAGCAGTGCAATATAGTTTAAAAAAAAAAGAATTTAAAAAGCCCCTAAGGTGAAAGAGGTATGAAGAAGCCCCTTACAATCCCAGACCAGCTTGGCAACTTTCCTATGCTGACATATCCCCTCACTCCCCTCTTCCTCCCAACAAATGCAGAAGATACACAGGCATGTAGGGCCAGATTTCTAAAGATGTTGGATATCTAACCTTTTAAATCTGATCCATAACTCCCACTATTATATTTCCTTTTCAAATTCATTTTATAGCAACCATGACTCCCTCAGAACCTGCTTAGTTGTTTCATAAAGGCCACTTAGAGACACCATGTAACTCTAGTGACTCATCGCAGTGCCTTTTCAAGGCAGAAAAACCATGACACACTGCTCATATATATAACACAGTTCCATATTACTGATTTTAGATTTAATTTTTTTGGCTAGGGCTGAGTTCTTGGATGGACACCATGGGATGCCAAATGTACAAATTGCCTTGCAGCTCAAGAGTCTATGAAGAATCCTGACTGAAGTGTCTATGACTTTCTCAGCCCACATGAACATTTGGGGACCTGCCAAGCAATCCAAAGATGTTCAAGGCAATATATGAATACATTGAAAATTGCACTGTGGGAAGAAGTACTAGTACAGAAAGGGGCAAAACACACAGAGCAACTTCCCCAGGGAAACCAGAGCTGGAAATGATACAAGATATGTATATTCACAAGCTACCAGTAGACTCCCTTTCCCCTGCCCTTCAGGTCTTTGTCTGCTGTGAGCTAAGTTAACTGTATTGTAGTCCCCAGCAAAATGAAATTTTTCCTCTGTGCTAAAAACATTACTTTGGAGTCAAAGAAAATGGGTTCACCTAGTAAAGCACAGTGTACAAAAAAAGAGCAGAATGTAGATAATCCAGCTAAAATTGTAGCTGGTTGAGAACAAAAAAGATACTGTGCTTCTATTGCAATTTCCCATGCAAAACTTCATCTTCAGTGGAGGTGAGTTTTACCAGCTTTACAAATTTATATTGAAATAAAACCCAAGAAATGGCACTAAGGTAATTAAAAAGTGACAATTTCATTTGCAAAGATAGAGAAGAAAGAGTCTTTTAGGTTCACAGTGTTGAATCACATCAGCAATCATTTCAAATAGATTTTTCATTCTATTTTATACTCTTGAATGTAGTCTATAAAATTAGATTTGGGGGATTTTGTTTTGTCCTGTTGGCCTGGGACTGGTCATCTACTTGTGTAAACCAGAGCAAAACCAAATGGTAATGTGTACTGGTTGAGGATGGGGCCCAAAACTGCAATTCTCAGCTTCTTTGATGTGTTAATACTGAACTACCAAATGCAAACGAAGATCATGTGTCATTTTTCAGTACCACGATGTGCCTGTAAACTATTGCTAGGGAAATATTTATGTTAAAGTATTCAGTTTAATATCATGCTTTTAGTCTAGGTTAACGGAAATAGTGTATTCCCTCACCGAAGCGTATATGTGAGTTCTATTCTAATGAAAGAAAGGGACTTAAATGCACTAATTATAGTAGGGAGTATTGCACAGGTAGCTGAGATACAAGCTCCTCTATGCAGATATGCCAAATGTAGCTCACACTTGATCTGCGACGCTGTCAGATTGTTGCTGTACTAGTGCTCTGCAAGGTGAGCAGAGATGAGATGCTGCAGTAACAGAGGACTAAATCTCCACCTCACAAACCCGAGACCCAGGTCCCATGAAAATTTTAAGAATCACAATCCAGGCATAACATAAGCAGTGAGAGTTGTTAATCTACATGTTATTATTAATTTTAAAAATAATAACTCTGTGGACATAAGAATTAAAAATTATGACACTCCCTCAACCCTCAGATTTAAAAGGAGGTAGGTAACTCCTGCATTTATTTTACTTTTTTTTCTTTTGTAGTCCATATGATATTAGGGCCATATATTCAAACCTTGTTTTGCTATCATGTGAGTACAATACCTGGAATAAATTCATGACATTGAACACTAGGAAAATCTCCCATAAATAGGTAATACATATAAGAACAAGAAACTTCCTCTAGTTTACCATCCTACTTTTCTGAAATTAGTCCATATTAACCAGAAGCTGTGTCTTCATATCTAAGACTCCTGATTGTTTCTTTTTCTTTTTTTCTTTCCCCTAGTCACATTGGGAACATATCTGAACATTATCAGCAACCAGAATGACTTATGCTTCTGAATTTGTTCACCATATACATACTTTTGTTTGTCTAAATCCCATACCTACTCATTTTATTTGCTGCTGTCTAGTTTCTGTATTGTCAGAAACAGCAAACTGTTTTCTGTACACCTTTCACATGCCACCCATGATTTTACAGAGCTTTATAAGATCCTCTGCCTCATCTCTTTTATGGGTTGAACAGTCCTAGTCTATCTTTCCAGATACAGGAATCTTTGATTTCCCTTGTCATTCTTCCCTGTACACTCTTCCTTGTTCCTCTGAATATTAAATATTCCAAGCTCTACTAAAAAGTACATGCATATATTTATATAATAATATGTACTTTATAGGATCTTTTCCAAGACTTCACTAGGAATCTGTTGCTCAAATAATGCTGCATTAAGATAAACATTATCATATTCATCAACTGTTCGATTTCTTTTTCATTCCGTATAATTGAACAGATCTAATTAAGTTGCAGAATACTGATCATGCACAGATCATGCTATAATTTGTAATGTAGCTGGACAACTGTTAGAAATTAGGGTTGGATAAAAAAAAAAAAAAAACAACCCAAACCTCCAGGATTAGGCAAATGAGATCAATTTAAAAATCATGTCCAAGTAATGCAAGGTGGAATACAAGAGATAACCTAAAGAATAAAACAGATATCCAAGTAGAAGAAGAAATTTGAAAAGTGACAAGTGATAATGCCAAAAGGTATATACATGGGTGATGATGGACAAAATTCTGTGATGTCATACAGCAGTGAAAAAGTGTGAGTGTGACTTTGGCCAGTCTCTATAGGGGGCGTTATACCTCTGATGTACAGAGGCAAAAGTCCCTCTTTCTGTGCACTAATGCAAACCTTACTTAAAGCAGTTTGCTCAGCTTTGCACACTTCATCATCCTGAATCATGGAGGGAATTCAGTTATAGAAATTTAACAGTAAAAAAAAAAAAGATTGGCTAAGACATGAGTAAATGGAGATGGAAGGAAGGTTAGCATGACAACAATCTGCTAATTGAGTAAGGTAATATTAGCACCCAGAAGAAAAAGAAAAATTTAAGATGGTACAGGCTTCTTGGTAATAGGATCCATTCAGTTGCAGCATAATTTCATAAGGCAAATCACCTGTGATGGTTACAAAGCAGACTGGCCCAAACACCAGCAAATGTATTCTGAGGAACAATGCTGCAGTGGCATGAAAATACGTATTCCAGCTTTACCTTCTGTATTATTATCCACAGTCTGTCTCCTTCCCATAAAAAATAAATAGCCTCCATATCTCAAAACAAATGGATCCCAGATTTTTCACAAGGATTGAGGTAGTTCACTGAAAAGCTCTCATTTCCCTTCCAGAGAGAAAAGAATTGGAGGGTGCCCACAACAAACTGAGGTCCTCTTTATTTTCTGCCCGTTGTCATCAGAAGTAAATCATCTTGGTAGGGAAGCAAACTGGGAGTCTAATATTCTGTCTAGAATCAGCTTGGCCTGATAAACTTGCTCACTCCTCCAGCATCCACTCAGTGTCAGCTCTCAGGAGCCAACTAGGAAATTGCCTCCTTGACGTGAGACAGCAATGTGCTACCACAGTCTTCTCTGCAGTGCCACTGACATGCCTTTCATTTTAAAATGGTTCCTGGAGATTACACCTCAAAGTACCTGGAAGTAGAAAGAGAGTTAGCATTTAAATGGCTGTAAACATTCTAGTTATACATAAACACTGTCTAATGTATCTTTCTCAGTTCCCTCTTGCCTACCAAGCTGTATCTTTTTCTCTGCTGAGATGTGTTATAGTCATTTTTACCAGAGGGAGAAGTTTGTTGTGTCAATAGCCAATCTAATCACCTCCTGCCTTGAATCTTCCCATAATCAGCTTTCAGGACCCCACACAGAACAAAACCCCATAGTGGGTCCTCACTTCTTTTCCCCATATGTCCACTCGTCACTGTGTTCTCCATTCATAGCAGAGGCACAGAGAAAAATGACAGCCATGGAGGGAGAGGGGTATCAACTGCTGTGGATAAATCAATCCATCACAAAAAAAAAAAAAAAACAATTCTGCCATGAAACTTAATCACTAAAGGTCATGTCGGGGAGTGAGGAACAGATTAAATTAGCATAGTATTAGATATGGAAAATGATTTCTGTCAAAATCATCTTTACCACAATTATAATATGTTAATTACGTATTTCATTAAGGAAGTTGATTATGGTTCACAGATGAAATCATGCAGACGAAGACACCTGGAAGGAAGCACTAGAGCCTGAAGCCTCTCTCTCCCTCCCTCCCTTCCTCTCTCTCTCACACACATGCACACATGCGCGCGCGCACACGCACACACACACACACAAGCACAATTAGGTACACTCATTCTTATGTAGAAAAGCTTTTCCCAATATATTTCAAAGATTAGTAAAGTGCAGCTGTGTCTGGTTAGGACAGAAACTCAGAGAAATAAAGGAAAGTATGGTAGGATACGTTCATTTTCCTTCTATCAGTACTTAGAATGAACTGTTCATTTTAAGACTATAACATCCTCTGCCTCTGGTGACATATTGGTGGTATCTAGTAACGTGGGCAAAGGATTTCAGCACTGACTAATGAGATGGTGGCTGTCCATTTTTTACAGGGAAGAGACCATTCGGCAAATTTTAGCCGAGGTATTTGAAAGAGATATCATCAACAATATGAATGTCATACAATATCTTGCCCTTAGAAGTGGTTGCAGTTCATTTACAGTGAGTTTGGGTACTTGGGTACTTGAAAAAGTTACATCAATCAGCAATTACTTATATAACTTCTTAGCCTTTTTTTTCCAAATAATTGTTTGAAATGTTTGCTCTGTTTAGTGAATAGAGCAAGATCTTTAGTGATTTGAAAACACAACCTCCTTTTTTGGCTAGAAACAATGCAGCCAAATCTCATACCCCATAGACACTGAAAGACAGAGACAGGAATTTTCACATGTATGAGTCTGTGCATGTGTACACGCGTGTGGTGTGTGCATAAGTGCAAGGCAGGGAGGAATTGTAGCCTACATAAGAAAGGACTGATTTTATTCCATTCTGACTAAAGGAGCAGCAGGAGTGGAATAAATGGGGTACTCACTGCAAGAAAGGGAGGAGATTATATGTATCCCTCCAAAAAAAGGTCCTAGAAATGCCCCTGGGAATGAAAATGTCTGAGCCTCAGTCAAATATAATTACCTCATTCTCATATTTCCTAGTGAGTGAGAATGCATCAATGCTTGTGTGCCCTTGTGCTGATAGATTTTGCCACACAGAATAATCATTGTTGGAATTAAGCATAATTGTCAAGAAAGGCTTGGTCATCATGAGAGAGACTGTCTCATACAACTGTCCTTTTGCTTTCCAACAGTAATTACTTTAGTAATTAATCTCTGTCATTTAACTGTATTACATTTTGAAAAGAGAAAATGGAAGAAAGACTGGTTTCTGACTAATTTACATCACAGTTTAAAATCCTAGAATAGGGTGAACCAAATGTCAAATTTAGCCATTTCACAGATTGCTAAAATGGTCTCTTTCTAACATTGAGCACGAGCATGAATGAAGTTAGGTTGCTAAAGTCATCTTCATAATATCTGAATTGCTTGAAAGTTTCCCCTTCAGGTCTCTCAGTTGTAGGTAATGGAAGACAAGACACAGAGCAGGAATCCTGGTCAGAAAAAGGTGAATCACTGCCTACTGAAATGTCATTTCTGCTGCTAATCGTCATGGTAGGTGCTGCTTACCAGCCATGCAGCACTTGTGAATGCCAACATCATGCAGCAGTGGCCATGTTTTCAAAAGCAGCTGCTGACTGTGAAGGCTGCCAGTGTTTTTAGCAAGCCATGCTGGTGAGGCAGAAGTGTGGAGCATCCTTAGTTTCAGATATACTAATGCCCAAAACACTTCTGAAGTTGAGGCTCAGAGTGGGTCTATGTCGATTTCATTGGCGTTCTTGCTCTTTAAAATACTTTAAACTGGCTTCACTCCTTTTCAACCTTTGAAAATGTTTTCCTTTGCAAAGAAAGGTTATATGGATGACAACAGTCCCTTAATTCCTACTCCCAGAGAGAAGGATCAGCTCAAGGTTTTCACTGTTACCAACAATGACTGGCCCCAAATGCATCCCAGGAAGTATCTCAGAAAGCCAATAATCTTGTTTATTTTGGAAACTGATGAGGGTATTATTTTTTATGATTGATTATTTTCACTGTCACTGGTCTTCATAGGAGTCTGACTTGAGTGAGGCTTGCAGGATTTGACCGTCTATCAGCTCAGAATCATATGTAAGCTAGGTAAGGTATTGCCATGGATATATTACAGTCAAATATTAGGTATTGCACTCAAAGCCAAACATGCTTGTGAAAGAACTGCAGGTTTACAGTAAAAGCATGAAATCTGCCACAGTCTGAGGTTCTGAGGGTATGACCTTATAAAGATGATCAGATACTGATCAAAAGCCAATTTCTTTCCTTTCACCAACATTTCCATTTTAGTTGGAATGAATATTACAGTCCATGTTTTCCTGAAACTGATTGCTTAAAAGATAGAAAACAAAGCATAGTATTAAATCAGTGGCTAGGGCTTTTCTTTCTTCTTCTTTATTTTTTTTTTCTGTACATTTTTAAACCTGGTGTCTTGCTGCCCTAAAAATTAAAAGAGTAAATAACGATGGCTTGAGGTTGTATGTATTTACAAGCAAAACTCCAAATTAACTTCACAGAATATTTTTTCTGATTAAAAACAGAATGCAGACCTCAGGATCAGGCCTACTGAGCAGAGGTAAAAGATTGTCTCATGGGGTAAGTCCATACAGCACCATGAATGTCTGATCCAGAGAATATGCTACACAGACTCTTGCAGAATATGTGTGTCTATGAAAACACAGCTCAAGAGTGAATCATAACTCTGCTGTTTCATCAACAACCAAGTACTCCCTTAACAAGATACAGGGAATTTTTATTTCAGTTGCTATGTAAAGAAACACAAAATGTATGAAAAAAAATTAACGAAGATGTGGGTAGGGTAGTAAAGAAGGAAGGATTCAGTTGTGACTGTGTAACAAGAGAGTCTTAATGTGGTATATGAGGAGGAGGTGGAGGATGTAAAGAGCTATGGGAGAAAAAAATGAAACAAAGGTGATTATGGTAAACAGTTATTTTCCTGTCTCTGTCCCCCAACTGCATCCAAGGCCTTTGTGAACACTCTTTTTATAATATGCCCTTAAACGTCACTGGGCTTTCAAGATCAGCCTTATAGGCAGTGTGTTCTCCTGATTTGCATTGCTAATTATATTGTACTAAATTTAGTTTATAGTGATAAAAAATATCAACATGATGCTTTACAGCATCTATGTAATCCAAGCTTTCTTCTTTCAGGACTATTTCTGGGTTATGCAGATAAAATGGCCCCTTGAAACAGTCAGGATTTTTTTCTTTTTTCTTTTCCATTGCATACCCATTGTGTGATCTCAGTGCTCCAGATGTGATTTCACTGAGGTTCCTCAGCCATTCTCCATCACTTTCTGGAGACGGGAAAGGGGGGTTAGGAAGAGTGAGTGACGTGAGGGGGGCTATTTTTTCAGGCCTGGTGCATCGTGATTAGAACAGGCTTATGGTCTGCATATGTACATAGAAAAATCTCCCAGCAATTGACCTGCTAAGTGAATATATATTAGAGAGCAGTAAATAAAAAGGCTATGAGGTTTTAGTTAACAAGAACTGACTGATACTTAAAAGCCAGGTTCTGCCCCCCTCCCTACTCCTCCTCAGTGCTAGCTTGTTATCCTTTCACACTGGACAATACAACAGCACGTCTGTCTCTCCCCCTCTTCTCCCCAAATCAAAGATCAAAGGCTGCATTTGTAAAGCAAATAGTTGGAGAGCTACAGCCGGGTTTGATGAAAACCCACTCCAGGCCTCTTGGGAGATATTACCTTCCTCATTATTCCACTGATTGGCCTTATTTCATCCAAGGATTACTGCACATTCTCCTGACGGCTGATGAGCAGCTTCATGAATATACAAAATAATCCGGCGGCACTGGGCCAGCACTGATTATTATTGTGAAACTCGGAGGAGCAGCTTCAAATGAGCTGCTGGAGACTGTGGAACTCTTCCTCCCCGTTTTCCATCTGATTTTACCACAAGGATCCTTATTAGGCTATTTTTCACATGTCTGTGAAGAGAAGGAGAAAGAGAGAGAGAGATATTGCATCTAGTTAAAAATGATCAGGGAATTCTGGGTACCAGATGTTTTTTGCTTAATATTGCAAAATGGCTTTTATTAGATTACACTAAGCACTTACTAACTACAGTTAAACTGCTTTGCAGAGAAACCTGATGGGAATGCTGCCCTAAATAGCTTCTTTTTATTTATTTATTTTTGGGGGAGCAGCTTCATCTTGTGTGGGTCGGTGGGCAGGCAGGCGGTGAACACGTCGGTGTGTGCACGAGCTGGCCGGCACACAAGTGGGTTTGCCTGAGATGGCCAAGTGCTGGAATGCTGTGGTGCTAAGGAGAGACCGTGTGCTGATGCAGCAATCAGGGCCTGTGCGTCAGCCTGGGAGTAATATGACTTCAACCTCCCCTCCGGCCTCTTTGCCCAGAGACCTCGGCCAAGGGCTTGCGAAACTGCCAGAGCAGAGAGCTGAGGTCTATATTTTCCAATTCAACCTAGCAGAAACAGTGTTGATGGAAGGCACCTCTGATGGACTCCAAACCAAAGCCAAAACCAATCTTTTCTGAGAAATTCTGACTCTAGATAGAAGCCATTTCGTGGAAGAGACTCTTTCATGTCATCCTCCTCTTTTTCCTCTTTTTCTTTTTTTTTGTTTTTAAAGGATGCCCACAGGCTATTTAAAAGTGTGAGTGGAAATGGCGGCCCACCTGCATGCCTGCTGTTCAGGATGCAGCCAGGTAGTTTTACATTTGACAGAAGCCCTTCCTCTCTCAAACCTTTCATCTCAATTAAGTCAAACAAGAAGGTTCCCCTCTTGGAGGCCTCTCCCAGCCCCAGCACCAAACACAGTGCCTAATTTACAATGCTGCCAATTTAATATCTGATAAACGGGGACCCTGTAATTGTCATTTACAGTTGGTTGCACTTGTTTTTAGTGATTGTGAACTACTGACCTGCCCCGTGCTATAAATGTCTTATCCTACACTTTGTAATATGTCACATGAAATAAAGGACTGACACAAGTGACTCCCTGCTCCCTTGAACCCCGTTAAACACAGTTAAACCATGTTTTAACCAGGTATGTTATATTTTCTCAGCAGAGAAGTCAGAAAATCTGCTGCACTTCCTCTGACAGTGATGTGCCTGCCTCTTTTTTTCAGAGGAGACAGGCTGGTGGCTAACTAGAAAGACCAGCTCTTAACCCTTTCTGCAGATGCCATGAACTCTGCCATGCAGCTGTTGGGTGCTTGCAAGCTCCCGTTATTAACTAAAGGTTACTTCTCACTGTGCATTCAGGTTTAAAACTTTATTTTATTTTATTTTATTTTGAATTGTTAAAGAATAATATATTGGCCACCTTTGTAAATATGCTTAATAATAGATCAAATGGTTTGTCTTGCTGGAAACCCATTGCTGGGAATGAGTTAGCAGGGGGACACTGACAAGGCAGCCTTTTCTTTTTTTAAGCAGCATCTTGATGAACAAACCAGTGCTATATTCTAAACAAGGCTTTTGCACTGAGCTACCCCAGCACGGTAATTTAATGAATCTACATTTCATGACTGAAGTGATAAGAATAAAATCTTTTAAAATAACCAAAAGGTAGATACACCAAAAAAGTCTGATGAAACATTAAATGAATGTAGTGTAACACATTATCTTTGCTTCTGCACATCCAAAAAGTTCAATGAACTAAAACATTGCATTAAGCCAAGAATAAAGCTAAAAATTAAATTGGCTTAGAAAGATCTAGTGTAGTGGTTTATGCACTAAGAACGCAGTAAATTTGGTCATTTAATATCATTCTCTTTACCTCTGATACGCACATTAAAAGCAAACTGAGACTCATGGTAAAAAGTCAGTAGAAAAGGGCAGAGCTGAACTTTGGTATTTTATACGCTTATCTCTTTTTAAACACACAGTATTAATTGTTGTTTTATTTACTATATAGTTATTCTCATTGTCTGTTGTTCAGGTGGTGTGAATACCCTGAGATATGAAATATAACAAGGTCTGTTACAGATTAAAACAGGATCCAATAAAGAAGACGTATTCAAAATATAATACTGCCCCTTCAAATCAATAAATAAAGACAAGCATTTCATACACTAATGCATATATCTATGACCATTATAAATTAGTTGCTTGCCAGAAAATACACTTCTTAGCACAAGTGTCATTATTTAAAGTTGTCTGTTTAATGCACACTTAGTATATTTTCTCATCCAAAGCTGCACTGCATAATTAGACAATATCCATTCTTAAAAACTAAAGTAGATGCCAAAAGTGTAATACATAAAGCATGACGTTTTACAAATTTACATCTTCAAAAGTTATGTGTGGTTTCACATAGAAAAAAATTGCAAAAAGATCACTATATTATAATGGTCCGGGTTTCATCTTAGCTTGCTCCATCTGTCGGCTGGCAGTAATGTAAGTTATAATGCACTCATTCTTATTCAACTTCAGTGAATGGGTATTTTCCAAGGTAGTTCTATTAAGTGGACAACTAGATAGGTGTCTTAATAGTTTGCTGAATTATGGCTGTTTAAGTCTCAGTTAGATCAATGGGTTGATTGCTGGTTCTTTTCCCAGAAAGCATTTATTGTCTTCTAAGGTGAGCACGGATTTCTGTCTGTATTCCCAGCATGGATGGGTCTCCTGCAACCTGTTGGTCATATGCAGCAGAAGCTCTAAACTTTTCCATTTGGGACCCCTTGGGAGGGGTCTCCTACCCCCATTCCACCCAGAGGGGTAAGCGTGTCTGTCTCCTGCTTCCCTTTTTCGGCAATATGGGGCGGACAGGCTGGTGCCAGTTGCCTTGGCGGGAGCTGTGACACAGACCTCTGTTCCTTCATGGGCTGCCTTCTGCACAGCAGGCCACAACTGATCAACCAGAAAGATGAAGGAGAGTGTGGGCCCCTGCCAAAGGATGCAGGGGACCCAGTGATGAAGAATATGGGAAAGGCTCAGTTGCTCGATGCCTTCTTTGCCTTAGTTCGTTGGCAAGGTCCTCTCTCAGGCCTCCCGAATACCTGTGGCTGGCAGCAGTGTCTGGTAGAATGAGGTACTGCCCATGGCTGAAGAAGATAAGACTATGAACCAGTTTTGTAGACTGGACACGTACAAGGCCATGGGACTAGCTGGGCTACATCTGATGATGCTGAGACAGCAGTCCAGTGTTAACTGTGTAGGTGCTCTCTGTCCTTTTTAAAGCATTGTGGAGATAAGTGACGTGGAGAAAGATCTGGGAAACTACAAGTCAGTCAGATTAATGGCAGTCCCTGGGAAGATCATGGATCAAAGCCTCCCATCACCCATTGCCAAGTGCATGAAGAACAGAACAGTGAAACAACATGCTGATAACTACCAAAGGCAAATTGTGCCTGATCAACTTGATTATCTTTTACAGTGAGATGACTGGCTTGGTAGATCAGAGGAAAGCAGTGGATGTCTTCTACCTAGACTTTAGCGTAGTCCTTGGCACAGTCTCCATAGTGCTACTGCAGGCAAATTGGAAAGACATAGACTGCAAGGAAGACTACAAGGCAAGTGAAAAATCACCTGGACTGCTAGGCTCAAAAAGTAATGATCAGTGTTTTGGAGACCAGGTAGTGGATGGTTACTGGTGACATTCTCCAGAAACTGGCACTGACGCCTGTGCTCTTCAGTATCTTCATTAATAACCCGAGTTATGGGATGGGATGCACCTTTATCAAGGTTCTGGATGACACCAAACTGGGGTGGGGAGTGCAGGAGTGGGATGTGGAGGCTTCCAACATGCTGGGAGCATAACAGGCTACAGAAATGGGGTGACAGAAACATCAAGACGTTCAACAGAGGCAAATGCAAAGTCTTACATCTGGGATGTAAAAACTGCAACAGTACAGAAGAGAGGGTGGCTGGCCAGGCGAGTCAAAAAAAGGCATCTGGGAATCCTAGTAGATAAGCTCAGTATGAATCAGCAGCAGAGCAGGCCAGCTGCAATAGAAAGAGCATAGCCAACAGGTCAAGGGAAGTGATTATTCCCTGCTGTTCAACTCTTGTGAGACCACATGTGAGTAGTATCCAATTTTAGGGCTCTGTAATACAAAGAAGACATAGACGATGTGGAGCAAGTCTGGCAGAGAACCACCAGGCTGGTCAGGTTGCATGAGGAGAGGCTAAGAGTATGACGCTTGCTTGGAGGGTGAATCTATCTAATGACTCCAACTACCTGCTAGAAGGTTATAAAGACGATGGAGCCATGGTCTTCCCACTGAAAGGACGAAAGGCAATGGACTCAAGCAGCAGCAGTGGAAATTCCAGTGAGACACACAGCAAAAATTCTTCTGGTGAGAGTGATGAAGCACTGGCCCAGATTGCCCAAGGGCTGTGAAATCTCCATCCATGGAGGTATGCAGAACTCCACTAGACAACACCCTGGGCAACCTGATCTACCTTTGAAGCTGGTCTTGCTTTAAGGAAGGAGGTGGACTAGATGACCTCCTCAGATTCTTATTTATTCTGTGATTCTAATCGTCTAATGTGTGTTCTTGATTTTCTTTTTAGGATTACCTCAGACTCTGGTATTTAAGAGCTATCACAGAGAATAAATTCCCTGACTCTTGGTCTGTCTCCTTCTTCCCTATTTTCCCTATGGTCTGTGACATTTTGGCTCTGCTTCATGTCTCACCTGGCAGCCAGTTTGTGCCTCTCAGCAGCTTTTGCACAATGCCACAGGAGAGCAAAGGCTAGTGGGCCGTACAAGCTGGCCAGCATGCCAGGAGCCTTTGTGCTTCTGCCTGTTAATCACAAGGTGCTACTGAGGTGCGTGAGCCGGCCAGCGTGCCAAGAGCCCGTGCATCAGCCACACAAAGAGAAATGAGCTAGCAGCAGGCAGCAGCAGATTGCAGAGATGTGTCCCAGTGCTGTCAGGGGCAAGGCCTGAACCACCCACAGCAATTAGTGCAGTCAAATCAGATGCAGCAGCAGCCAGTTGGACCGAGACTTGATGCCTCACCTTCCTACTGGCTGGTCACTCCTCATGCACCCCATCACACAGATACCCTCATTTCTTATTGGGAGGGGAGTGAGAATGACATTAAGTTATATTGCATTATATTATATTAATTGCATATATTATATAAAATTAGTTACATTATGTTACATTACATCATGTTATGTGTTGCTCTGGAGTCACTTTTCCAGTCTGGAAGTCTCCATATTGCCACCATGTTTTGCTCTCTGCAGGTGTTCATCCAGCCTGTAAGATGGCTGAAGAGCTGGAAGAGGCTCTCACTCTCTCCTTTCTTTCCTCTCATGCAGTGCAACAGATTTCACTGAGCAGCTGAAACTGGAAGTGGGTGTCCTAGGCTCAGTAGAGTGGGGAATGAGGTCAGATGAGAAACTGCCTTTTGATAGCCTGCTCCTTGCTTTAGCAGAAACACCGATGTTGGAGGAGAGCAGGGAGAAATGGCAGAGCTGGGTCCCCAGCATCTCTTAAGGACAGATATCTGCTCATCTTTGAGGCAGGGGGATCTCTGTCACAGTGGGTTCACCCCACTAAATCAGTGTGGCATTGATTTGTAAATGGTTGGTCTCATTTACTGCATTCCTCTCTGCAAACTGAGCTTGTGCTAAGCTGCTGGAGCCCAGCCTCAATTTTCTCCAGCCGCTCACTTCCAAAAAATTATTGACATTGCCTCCAGCCCTCGGATGTTAGTGGTATTTTTGTTTTATGTCTTTCCTAACAAGTTGACACAACTTAACAATGTTGGTCTTGTCACCAGATTATTCTTCTAAATGAGACAGTTATTCACAGTGAGTCATTGAATATTTTACGACATGGTTACAGTAGCTGCTCCAACAGGCACCTGTGTATAGATGAGAGTGTACATACTGTCATGGTACTGTCAAATAGGAGATGTTTGCTCTACCTTTATTTATACAAACCATTCACCCCCTCTTCCACCCTGGCTTGCAGTCTGCGCTTTAATTCTCATGGTACCATCTTTCCACCTTGTTATTGGGGTGGATGCAAAGATGGCCCTACCACTACTGTATGCCTTAGGTTCCTTCAGGTGTTTGGGGAAAATACATGTTATTAACATTGTGCAACTGGTGATGTGACCTGTAGACAGTTTATTTCCTGGCAGACCAGTGAGCTTTGGGAGAGAGAATCTTTCCTTCGGGCAGGGATGGCTTGGGAAATAAAGTTCTTCCAAATTTTCCCTGTTCACCCTCCTGCTTGATTTATTTTTCTGCTTCTTCTAGAGGACTTTATAGCCAAGAACAACTAGGATATCTGCCTGATTGCTTATGAAATCACTTTGTGGCCATCTGGAAATAGAAACTCTCTAGTACCTCCCCCCCACCTGAGACCGTCCCCAGGGAATGAGTGTGTGTGTGTGTAAGAGAGTGCGCATGTGTATACAAGTCTACAGTAGCTCTCCAGTTTGTACAGAGTTTAAGGAATAAAAGCCTAACTTAAGCTCACCCCAGATTTTTAATACACGTTAGTGATGAGAAAGCCTTGTTTATCATCTGCACTAGGTGACAGGACATCAGAACTGAACCACTGAACCTTCTGTGCAAGGCATTTTCTCTCCTTGCTAATATCTGTGATAATACCTGCTTCTCAGATATTGTGGTGCTTTAATTAATTCATATTTTAAAAGTACTTCGAGGTTCTCAGACACATGTACTACTTGAATATAAACTATGCTTGTAAGAATTTGTAATTTCTTTTGGTGTTTTGGTTCCTTTTTTCAACTTTTTTTTTTCCCCTGGAAAATAATTGTCCCAAAACTAGTCAAATAGCAGTAGAGTCTGTGCAACAGCAAAAGGGCCTCTATTCTCTGTCATCTTGTACTTTGCACCTTGTCAGCAACACCTATAAAAAGCTGGTGTAAAATGGCAGCGCGCAGCTCTGCTAGTACTTTACACTCATTTTGCACAGAGTGAACAGACTACACAAGGTGCAAGGCCCAAAGGCCTACATTTCTGCCCATTTGGGATATGATCTTTGCATCAAATCTTGAGATTTCTTTCTTTTATTAAAGTAAACCTAAAGGGGTCCCCTAGAGGCATAGCCAATATTCACTCCTTGTGGGCACACAAATCCAGGATTAGCCTGTGGCTGTTCCCAGGGAAAGTATTTGCTAGTGAAGTCTGAGCTAGTATCAGGCAGGTACTGTAATGGAGAAGACATGTTCTGCCTATTTATTCATCTGAATTAGGTGCCTCCAGAATGCATATTTGTGTACCTCCAGAGTTTAAAACTCCATTATGTTTGTGTCCTAAGACATGCCGTTCCCCTAAAATTGTTTTTCTTTCACATGACTGTGAATTCTCCTTCAAATCAGGAGGATCTGACACTGAAACTATTCTCTGCTAATTTCTCCCAGCTAGAGCACAGAAACACTGAAGAATGGGAGATCTTCCAAATTGCCAGTTCCCTAAAACTGTTATCTACATATTTTTTAAAATGCCACAGTTTCAGTTTCGCTAGAGGAAACAGAGGGGAAGACTGGTAGATGAATAATTATTAAAGCTAGGTCTGAAATTATTCCAAGTCTGTGCATTCCCTCCTTTGCAGGAAGATGATGTTGAATCCCTAGCTGCTTCCATAGCTCACTTCATTGCAAAGGTCCTCTGATGTTAAATTGAAGCAAAACAAAAGCCCATCACCAAAACTCACCTGAATTCCAATGTTTACACCTGGTTTTGAATCCAAGTCTAAATCTAAAGACAATAAAGGAGGTCTGTCCACATACAAAAATATCCTTGGATGGCTAAAAATAATAACAATTAAAAAGCACTGGAAAAAACTCGCATTAATTTTAAAGTATCATCTGTTTTTTCTGACAGTCTAATGATGAATGATGCAAGGTGTAGGTATTACAGATACACAGATGTCTGTCATAAGTAAAAGCAATTATTACTGTTATTATTAATATGTCTTACACCTAGAGGCTCTAACTGAGATAAGAGTCCTACTCATTGTGCATGCAGTCAGACACATTTCTCAGTGTGTTTCGTAAGTAGAGAAGGAAGGCAAATAGACATGACCAGGCCAAAAAAAAAAAAAAAGTGAGGCAACACAGGATTAAGCTTGGGCTTTTCAGAGAACCTTTTTTCAGAGAAACCTTAAGTATCCTTGAATTTCAAAGGGAGAATGAGAGCTTAACTCTTTTATCCCATTAACCTCAGCCTGATGATGGACTTGTCTGAGGTCATATGGGAAGCCCATGGATAGGGACAAAACCTGTCCAGAGACAGCAATGAAACCCAAAACTCTAGAATGTTTTTGCACAGAAAAAGTGTTTCTTCATACAAATAACTGTGTTTGGGCTCATGTCTAGCTTAGATTAAAGAGCAATGGATAAACATCTATCCTAGTTACCACCACAACCATGAATTTTAAGGGTTAGTCATCCCCGAGACCTGGAATGGCTCATTCACATGAGACAGAAATATTTCATTCAGCCTTGCATCCCTAGAAGGCAGACACTCCTGAGCAATGAAGCTCCTTTTTCCTTTCTTTGCTTTCTCGGTGAGTGATCTTGACTGCGTTTCCACCAAAACAGAGATGCAATATCTCACAAAGTGGTGCACTGCATGTTTCTGCCAGCATTCATTGGCTGCACCTCACGTGTAGGGCAAAGGCTTAGCCTCTAAGATTTGTTGGCAGCCTCCTGCTCTTTGTTCTTCAGAATGTGAAAATAGTGTAAATAGCAGCATCTGCAATTGCTCCTGCTGCTCTGACTGCCAGCCAAGTCAGATCCCCCTCCCCTCGGAGAGCAGTCCACATGCTGAACGCAGGACTGGACCAGGGAGGAATTATATGCGGTGAGAGTGCAGCCTCAGGAGTGCCGTGAAGAATACGGGCCATCAGACAGGGAGGCAGATAAACTACCTCCTAGTTCAGCTATTCCCAAATGAAATTTAAAAAAAATCTTTTCCCCACATCATGACCCTTATATATTTTTTTAGGATTTTTGTGACTAAATCTGTCTCGCCACCAAAAATGTTTTAAGGAAAGGGAGAAAATAATTCACTCACTGTTTCTCTTGGGCAAGGAGAGCTCTACTCCAAGAGCAACCAACCTTCCTGCCGTGATTCTATACCTTCCGTCCACATTCTTACACTGAACCCATCATTACAGTTCAGAGGTTTCAGCAGCTGGGTTCACTCTTTTTCTGTTTATGTAGTGGTTTTAAGCATTTTTAAATGTGTGTGTAGAAACTAAGTGTTAGGAATGTTGAAAGCTGATTAGCTTTTCTTTTTTTCCCATATATATATACATGCATACATGCATTATGCATATATATATATATATATATATATGCACCACAGCAGATTTTATTTTCCTCTCCAGCTCAGGTGGAAAAGAGACTTAAGACATTTTTCACCATGAAAAGCATTTAAAAATACCTGTTTGTCCAGTTGAAATTAGCGACAGAAATGGAACCAGGGGCAGAAAGAGACATGTTCATCTACAGTTTGCAACAAAAGAAGCTGGCAAAGAGCCCTGGAGTAAAAACCATGCCCCAGAGAGATATTGTTGATGGAAGGGTTCTGCAAGCTTCTTTCCAATGAGCGCTATCAGGCAGTGCCACCCCAAAAGCAAATCCTTCTCATGCATAAAAACGGCATAGCAGGGTCAGTGACATGGATGAATTGAGTCAAAGTGTCTTGTAAGCAGTATCTGCTGCCTGGACTCATAGGTAGCTGATGGCAAGATTAAAG
This sequence comes from Morus bassanus, assembly GCA_031468815.1. NCBI lineage: Eukaryota > Metazoa > Chordata > Aves > Suliformes > Sulidae > Morus > Morus bassanus. The sequence continues at coordinate 104,152,641 of CM062567.1, forward strand.
CCTTAAACCTTCTTTCCTAACCCCATAGAAATATTGTTGAGAGACAAAAAAAAATCCTGGGAATACACATGGACAGAAGAATAATTTCTGTGTGTGCTAAGCTGTGATTTTACATAATTATTTTTCTTACTTTATCTAGCTATTGCAATTTTCCTTTTCTCTTCTGTACACTTCAAGAGACAGGTTGGACATAAAACCAAGTTTGCAAAAGGATTCAAGTTCTGTCTTGGCTGCACGGCAGCTGTCCTGAGCTCATGCTTCATCATGAAGTTCTTATTTTGCACTTTAAGCAAAACATTAATTATCTTTCTAAATTATGTTTCCATCCTCACCTACTTTCTCTCTTAATATGATCTTTCCCCTTTAAAACAGCAGCATAGCAGCCACAGTTCCACCTAGCTTCAGAGACCTGTGCTTCATTGTAAGCCCACCTTAACATCAAGATTCACAGCTTTCAAACACACTACTCTCCTGTATTTATTTTTTTTTATTTGTATCATTCCAACACATGCCAACCTCTAGCACATAAAATGCTTGGCTCAGAGGAACAGACGTATACAGCTGCACTGTAATTGTATAAAAAAAGCACACTAATAACTCTTCAGTGCATTCAAAAACTCTGCTCATTGCAGGAGTCTGGGCAGATTGGCACATGGTGCATAGGCATAGATTACACAGTTCTTAATGGCTAAAACTGGAGTGCTATATAGCCCAAATACAGTCACTTTAAATTCAAGAGAATGAGGCTTTTTTCTTCTTCCCAACAAGTGAATTTTAACCAAACATCACTAGAATATTTGTGGAAAGCCAAGTCTGCAGTATATAAACACAGAGGACTGCAATGGGAACCTAAGTCTGAGAGATATATTCTTTTAGCAAGAGGGAAGAAACATCCTATGGGAGAAGTGACCGATCAAAACAGCTCAGATTTTTAATGTCAAGTGCTCATGCATGAGTTACAGACCAATCGTTACTTGCAGAAGTTATTTAGCCAGTAGTTTTGAAGAGTGAGTCCATTTTGAGGAAATTGTGAACTCCTGTTTGGGACTTCAAGAACAGAAAAGGGAGCAAAATGTATTAAAAATATTGCTGCTTACAAATTATCCACCAAAGTGTCTTCCTATGTGGAGTTTGAGGAAGTTTTTAAAGTTAAATCTGCACAGAGTATGCTGTAAGAGTTTCTATGGTTTACGTGAGTGAAAAACTGAAAGTCACATTGGAAAGCAGACTTCTTATTTTGTACAAAGATTATCACACTTGCAGTACTACAGAACTAACATTCACAAAAGCAGGCAAAACTGCACATGCTGTGAGCATACCACTTCAGCTTAAAAAGCTTTAATTCAGGAAAGTCACTCTATTGAGGAAAAAGGAACATAAGCGCTTGCCTAACTAAGAGTGTTTAAACTACTTTCCTAAATGAGGATAGACTGGAGCACACATTTAAGTGGTTTCCCACACCAAGGAATTACACCTCCAGTAATTTTATGAATTAATTTTGAATCCAATTTAGGGAAACAGGGCTGTGCCCACTCCTTCTCTGGATATGCACTCCTCTGTCAGCCACACATAGGCATTTGTCATTGGCCATACATTCAGAGGCCATTTGACCCCTGTGTCACTGCTGATCTCCCTGAAGGACCAGGCTGGGACCAGTCACTGCATGGGCTGATTCCCTGACTGCAGCTGCTGCCCACCATAAATGCACTGAAGGGGACAGCAAATCAGCAAGCCATAACCTCCCCTGCAAACTGCAGAGGGTTGAGCTAGGGGAGACTTTTTGAAAAATACATAATGATCCTTCTAGATTTGTAACAGTAGCCTCATTTTTTCCCATGTGCTGACAAGTTGGAGAGACAGATAAACCTTTGGGCTGTTTGGTCCAATATCTACTGAGGTAAAGAGGACCCACAGCCTTGGCATTAACTGAGGTACATACATCTACAGTGGGGAATCTTTTCTTTTGCTGGCCTGAAGCTGGGGAGGTGCAGATACTGGTTAGACCCAAGGACGTCAAGTGCAAGAAAGGATCAAATTTGATAAAGATGTCTAATGAAAGAGTATGTAAGAAAAGAGAGAATCCATATACACACACACACACACATATATACTTTAAACATCTTTTTGTCCTTATTGATGATAAACACATTGGCTGAGAATATAATTTCCTGTAGCGTTTGGGTTTCTGTAACATTTTCAAACATTTAGGGCACAGTCTGGAAACTAAGCTGACAGACACCACCCTTGAGCGATATTGGCTTGCCACTGACCTTGTACACCTGTCAAACACAACAGCCTGGTCCATCTTTTACCCTGGCATGTGACTTCAAAAAAATTAAACAAGCATTTCTCATTACACTTATTAAATTGCAGTATGGTGTGTTATTAATTGACTGAGGTAAAACAAAACCCTCTCACTTCAAAACATTATTATTTAAGCTAAAGTGCTGATGACTTAAAATGTTGTGTTATAGCATATAATCTATGCTAAAATAAAAGATAGAAACATGTCCTTTGGCCCAATTGCACTGGATTCATTGCACTTGTTATGACTGGAAAAGTGAGACTCGAGAGGAACACAGGAGACAGGTGTTGTGTTTATCAGTCACCAAATGCCTAAGCTTTCCCTACCCCTATGGAAACAGCCGATCAACTGGCTACAGCAATACAGAAAGCCTTTCAGGGGACGGGGCCATGTCCATGACTAATCAAAGAGCAAATCAAAGTATTTACCTTCTATGTAGAAGCAGCACAGTAAGATTTGCTTCACATTTGTCCCCAAAGGTGTCTGTGGCCTGATGGGTTCCTTGCAGTCCCTTTCATTCTGAAGCAGTTCCTGGTTTTCTGGTGTACTGTAATTTGGAGGGGGAAAGGGCTTCCTATTAGTAAATAATTCATCTATCATAGTTATATCTTGGATTTATGAAGTGACTTTGCTTCACCAAAGAGCATTACAAATGACAGGCTAGTTCATCCCTTCTGATTTTTGCCATGGAAGAGAAAGCTAGTTCAATAGTCCAGAAATCTGTCAAAGGAGGAGGGAGCTGATCGTGGCGCTGTCATCCTCCCCTTTGCCTGTAGCTCAAGGAATGGCTGTGTGTGTGAATTCTGCCTGACTGGAGGTCCCCTGAGATTTGGGGCTGGGAAGGAGCTCAAGTAAAATGTGTGTCCTGGGCAGCCACGAACCCAGGAGGACCAACATTATATGTGGCATAAATGTCTGATAAATCCACATGGGAATACGCATGGAAGTAATGACTTGGCTTAATCAATAGCAGCTGCTAGATTCACTTTTATGCTATTGTGTCTCATCAGGCCACGAGGTGTTTCGGCATGCAATGGGTCCTGCAGGATCTGTGGCAAGCAGTGTAGTTCGGGGGAAATATTGTAAAGGGTCTCAGCTCCCTCCAAATGCATCAAAATTCTGTAGGGTGTTACTGGAGTCTCCTAACTTTGATATCCTCATAAATTTTTGTGGCTGAGGTGGAGGTGCCTAGGGTTAAATCCACCAAAGACTAATGCTGAGCATTGTGCAGCCTCACCTTTATGCACCTCATGAGCAAGGCAGAATCCAAAACCCTAAATTATGCATCTAGGCTCTCCTTCAAAATCAGAAAAGTCTGCTGCCTGAGAGTGGCTTGTCACAAGCTGACATGCTGAGCCAGGAACCAGTAGGAAATGGTCTGTCTGGTTACTCTGTAAGGATTAACTAGCATGGGGACAAATTCCCAGGTCTCCTTTTATCCCGCCAAATGCTTTAACAAAGGGTTAGAGAATCACTGATGTTTTTTTCCCCCTGCTTTGTTTATTGAGTGCCCTTTTCCCCTCTTTCCATGGTGAACACCCCTCCCCAGTCAGGCCTCCTCTGCAGGGAGGGGATATGAACCAGAGTCTGTCCCGTGACAGAGTGTGAGTCCATGAGCATGTGCTCCGACCTCCAAGCAGGCGGACAGACCACCGCTTGTACGAGAGGTGGTTGAGGGAGGGCGAGGAGAAACAGCTCCTTTCTCCAGGGGGCTCTGTGTGGAGACAGAGAGATTAGGCATGCTCAGAACGTGCATCAAAACAGTAAAACATTTCCACAGTAGCTCTCTACCATAGCACGAAGACATGCCCTAATGAAAATTCAGTTGCAGAAAGCCAATAAGGTCTCACTTTGCACCATCTCTGTGATGGGATATTCAGAAAGCTCATCCCCCCTTTCCTTCTTTACTTTCTGCTGGTATCTGTACAGCCAGAAAGGACATCAAGAGGGGTCTTTTTCCTGACTTGTCACTGCCCCACAAAAGAAAATATTTTCTTTTTCAGCTCCTCCTGTGTTTGAGACATTGGTACTTGCCTTTCAGTGCTGCTGTTGGCATTGAAAGGGGATTACTCCAGTGGATCCTGCTTGTGACAGAATGGAGCTTGACAATAAAGACAGAGAAATGGCATCCTAAGCAGAGGGGATTTCACTGTGAACATGTGTCTATATTGACAATGTTCACTGTCACAATCCTTTACCAGGTAAGTTCTTCTACTTATATAGCACAAGACATGGGGTTTCGTTATTTTGTCATTTATCCCAAAGGTATATAACCCACACCTTATAAGTAACTCCTGTTTGCAGTTAGGAAAACGCAAAATTAAAACCCATCCAACAGACTGTGTGTATATGGTCACAGTATACCTATACAAAGGCCTTCCATAACATAGCTTTTCCACACACATATTTACTAGCCTACACTGGGACCAAGAGCAGCTGTTGTAGGCACAGCAGAAACTCAGAGTAGAAAAGCATTCCTTCTTCTGTGGAGTTTGGAGCTATGCCCACCACCACTCCATGAGCTCTATGGAGCTCTGGGATGGAGCTGGCCTTACGGAGGGCTGAGGGAAGAGCAAGGGAATGAGGCACCCTAAGCATGGCCAGGAGTCTGATGACAAGTAAGTCATCCGTGTGCCAGTATGACCTACAAGTTCAATTGAAACCAGCTACCCTTTCTCCCCAGAGCAACTGATTCTCCACACAGCAGCAACAGCAATGGATCTTCTTTTAGCTTATACCTCTTTAAATGTTGGCAGCGTTAGTGCCGGGGCTTAAGAACATCTGGTCATATTTGTGATAGGACAGCAGTATTTGCTCTGTCACAGAAATGTCTGGTGCATCCAGAAGACTCATGTGCGAGCACCAAAATGACACTGTCCCCTTTTCCTTCTTTTTTTTTTTTCTTTTTTTTTTTTTTTTTTGGTAGAGGAAGATCATCCAGAATCAACCCAGTAAAAAGAATTGTCATAAAATCTCACACCATTGACTTGTAAATGGAATTGAATCTGTGGAGTCTACATAATGATCCTATCAAAAAGGGAAGGAGCTATCACATTCATATAACAGATGAGATATGAAATGACTACTATGGCAGATGAACACCCCAGAGGTATTTTGCTTTATTCTACTCACTGCGTTTATATCTCCAGTTTCTCTAATTTTAGTTATTTTTTCCTCAGGTCTCAAGACAAGAACAGAAAGACTTTCTTTTCTTTCTTTCTTTTTTCCTTTTTTTTTAACAAATAACCTCATACAGAAGTCAATAATATAAATACTTATGTTTCCGAGGTCAGTGCTGGGGCTTTATTAAAACTGATTTTTCACGATGTATTCCTCTGCTGTTTCTTCTGCTGTTGCTGCTAGAAACCTTCCAGTCATTTCCCCTTCCCTATAACCATCATTTGGGTTGCTGAGAAGTTAAAGTACTTGCAGCAGACAGGGGCCAAGTAGTGACAGGCTCACCTTCCTCACTAAAGAAATTGCCCTGCTTAGGAAAATCAGATGCAAAGCCCTCCTCCCTCCCCTTCTAACCCTCACGCATTCCTTTACATCTCTTAACTCCATCCCTTTCCCCCTTCTCCCCTGGCCCCCTCTGCTCAGCATTTTGATTAGTGACTACTTAAAATAATCAGAACAGCCACTTAACTGGGAGTCTCACACTCGCACCTGAAGCTAAAACACAGTGTCATAAAAATGAAAAGTCATCAGAATCGCAAAGACTGCCGTTTGCATGCAGCTGCCAGAAGAATATATTCATACAGCAGTGATTGTGCAGCACTGCTGTTAGTCAGCATGGGCTGGATTAGTACACAGACCCTTCTATTACTGCCCTCCAGGGATTCACACCCTGGGTTTAATTAGGGTTTGAGCCTGGTTCTGCTTCAGAGAGATGCTGAGTTAAGTGCAGCCCCAGTGTATTGCGCTGGATGACCTCTGCCTATACGGAACATGCTCCTACCGTGGCATACACAACATGCGCACACACCCCGCACATGCATTCTCCTACCCCCTTTTTATAAATTATTGGCAATACTACAGTGCACAAGCTGGAGGGTACTGGTTAAACCGTGTGCTTTGGACTTATCAAACATTGCTGACCCCAGGGAATGAAATGAGCCAGGGCTCATTCGTAGGAAGTGTTGTTGGCACTCTCTAATTGTATAGAACAATATAATCCAATGTGATGTAATGAAGATCTATGGAGAAAAACAGCCTTTTCCTTTGAAGAGAATGCCAATGTATTTTAATTTTTATTTCATTCACTGACAGGTCGAGAGATGAAATGTGCAATGTGATCTTCCACCATATTCTACATACCACATAACCCCTATACACATGTATATCCTGTATAAACATGTATCAGTAAACAAGGTAAAAATTGGAGGGCAAACAAAGAGAACAAGAAATTCAGAGTTAAAACTGGTGCTAAATCAATCCTCCATGCCTCTCTCCCATTATGCAAAGGAAGGGACTGTGCCCAGAGCATAGATAGCAACCTTTGAATTACAGAGTGCTACTGAAAGTGCAGTGCATCTAACCTTAATCTGATTTAAACTTTTTATTCTCTTTCATTGTTTTGGTTTGAAAAGCCCTCAAGGAAGATTGTGAAATGTGTATTAGCTACCTGAAAGAGCAGTTGTCTCCTATATGAATACATATTTAGAAACCATCCCAAAGTCCCCTGAAGTTAATGGAAATATTTCCATTGATTTCAGTGGGCTCGGATAAGGCCTTTAGGCAGTTGTCTAAAGGGAAGAGTTTTAGCAACTTCATATTTATAATTTCTACTTAGATTAGTGATTGAATAAAAATAAAGACAAAGTAGGAAAGCCTTGCAAAACAGGAACAAATACAGTAACTTGTGTTACCATAACTTGCTTCCTTTGTGCTAGTTTTAACTATCCTTCCTTAGTATTTTTTTACCATGGAGGAGAGGGATGTAGGCTTTGTGCAGGGTAGTGCTTTACAGAAGAGCACCGCACAACAGCAAAATGGGGATAGAGAACAGACAAAATGCATGCCACCAAGAACAGAATTGAGCATGGGGTTACGATAAAGGGTAACCTACACGGCTTTTGCTGATTTGCCACCTTTGTCCCCTTTTACATATTATCCACTGTCACTTGTCTGATTTTGTTGAACCTCAAATCCTGCTCCTTTCAGTAGTCTCCTGTTTGCCTGTGTCCCTTTGGGACCCTTATTCAGGAATAACATGGAGACGAAAGCAGAAAATGGCACATTTGAGGGGAGATGCTGCAGGGAAAAGACTAGAAGGGAAGAAGGTATGAGGTAGTCAAGTATGACCAAGGGAAAAGCATGGAGATGTTTGCTTGCTTATAAGCAAGATCCAAGAATTCCCCAAATCACAGGTTTCTCTCTGAACATGGGAAGTTTGGCTATGGGGTTAGGGCTAAATTCAACTACAGTTAAAGGCTGAGAGGGAAAACCTTAAAGAGCTGCATTCCTGCAAAGGTTGAGAAGATCAACCTGAAGTCTGAGGAAACAGACTGAAAATTGAGAATAAAGAAACAGAGAAGGGAAGTGTAGCATGCCTTGTTTAATGAATAAAGTTCTTCATTTTGCTGGCTACCAGCTCCTCTCCCTGTAAGATGAGAGAAAGGACCAGGAGAGCAGGTCCCATTACTTCTTTTTCCAGAAACTTTGGTAGATGTTTACTATAGACTTTGCACCTTTCACCCAAATACTGCACTTGCCTTCCACAGAGGACTTCCTGGAGCCCCTTCCCCATAGCACAGACCCCAAAAGGCTGACCAGTGCCCCCCACACCAGCACCAGCCGAGCCGGTGCCTGCTGGGCAGCGGGCAGTACCCATGTCCCTTCCAGCCCTCTGCCTTGGGGAAGAAAAGGGAAACTCACTGTGTGCGCTCCCGTGATGGGCCTCCAGTGTGGTGGGAGCTTCTAAGCCAGATTACACAAGCCCTGGGGGGACTTGTAAAACTTTTATTGTAATTTAAATACATATTTAGGGATTGTTCTGTGTGGGTAGTATATAATTCCACACTGGTTATTTACTGTTATTGAAGTCCATAATTAAGCACCTTTAAAAAATGCTTTTAAAGTCACCATGGGCATCAGTAGCTCTGAAGGACCAGGTACACTTTGTCACCTCAGCGTGTGAGAGGGAGCCGAGTCCCAGGTAAGCAAGGACCATCCACACAGGCATGGAAGTCGGCTCATGCAGTGTGTACTGTGGCATGAGAGACCGAGCCTTGCATCCACCTTTCTCCTGCTCTCAGGTGTTGGCAGGCATCGGTGTGTGACTCAGTTCTTGGTGACAAGGGGGGATTCCTGCTTTTTATTTAAAGGGGGAACTGGCCCTTGCTGAGTCTATCTGATAACCCTCAATATTTGTTTAATTATTTTACACTCTGATGAAAAACACATCTTTTTTCGTTCTCTGGAAAATACATACTAGTTTAATATGCATTGCAAGCTATTTTTCCAGATGCAAAAGACCTAATTCTTCACTGACCTGCACCTTGCAACCACTCTGCAGCCACAGGGGTTGATGGTTTTACCAGGCATAGAGGAGTTAAGAACTTGTCCCAGTATAATAGTTAACTCAGGTCCCTTCCACACCTACCTCTTTCATACATGAGCCTACATGGAAGTATCAGGAGACTCCCAGTTCGGGTTTTTACAAATGGAATGACCACCAAAAAAGGTAAGAAAAAGGTCTCACAAAAAAACTGACTCTGGCTCTTTACAAGGAGAAATTTGCCATTTATACTCCAACCAGATTTTCCTACCACTATTATGTGGGCTGCAGGTTCCTTTCTTTGGCATGCCGACAGTGTCTCCAAGCATGCTGTTCTGAGAAGAATTGTCTCATCTTAACTCATTCAGATGTCCTTCCAGTGAGTCAGAAGCGTGAGCATGCCACTTGACGTCTTCAGTCTTCCTGCTTCTTCCCCAAACACACAGCAGTGATACACAGCCTCTGTCAGAGGACAGCAGTGATTGTGCAAATGGAGGTGGAAGACTGGGGTGGGAGAGCAAAGCCTGATATACTTTGTCACCTCGAAAGAGTTGCTATGTTCTTTTCCTTCTGCTTTCGTATGGCTCTGCCCCACCTCCCATGGTCTAGGCCCAAATAATATTTTCTTTCCTTAATTGGATATAACGTGCAGGTAGGAGGTAAAAAATCAAGGAGCTGCTCACTCACAGTTCATCCACTCGCATTGGGTTTTCAGTACTCTGTCATGCGAGCGCTTTTGAAAGGTCTTTCTCACTCCCTCACATCTAAAAGCGCTTTGCTTGTCGGAGTGGTTCAGGCAGGGCAGGACTTAGCGGTAGTGTTTTCATGTGGAGGAAGAACTGCACCACAGCTAACAATAAGCACTTCTTCAAGAGCTAATTGAAGATAGAATGTATAACACCATCTGTAACCAGCCATCTGGTGATTCCCAATAACACTGCCTTCCACACCACAAGGAGGGGAGGAATTTATAGAATAGCAATCTAGTTTGAACAATCTGATTTGGATAAAACGCGAGCCCCTCTTTGCCACCTCCTCAGCCATTATCCATATTCAAACTGTGCGAAACCACAGCTCTTGCGAGGGTTTAAAAAAATTGCTATTGAACTATGAATAATAATGATGATGATAATCAGAAATGTATTTATTAGTTACCTTTGAACTTTCAGATTCCAGCCAGACAAGATGCAGGAAACAAAAGTCTCAGGAGAGTCCTTTTTCACAGAAATGGCAGACCAGTTTTGCATTCCCAGGGGACAGAGCTAGCAGAGATAAGTATCTAAAGTTGGGAATGATTATCTGAGTTGAACTTCCAAACCTTTTGCACTTCGCCATCATTCCCTATGCCTTCTCTTATTAATACATGAAGGGACTGTAAATTAATGACCACCAACCTGTCAGTTGTGAATCAACAATATATTTTCCTCTTAGGAATGCAAAACCAAAACAAATCCCCCTCAAATGCCAGTGGTTTCTGATGTGCTCTCGTAACATAAAAACATCTGATATTTTTTTGCCACGTATCATTAGTGAAATTTGAACCTGTGCTGAATCCTCAAGCGGCCTTTTCTTTAAACTATGAGAGAATTTTAGCAACTGCATTTGGTACCCTTGCAAATACAGTCAGAGAATGGTAATATGGACAGACCTTCACTTTTAGCAACACAAATGGCACCAACTATAATAAATATGAGGAGTGATTCCCAAACTGAAGACTGGCAAATAGTTACCCAGCTGCTACAGAAATAGCAAGATAGATTTTTTTTTTTTTTTTTTAAAGAAAAGAAATTAAATGAAATGGATATTAGCTGGAAACATCTGTGTTCACCACAGAGCAAAATGCATATTCAGCAGCCAGTTTATTGGCTCTTTAGAGGATGTGAATGGTGCATTGTAAATAATGACACGCCTGTAATAAATTCCCAGTAAAAAAGAGAGGGGGACTGAGCCTGTTCCTCCCACAATTCACATTTCTGGGTCCCTGCTGTGAGTGATGATTCACAGCAGTCACAAATTCCTGTTTTCAAAATGCTATTGTATACTCCAGGGCTTTCATTAAGTTTTACACTAGCAAGGGAAATTTAAAACTTGAGAGAGAGAGAGAGAGGCTCTGTGGTGACATTCATTTAACACTCACTGTACTGCACTGATAGATGTGATAGGAGGGTGCATGTCAGAAATCAGTCTGTGTTGCTTTATTTAAATGTAAAGAACGGTGCATGAAACCCTGACAGTGTATAAGAAACAATTCAAAAACCACCAAAATTGTGACTTGACAGCTTTTGTGTTTTGGAGGTGTATAAAACATTGCATAAATGTATTGGGCTTCAGCATTTAATTTGTGCTCCTACGGGACAGGCAGCTGTCTTAATTTCCTTCCTGACGCAAGTATATCAGGTCTGTGAGTGTTATGTATAAAAGATGTACTGCTCCAGCCTTACAGTTCCAGGATTGAGCTAGCTGCAAAGAAAGATCTCACTGCAGAGAATATACCTTTTCCTGTCAAAGCTGGGTATCAAGATGTGCAGATGAATTTTCGTACCCTGACCAGGGAATTCCTAGAACATCATTCTGGTGCACGGTGTTCCAGCATACTCCCTCGACTGGGCCTTTCACCTCCAGGACATGGTTTTATATTCAGTCTACATCATTTCAGCCAAACGGTTGTTCTACAGCTGCAAAGCGCACTAATGAGATGAGTTTTTGGCAGACTCACAAAGTTCTCGGTGCCCAGAGTTACACATGTTGTACACTGTCTGCTGGCTACCTCTGTTTGCACTTAAGGAGGCACTGTAAGATTTTTTTTAGCAGAGAATATATTGCCCAGTAGCTAAAATGTTATACAAGCTTCTTCTCACACTAGCAAATTTGCCATACCCCATCCATTCAGAAAGGAGGCATCCTTATTCTCAGCTAAATTAAGGGCAGATTTTCCAAGAACCAGGGCCAAATTCTGCTCCACTTTTTTTTCCTTTTTTTTTTTTTTTTTTTTTTTTTAACCCAAGTGCAATTTCTTCTTTTCATTGGGGTTTCTCAAGCAAAGATCAAATGACTGTCTTTCATACGGCTTTAGTATGTTTCTCTGCTTCTTTTTTGCCCTGAAATTTAAAACCTTCTGTCACAATTTTTAGCTACATTTACTGAGTTCAGAGTTTCACATTGAGAGTTGCACCCTACACAGGTATGAGGACACAGGAGCATGAAATAAAAGCAGTTCAGATTCTGCCTAATAAAAGTCTGTAACACTTCATCAACACCACAGGTTTATTAATTTCAGGGTCATTTTAAGACTCAATTTGTGAAATTTGCAGCATTTTCAACTTTGAACCAGAGGTTGGTGTAAATCTTGGAAACAGACCCATTACATTTAATTAAAACACAAGCAAAGACGAAAATAATGTTGTTATTCTCTCCCCCACCCTTCGCGTTTTTCACTCTCTCAAAAAGTGGGTGAAAGTTTAATGCAGTTATTGGTTGTGTCTGAATTTTGCTTTAAAAAAATATGTAAAAGGTGGGAAGATGCTTGAAACATTAAGTAGTCAACTAATGGTATTACTCCAAAGCACCAGCCTGCAAGACTTCAGAGCAGCACCTACATGATTCTATCCCAGCTCAACATCTCCTTCCGTTCCTGTGCAGATGTCCCTGAGGCTATCCAGACCTGCGCCACAACACTCCTTCTGCACCTCACCCCACCCTGAGCCAACATTTTGGGAGCCAGCACTGCAGGATTTGTAGCTCCATACCAGTTATTTAATTTTCCAGGGAGTATCACTTCATCTTTCTCAGAAGCTGCTGCCTGCCAGCCAGCTGCCATTTTGTGGTGCACCACTGATATAGAATGCTGTAGAAGAATCAAACCCTGCTTGCTCTCAGGAAGGTGCTATTTTTGGTTCTTCTCTTCCTTTTTTTGCTCACCTACGCTAAGGAACTATAGCTATTCAAACTGCCTGCCTCTGTCTGCTTGAGGTATGGAAAACCATTTTTTTTTCTTTCTGGGGCAGGAGGAATTGCATGATGCAAAGACACTTCTGCCAGCAGGTGAATGCTTAGTGTGTCACTGCCCTAGCTCTTCAGATGGGGTCCTGCTTACGTGATGGCAGGGCAGCTGGGAACCTAGGTACTTTCTAATGCTATGGCCACATGGATTAACAAGGACAGGGAGAAGCAGATAGGCTTCATTTCTGCAATATACTGTTTCTCTTGGGATTTTTTAACTTCTTTTGTTTGTGAGGTGGATAACTTGAATTTCCAAAATGAGTTGGTGTTAAATGCCAGGTTCATTGGCAGAAGATACATTAAGCTTTTTGGGTAGATCTGGGTATTTTTTTTCCAAAATAATATTCAAACTAAGACAAGTTTTTAAAAAAGAAACCTTTTGCTTTGCAAGACCCCTGAGGTAGAATAATGGAAACTGCTCGTGGCCATTTATATCATGAGAAAAAATTGATAGAAATATTTGTAGTGGTACTCAGAGATTCACACCAAAAATCATCAAAAATTAACTTTTCCTTAAACTTCAACATCTGTAAGAGGTGTTTTGTTTTCTCTCTAAATTTTGATGTGTCTCTCTTCTTCTGTACAATACCACAATAATTAGGTTCATCTGAAGTTCTTAAAGGTTTAGAGCTCTGATTTTAATGTGGAGTGGTTGGTGGGAGAAGAATTTCACTTGGGAATTCTATTAGTCTGAGAAAACCCAAGTCTTTTGAATGCCATGGTATATTCCAAAACATATTTCCCTGAATTTTTTGTGATAATAGGAGCTGATGCAGGTCCAATTGGGAAAGAGCATCACTGCAAGTTAAGATGTGAAAACTAGATTTGACAGAGCAAGTATTGTTTGCTAATTTAGCAGATAATTTCCTTGCATAAGCAATGTAAAGCAAGTACATGTGTGCATTAAGAACCTGAAACAAATGAATTAATGTTCCTTTCTTCAGATCCTAAGCACTGTTTATATGCTCATTTTAAGCTAAACTATTTTAAAACATCCAGTTTTTAAGAAGCTGCTCAATGCAATAAGGATGATTTCCAATATTACTTTTAAAATATTATTGGATTATATTACTATAAATAATTCACATATTTTCTCCCAATTCTAGGAATCTTTTTTTCCCTGTCTCAAGGTGATTTTGAGCCTCGTCACTTCACAGCAGACTTCATCACCCTGTTTGCAAGTACTTTTTCAGTGGTTAATCACATCAGGGACAGCTGTCTCTGGGGTCCCCTGTTTGATACTGGGATGGAAAAAGCCTTTACGGACCCTTCCTTTGGGGATCTAAGCAAAAATCGATGACTGACATATGCCCCGCAAAGAGGGGAAGCCAGTAAAATGATATCACAGCTATTAAACGGGTTCAACTATTTTTGTCTTTTTTTTCCTATTCCAATAAATTTTTTGGAACCTACCCCACTGTCATTGATTCTACCCCAAGAGAAGGAAGCAGAAAATCAGTCACTGTGAGAGTCTGAAGCATTGCACAGCAAACTGCTTTCAGCTCCCAGGAGAAACTGAAATATGTTCCCAAATAGAGGACTTAGAAACTTTTCTCTAAATTGCAAGAATGTGAATTATTCCAGTTAGAGACAGAGCATGAGAGAGAAGTGAGAAGAGTAGCTGCAGTTTCTCATCACAGCCCTATTCTTCCCTTCACCACTTATCAACATGTAAACTTTGTTTTCTCAGGAGTAATGATTTTACAACCACTAGGGACAATAGGAAATGTCAGATAAGAGACTCATTACACATCAAAACAGCCCAGCCTGACAAGACTGGAACAAAATTCAGGAAGAATGAATGGAATTTTGTATGGTTATGTTTTGTTTAAAAGTGGCTGCTAAACAATAATATAATGTGTTGGATTTTTATTTAAACCCTATGCTTATCGTCCTCTTTTTTTTCCTCTTTGTATCACAACTGAAGGTTGACTGAAAAGAGAACTCTGTATTCAATGCTGCCATCTCATTTTCAACTTTGGGGAAGAAATTCTTAAGCAGAGGAAAGTTCAGATCTAAACTTTGTGTCTCCTGCTTATCTCTCACTGCATTCTACCACACATTGCAAAAGGAGGTAGCTGGCAACACGTATGTATGGCTTTCAGCTACTGTATAATGGATTTTGACACAGGCCACAGTGGTGATGACCTGTGCGAAGTGGACACCTGTTATGAAATCTCATATGATTTTGCAAAAAGCTCATGATAAATGTTGTCAGTTGAACAGTCAAGCTCTACAGGCCATGAATTCCTAATGGATTTCTTGGTTGCGACTATTCGTGTTGGGATATATAGATCGTGAAATGAAATCCAGATGATAGCCAAATTCCTGTTTCTTCTCTGCAGCATCGCAAGTCACACAAATGGGTTGAAAAAAGTCCCTGAACTTTGAGCTGTAAAAGAGTTTACATGAACGATACTGACTGAGGACTGATCGGCTTTTTGGAAGTCATCAGTTTATATAAATTAAAAATTTGCTTGGGACTCTTAACACTGGGCTTTCTTAGTGGTAATCGCTGTGTATATATTAGCCAGTAAGTGCAGTAAGGTCCTCATCACCAAAATAAACCTTCCTTCTATTCTAAGAGGAAAACTCACACTATGTAATTTGCATGGAGAAAACACAGATGAGCAAAATGGAATAATAAATATTTTTTTCTCTTTAATTCTGTGCTTCCTCCTTCCTGAATGTCTCAGATTCAGCATATTTACTTTGAAAATTCAGCTGGTTGATCACTAAAGAACTTATTTTGTCTGTAATTCAGCTCTATTTTCATGACGGTTTCTACTGTGCTGGTGTCAAATGAACACGGAAACCACAGTGATCTTAAATGACTGCTGGAGAGGCCTAGTAGATTTACCGCTTCCCTATTTGGTATCTAGCATTTGCTAAAATAAGAAAATCTTATAAAAAGGAGCAGTAGTGTAGAGCCCTATTCAACGTATGAGCTAATAAAGTCAGATAAAATGTAATAATTCCACAAATGCAAAACTTAAAGTAAATCAATATAGCAGTATAAGAACTAAAGTAAATACAGGGAATGTTTACCAGCCCAGTTACTGATTAACTGTGATCCAGATAACCTGTTAATCTGCCTTCTACAGTCAGTTTGAGTAGAACTGACACCCTCTTTGTCTCATATTTCAGTGACACCCGGTATAACTGTTGTGTGTGAAAACCCAATTAAATACCCCAAGCCCCATGTTGTGTGCAGATGCACACAAATCTAGTGATTTCTTTCTCCTAAGGATGTGGGCTGCGTGGGCAGTATTATCGGGACTGTGTCTAGTTCACATGTTGCACCTCGACCAGCATTTTTGGTCCTGAGGCCAGAAGGCAAAGACTGACAAGGAACCTGCTGATGAGAAATAAACGAATGTTTATATTATTTGTGTACAATTACATTTCCCATGTAGTATTGTCACAAGCTTAGTTCCAGGGACACTCCATAAATTCAGAGGAATTGCTTAACCGGGAGGAGCACCTCATTGTCAGCTGTTATATACACTGGGTAGCCTGAACATGATCGGACATAGGCCCTCTCAGATGGTTGTAATCATTATATATACAGCCCTTTTCTATTCATTTAATCCAACAGAAAACCATGCTCTCTGTGCCATAGCCAGGCCTAGAGACAGCAGAAAGTCTCACAGAGACCACAGATACCTCTAGAAATTGGAAAATTGTTTCACTGTCATTTACCAAAGAGGGTTCAGATGGTCAGCTTCTACTCTAGACTTCTGGAGCTAAAGTTTTACTTCTTTCAAAGCATAAAGTCAATAATAATAATTACAATATCTCAAGAGATAGCAGTACCCTAGCCACTAATAAATCATACAGCACCAGTCCATCCTGAACCAAATTGGCTGCAGCCTTTGGTATTTCTTTAATAATTTTCTGATGTAAATTTGGGCTCTTGACTGGATGAAAATG
Source organism: Morus bassanus (assembly GCA_031468815.1). Lineage (NCBI taxonomy): Eukaryota > Metazoa > Chordata > Aves > Suliformes > Sulidae > Morus > Morus bassanus. The sequence goes on from CM062567.1 coordinate 104,169,377, forward strand.
ATAAGAAGGTTTGGTTTAGTTCAAAAGTGGCTCCTATTCCAACTATGTAACTTGTCAGGTCAAAGATTATTTGCTTTCAGCTATGAGTAAAATAATAAATCATTCACTGTTTTCTGGACATGTAACTGAAAATTCCTTTGTTAAAACTATTTGCTTACCAGTTGCACTATGAATTATAGATTAATTACTCAATAACAGTTTTTAAGGTGATGCCTGATTGAGTATTCACACTCTCACATTGCTGAGATCAGTCAAACACACTTGTTTAGTTTCAGTCTGGCTTTAGCACATGAGCCACTCTACAAAGGGATCGTAAAACAAAGTACAATGTGACAACCATGGATACCACTGATGTTCCTTGTGCAAAAGAGACAAGATGAAGGAATATCTACCATGGAGAACCAGATGGAGAGGTCCTTATAGATGCTTGGTCTCCTGATTCAGACACATCTGCTCAGGTGGATTTATTACTCTCCAGCAATGACAGCCTGAGCCGTAGCTTACTGGCATCAACAGAAGTCTTTCTACTGACTTCAGAGCATTAGGATCAGACTCTGAAGGTGGATACAAGTCTTCCTATTAACATCACCAGGTGTTAGGTAGAGAATATGTTTGAAGAGCTGGGCCTAATTTATTTCACAAGATTTAACTTTTACAAAAAGCCTTAACTGCTTTTTGATATATTACTTGGTGGGTTGTTTTTACAACCTTTATTAATTTAAAATCTGAAACTTATAAGCATGTAAATGCAGTGCCGATAAAAGAAAACATAAAAGATACATAGGGTTGATAAGATATTGCAAACAAAAGGAGAAGAATTGTTCATAGTTATTCTAAACACATAAATTATGATCCCAATTACTTTGTTTTGACCATTCAGGAGTGCAAGAGCTTTTAGGAAGATAGTTTAGAAGGTTGAATATGGAAGCCTGGTTAGAGTTAGGCCTCCTTAGAATTTAGGCTGGTAAAATTAATTGATGGGAGGGGGAAGGCTGTATAAACATAGTTAAAGTAGAAGGTTACCATTGCTATAAAATTTCTCAGTGGGTAAGGTCATCATATCAGTGCAAATTCAAAAAAACCCAACCTTTTCCTGATGGTACTAATTGCATGTTAGTTTAATATCATTATGATGTAGAACTCCAGTGACAGCACTCACACACTCTTGAAAATGAGGCAAAAAATATTTACCACTAGCCTTTTGGAAACTGGAAAACAGTTAGAGCAAGAACTCTTCAGTTTTATGTTTACCCCAAGATACTAAAACTAGTCAGAAAATCCTTACATGAAGCAGCCATGATGTTCTGCATTTCTAGATGATTTTATATTGTGCATTAGCAAAGAGTATTATTTACTCACCCCAGTACAGGGGAGGAGGATGAACTGTGTCTTCTGTGTCATTAATCTTTAGAAATACTGTACATGAGCTGTTAAAATATTTAAAAACACATCTTTAAAAAACACATCTTTAATAAGTGACATTATTTAGACTTGCAGAGATTTCACTGAAAGCATGATGACAATGTCTCTGAAAGATGCTGAAGTGCATCTCTTAATGTATTCATGAACACTTGGGACCAGCATGACACTGCTGGATGCTAGCCTTGTCACAGTTTCTCCTCATATCACCCATCCAATGATTAGAAGCAGGCAAGTTTGGGCTATCTGCTTTTTCCTAGAACTAATCTGTACAAACTGTGTGAAGGAGAACTCCCTGAGCTTTCATTTTCTAGAGTGCTCCAGCAATTTGGACTACACCTGTTCCAGCATGCTGCTGTGTGCAGCAGTGGCCATGGCTTTATAGAGAAGCCTTTCAGCTCTTCAGTGCATGTAACCATTTTTGAGCATGCTGAACCTGCCTCCACATCATGCAGTTTATCCTGCATTAAGTCCATTTTATACAAGAGATGCTTTTCTACTGCTATTGAGAGTTCGACAGTACAGTATACTAAAATAACTTTGCACAGGTTTATGCTAAGCCCAGCCAGTCAATTTTGTCTCTGCTGAGAAGCAAGAAGAAAGTCTCCATGGCTTTTATACTGCAGCACCTTTATCTAACCTTTTCAAGGAATTAGACCTCAGGACTTTTTGATGAAAGTGACATAATCTGCATTCCCCATTTACCCATGTACACATGCTATTCACTACACATTAGTTTGGGGCTTGCTGGCACATATAGGTATCAGGGAGTCCCTCATGCTTCCAGCATATGGACAACAAATTCCCCACTGTCCAGCTCACCCTCAGAGATTCACATGAACGATGTATTGCTATTTGTCATCACAGACCTTGTAGGTGCATTTTCTAGAGAAAGCTTTTAGAAGCAGGTAGTCTTTGCGCTTTCAGATTCAGTTTCAAATAACTGGCTGAGGAGGAAACAGCTGTCAGCAGCTCTAAAGTGAGGAGAAAAAAGACTGAGAAACATCAGCATTTTGGACAACTTCCAAGAAGAATTGGGACGTATAAGTCCTTTGTAAGGTTGGACAAGGTAACTGGGTGTTGCTGCATGCCGTATGTAAGCTGGTTTCCAGGTCTGATGTTCACAGGAACGTAAAATGATTAGGAAGCATTTGTGCTTAGGACTGAAATCCTAGCTACTTTTCACATCCACACAAAGCAATGCAGACTGGCAGTACTCTGACCGTTGGTAATAACCCAGTATTCCCAAGGGGAACAGAGGCTTTAAGTAGGCTGGAGAAGACCATTTATGAACACAAGGCAGAGTAAATCATATATTCCGGCTACAGAGACATACATCAGGTGGTTAATAATCAACTTTGCCAAGATTCAAGGTTCACACCTAAGCTTTGCTATTGTAAATGCGTCTGTTTGTCCAAATACATTAAAAATATAACACACATGAAAAAAAAAAAAACCAACCCACAAATAGCCACTCTTTGCTATTGGGTCTTAGCTCCACTGTGTTCAGCTAGTGCATATCTTGTATTGCAAACTTCAGAGTTCATTGTTTTTGTAAGAAGATCTTAATATGTCTTGCTGTCTTCATAAGTCGTAGCTCTCATCTTGTAAATGTATGTGCTATACCTACCTTTACGTTCACATGTGCACCCACAAAGTGCAGCCAAGCTACTCTCTGCGGTAAAATTAAACACATTTGCAAGTGAGGGTAGGGTTATTTTCCAGGGGCAATGATCAGCGTACATAATTGTTCTGTGTGTGTCAAAGAACAAATGTAACAAGTAGATTATGCAGGACGACCTTCCAGGGCATCATTTTCCTCAAATCTGCTGCTTTTACAAAAAAGCCACAAGCTAAATATTTCCCCCAAAACGTCCAGGCATTTAAACAGTCCTGCAAAGTTCAGTGAGTCTCAGTGCAAGCAAGGAAGATCTCTACGCCATACATTTTTCCTTAGTAGCTCAGGGCTTGCCCTTTCATTATTATGAATAGAGTTATTTAGTAGAAAGCAAACATATCTGTGCTTTGCATAACAAATGCAAAAGTATGGCTGCTGCTCACTAAATTTTCCAGTCTGAGGACAAATCCTGACCACTTCACATACAGTCATGGCTGTACCTATGCAGAAGCTCTCTGAATCAAATGGGTCCCCATGTCAGGGTAGGAAGGCACATGCACGTTGTGGTTGATAAGGTAGGGACTAAATTTTTGATGTGGCAGGGTGCAAGAGGTGAGGAAGAGCAAGCGGAGACAGTAATGTGGGAGCATGTCTTTGAAAGCATTTTCCTATTGCAGAAGAGCCCAATACAAAGGTTATTCTTTCTCCCCCTAGAATTCCCAGTCAGGTCACCTGGGTCCTCCTTAGCACCCCAGCTTTTTGTGCATCGAGTGCAACTGCATTGCTGTGACACCATGGCAGGCTGTCTCTCATCAGCCCCTGCTGTGATACTCCTAACGCTTTCACTCCAGGGAGTGCTTCCCTGCTTGATGCTGCTAGCAGATTAAAGCTGTTCTAATTTTCCATCCTAAGCCAAATAGATGCATAAGCAAGCTGTTGGATTGTTTCGCTACAAGTGCAGTACACCATCAGCCTGCTTCCCGCCCTGCCCCCCCCCCCCCCCCCCCCCCACTGGCCCAGCACTCATACTGGTGGACATTTTCAAGTAAAATGGGGAGTGGAGGACAGAGGTGAGGTTAAGACACACGATAGACAAGGAAGGTTTCCAGGAATATTTTTCTGCCAAACCCTATTTTTCAAGCTACTCTCCTGACTCCTATCTCTGTGTTAGTGTCAGGAGATGACTTGAAAATTAGGGAGTCTTTTTCTAGGATCAGAAAAGTCATCAAGATTCATTGGATCAGAAGAGTCTTTAAGATCCAATGTTTTTCAGAAATAGGCTGAATGAGCTCGGTAAAGATTAGATGCCAGTCCAAAAATACAGTGCAATACAATTTATTTTTATATGCCATCCTTCACACAAAGTACCACAAAACACTTTAGAGAGATGGAGAGATAATGCTTTACAGAGTTAGGTACAGCAACTCCCAGACAGGCAGAAAAGGAAAATGACATATGGAAATAGAGCAGAGTAAAAGGGAAAGCTGAAACTTAAAACCAGTAAAGATGCAAGTAAGTATCCTCATGGATGAGCCCCCCTGAAAGGACTGCGGAAGAATTCAGTGATAGGGGAAGAGAATGAAAAGCAGTCTAGAAAACACGGGATGAAACTGGGAATGCTTTCACTCAGCAACATCCAATAAGAGAAAGCAATACAGGGGGTTACATGACTGTCATTATAGAGGCTAAACAATTTTTTAACAATCTGATATTATTGATAAACCTAGTAGTTTTGACTATTCATCTGCATTAGGCCCAGAAAGAGTTTCGCACACCTGAAGATCTCCTCTTGCCTCAGAAATTGGTCCATCTGTGATCTGAGGATTTTATGATGCCTGAACACTTCAGGGGCATTACAGTCATTTCAAGGAAGCTGCTAACCAAATGACACAGAGATGGCTTTGTCTGGGGCAGCAGGCAGAAATACTTGCATGCACACAAACATGCATGCCCGCACACATGCACAAGCTTTACCTAAGGACCCCTTTAAAAATACATTACAGGGTTAAAGTTTAAACTGTGCTCAACGATTCTGAAGTAAATTGAAGGGCTTGAGGGTATTTATTTGTTGCAGGGGAGAGGGAAGCAGGTGCTGTGTGTATGGAAGTATTCCCTTTCCCAGAGGATCTCTAGCTGGCTGGAAGATGAAAAGGCACAGGCTGCAGATGAGTCAGGATTGGGAAAAGGGGGGGGGGGGGGGGAAGGAAAAAAGGAAATTTTTCAAAAATAGAATAAAAATATGCTAGATCTACTTTGTGTTGCTGTGATTTTGTCACTGCTGGCCTTGGCCGGCTGTTGTGGCTGTAAAGGACTTGATTATTGTTTCTGAGAGCACATGGATGGCATTGCAGCAAGCATGCAGCACAGTCTGCATTGCCTGGATAGAACAGGCATTGGGCAGTGGGTTATCACATTCCTCGTATCATTCAAGCCTTGCTGCAGTGATATGTCATTATGTATACTTAATTCAAAGACGTGAAGCTGGAGAAGTCACCAATGCTGCTGCTATTATAGAAAAACCTCCCAGCAGCCAGTCTCTGGTGAAAGGTAGGTGAGATCTGTTACAAACCTCAGCTATTTTCAGGGCTTTTTTTTTTTTTTTTTTTTGTTTTCCTCCTCCAACTAGCAATGAGCTGAAGCATACAGAATATCAGTGTGAAAATTTGGGCCCTGACTGTGCACGGATGTGCCCTTAGATACATGAATAAACCCACCGATTCTAGGTTCCCTGTCTCTGGCCAAAGTCTGCTACCTTGGCTTATGTCTTTTAACACTTTATGCTTATACCAGGTATTATTCTGACGTTTTAATATGTCTATCCCAGTCCTTTCTTTTGTTTTGTTTTCTCTTCTTCACAAACCTGCCGTCTGCTGAGGTATCTGTCTTAATGCCCACCAATCTACATCCAGGTCAGTTCCCCGTATTTACCAAAGAAACTTTAGCTACCACCACAGCATCACAGCTTCTCCCTCTCATTACCCTTTTTTATCATACCTTGTAGCCAAGACTGTTAGGTTAAAAACATGTGAAAGGGAGAGATGATTTTTTGCCCTTCATCACTTATGCTTTTAATTTGTTACGTCCTTAGTGGAAGATTGTTAGAATATTTTCTAATTTATTTCAAGAAACACAGGAGTGTGCTGTTCTTAGGCTCTAGCCCAGTTAAGACTTCAGGCAATAGCACACACAGTATGTCTGGAGTATACTGGATGATCACCAGTGTAAGTTCATGTGACACTCACTAACAGATACGTACTGTTATAGCAAGGTCATATATTAAAATGGCAAGTTTGGGGTGATGAGTGAGAGTCTCTCTGGGAATTGTTCATGTGCCTTTTAACTAAGTTGTGATTTGTTTTGTTAGATTTATATTTAATTTGTTTGGCACAGTCTCCTGAGGGATCAGCTGTTGTCCCAGTCTCAAAGATGAAGCAGTGTGTTCCTCTTGCTACAGACAGCTCTTTGGAAAACTCATTCTGAGAGAAGTGTGGCCCTGATTCTTGCCTGCCTCCTTTGCAAACACTTGCAGTAGCAGTGGCAAGAAAGTTGTGGGGTCATAACAATACAAACTCATCTGAACTTAGCTCCAGCATGCTGGCTGCCAGATAGGGAAAGAAATTTTTTGGACTGGCTTCACATTTACACATCACTCCAGTTTAGGTCAGAACCTACCACCCTTGCTCCTGTGTGGCACACTGCTTGCTTCCAGGACATGGCAGACTGGGGAAAGTCTTTAGCCACAAAACCCCTTATTATCTAAGTGCTACTGCATGTCTTATATTCAACATTTAGATCCCCACAGTTCCTGTTTGACCACTGCATAAGCATGGAAGGTCCTCCAATGTGTTAGCATGAAGCGTGGGTAGTGTCCCTCGTCCCAAGCCAGATTAAGAACGTGTTATTCCCAAGCCTGTAGTTACAGCACACAGAGCAAGAAGGAAGAAGACAGAATTTGACTGAAACATTATAAAAATGTTCACTTGAATAGGATGGAAATCCAGTTTTCACTGCCAGGGAAACTCATACTGTGAAGTCCAGAGAACCAAATAACTATCTGTCTCTCACATCCCCTCTCTGTGGCCCACCAGATGTTCAGCACAACTTCCCAAAGCACAGCATGAGGAAACAGCAGTGTTCTCTTGAGAGATGAAAAGTAGAGGCGCACATACCTTCAGACAATGAGAGAAACCCCTATCACATCTCCCCTCCCGCACAAGTAGGCTAAGAGCTCAGATGTTGACCTCCCCTTTCAGCTAAGGACAGCCCCAAACTCCAGGAAAGGTCAGCTATGAGTTTCAGACTGTATCCTAGCAATCAAGAGAAATGTCCCTTTAAGTGCCCTTGCCTGTGGCATTTTTCCTTAGCTCCCAACTCACCTGCTGGGTTTTGTGATCCCATTTCAAGTTGTTTATCAACTCCCTGCTGGCAATTTCCCATCTCATGGGGAGTCTGTTAGTGCCAGGGTGTTTACCAGAGTAGGGTTACAACATACTGACCCTTCCATATCATCTAAGTACATATCAGAGTTGAGTCAGGTTGAGTAAATGTGAGAATCTGGCCTTATAAATAACCAAAATACAGAGGCAAAGTTGTTGCAATAAAGATATAGAGCGAAAGAAAGACTACAGTAAGAAATAATGAGATACAGGGTGAGAGAGGGGTAGAGGGAGACAGAGAGCTTCAGGGGACTGTGAAGCCCAGTACAGATGTGCTACATTAATTCAGAGGAATTTTCTCCAGGAAGATGACAGCTGGACTAAAGAGTAGTCACTGGCGTTACACCAGCAATGGCTTTGGCTCTGTATGAATCCTGTAGGATTGGACCCTGTGACAATTTGCTTCTTACTCTGTGGGCCTCCAGATTGGTGTGCTAAGCAAAATAGGGTGCAGCATTCTTTTAAAGATAAAAGGACTTGTTCAAATTTTACATAATCATAGAATTATTCTTTACAGTGGATTTACATAGACATTGTCAGTGGGGAATTCTCTCCGCAGCTTCAATTACTGTATTTTCATGTGCATTGTCTGATAGGAGATGTGCTGGATCTCAAATACCTGCTTACCTGATTAATGTGGATTATTCATCCCATTGTAATTACCTGTGAATTTTAGGGTAGCAAACATGTGAGAAGAATTTGTATAAAAGCCGCAGGATTTTTGAAAGGCAAATATTTCCCAAGAATCCCTGTATGTCAGCTGACACATTTCATTCCTTATGGTGATACTCTCTGCATTACAGCTCAAATGATGTAAATGTGATAGTGCTAAGTAATACTGACATTCTGCAGTGAACTGCACTAAAGAACCACACTAGAAAACACCTGGTTATCGAACAGTTTCAAAAACTGAAAGCTTTTCACCGTCAATTTAGCTCTCAACAAAACTGCCCTCAGATGTCTGTTGTCTTCTGGTTTTTCTCCTAATTAAAAACATACCATTTTAGGTGGTCATGCTTCTGAACCAGGTATACTGAATCCCCCAGTAGCACAAATGTGTGGTAACAAACACAGCCTTAGCATTAGGCACCATTTTGCATGTAGCCTGACAACTAGGTCAGGCTGGCAACCAGTTCTACGCAGCCTGTGAATAGGTATTAATGTAGTTGAGCTGATTGGGTGGGAATTTGTCTTAATGGGATATGTGCTCCTAAATCACTCAGGAATTATCTCTGCAGGCACAGGCAGGCAGACCTGAACTCCTCTGCTCACACAAGAGGCCAGATGCAAACACGCTTTGTTGTTTCAGAAGTCATGCGGGTACATCCCTGTGTTTCTGTGCATGACTAGCACTTTCTTGAAAAGCCCAGCCTTCCTTTTTACAGGCTGGGTTAGTAAGTGGGTGCCAGAGGAAAAAGCCTTGTGTTACCATTACCTTCCTGCACACTAACTTATTTGCCTCCTGATAAAAGGCTTTCTAGAAACAATTTTTTGCCTTTTATTTTTAATAGCCAAAGTATTTCCACCACTAGGATTCCTGCTAAAAATAGTGAAGATGACACAGAAACATGACCGTACTGTGAATGGAGCTTACAAAGTCAAACTCTGATATCAGCTGAATTCTGCTGAGGGGTTTAGAAATATTCTCCTGAAGTATATTTACTGACCTTGCTAATTTTCACCAATGTCATTCCACAGCTTCAGGTCAAAACAGACTGAAGTGAGAGTAAAGAGGAGCCTGAATCATCTGAGCTACATTTAAAGTTGAACAGGGTTGCTGATAAGAGCTTTATGATCTTGAGCTCATTATCGCCTGTGCACGCTTAACTATATTGATACATCAAATTGAACATTAACACTAAAACCCCAGTGAGCAGCCTTTTCGTTGCTCTGGGAACATGCACAGCCCATGCCAGCACAAAAAGCAAACGCAAAGAGCTGAAGGAGGTAGCTGCTCACATGATGTCCCCATTTGCTGAAAAGTTCTCCAGCCACCCTTTTTTTGCCTTCCACTACATAATAGGCATGATGTCCATCATGTCCCTCCGAAAACCTTTTTTATCATCAGTGACCATAATTCAGGGTTACCGCTTCCTGACAGTGATGTATTTTATCTCTGCAGTTAACAACAAAATCTCATATAGCCCTTGAAGGACTCAAAGGATTTCCTCTTCTCTTTCAGGCATTGCTTCCATTTACCATTATAGACAGATGATGGTGAGGATAGGGTTAGATCTGTACTGATAGGACCCACATCCCTAGACCTGTTTACCATGTCATCACCAGTTCAGTGTTTTACCTATTTATTCGGTGGCAAATAGTATGCTTGTGCTGTTACCACAGGAAATCTCAGCCTTTTACATATTTATGTGCAAACGGAGTCTGGAGGCTATGAAGTTAGAAAGCTGTAATAGTTCCCATAGTTCCCATGTACTGATCCAGGATACAGGTCTCAACTTTGAGCCAATAGACTCTATTTCTGTTGTCCCTCAAGGGGACAAGCCAACGTCTGCCTCTTTGAGAAATCCAGCTCAACTCATTCCTGAAACACAGTGCCAGACATGCTGACATGCATTGAGTGAAGTGTTATAATTGAATGGTTTGGACAATTTGAGACTTGAGATGTGATGAATACTTCAGCAGAAATCCTCCTGATACTTTCCCTTCATCTACAAAGAGAGTGGGTGGTTTGATATCTGCATCACTAGTTACCCACCAAACCTTACTGGGAATAATTAACACCTGATCCAAAGACATAGCAGTTATTTCTTTAAAAAAAAAAAATTACATGCAGAAATGAAGAGATGCCATTTTATTATTAACCTGCTGTGTTGTACAGAAAAAATATCATCAGATTAAGGACCAGATCCCACTCTCATTTATGCATTTGAAACTCCACCAAACCCAACAGGAGTCGTGCACACATGTGTAGGCAGGATTTTGCCCGTAATCACTGATAGCACCTTTCCTCACAGTTCACATGCAACGTGGTATAAATCTGTCTGAGACTTTCCGAGGTATACGAAAGTGGCAACATGCTGAATTTGGAGGATGGTAAACAAAAATACAGGTGATTTGAAAAACACGCTAAAGGAGAGCTTTTTCAGTATGATTTCACTTTGTCTACTTCACTTGTTAATAAGGCCATCCTGAAAGTTTCATCTGTCAATTTGTGTTTAACTGTACTATTGATAGATCTGAAAGGGTTGCTTGCAGCAAAACTTGCACAGTACTTCTCATTATAAAACTTCAGCTTTAATGCTTAGAATTTTGCCCTGGTTTTAACTCTGCTGAAATGCGCAACATCAGCTGCCTTTCTAGGGGAGAATTTTGTTGGGAGACTTTTGGGCAGTTGTCTTTCTAATGCATCATCTAATTTTCTTCACCTGTTTCTAAGAACAAGGTAAAGGAAAAATAGAGATTACCAAATTAGAAATAAATTTGCAACTGTTTTATGGAGAGATAGCTGTTTGACCTTGGGCAAGGGATTTGCAATTTGACAGAGAAGTTGCCTTTAGTCAGGGATGGGGGTTTTGTAACTAGCCACTGGGACAATCTGTTTTAATTCCATTGAGTTGTGAGCCCTGAAAAATCTCAGGTTCATCAACACAAAGAATTTCTGAAAATTTTCAAACAGGGCTTTCTGGAGGCAGATTTGACACACTGGTTACTAAAAACACAACCAATTTCCAGATCTACAGTTAGAAGCTGCCCCTACCAAGCTATGTTCCAAATATTGTTATATATCCCTTGCCAGGACCCATGCCACCCATATGCAGCTGGGCAGGTAGTGCCTTTCCTTGGCCCCTGCCTTCACCCCTGCTCCCCCACCTTATCTCCAGCAACATTTGTTGCTCTGTGCTGCTGCCTTTTTCCCACCACAGACCACAGGTACTCTTTCTAAAGGGAGACAAGGACAGGGGGGCTTTTAGAAGCTCTCTTGAGTTTCTAACCATACCTTTTAGTATGCATCATTCATGCTGAAGTAACTTCACCAGCTTCTGTAAACACGAACTTCACTGGAAGGCAGCCTACAGAGGTTTTAGTTAGCCCTGGATGATGATGAAATTAATATTAATAATAATATCAGTTTATTATGATTTAATATAGTTTAATTTAATAATAAAGTTTAATAAAGTTGTTAATAATAATAATAATAATAATAAAATTCTCAAAAAGCAGTACTTCATTTATCCCTGTGCAATGTGGCAAGTCTAACTTGAACTGCCTGAGTACGTAGATCTGGAGGTCTTTTCTTCTTTTCCTGGAGGGAGAAGAAGATTGATTTACAGCTGCAGTACAAGCAGCAGTGAATTCAGAGCCTGGGCTGCTCGCATGTCCTTCGCCTAGGAGCCCCGCCAGCCCTGCTGTCCCTGCAGGGATCTCCCTCCTCCCTTGGCTGCTAAAACAGGGGATATCCCACAGGTGTCAGGATGGAAAAAATCCCAGAGATCTGCTTTCAGACACATAAGCCCTTCTTCAGGTCTTGAAGAAAGAGCTCACATGCCAAAAAATTTTTTATTTTTGAAATTAGACTCACTGGTCTATTTATTCGTATGAAGTGGGACAGTGTCAAGGGGACAGTGTGGGAGTGCACATACCCAAGTGGAGGTTGGAGCTGGGGGATTGCCCTCAGGCAGAGGAGGGAATTTATCTTGGATCTGCTGGTCCTCAGACTTTTCATATATCTTTCAACTTTGAAGACCTTTTGGAAAAAGGAAACCACCCTAATTCTTTTTCCAGTTTAGGCTAGATTAGGCCTTTCATATCTGAAATAAAGTCTTTAGCTGTGGGTCTAGTCAGTGAGTGAATACAATGATATGTTTTCTTCTTGTTAATTTTAGGAAAACATTTCACATTCTGTTCAGTCCAAAGTGAAACTTTAGTTCAGTGATTTTTTGGCTTGATTTCTAAATGGACCCTGAAATTTCTCACTGTATGTGTTGTTTCACACAATGCCCTACATCACTACTGCTTCTTGGTGGCAAAAATGCTGAGCTGGGAGGATAATTTAGGAGACAGCCATTCAACCCAACATACTTTCTATTAATTACAGCAGGGTGGGAGTACTGGTTTTCCTCTAGCTGGGAAAAATTATATGAAAAGAACACATACCATTGCAGGTCAAATCCCCATCTTGTCCTGCAAGCTGCAATATGTCATGTCTGTGGAGTTGCACCCACTTACAGAAGGTCTGAGTTTGGTCTTGCTCTTTTCTGATGATGTTTCCCTTTAGTAGCTCACTTTATGGTCATTTAACAGGAACCTAGCACACATGCAGGAGAGGTGTCACAACATCAGTTACCTGAGATTATTGTAAATGATGTGCCAGCACCTGAAGGAGATGTTAGGATGTATGTCAGATCATCATAATAGATACAGTGTTGTACCAGGCTGCACAAAACCAGATGTATTTATAATTCCTGCAGCTGCAGCCCTGCTATTAGTTAAGTCTAAGAATGGAGCCACTGATAGATTTGTCATAGATGAGTTCTCTCTTTAACAGAAATAAAGCGATGAAAGGAAATAGATGGTGGCTCAAGTTAGTGGCAATACAGAGAGTCTTTAACGATATGTCTTCTATTCAGAGCCTGCTAGATGCCTGTGCCTCTCATTTGTTCCTCCCCAACCCATGCAGTGCCCTCTGTGGTACAACCTGATGTGGTCTCACTCCAGGTCCCAATAAGAGGGGACAGACATCCCTGGCAGAAGCGGTGCAATTACTCATAGTCTCCCCAAGGAAAGGGAAGATGTGTAGGCAGCGAGACTGGCTTATGCAGTCATAGTGTTGTAGATGTGGGGTAAGACGTGCTGGCCAGGCTCGGAAGGGTCCTTCTTGTTGTGTCTGTCTCTGCTGAAACTTTCTGGAGGTGGATAAAAGATTTAGGCTTTTCACATTACACTTAGAGATGGCTCAGGGATCTGTGAACTAAATTCAGCAGTGAACTGAGGTCCTAGAAACCCTATAGCTATCTTCGCATCATCCTGCACTGAAACTGTTGCATCGCCACCAGCTGTAGCCCTTGTGTAGAGCTTTCTGCACCATATTTCATTAATCGAGGAACTTCAATAACTGTGAATTAATTTTCCACATTTAAAAGAAACAGAAGGGTATATGTCTAGAAGTTTAGGAGATAACCATTAGGGATCAGCTGCCGAGTCAGGCTCCTAGGGCGAGAGCTGATTATTCAGACCTTATCATGAATATTCAGAGATGGAAATCAGAACGCAGACAGTGGAGTGGGGTGAGGTGATCAGGTAACACTGGCATCAGAAAAGCAAGCTGGGGAGAAAGGAAAACTAAACACATTTCCTTTTTTTGATGATGATGAAGAAGAATGGCATCAAAGTGTGCTACGTGACTTAGACGCTAACAACCAAACTTCTCCAGGGACTGATGCAAGAGCCATGTTGTGCTAAGTTGTGGGTTTTGAACACAGAGGTTATCTTATTGTAGAAAGTTTTCTGAGAGTCTTCAAGGAAAGGACTATATAAAGACTACCTATGACCTCCATGCCTTCAAAGACACTTCAAAAGGGATGTGCTTTGACTATAACACAATTTTGATGTATTTATCTTGATCTGTTAATGACAAAAATTGCCATAATTAGGAATCCAAAAACCAACATCAAACCATATGGGAAATAATATTTAGACGGGGTAAAATTTGTGCTTTTAGATCAAAGTCCTAGTGTAATACTAGAACCTGTTGATAATATCATAGGACCACATGTGAAAGAAATCAATGTGTGTTTTTTGTTAAAAGTTCTTAGAAAAGTGAAAAATACCCCAGCTGTGTAAGTCTAGAAAAAACTGGGCATTATTAAGCCTGCCTTTTTGTGATTCTTAATGTCTATGTGCATAATTCCAAATCAAACATATTCACATTATTAACTTTTATAAGTTTATTAGTCTCAGTGCTAATGAAACCATTCATCCTTTGCAAATGCACATGGCTCCCTAATGAAACTTCAATAGATGGATCAGCAGTTAAGTGAGTACATCCAAATGTTTATGCCAAATCCTGTTTGCTGCAGTGAACAGGGAGACCAAATCTCTTCCGAGCAGATATACTAACCAACCAAGAGATGCATGATGCCACCTATGTAATAAAAAATCCCTTTACCTATAAAGAATACATTATATAGGATACTGGTTTTTAAGATATTAATTTCCTTTTGCTTACCCTGGTATCAGTCAGAGAAATTCCACTTGAAACAGCCAACATAAAAACCAGTAAAAAATCTGGCAAAACAAGAGGATAATTCAAACCAAAAAATCATAAATATACTAGAAAAAATATCTTTGAACAGGAACTCAACAAGAACTCAGTGAGGGACATTCATGTGTTTATTAGCTGAGTTTTGAAATCTAAAGATTATTGCTGCTAATTATAACTTTAATGCTGCTTTCACCCGTCCATCTTTTTTCTTTGTTTCACCTGCCTGCATTTTTACAATTCGGTTTTCTGGATGGGGTGTACATTTAGATGTTAGAATGGGAAGTAGGTCATATTCCATATGACAGAATTCCTTTTCCTTGAAGAGTTGGTGGTGGTTTTCCTTTTTGACTCTCAATTCAGAAAGCTATACAAAACAGCGCATCTGAATTTGGGAGTTTTGGCATTGCTACTATTAAGTCCCCAGTGCAAGTATTTGTGTCTTGACACTGCAATATCTTGGGATTTCTTCCTTAGCATGAAATACTTAAAAAATGTACATGATTCAGGGCTTCAGGATTCTTTTTCAGGAATTCACAGAAAGGAAATTTTTATTATTATGTCAAGTGAGAGAGAAAAATACATTTGCTTCTGGACTATACATATTATCTTAATTTTCTTCACTATTTTCTGCACTGAGGTATAAATACTATGCCTGTAGCCAAATATGTATCTGCACAAAACAAACAGAAAACATTCTTAAACCAGTGAAGTATTTACTTTTTTAAAGACATTTTAATCCTATTAACAGTAAATTATATTACCTATTGTGTAAGCAGACATGAAAGAACTATCTGAAGCATGCAGTTAATTATGATACCAAGTGAAACATAATATTTATGCTCTCCTTGTGTAGCTGGAACAATTTTTCTTTCACTAACTGTGAGTCATCCACTGATTGAAGTCTTGAAACATGATGAGAGAGTTGGCTGGCACATTTACCATAGAGGTTTCATTCTATAGATAATTAATACTAAAAGAAATATCTGGGTTTTATTCTTTTATATTCCCAGTTGTCTATTTTTTAAACAAAATCTCCTCCTTCTCCAACATATCTCTCTGTTTAGAGGTTATGTGTTTAAGAATATTAAAAGACATCAAAGTCCCTGATAAAGCTAGGGAATGAAGATTTCACTGAACAAGGGTCTGAACCACAATTTCAGATCAAAGTTGCATCTCCATATCAGAACATCAGAAACCTTTGAATCCTGAATTTTTATATGGTCCATTTTAGTAAGTGGGCTCAGGACATTGTTTAATGACCTGAGCTTGGAGCCTCCACCTCTCTCCAGGAGACTGAAAGTGTTCAGATAGCCAATTCCTATTACAATACCCTTCTATTTTAAGAGGTTGTTTTCTTCCCCTTGTCTTGCTTAATTTTTGCACTTGTTCATATTAGGTGCTTGCAGTGGCTGTTCAATTAGCAAGCTAATACAATTGTGTTTGAATCTTATAGCCTTGATTCTGCATCCCAAACTAGCAAAGTTGTGTATGGCAGAGAATCTCATGTCCCGCACCCTCTTTATTTGGCAATTTTCTGCTGTATTTATCTTTCCTTTCCTTTTTTTCTTATCAGATTTTTCTATTTTTGGTTTTTTATTCATTCTTTTGGCTTCTATTTTTTCACTCCTTCTCCTTCTCAAAGGATGCCCTTATTTTACCACTTGCTTCTGAAAAGATTTGCTTTGAAAGTCCGTTCATATACACCCATCTGAAAAGTTACAAGAAATAAGCCAGAAAGGTGTTCTGTGAGGAGTACAGCTGCACTCCTCCCCCAGTAAAACTAATTCATCAGCTCTTTGAAAAAGACTGTCTTCATTGTTTAGAAACTAAGAGCTGTGGATTTTGTTAGTTAACGTAAGTGCCCTACATAGAAATACCATCTAGTGCTACAAGCAGGAGGCAGCCCCTTGGCACTCATGACTTCAGTTAGGTTTTTCATTCCAGCCTTAATAATTTTACAGGTTTCAGGTATTTAAGATCCTGGTTTTAGGTCTTAAAAACCAGTTTCTTCTTTTCCCTTTGTAGCACTAGCTTAAAAAACTTCTTTACACTGTGACTGATCCACTTATAATCTGGAGTTTCTTGCCATGCAAGTTCTTCTGTTCAATCATTTTAAAAAATCACTTTCTATAGCAACCTTTGGCCCTCACTTCAGTTCACAGGAACTTCCCTTTCTCTCTTGATGGTACATGCCCCACTCCTGCAGCCAAATATTAATCTAGAGGTGTATTGCAACCCTGTGAAACCAATGGAGGGACAGAGGTCATGGTGTGGGTACATTATTTCCACTCGCTTTGGATTGACTGGACCGCAGCACCAAAACACAATCCATATCAGAGGCCAGCCCCAGGATTTCTTCCTTCTTTGGCATATCAATAACCAGCTAGTTATTGTCTGACTACATCTTATATATGGTTACATACGTAATGGCCCAACCCCCATGGAGAAAAGAGCCAGTTGCTAAAATGAAATAAATTTCAAAAGATACTATAAGAAAATCTGAATGTCTAATGTCTCCAATACGGTTCCAATTTTCCTAATGCATGACTCCACTCACCTTACCTAAATATTCAGTAATAATTTTCCTCCATCATTCTCAACTCTGTAAGCTTTTAGGGACAGTTGTCATAAATCAGCTTTTCATTGTTTCTGGCTATCACCTCTTTACAATAAAAAAGATGTTATCAGATAAAAAGTAAGAAATGCAGTATGGTCCGAAGAGCACAATTATAGCGAATACTATCGAACTACAATATAGGGCCGATGCAAATCCACTGCTGTTATCTATTTCATAGATTGCAAAAAACTAACTGTAGTAAATGTGCATCAGGATAAAACAGCAGTGATAATACAGAAAATAAAAGACTCTCTAATCCCTATTAGCAATTTGCACTAAACAATGGGAATAAACTCCCTGTTAAAATTTTGTTCTAGGAATTTACAATAACCTCCTCTTCTTCCTTCCGCTAGTGTGAGGTCTTTTGGTGTCTCAGTTCAGTTTACTAGTGGATGTGACAAATAAATGTCAGCAGGTATATTCATGTATACTAAATGCATATGACACATATGAAGGACACCACTACGCTGCAAAGCCCATTCAACTTTTACAGGTTTTGTGATATCCTTTGAACAAAATCTGTAAAATCAGCTTTTATCTAAATAGCACCTTCAAGAAGTTATTCTTTTCTGTACTTCTCAAATTCTCATTTAATAGATTTCTTTGCAAAGTGTCAAGGAATTTGGTCAATATTTAGCTGTAGTGAATAGCATGACTTGAGTGATGAAATTCACATCTCATGACCCTGCAAGCACCTGCAGAAGAATGACACTCCAGCCGAAGGTCTTTCTCTGAAAACGTGCATTTGCAGTAGGAGCCAAAATGGTCTCCTCAATATATTGTCTCATAGCAGCCTTCCACATAGCGGTGGTTATCATATTCACATATGTTTGCACGCCACTTCTGCTGTAGTGAACCCCACTCTCTGGCCATGCAGATTGCATCCCAGTCAGTCTGAGATTCACCTGCGGAAGAGGATTTTTGCAAAAGCACTTGCAAAAGGGAAGGCGTGAAAGCAGAGCTAGTAGCATAGACAGACTGGCCCACACAGCCTGACCTGTCTCCTCCTGAACATCTATTGAAACTGATTGATCTAATGCCTTGCATCTGCCAAACTGTCATTCAAGCCAGAGGGGATTTGGATGAAGACAGGGGAAGCATTGTAAAAATGTGTTTGCACGTTAGTTCACTGAGCAAGCTTTGAACTCCTAGGTATGGCAAAATTAGCTTATTGGAAAGACTAAGCCTGCGACGAAATGGCTTTGCTAGATGGGGGAACAAGAAGAGAAGGGGGGAAGTGCTATTTGAGGAGTTAGTAGATTTCTTCCCTTGATTTGTGCCTGAAAGAAAAAAAATATCCCAGCTGTCTGCTGCATTGTGTGAACATATACATGCATTTAAATTACTTATATCATTACTTACAGATGTAATTGTGAAATATGTTCTTTTTGCATTCAAAATTAGGGGCAGAACAGATGGTGAAAACTCAGTTTAAGGCAATATGTCCATTAAAATAACCCATACTGTTTGTGTATTATAACAATAGCAGTCTTCAGCATAGCTGAGATTTTTAGCACTGCTAGATTATGATACAAATACAAATAGACTGTAGGACAAAATTCAGTATGACTGAAAATCCACCCTGAAAAAATTTAGCTACTTTCTCTTTGGTGGCTGTCAACAGATGAACTCACCTCTGCATCGCCCTGCCTTTGCAGTATTGACTGCTTTGTACCAAAAACTGAATGGTAAACTTTCTGGAGGTCATAGGCTGGCATATTCTTCATATTCTCCATATATTCATATTCTCCATATTTAATACCCAGGGACTCAAAAAAGTTTGCAAATTCCTCTGTTGGGACCATTTTTACCTAAAAAAGTGTATATATTATAAGCTTATATATTTATTTTATATATACACATATATATATATATTGTTACTGACAGGGCAGCTTCTTTGTAGGAAAAGGAGAATGAATGTGTCTAGCTAGGTTGGCATATACAATGGCCTGTATTCCCAATTATCCTTTCAGATCTACATTAACAGAACCTGAATTCATTAACACTGAAGTTTGGACCAAGCGTTTTGAATTCACAGAATTCAAGGAATTTTAAGGAAAAAATTTTAAAATGTCTGTTGAATTATTAGCATTAGTTTTTAAAGAGCCACACCAATGCAATTTCATGAATGAGAGCCAGCTCACCTGCAGCATGTCCTACCTATGTCGAATAAGTTACCTGGGGCATTTTGAAGGAGTTGAACCCCGTTTTTCAGCAAGCTCTTTTTTAATGAACTGGCAGCTTGCCTGGGGATGCTAGCACAGGAGCAGGAGTAACCCTGCTCCAAATAATCAGGGAGATGGTGTAGGCATCAGGCTTTGCCTGCAAGGCAGGTTCCCAAGCAATGGAGGGGAGAAGTGCCCACTCAGCCACCAATCAAGTCATTGGCAAATGCCTGACATGCATCTCATCTTCCAAGGGGACTGTGTGCCCATTTTGTTGTATAAAAGTTGCACCCTGAACTGTGCAATGCTCAGCCCAACTGCTCTGGAACTGGACTTGGGAGCTGGCAGCTTTCTTTCCCACACAGATGCTTATGGAGTGCCCTGGGCACCTGGGGACCTCCCTGGAGGTGTGCTCCAGAAAGGACCCGTGCTAGGAGCAAATGAATCTCAGCTTTCATCTCTGGACTGTAGGTCTCTCACCCTCATGAACATGAAGAAAGGCTTGCAAATGTGAGCCAGATGCTTCCCAAAGGCTCAAAAAGCAGCAAGCCATTCAGCTTATCATGCTGTTTTCTGAAAAATCTCAGAGTTTTAGTCCAGCTCACTCCTTGCTAACACTGAGTATTGCAACTACTGTTTGGTCTTGAAGAGTACTTTTTCTAAAGCCAGTCAAATGACAACTTAAAAAAAAAATTTAAAAGTGCATGGTATTTTGGACTGAATCACCTACAAGTAAGGCACCAACAAAATATTCCATTCCCTTCATTTGCTTGTAATCCAGCACAATAAAAATAGAATAACGTCATAATAGCCATGAGTCTTATGTCTTGCTATAGAGTCTGGCATGCCCTACATAATTTTGGATAAGTAATTTCCATTCTACTTTGTTCACTTGCACATGGTAAAGTAGTTAACAGGAACATTTATCCTTTTGCCTTATTCCATCAGTCATGGCATTTCAAGCTATAATACCCAGTACATTGAACATACATGTTTTCGGTTCATTCATGCAAAAAAGTGATGCTTAACTTTTAAGGAAGTAATGATGGTTTGTGAAAAGTTTAAAGAAAGACCAGATTTGGCATCTGCATTTGTACAGCACTGAGCACAACAAGAATCACACCTCTAATGCATTGTATTAAACAAGGATTAGGATGGTATGTCTTCACGTCACATACATGTAAAGGAGAATTTACTCCAAGCAAGACAGCTGTAAGGGCTCTTAAGCAATAAGCTCAATATCATATCTACTGGAATTTGCTAAAATGCATTTATCAGTGGGGCACTGTGCCATTAAATCCTAGTCATAAATGTGCCTTTAAATCCTACTCATAAAATACCCTACTCTTTTAGGGGTGACTCCCATGGGGTGCTAGAACAGCTGAGAGTAGGAAGATTATAACAGGAGATTGAAAGAACTTGATTTGGTTTCTTATATTCATTTAAACATACAAGAAGACATGTTAAGGAGTATTAGGTGTTCATTAGCAGATTTAATCTGCAAACAAGAATTAGCATTAACCATGAGAGAAAAAAGTTTTAAACCAGTACTCCAAATGTGTGCATGGGGGACCGGGAGGAATGACCAAGTTCAAAGGTGAAGCTTGATGAACTGTACAAGAGGAAAGAAGTGCTTTTGGGACACATGAGGTAATTGTATCACTGTTCCATTTAATTACACAATGTAAGTCTTCCATTGTATCATTTTTAAGGGCTGAGGAGTAGCTTTTTCTAGGCACTGATTCAAAGCGTGCCTTCTCTACTTTATTTCATTTTGTTTTCTTCTTAAAGTATCTAAGATAGGTTCAGATCTTAATATTATCTGGCTACAGTACAAAAGTCAATGTACCATCATCTACTCTTTGTTTCTTTTCCCCTTTTCTAGTAGCACATCGTAGTTTTTATTCATTTGGGCCCTTTGTACAAAATATCTCAGGTTGTTGTAGAAGGAGAAGGGGAAGGGTAAATTATATCTTCTGGACTTAATGTCTACCATAGCACCAGTTTTAACCAACTTTGTGATCTCTTCAGCCCTGTGTTCCAACTGCTTTATTGCCAAGGTCTCACGGACTTTGCAGTGAAGTTGATCTAAAGGCTTGATGGAAGACCACTTCAGTGCAGCTCTCCTTATGTTTCCCTCTCCTTCAAGAACACTAAAAGACTCCTGCTGTATGATCTATGCTTCAGGTTGTGGTCTGTATTTTCTTAACCTTCTAGATGCAAATGACACTCAGAGGAAAGTATTTGACTTGTCTGAATTCTCTAGTTCTCCTAATTACTTTTTAAGAAACAGCATTATTAATCATGTTTCTAAAACAGCCGGTAACTCTTCTGAAATAGATTTAATTACTAAGAGTTCCAAACACAGCAGAGCACTCTCCACCTGTCAAGTTGGACAAGAGGAATCAAATGCTTTATAGCAGCAGCAGAATCCTCCATTGATCTTAGAACAGCGGTTAATAAAGTTAG
The DNA here is from genome assembly GCA_031468815.1 of Morus bassanus. NCBI lineage: Eukaryota > Metazoa > Chordata > Aves > Suliformes > Sulidae > Morus > Morus bassanus. Next base: position 104,191,323 of record CM062567.1, read on the forward strand.
GATCAACAGAAAGATTAATTCAAGAAAGAGTTAACATGGTGTAAATGGGAAATGTCGCTAGTAGAAATGAAATGGTCAGCATTTGGCTTACAAATATCAGTTTTCCAAATTCAAAAGGTGTCCAACACCCATTTTCTAATTGTTTAAAATGTGATGTTTACCATGTTAAAATCCATCATTAAGAAATCGAAAAAGCAAATCCAATGGAGGACTTGTGCAAGCTGTGGATGCACTTGTTTATTAGGTGACTCCTGATAATCAGAGGAGTGTGCGCTTCCATATGCTACTGTTATATTGTGGTTAACTTTCAGTGACACTTGTTTGTTAAATGGGAATAGCAACCTTTAATTAGGATTTGGGGTTTGGTTCTAAAATTGCCATACACCTGCTTATTCAAAACAGATGTTTTATCTGCAGTGCAGTTTTACTCATAATATGTTATGACGGCAATAGCAGGCTGCTAAGAAAATACAAAGGAAAGGCAATATCTACTTACTGTGTTCTCTTATACGAGGTTAATAAAGTTGACTGATTAGGAATATCAGTTTGCTTTTACCAACATCTGACTATGTTAGCGTGCCACATTATAATCTATGTGAATGTATCCTTCAACGCTCTGTCACTGAGACTCTAATTCAGTTTTAGTCAGAAAACAATTATAAAATGACTTGGCCTTTATGTTGCACTTCATTTTTGTAGTGCTTCATGCATCATCAGCTCTCCATGCATTACCTGTCTCCATCCCCATTTTACAGACAAAAGAAGCTGAAGCGCCTTCCAACACTGAAGCAATGCACTAGCTTGGCCAACCTCATGCCAATAGCATCACAAACACAACAGATAAGAGAGGTTCCCAAAGCTTTACCCCACATGTAAGGCAATTCCTTTCCTGGGTACACTTGGTAAATCCTACAGCTAGAGGATGTGAGAGAGAATTGCCTGGAAACATTAAAGGAATGTAAATGTTAAATGTGTCTGGACTCAAACCTGATACACGGGAGGGAACATTTCCTGAATCACTTGCTCTGACTTTGTAACTGGCTTAGAAGGCAGAAAACACTTCTGATGCACAAAGAATGACTCATTGCCTTTCAGATTTTAACTAGAATTTGCCTATAATGTGCAGTCAATATTCTATGTAAGTTGAGGGCACCAGTTAGTTGTTGAGTGGCCAGGAGAAGCCTGGAGCTGTCCTGATGTTATGAGTCAGTTTTGTTATGTTTATCTCAAAGCGTGCACTGAGAGGGTTGTCCTGCCACCATGGCCAGGCCACCTGGGCAATTTGTGTCCCTTCTTTGTCAGGAAGATGGAAGAAGGAGGGGTGTCAGCAGAACGGAGGAGAACAGTGCTGAGATTACCCGGCCCAAGTGCCAAAGGTAATGCAATACCAAGGATTGAAGCTTCACAAAATAGACATCAGCATGCCCCTCTTTGTTTCAGCTTTACAGTAGTTAAGTGGGTCGTTGTCATGCCTTCTCTGTCAAGAATATAAAATTGTCATATTGAAGGCTAATGTAACGTGTCAATTTATTTTATAAAGGTACCGTGTAGGTTTCTAATGTGATATAGATGCTAAGTAACACGACAAGAAAGGCATTACTATAACACAAAGATACAAATTTTCTGCCGTATTAGCACTTTCTATATTACAATAAAAAAGCATATTGCAGTTGAGAAGTGTGTATCAAATCTGCAAACCTTGAGCTTTGGTTTCATCCAGTTTGCAAAATTTGTTTCAATCTGATCTTCTTCTGTATTATATTTGCTGCCATCCAGAACAATAGTTTGGCGCTCTCTAACTGGTCCATTGCCTTTGATGGCATGGCTTTATCATTTCCAAGAATACTACAGTGAGCAAACTAGCTTTGTTACCACGTTTTAAACTGTTTTCAGGCTAAAAAATTAAAGTAACTGTAGCCAAATGAGAACAATGCTCTGGTTTACTTGCTTGGTTTTTGTTTGCTTTTTATCACTTTTCATTTGTGTAAAATGTTTCTTGTAATGTCAGACTGTGACAAGATACAGGCTGCAAAATTAATATATATTGACTCCTTCTCTGGATAGTAGTTACTTTTTGGAAGAAGGTTTATGTGATCTGACATGCAGCGAAGCCATCTTCTGGGCTGTAGTTCATTGATAGGCCACTAGTACGTGTGGATCCACTTTGACTTTTGGAGTTAAAAGATGTAGAAAGCAAAGCACCTGTTTAAGTAATTTGCCGGATCAGGGCTACAGTGAACTGAAACATCAAAAAAATTACGTAAATACAGGTTTATAACTTAGCAGAATGAACATGCTGAATGCATAACTGAACAAAGAATTTATTGAGTGAATCTCATCTCTCTTTGTGTCTGCTTTTGGAATAGCTGTGACCACATCCTGCTTTTTTTATATTTATTTGTTATTTGAATATAGTCAGTGACTACCTTTAACAGATTTCTTTTTATTCTTCGGTTTGATTGTTTAACATTAGAGATTTATTGCTTGATGGGATACCTATTGAAAGGACTGGAAAGATTCCCGTTGGCTTCAAAGGACAACGAATTGTGCCCGGAGCTCTGGTACAGCAAAGCATTTAGACACGTGTTTAAACATTGATGCTTTCAATGGGAGTTGAGCACATGTTTAAGATAAAGCATGTGCTATGGGCTTTGTTGCATAGCGAAGCACTTCAGCACATTCTTAAATGCTTTGCAGAACTGGCACTATAACAACCTCTGCTGTTAGTTACATTTTTTATTTTTATGGAAAAAAAATAAAAGCACTAGAAGACATTACTGTTACTTTATGATAAAAATATGTCTCATTTTGAATGGGCAGATTTGCTTCCTGTTTGTTTGTAAGAAAGTTTACATACACTATGATCTGTTTTTGAAGAGCAGAATTTAACCCTATCTTAACAGAAGATGAATGGATTTTCTTCTGTCCTTTTTCAGCCGTTTTAGTTTGGCATTTGTTTAAGGGGTTATTAATGTACACATTTGAGAGAGTCTAGGGCCCTCAGTAGTCCTCTATTATGAAATGCCTTTTTTTTAGCATGTAGCAACTTCTGCCTCCTAGTCACCATCCACTTTTCCTGGTCTCCCTGTTATCACTTCAAATACTTTTCAGGGAGTGACGAAGGAACAAGAATGCTCAAAGAAATGTCTTCTTCTCAAACCATGTGCATTTTCATTAAGATTTCCTTAGCTCACCACTCCCACACACCTTTCCCAAGAAAGTGAGAGGAATGTACTTCTGCCAACTATTTATCCTTCATTAGAACTAAATATAAGCTTAAAGGGACAGTCAGGAAATGCAAGCTGCTAAGGCTTAAAAATTTGCTTCTTTTTCTCCCCTCAGAGAACTGAGCCTTTACCACACAAGATGGATGCAATTATACATCAGCAAACTCACTGGCAGACAGGAGCTACACAAAGTGCCCATGAGTCCAAGGCTCAAGAAGCACATGTGTTTTCACAAATGAAGCACACAAAGAAAAAGCATCCCCTAAGAAATGGGGTTGGTCATGTTCCCTGCTCACAAAATCTCTGACAGAAATTCTGTGGAGTTTCAGAAGGGCAAACCTGTACCATTCACAGATGAGCTTGTCTTTGAGCTTCAACAAAGTGAATAGTGAACATCTTAAACCCGTTCCAAACTGGCTTGGGCACTTTTAACAGTTTTGACTATGCTTACACTGCAAATAACATGAGAATGATATTAAGCAAACTTATAATGCATTTACTCTGTAACCGAAACGTGGCTGCCATTCATATTGACATATCCAGCCTAGCCATGATAGCTGTGCAGCCTGATGGAGTTAGAGCCCCAGCTTGCCCACCATCCTGGCAAATACTCTGGCATAGTCCAAACTGAGCACCTGCCACGCTCCTGTCAATAGCTCAGCTAATTCATTTAAAAACTGGCTTGGATATAATTACCCCAAATACAACTGCAGATTTAGATTGCAGAAAGACGTAACCTTGAGAACACCCATGCACAAAGTCACACTACCTTAATGACACTGATAATAAACCACTTCAAGTTACATCAGGCCTAAAATCTAAAAAAAAGATAGGGAGCTACTGATAGTCCAAAGCTAAATATATGAAGATAAGATTCACAAAAACATGAGAGACTAGGAAAGACAGGACACCACACAAGTTCCCTCAGGTTTTCAGCTACTTCCAGCTTTGACTTTGTGGAATGTTTCTTTAAAACATGACCTTTTCATAAGAAAATACTTGTTTCTTTGCTTACTGTTCTTTCCCCAAACTTCAGGGTTTGTTGCTGTTTCATCAACAAAATGGAAAGAGAACACCAATTTTACCAAATTAAAAATAATGAATAAGCAAAACCTTTTTTCCCATAGATACCTATTGAGAATAAGTTATGAACATGTGATGTCATTCAAATTGTCTTTTATTTTCCTAACTCTAGTTTTTTCTTTGTCTCAGATGGCCTAGTTTTTGCATAGAAAACTAAATAACATCTCTTCAAGAAACCTTACCTGACCCAAAATAAAGCTTTCCCAGTTAGCAAGGAGCTCAGTGCTGGGGAGCTGGCTACATCTCCCTGATGTCCTGACAGCATTTATGTTCAGTTTTACAGCATGTGGGTTTCACTCTCTACATGCTGTAGTGCAGTGAACATGGGCTTATGCCATCTCCTGAATCTGGCTACTTTCTGCACAGCATGAACAGCTTTTGAAACCATGACTGGTAAGGCTTCCTGGGATGCTGTTTCTGCTTCTGTGTTGAAAGTGTTACTGGTTTAGACTTGAGACAGAAGACACTCTCAGTAGAAATATTTTGAAGACAAAATAAATAAAAAAGAAAAAGTGGAAAGGAGTCAAACAGGCAATTATTTGTAATTGAAAAAACTATTGATTTTCCTTTTGATACATAGTCTAAATTATCCCTCAAGAAAAGTAGTAATGCATCTTTAAACAGATTTATTGGTCCTAGCTGTAAAAAAGTGGCTTATTGAACTTCAGTGCCATCACATTTTTCTGTTTTCATTTGATACAGAGATAGAAGGTAAATGTAGACACTGGAGAGGAGGTTTGATTCAGGGATCAAAAAGATTCCAGGTCCTGGAGGGCTCTAGGACTCTTCCATAGCTTTCATTTTTTTCTCTCACTTCCCAGTTTGCAGGTCCCCAGCTCCCCATCCCTCCTGTCTGTGTGTGGAAGGAGTAGCCTGTTCTGCTCCACACCTCCAAGCTCAACCCTCAATGGGAGGCAACTTTTGTGCCTGCACAGGGGTCTGCCACAAGATGTATGCACTGTTTTCTACTTGAAGTTGTCTCATGTACACTCAGATCTGAAGGCAAAAAAGTCCTTCAAGTCAAATCCAAAATTACAGTATTAAAATAAAATAATAATGAATTGTCAGGACTTCATACCAATACCTGTCTACCAACCTGCTGCTTCTGCAGGTTTGTTTTTTTCCTGGCAATCCTAATAGTTCATCTGTAAAGGTAGTCCATAAACCAATGTTATACAAAAGGAAAGTTAAAGGCAGAATTACAGTGTGCTACAGTATAAAAAACCTGCAAAATGGCTATGATTTTCCAAAGTATAACCATGTGTCTGGCTGGCTACCTGGATGGCTGGATGGCAGAAGAAAAACTCTGCATAGTTCCATTGCCAGTGAAACTCATACAGACTCTGTTTCTGTGCCTTTGAGCCTCAGGTTCTGATTTACCTGTATTTGCTAAGGTGCAAATCACAGTAGGAGTTTACGCATAGAAGAATATTTCACCATATTTCTGTATTCCCAGTACTGTGTCCTTCCCCTACTCTTTCCTGAGTCTATTCTCTGGAGTCTAATGATATAGATGCATTCACTCTTCAAGCAGTCTTTGGTGGGAGTACTAACTTGTGTCTTGTTCTTTTATTCGGGACGTACGTGCATAAACTCTGTGGGACCCTCATACCCAACAAAACCTCAGTTTCAGTTTGACTGAAGATGGTCGATGCATTCAGGAATTTTTAGGGGAGGTCTGATAGACACTCAACCCACTCACAATGATCTGGTCTCTTTTCATCAGGAAAACCAGCAAAAAAGGCTAGAGTCTGCATCACTAGAAATGCTGTCTTTTGTACGTGTATGCTATGGTGCTATGGAAGGCTTAAAACAACAGCTATGACTTTTACCCCTCTCTTGCAAGATGAGAAGCAAATATGCATGTACATTTCTCTTTGAAATAATGTCTTTGTGCTAGGATTGCAATTGGGTAGGAAAAGAGTGATAAACACAGATGAGGTCACAAATACATGTTCTGGGAGATTCAAAGCATATCACAAAGTGATATTGCTGATATCCCAGTGATATCCCTGTGGGATATAATACAATGTACAAAACACAATGACAGTGAGGGACTTAAAATGTTTGAGGACTCTATGACCAAAATCTGGCTCCAGCCAGTCAATGTAATGATAATGTGTAAATACATATACATGCATACATGCATGGATGAGCAGCAGTGATGTGCTATTATGTGTCAGCTCTTGCACTGGGGCCCTTGGATGAGACAGAAGATACAAGCACCAGTACTGGAGCAGGGGCCACAGGAAGAAGACTATTTATTTATTATTGTAAGGGACCATGACAACATCACTGTATAAAACACAGGACGAAATAATAATTCCATGCTCTTTTTCTCTCTCATACACAAGGACCTGCATGCACACTCGCACTCTCTTGACACCTGCGGAGAGGGAAGGGTATGGGCAGGACAATTGCATGTAGAAGGCTACAGGCAATAAGGACTTTTTGTTCCAAAAAGTGAAAGACAGAGTTGAATGCTCTGGCACATTGTTTAATCCCCATTTAGTAAGAGAAATATCAAGCAGAGGATGTAATATGGCTTATAATAATTTGGAGTTTTTCTGCTGTGCAAAAAGTGTTCTTCTTGCTGAAGAATACTAGTAGAAACTTTACATCACATTACCCCCAAGAAGGAGCAAGAGAGAGGTTAGGAAAAAATGCCTGTCATTTCCCTTTTGGCCTCATGGACTCTGACGCTTGGGTCCTGGCCATGCCAGGATTTCAGAAAAGGTCACAATTCACCCTCTTTCACTTCTCCAAGCTATATCAAGCAGCCCTCAGTCACCAAGGAGGGTCTGACCCAGATTCCCTCCCTTTCTTCTTAGCTTCTTGTCTGTACCCATTGAGCATCTACTCCCCAGGCCAACTTTCTGAGCCTCATCATCTCCCTCTCATGTGCCAAAACAATCTTATTGCTTTCAGGTCTTTTCCTCCCTTTGATCTCTCCTTCTCTATGGACATATTGCCCTTCTCTTTCTTTTCTCCCAGATCCCCATTTCTCCTTTCCTGTGGATCCTCCAGGTTGATTTCTGCCTTATCCACATCCTCCTGTTCCCTCAGGTGTTCCCTTTATAGACTCAAGACCCAACTCTCTATTACAAAGCCTTCCATTAGTGAGAGTGGGGGAGGCAACAGTGGGAGAAGGTCTGCAGCATTTCCAAATGTTGTGTTGTTGTGAATACTTACCTTATTGTGCCTGTCTAAAATTTAGTTTATACAGGTGGCAGAATGAAATGTGCCATCTCATAATTAGTCCCACATGCACTGCAGGCAATTTATCATCAAAACAATCAGCAGTCACCATTTGATTCAGTGAATACCAGAGATTATCAGAAAATTGAGCCAAGGGAAAGGAGGAGAATAGGATAGAGCACTTTGGCTCTTGTAAATTCCTTTATTTTTTATCTTTTTTTTTCCCTCACAAAAATATAATTTTCCCTGAAAAGTAATGACCAGCCCAAATGACTCCATAATGAGTAGATTCACAGGAAAGCTGTTGTCTTGGCCTTTACAACCTTACTTTACCTCTGAATTTGTTGTATTGGACTTTCTTGTATACTTAATAAACTGCTTCAATAACAGCAATCAGCACAAACATGCTATTTCACTGGTGAGGAGGGTGTTTTCTTTCTTAGCTGAAGACTGCTGCTGCTCCTTTTAGTGAGGACAAGACAAATTGTTATGCCTCTTTTGTGCAAGAAAATGTGCACAGGAAACTCTGGGCACTCATTCATACATATATGCATACACACACACACACACATTCAATCACATGCACTTTCACATACATGCACACACACGTGCATAGCCAGAGGTGTCAAATGCCCCAGGCAAAAAGAGGGGTGGAGACAATTCCCCACACGATAGCTAAGGATAATTATGGTATTATTTACTGCCAGTCCTCACTGCATCACTGATCATTTTGATGGAGAAATCCAGCAATTAATGGAGAAACAGGATGCCACCAAGCTCTGAGGAAGTACTGAAATCCAAGTATCAGAGTGATCAGGATACAGAGGAGAAATGTATCTGCAGGGAGAGACAGCAGTAGACCCATGGTCCTGCATGAGGGCATGTCTGCCTCTACCCTACATTTAGGAAGTGTGGAGATAAATAATCCTCCTGCAAGGTTATGCAGGAATGCTCAGTGATATGGGGGTCACTTCCCCCATATCATGAGACCATGCACTAGAGGGCATAGCCCCCAGTGTGGTCTCCAGCAGACAGAAGCATTAAGGATCCCTGATGTTTCTTTGAGCTTCTTACTACGCACCAGTTTCAGAAACAAAGTAGTGGCGAAAACAAGAAACTTTTCTCTTACAGTCTCCCAAGGACTGCTTAGTGTTTCCCCCTCTGTGCTTCAATAGCTGCAACTCTTTCCTACCCCACCCCCTTGTAATGAGACACTGCTAAAAAAATTCACATGCCAGCCTTTAAAATTTTTCCACCATATGTTACAAACTGATCATTACAGTCTATGAGTCAAACTGAGTTTACTTTTTAAACAAACGATGTGTCAATAAGAAGAATGGACTAATGTTAACTTCTATTACCATAGACACGCCTGGAGATGAAGAGTGTTTGATCTATTACTACTTCTTCAGGGCAACTTTCTTTTGCAAGAAAGGCTTGTATTGCTGTGTTCTCTATATCCTCTGCTTTCATTCTATCAATGTTCCTTTTGTTTTAGAGGCTCTTCAGTTAAATTAATATAGTGATCAAAAAGAGAGAACTGAGTTCAGGCTGGGCTTAGATAATAAATCTAGAGTTGCTTGGAACAGAAATTACACAGCTAGAATGCATCCTTTGGGGTGAAATTTCACAACAGGTAGATAGGTGAAGGTCATGTTATTTTAGCCACAATACAACATGACCTCAATGATAATTTTAAAATAGTGCAATATTTTATTACTGCATCATTGAACATCAGCTCTGTTATACGTTCACCAGAAGCCCATATGCCCTCCATGTTCTGCTAATTAACACAAAATACCAAATAGAAACAAAACATTCCCATGTCCCGTTCTGGACAGTGAAAGTCTTCTGTGTCAGTCCCAGACTGCACTCGTTGTATGAAGGTCTTGCATGCACCTGAACACAGGACATGGCAAACACAAAATCACACAAAAGGTGAATGCAAAATAACTTGACTCATTTCCATTTCATTAAAACAACTCCTTCAGTGTCAACATGAAAATGTCAGTCCTTCCTTACCTCTTAGCTGAAACAGATTAATGGCCATTGGCTGTACATACATGTGAATGCCAATACATTTCATCTCAGCTTACAGCAAAGTGCTGTTATCAATAATTAAGAGTATATACCAAATGGACAAACAAATAAACAGCGGTCCTTTTCAGCTGCTTTAAGACTGGTATTTTACTTAGTTCCCTTAAGCCCTGACTTTTCCTCTGGAAACAAACAAGGCACCCAGTAACACACAAGCCTGCACCACCCTGGAGGGGGAAGGCAGAGTCAGCATGTCCATGCTGCAGAGGAAGAGCAGTTGATTATTGCCCTTCCCGGCTCTCGCCCCTCTCTCTTCAGTTCTTCCAAGTAGTCCCAGTACTGTGGACAGCAGGGAGGTCTTGAGCAACAGGAGACAGGCTAGATAACTTTGCTTATGGGCATGGGTAGGCTCTTGCTCATAAGGCACAGCGATTTCTGGCTCATACGGGGGTTTCTTACTCCACCACAATGTGCACAGATGGACATTTGCAGCTGCTAGGTTAAGGTGCCCAAGGAAGGTCTCATGTCCACTGTAATGGGCCTTGTAGCCAAACAGTAATAAACTGGAAGGCATTTGAGAAATGTCTCGTTTTTAACACCTTTGTAACCTCTATATAGCAAGTTGTGCCAATAAAGGCGTAACAAAAGTAATGGCTGGAGAAGTCCCCAGCTCCCAGCTGCACCTAGCAGACTATGGAGACTGTAGAGGTGAGTGGCTCCCCTGCTGTTTTCACACCAGCACTGGTGGGCTGTTAACATTGGAAGCAACAGTACTTCACCAATGTCATCACTTAACAATATAATATGACAGCATCTATAGAACCGATTAGCATAAATCAACATAATACCAACTTTGCAGCATTGGTATTGAAAACTTTCATCTTCAAGTAGTGGGGGGGGGGGGGGGGGGGACACAATATATGATGAACTGTAATGATTTTGCTGAAGTGCCCTCACATGACATAACATGTGAAGCTGTGCACACACACATGTATTTTAATAATGTGCATAACCCTGTAGCTATGCCATTAGATCATGAGGTCTCCTAACAATAACATGCCAATTTTTCTGCGAACTTTTCTTAAACTTAGAGAAAACGACAAGTTTCCAGGAGCTACCGTATAGGGAGGGGTGGAAAGAAAGGGGGTGTGTGTTCATTTTGATTTCAAAGCACATCAACATCTCTTTCTGTGCCCAAAGGGTCATCATGCATAGAGTCACATAAATAGAGACTGCTTAAAAAAATAACTCGAGGTCACTGAGAGTCAGACCCCTAGGTTTAAATTACAGATAAACACATTTCAAAGTGCAAACTTTGGAAATAAGGTACAGGGGAGAACAACCTTACATGGCACTTCCATCAATTTTGATAGAACAGTTTCAATTTTCAGTGTAATAATTCAAAGGTCTTGTGGCTTTCTGACAATACCAAGCTCTCCTTCCCCCCCTCCTCATTCTCTGTCCTTCCCTCTAGTGCTCTGTGCACACTCTGAACATTGCCCATTTGAAACCTGAATGCTTTATCACATCCAAGTGTATTTTCAAGAGCTCTTCCAAATTCTTCACTTTAGGCAGCATTTTCCTGAAGAAGAGATCTGTTTGGGGTTAAGATGGCAAGCTCATTTGGAGGCGGCAGGCAAAGTACAAATAAAAGAAAAGTACTGTGCAGTGCACGAGAGCAATCCTTCTCCTGTCCTAAGGGAAAAGTCTATAAATATGCTAGTCTCTCCAGCAGGTGAGGGTGGGCAAAGTCCCCCATTCCTTCACTAGCAAAGATGTCAGGGAATACCTGAGGAAGATCCTTTACCTGAGGAAGATCCTCAAGGGCGGTACACTGGTCACTCTCCGCTCCACTGCCCCAAGCTGTTACCCTATCTCCCAGTGCCTGGGGAAGCTGAAAGCTTACCATAGGCTTTGCTTGTCACCATATGGCATTATATCTCTGCACTCACCCTTTCAATCACATTAATGCCAATAATGCAACAATCTTTTTCTTTTATAAAGGTCTTAACCTGGCTTGTGCATTAATTTAGCTTGCCAAGTTATTTATGCACCTATAAAAATGCAGACTAGGCATCTCTACAAGCACAGACAGATCCTATTTTTGCTGATCTGAAAGAGTTCTGAGCTCACAGTTACAGGTCCTTGAGAGCATTGGCCCATTACTGCACGTTTTCTAGGGGCCAGAGGTGAACGAGCTGATTCCAAGAGGAACCCATCTGTGTCTTCCACCTTAATCTGAAGTCCATTATTTCCCACTGAACAGCCTCAGTCCTCTCTTGTTGCTTCCAGCCAATCTCATGGTCTTTCCAGACTGATGAAAACAAACAATGCTGACATACCTCCAAACACTGCTGCTATGATATTTCCAACCCATTTCAGCTGCCGTTTCAGCAAGCATTGGGAATGTGTAGTACCGGTCTGAAATGAGAATGTATTCACAAGCTTTCTTTGGACAGTTTGGTGAAACCTGCTCTGAAAACACTGGCAGTTTTGTCCAAGTGAAGCCTGGAGGATTAGGCTGTATGTGGTACTCCAATAATAACACCAAAGTAAGGAGTATTATTAAGGGCCAGTTTAATTTTTGAACATATCATATAACACACTGCGAAAGTAGCACAAGGTCAGGGAAAACATCCATTATTTAATTTGACTTGGAGCCAAAGTGGTGGTGATGCTGAAGACCACACTTCCAACCCTGAATGGAACTTCCTTTATTCAGTCCTTCCAAATTCATCAAAATTTTCCACTCTTTCTACCTCCGTCTGTTTCTTTCTTAGCAAATACATTACAATCTCTGAGGCTCCTCCCTTCTCTCTCTTACTTTCTTTGCCAGACAAATGAGGAACACTCTTAACTCCTTTATAAGACACACTGTTTCCATTTCTGCCCTTAGCTGCATCTTAGCAGCTCCAGGAAAGTCAAAGTAGCAGCAATAATGGCAGAATCTCATCTTAGAAATCAGTCTTATTGTTACCTGAACTCTTCTTTCCAGGTAATGTTGCCCCTCCTTTCTTGTGCAATAGGATGGTGATTTCACATTAAAGGTAACCATGACAGCATCATGGCAGACATATTTGTTTTGTCAGTGGGTTAAAGCAGTTCTTCAGCACTGTATGCCAATTAACGTTACTACCCACAGACTCTTAAAAAATCACTATTTCAGTCATTAAAAAGGTACATGTGAATGCAAAATTTGCTAAGCCTGAGTGGATGTGATCAATAATTTACATATTACTGGATAACAAGTAAAGAAAACAAAAATAACAGCTTTGGTTTCAGGATATATGTAGCTGTCTTATGAAAGTAAATGTATTAAAATATTTCTGCTATATTTTATTACCTCATATAAATATAAAAATAGGTTTATAAGTTGAAAAGAGAACATGCCAATTCCAAGATCACCACTCACAGCACTTCAGTTTATGCAGTTAACTCTCCCAGCTAACAGCATTCTACAGGCTGTTGCTCTCCTGCTCAGGAGGCAAACCACACATCTGCCTTTCCAATACCCACGGCAAAAAAATCAGTCAGGAAATGCAGGCCTGCCAAAACACATTCAAAAAGAGTGGGGGTAAGGGGAGTCATCACAGGCACTAGGTGCAACACAACCTCTGTTGGCTGGAGTAGGGGGGACTTAGATGAAGCAATTTACTATGTAAGGGCATCATGGCATTAGTATATTATTCTGCTTCCCTTGGCACTGTGGGCATCTCTTTCCACACTTTTACCTGAGCAACAATCTCAAAAGAAGATGCTGGCTTTCCCTCTCTGTCCTTTTCTGGATAAAAATATCTGTATGGAGAAAGGTAGTTTTGCATCCTGTACAGAACGGACCATGTATCTTTGGCACCAGAAACTAGGTTGCATCCAATGAGGAGCCACATTGTAAAACCAGATTAAAAAAGCAAAGCCTCCATCAGGTGTAAAGTGTGCTTGAACTGAAAACTCTTGACAGAAACTTTACCAGTACCGCAACCACTTGGCAATGTGATCCATTTGATGGCCTCCTCCCAACTGCAGTAAACTGGAGTTTCTGTAACCCCGATGACCATATAGGACTCAAAGGTGGTTTTCTTAAACATTTCTGTGAAATGCTCTTTGAATTTCCTCAGGTTTTCCCTCAAGGCCAAGAGGGAGCTGGGTCCCAGCTTTTTTCCAGATCTTTGTTTCTCATGAAATGTGGTTATCATAAAGACATTAATGGAAAGGGAAGGAAAAGGTTTGATGAGCTTCTGCTCTTTCCTGTCTTTCACTCTGGTAGTATTTTTCTTAGGGTTATGTTTCTTGGACAATACACAAGGCAAGGTTGGATTAGCCTGTACAGCCTTATTCTTACATTGTCCAGGAATCATTCATTTGGCATCAAGAGATCCTACTGAGATGACATAGATAAAACCATGGCAGAATTATATTGGCATCAGTGGACTAAACTTTTTATTCAAACAAATGTACACACCAATCCCAAGAGCTTCTCCTAATCCTAAAAAACAAGACCAGAACAAATTATAAGCAGTAAAATTTCCTAAAGCCCTTCTTGACAGCACTTTGGTACTCCATGAGAAAACCTGAGAAGAAAACATGCATCCAGTGATCATCTGATGGAGTAGGTCACTGTTTAGTTTTCCCAACTGCTTTCTAAGCTACTGTTTTCAGTGATGGCATAGCAAAGACTCACACCTCCTATTAAAGTCTGTTCTTGGATAGGTCCTTCCACCTGACAAGATCAAATCCTTTCCAGCCCCAGTAGGTGCCTCCTGGCATGACGGTGAATTAAGATATTGGAGCTCTGTAGGAGGGTGTGGCAGGTAAGGTGAAGGAGTGCTTGCTGATCTGAGTGGGAATCAGGTCACCTCTTAGGGTGCACCGCATGGCTGGTGGGGGCAGCCCCAACTCATTTTCCACCAGGTCACAGGGCCAAGCACTGTAGCAGTGCCAGGGAAAACTCCTGAGTGGCTCTTCCCCAAACCCAGACTAAAAGAAAGAGCAATAAACAAAAAACAGGCAGTGGTTTCCCTCAGACACTTTAGGACAAATATTTCTACTGATAGTCCCTTTGCAGCCTACTTTGTCTTACCTTTTCTCTTTCTTTTTTTTTTTTTTTTTTTTTTTTTTTAACATTTCCAATGCTTCTTCTGCACCAGAGCTTTATTTAAGGCTGTTGGCTGGGAGCCCCTGGGAAGATTCCCAGTCCTCTGAGTAGATTCCCGGTCCCTGTACATCGTGGTATTATGAGTGTGGCCTCCTGCCTTGCAAGTACTTCAAAGGGCCAATCTGCCCTCTTAACATTGATCACACTGGATGTTTGTTTTTCAACCACTCCAAAATTACCCAAGTCTTACTTCCCAGTCATAAACTGTATCCAAAGATATTCTCTGCTATTCTCTTTGCAGAGAAAGAAAAATATCTAATTTAAGCCCCAAGTTTCACCGCCGTAACATTTATGCATAGAGTGCATTACTGTTATTATATTCAGAAATACAGCTATTTCACCAAAAAAATTCCTTTTTATAAGTGCTTTGCTCCCCACTTTTTTCTTTTCCCTTTATGTTGCATATACCAATAGGGGCCAACTTTATTTCAGTATTGACTTGGATTTTGATGAATATGCTTCTGTTTCATTTATTCTTTATTTGTGCAAAAGCTAGGCAGTATTTTTTATATTGTTTCCCACTTCCTTTTTGATTAAACTGTTATATTTGATTTTCCAGAAATAAAGCAGTACAGAGATAGAAAGAGAGAGAAAAATACATCATCCTTGATTCTCTCTGGACTCACAGCTCTGTAAGCTCTGACCCAAAAGCCCACCTTAACGCACTGGAAATAAGTGCCCAAAGGGACCCGTCAGAGAGGAAGCTTTTCAGGAAGTGACTACCCGAAGTGTTAACCACAGGAGAATAAGGTCTTTTCCACCTAAAATTAACCGAGCTGCTGAAACAAAAACACTAAACCTACTCTAATAATAATAGACGACCCAAGTCAGTCCTTTGAAATTGAATTGCTATAATCAGTATCAAAGATCAAAGATCAAAGGCCACTCAAACTTCAGTATCATTATTTAACATGTCAGGAAAAATCCAGTTCATACAAATTCAGTGTATAGGCTGTATATCTGTTTTTCCTTCGCAAGTAACTTTCCAAAGCTCTTTTCTTTGGGGCTGAGGGTTTCCCCATTCTTTGTTTCAGCTTAGGCAAAGAGTTTTCTGAGCAAAAATATTGCCACCTCCAATACTTAGGGTGTGTATATAAAAAACCCTCCCTTTTTGCTGCATGCCTACAGCAGGACTTGACAGTAAACTAAGACCAGGACAGTAGCTTCTTCACTAAATCAGCCAGCAATGGGAGCATGTTTTCACCAGTGCCACATGCTAAGGGAAAGAAATTTACTGTTGCTTATTTGAGCACCCCCATGGGACATGACTGAAACATCCTGGGGAGAGGGAACCAGGTAACATTACTATAATTAAGACCATCCAGGGTAACCCTGAAAAGTGAACATGATCCCACAACCCTCATCCACTTTCATTCATTCTTGCTGCTCCCCTTTGCAGCCTGTCCAGCCCATAGCTAGTGCAGGCAACCCTCACCTTGCAGCACGTGGTGACTGCTTTGGCAGGCCACCAGTTCCCAAGCTGCTAACTTTCGGTTAAAAATGCCAACAGCAACAGCAAGAAAAACATTAAATTTCACAGAATGACCAGAGGAAAAGAAAAAGCAGTGAAGGTTTGTTTTGGTTTTTTTTCCTAGAGCAGAAAGCTTTAGGCCAAATAAACTGGGTCACAGGCCATCCTTGTGGTCTTTCAGCAATGGAGTGACAGACATCAGAGAAAGACCCGGCACGTTGCTAAGTACTGCAGCTCACTCCCTCCATTTGCCTGCATCTGCCCAAACATGAACCTCATCACTATTTTAACCACCAAAGAGGCTAGGTGAGTAGGGATACTTAGTTGCACGGTGGCTGCTCCCAACCACAGCCCCCAGTATGAGACAAACCCCCAGCTTGCTCCATGTGCAATCACAGCTGAGGTTTGGCTGTGGGCTTCTTGCAGACACATAGGAGCTCCCCCTGCTCCCCTCTGATTCAAGAAGCAGCCAGGGTGCTGCAGCAGGAGCAGGGCTAAGAGCCAAGGAGCCCTGCTGAGAAGCAGGGCAGGCAGCTGAGGCTTTGCCCTGAGGAGCACAGTCTAACTCAGCTAGTTACAGGAAGGTGCAGAAATCGCAGCTAAGCAAGAGGTAGGCCATTTCTAAAAGCCCCAGAGCAGATTGGTGGCCAGGAGGGAGCCTAGTCTCCCTCAACAACACCCCTTGCGATGTTAGCCTTCATCCTTTTTAAGCTGGTTCTGCCCTTCTCAAGAACCAGAAGTAACATTTGTGCCTCAGATGAGCCTGTGAAAGGCCTCCAGGCTGTCAAGCTACCAGCTGCCATCAATTGTGCTTCCTCTCCTTCAGGTCTCTCACAGTGCTCCTGCATCCCAGGGCCACCAGCCTGCTCACTTTGCAAATGAAAAGCCTAAACTATGCCGCCCAGCTGCCCGCTCACGGGCTAGCCAGTCACCCAACCGGAAAAGGTACCAGAACCTTACAGCAAAAAGCGACAGCCAATTTATTTATTTGCTCAGTAAAGGAGTGGAGTGATAAATAAAAGTCACCAGTGCAGAAGTGGAGTGGAGAAGGCCAAACATCCCCTTGTGCTCTGACGTGCTCCATATCAGGTTTTCACTTCCTAGCCCCTGATGGACAATTCGTACATAAATGGTTGCTAACAGATGTATGTGAATTGCCCTGATGCTCCTTCTACAAGATCAGCAAGCAGAGCAACTATAGGAGTTATTAATGCTGCTGCTGGTGCTGCTGCAGCATTTGAACACTGGCTTGGCCAGGACTCACCTCTTTGTTGGAGGAAGCCATTTCAGTTCGCAAGCATAGAAATAACTGAAATATGTATTTCCAAGAATAGCCATAAAGAAGGTTTCTCTGGAACTGTAACTGACCACAAGGCAGTTGATGTTAAGGTATATTTGAATAGGGATTTCTAGGAATCTGATTTCACCCATAGATTCACAGGAAGATCTACCACTACCATGGGGACAATAAAGCATTTACAACCTGTCTGCTAAACCTACAAGACAATTGTAGATTAAGTTATGAGGAAGTCAGCTATACAGCTGTTATGTAAAGTTTTCTAAAAGACAGTGACGTACATTTAGCAGTCATCCCAAAATGGGAACAGGAGAAACCATTTTTGCAACAGCTCTCCTTGCCATTGCCGGCCTCTCTCCCTGTGAAGGGAGCAGTGTTTATTGGACCAGTGTTTGGAAAAGTAAGCTTGAATAGCAGTGTCAAAGGGTAATTGGCACAAAAGAGATCCCTACATTTGGAACAAGAGGAATTAAGTTTTCTTAAGCACATTGGGACCACAGAGGGCTGCTTGTTGATAGACCCACAAGTAGTAATATTACCAGGTTCACACCAAGGGTCATAGCATGCAGTGAGACAACAGTTCCTTAGAGCAATAAGAGCAGGGTCATGACTCCTGTGTGCAACTGATTGATCCTCAGAGTTCAGATCTGTGAGATGCATGGGGAAAAAAATGTGGATTTCACAGCATTCATTTACAGTTAGCTTTGAAAGGGTTTTATTGAGGCAATGATCACCTTGCATTTTTGCCTTTCAGTTACTGCCTGAAAGCCAGTGGAAGGTTTTGAAATGATACATGAACATGGGATTTTAACAGCAGAATGCATGCACAGGTTACATACAAGGTAAAGTTTTGCAACTTTTGGTAGCTTTTCTTCTCAAGGGCTCATGTCTGGAGACTGATCTCTAGTTTCCATTCAGCAGGACAGGAGCTTGAAGCCTTGAGAAACGCCAGTGAAACTATGTGCCACTACGCCAGGGACTCAATTCTTAGTTTATGTTCATCACGACCATGAGTAGAAAAGTGCATCCAAGTCACATTTCCACTGTATTGATCTTGTACCTCAACTCCCAGAATGGATTTGAAGAATATTTAGGACAACCTGAGGGCCGAGGTTTAGGGTGCTCTAAATGATGCCTTCTGCCATAGACCTCTGGAGTGCCCTATGCTGCTCTTCTAGTCCCAATCCTCAGCACAAGCTGCCTCGGTTCCTTGGTAGCTTCCTGCCCCTTTGCCATCTGAAGGGACCTTGTTTCAGGAGGTATACTCAGGTGCCTCTTTAGAGTTTCATTTATTTTTCTGAGGACAGTGGGAAATATTCAGATTCAAGCCTTAAGAAGGAGCCCATGGCTCCAACACACAACCATAAATAAGCCTACTGTTCTTGCTGGAAACTTCTGGGATGTTCAGCAGAAGTCATTCTGGCTCCTGTGAGAGTTTTGAGTCACTTCATGCTGTGCTGTGTAATGTCCAAGGGACATCCCCTTGGACTGCTGACCAGGATTATACAATAAGAAGAAACTTCTCTGTAAATTTTGAGTAAGCCCAGAGGTAGGGCCTTGGGAGTTTGGCCAGTGCTAAATGAATACAGCAATCAATAAAGCCTATAGATATGTACTCCTCTAGCAAGCCTGGATTCAGGGAGCTCCCTGTAGAACTGCACACAGACCAGATTGCTCTGATCAATACTGGAAGGTGGCATAATACGACACTATTAATGCATCTGGCCCCATTGAACTCAACAGAAGTTCTGCCATTTACTTCAGTCAAGCCAGGATTTCACCTAATGTGTCTTTTCCAATCCTAATATCTGTGATCCTGAGCACATTACTGAATTGCCAATGGGATCTGCCAACCATCACAGTCTCTGATTTGTCAAGTACTCTATTTGTATTCACCACATCTCTGTCGTGTAAAGGATTCCAGTAATAAGCTATTAAAGACATTTAATGTTACCAATTTAAAACTGAAAAACACAAACTACTGAGGTGGTGAAGTTGCCAGAAGAGACATCAGGCCCTATGTTAGCATATCTGATTCATCAACTCCTATATGTGCAAAGCCTGCAGATTGGATAATTATAGCTCCATCAGTGAATAGTGTGTTTATTAGACCCAAATTTGGTGCAATAATAGAAGCGGAATAGAGACTAACGTTATCAGAAGTGTTCACAGAGAAATTGCAATGGTACAAAGCGCTGGCAAATGTGGACAAATAAGGATGGCTTATTAAAACTCAGTTTTTGTGAGGGGTGCACCCATTTTCAATGCAGCTACCTAATAGCTACTGTGCAATATGGTGCAGTAATATTACACAGCAGTTAAGGCATAGAAGAGGACTCTGTTATATTGGTTACTTAGCAAAGCTAAAAATCCCAGCTCGACACTTAATCAGACAGAGACCTTGTCTTCCAGTAGTTTCACTGGAGCAAGGCTTGACAGAAAAAGGAGGATCTCAAATGCCACTTATTCTTGCTAAGTCATCACTGGTGGAGAAAATACAGATAACTGGATGGTCAGTCTAGTCTGGTATCAATTGTCTGTGCATGTTAATGCTTTTGTATGCACATAGAGAAACAAGTTACAGATGCTTAAAAAATTATGACAAGATAATAACCCAACACTAGAAGTTTCTGCAATTAATTCCCTTTCAGTTACAGGTCTGTTGTGGGACAGCTGAAGTATATAGAGTGAAAGTTAAGGAAAGGGTGATAGTCCCACTTGGCCCATACAGGGACAATGCAGCAAATAATTGTTAAACAAATGTATTGTGAGAAACCTAAATAAGCAACAGTCCAAAAGCCAAGGAAATGCTCAGCCCTGTAAGTCAAAGTGCAGAAGTAGTCATAATAATGAAGATTTTCTGAAAACTTGAAACTGCTGAAGTTTATCCTCTTTTTCAGTTCTTGCAGATTCCTGCAATGATTAATATGCAGCAAACTCCACTAGGTGTTTGGTTTAGCCTACGTGGTTGGTGCAATCCCAGTGAAAGGTTTTTCTTTTTGGTTCTGTCTCTCATTCTCAGTTCAGGTCAAGACTTCAAGTAGCCTTACACATATACCTGAATGTTTATGGACAGTTCTGACAATAAATTTGCTTTATTTTATTTTTTTGGTTAAATATTTTTTGAATTTTCAGCAAGTTGAAAGGCAAAGGCAAGCATTGCTTTGTGTCAAATTCAGTGACTAGTGTGATTCAAAATGTTCATCTACTTTGGGAGTTTTTTCTGCCTATCTTTTTTTTTTTTTTTTAATGAAGTACTTTTTTGGAGAGAAGCATCCACTTAAGCAATATTGAGACATTTTAATTTGGGCAGGGATAAGATGACTCCAGGGGTACCTTCAGTCTATTATTCTGTAATTCAAAATGTCAAAAAAATCTTTCAAAAGTCATTCAAAGTGATCCTGTGAATTGATAGAAATACATCATTTTTTCCTGTTTAACTAAATCTATATTTTTCAGGATGAAAAATTGACTGCAAATTTTCATCCAGCTCTAATTGAAGTTTTTCTCTGAAAACATCCACAGAAGTACAGTTTTGATTTTGCCCCTTCAGGAAATAACCTGTTTGCAAGTCAATTTATCAACATTACACTTTCCAATACGGAAAATAATAAGGTATTTCAGATACCTCTCTTGCACCATTTTTAAAAGCAATAGAATTAGGAAGAAAAGAAAAGAAAGAAAAAACAACAATATATTTTAGAGCTTCTTTAAGTCTTTAGAACCACATTCTTCAGCAGGGTTCCTTTTTCATCACTAAATCAATCCGCTTTTTCTTTCTGTGCGTCATACAAGTTCAGAGAATCTTCAAGAAGTAGCTTATGTCACATTGTTTAACTATATAAAGCTTGTTTAACAAAATGCAGAAGACATCCAAAAACTTTTAACATACAATAATATATCTCCATTAAACATTTGAAAATGATTTACTGTTTTTTAAGAAGAGAAAAAGACCTAGCTATATTTAATGTATCTTACCTCTCAATAGAGTTTTCACTGTTTTTAATGATGGATTCTTGGAAGTCAGAAAACAATTTTTTACCCAAAATGTTGATATGTTTCATTCAATAAAGATAGATATATTCAGCATATTTTATGAAACAATGCAGCCAACACAGATTCTTTTGTTTATTTAATTATTTAATGTTTGGACAGTGCTTTGCAAGCATAATATTCTATTATTTTTAGTACTACTTTTGCATACAGCATTATCAGCAAGATATGAATAAAATGCTCTCAGCTTTGCAAGCAATTTTCTTGATTAATTTCTTTGTATAAAGCAGCAGAGGGAGCTCATACATTGTTTTTGGTGTATCACACAAAAATGATAAATTACGTGTGCACACACATGTGCACGCACACGCACGTCTAGGTGACATAGACCCATATATGTATGTACACATGCAGTCAGCTCTGGGATGAACTGCACAGCTACAATGGCTGTGCCTGCATTAGTCCTGAAGACCAATAGGAGCAGATATGTACAGCGAAAGAGTTGGGAATGGGCTCCGCACGTCCACAGCACTCGCCTTTCAGGGCAGATTCCCTGGATTAGCTGCAGCCTGGTCCCATAGGCTGAGCCACCCATTTGTAGCTTCAACATGTTCAGTGGGCTCCTAGAGTGCTTTTTCTAGCTGGATTTTACCCAAAAGGAACCCAGGTGGTGCATTCTGACATTGCTCCGGGATGCAAACCGAAGCTCAGCTGGTGGGGGTGATTGGGGAGGCATGCATCAACTGCATGCACTTGATCCAAACCAAGTTACCACCACTAAAGTTGTATTAGGAACTTCTAGGTACCCTACCTGAGCTGATTTTCAGGTGTGTAAGAGATTAGATGGATGACTTCAGTTCAGGCAATTGCATTCTGCCCAAGTGGCAGGTTAGGTGCCTACATGCTTTTTTAAATTTTCTCATCAATCTCTGTAATTTTTGCAGGAGATGTTTAATGCTGGAGGTACACTGAGAAAGAAGTGCTGAAGTCACTTAAAGGGCTGGACAAACTTCTTAAAACTTCTTATTTGTGTCTGGTTGAAGTTCTTGGGAATGTAGGCCTTCAGCTGGTCTCCTGAAATCTGTAAATCTGAGGTGTAAGGAAGGCTTAACAGACTTGTACTTAGCAACCCCAGTAGTCTCTGAACAGTACAAATATAACTGTCTTTTCATTTAAGTGTATGTAGCATATTTCATCTTCAACATGCTAGGCCAGCCAATGCCTTGAGAGCATGGTTTAACTCCCCTAGGCACCCCTGTGAAAGTCTAGGAGGAAGCAATGGACAGTGGATGAAGTGGGGACTGTGCTTTGGTGGAGGGCAAAGCCATAAGGAAGTGGTTAGTCCGATGGACTATCCCGGATCCTTCCATACATGGATGAGCACCGTTGAGGCCAAAGACTGGAAATAGTGGAAAAATTGGCTTGCTGATACCTTTTGCTTCCAGGCTGGGCAGAGATACCAGGAACTTTGCACTATGGCTTGATGCTTTTGCCTCCAGACCTGGACTGAGCAGATGTGAAAATGGCAATAATGGGACTGAAAAAAACAGCAGAGATTGGGAGATCGGAGAAGTGTGGGGAGGGGTGGGAGTGGGGTGACAGGGCACAAGGTGGGAAGATGAGACACCAAATGGCACAAACCCCTTGTGGTTTTAAAAAAATCCCCATTCAGAGTGGGGCTTGGGGCAAAAGGAATAGATTTTTTGAGAATTATTTGTCATATCCAAACCAGCTGGCCAAACTCATAGTAAAAAGCCCATAAACAATCATTGTGAGAGAGGGAAAGCCACATTGTTTTTATTTGTCTGTAGAGCAATATGTGTCACCGTATAAATAGTAACTAATAATAATAACATGCGCTGCAGCACTTCTGTGATATTTTTCAATAATTACTGTTGTTGTAAAGGAGTTTAGTATGAAGTAAAGCATCTCTATGAGGGAAAAAAATGCTACCTCTTTCCCTCTGATATTTGTGTAACTGAATTAAAAATATGCAGATACATTGAGTCAAAAAAATGTTATTCTTAGTTCAAGCCTAAAATCTCAAGCTGAACACCTTGAAAAATCTCTCAGCTACATTGTTCTCTCATACGTTATGAGGATTTTTATTTCCTTTTAACAGCAGTAAATCGTCAAATGAAAGAGGCTTATATTGCACATACCATTGCAAGATATGCTCATGATGTAACATCAGAATGAACTATTTTTTAACCTAATATACAACAATTTAGCAGCATTAGAAGAACATAAAACAGATAAAAGTATAGCTTTTACAGCCATTCATCAATGGCCTTTTTTTTGAAGAGTGCAGATACCTCCTCAGGCTAAGCATACATCTCTCTATTTCACATAAATACACAAAGTGACAGGGCTTCCAGTCAAAATAAACATTTGCTCAGTGTATACCTGATTTCCACCCATTTCATTCAACAGGAAAGATACTGAGGTTAACAAACACACTAATCTTTCATCTGCTCTAGGGATGAGGATGTGCCGTATCCACCGACTTGTGATTGAGTGTGTTCGCAGTTTGCTGTTCCCCTGGACTTCCACACCTTTGTATTGGTGCTATTTAAAAGACAAACAAACAAACAAGCCTTAAGGTGAATCCAGCCAAAATGACTTTCAGTTTTTAGAAAATGAGAATGGCTCAAGGCAGAGAGGACAATGTCTCAGGTTTGGTAACAGTGCAAGGAGCAAGAAGGATTGCTGAAGAAAGCATCATTTGACAGAAAATGCAGCACAAGGTGTCATAAAGATGGTATCGTTGCGCAAGAAAAAAGTTTACATGTAGTATTGAGCAACACAAAGCAGCTACAGTTCAGGGCTAAAATGGTCCAAAACTTTCAAGAGTCTGAAGCACCTAAATCTCACCAGTTTTGAGGAAATCAGCGGTACCTAGTCCAGAAAGTCATTTTTTGCAGTCTTGGCTGGGGCTGCATGGCCTCAAACCCTCTGTGGAAGGAAACATGGTCCTGCTGCCTCGGCCTGTTTCTCCAGCAGTTCCGTAGCTGGAAGGAGAAGGGGAGCTGAACACAGCTCTCTTACCTATTGGGGCAGGGCTCATCGAGCATCACTGCAGCCACCACCATCAGGGCTGGCTCCTGTGCCAAACACGGGCTGAGAGGATCTAATAGATCCCCTCTGGATCCCAAGCCTGGCTTGCCAAGCCTATAGCCTGAAGCTTCACCAAGTAAAATCCGTGATTTGGACACATTGTTTGGTGATATCACACTAGGATTTCGCCACTCTACTAAAGAAGTTGATTGAGGTATTTTAACAGTCATGATGCTAGTCAAACCTGATTAACAGATTATTTTCCACTGACATCACTTCTTTATTCTATTTACAAGCTAAATAGCCCAGCCACTCAATTGATAAATGCTCATTTTCCTCCATCTTAATTAACTAAATATTCTTTTACTTAAACAAGCCCTCATTTTTCCATAGACACAGTAATAGATCCATTAGCAGGGTCTATCTGAGACCAGGGATCTTTTATTTATGAGGACAAGTCCAAACGGCTACTATTTTTTAATGTTTTTATTTTCCTTGGTACTGTACACCATGTAATGGCTTTGGTCCAAACAGTAATCACACAATGGGTGCCGTTCCTTCTTTCTTGACCTATCACACTCCACATGATTTAATCCATTGTTTTGGATGTTGCTGATGATTTATTGTACGAAAAATGTAAATGATCTGGATGGCAGATGTTTTATATTTTCTGACCATTCATTTTCAGTGGGAATGTAATTAAAATTTATGAAGTGTATCTGCTGAATTGCATTGGCAATTGATGATCTCCTCCAGTGCTGTCTGTCTGGAGATGATGAGTGATTGTGGACAGTGAGATGTGTTGACAAGGGCAGAAACAGACGTGATGTTACTGTCATGAGTGAGGCTACCTGCAAAAAGGCTGCCGGTTTTTTTCTTACTTTTTTCCCACAGGAAGAAGGTGGCAACCAGAGCTGTCTTTCTTCTTGCAAGACAGAGTACAAAGCCTCTGCATACTTCTGAAAGCTGTCACTCTTCACAAGTGCAATCTCTGTCTCTCTCAGCAATGGGCATCTGGAAGCCACGATACCACTTACAACAACCATGTCAAGGATATTAATTAAATTCCTGATGGCCACCCAGAGAAGCTAATGAGTGTAAATTTCACAACATCCCAACTCATAAGGCAGCACACTTAACCTTTTCAGTGTTGATATCCTTCCTCCAGGAGGGAAGTAAAGCAGTGAGCTGTTTGCCAAGAGACTGTGGTAAGGAGGAATAGGGAAAGGAGGAGAGGCTTGGTCTGCCACAGTTTGAAATGGAAATGGATTGGAACCAGATCTGCTGGATTTAGATATCCCACAAGCCCAAAGCAGAACGGTAAGGGTTGTCTGCAGAATTGAGATCCCAGGTAACATTTTCCACAGAGCCCTTATCACTATGAAGCTGAGTGAATCTCTTCACCTCAGCCCTGTCCAGCTTCACATGCAAGTCCAGCAGCTCTGGTCTTAACCGCAGTGAGCTATACTCACTGGACTTTGACTTCCCCCTGCTCCTGACATAGGATCCATCTTATGTTTCTGAGTACTGTGGAGGAGACAATATGTTATTACTACCATCCTACCATTCCACTCCCTCTACAATAAATGTACAAACAGCCAACATTATCATGTAGCAAATAATGTAAGTGCTATAGGACCAACAATCAGAACTGGGGAGTTTCTGTCACCCATCCTTATCATCAGGGATTTTGATCACTTGAATGTTTAAAGTGCTTTTTTAATCCACAAACCTCATTTAGTATAGCTACCATTAGATGCTAATAAAAATGTCTTTACTTTTAAGTCATGTGGCCACCTCACTACCAGAGGCTGGTAAATGAGGATTTTATTCCAAAAGCAAACCCCAAAAGTAGTTTGTCACAAATGCCCCAGTCCCACTGCAGTTACTGACATCACTTCCAATGACCTCTCCCAGGAAAGGTGGGATCCGAATGAAGGCAACTGTAGCTATCAGTTGATGAGCACTTCTCATGCTGAAGTCAGTAGGCATTTTGTCATTCATTGCAAAAGCAAGCATTACATGCTCAAGAACTAATCCAAGCTTCGGGCCTGGTGGTGATGGTGGCATTTGAAATTGTATGATTCAAAACAGACAAGGGATTGAAAAGGCAGGTGCAGCAGATGGTCAAGATCCTGTTACACAAAGGCACTTTTGATTCATCCATCTATGCTACCAGCTCTGTTGCTCCTCTGTGTCTCTGCCCTGTGACGGGGAGTTGTGGCAGGAGAGGAGAAAGAATGAGGTAGGAATAGGGACAGAAGGTCTGGGTTAGGCAGATTTTGGAAAAAAACAAGGAGGAAGGCAGATATTCTCAGCAGACCTCATTCTACAAGAGGCTTAGCAAATACTGCAGAGCTCTGGGAGCCGGGTAAAGTTAAGTTAATCTTCTGGCTTCATTGCTGTCTTATTGGGTGCCTCAGTTTACCTATCTGTAATCATAGGTAATATCTCTTACCTGGCTTTGTATACCAAAACTTCATTCATTAATACGGATGTCAAAGAGGGCATTCAGCACCTCGCAGGAGGCCCAGTGCACCTGCATTAGTTAGCCATAAATCATGGGAAACAACACTTTGAAGTGTCAGAGAGATTTAATGTGGGATACAGAACAGAAGGGGAATGTGATGAACTGAGCCCCAAGCCCCAAATAAGGAATTTAAAATGCACCTTCCCCTTAAAAGTGTCAGCAAATGAAGAAAAAGAAGAGCGGGGGAGCCCCAAAGGCAGCAATTTTGAATGCTTTAGTTTTCTCTATTGACTTTAATTAAGCTCACCCAGGATTGCAGGCCTGTCACTTGGGGAACCTTTCCATAAAGAAAAAAGGAGTTTGCTCCCCAGGTGGGTTTTCCCAAGTTTCTCAGGCTCTTACCACAATATATGCCTGGCATCCATGACAGGGTCGTCAAAAATAATAGCTAAGGAATTCACTGTCTGTCATTCCAAAATAATTATGTATGGGGCTTTACTTGCACTTGAGATGGGTTAGATATTTCATTGACAAAATCCATGTAGACTAAAATATATATTTATATGTATGCATGTGATATATGGAGGTTGCACAGATTAACAGGCAAATAAAGAATATGGGGGAACAGAAGTCTGTTGTGAACCATGTCAAGAAAGTGGGAGGAGGAAACTCTCATTCCAAGCCTTATTAATTACAAAATGCATTAATGTTTTATTACCCATTTATCAGTAATTAATCATCTACTTTGATGTAAAGTTTGGGCTTACAAACACACCATGCAATTTGACCCTTAAATATGAGCCAAGTTTTAAGGGTCAGCCAGAACCACAAAAAAGATAGCAACATATTCTCCTCAGCTGGCTGGAAGGGACTTTTGATGCCTCAGCATTATGCCTATCTCTAGGCATGCAATAGCTTTTGGGTGCTTGCAAAGTCAAAATAGTGTGGGGAAAAAAAAAGAAGAGAGCTTGCAAGCAGAAGGGAGGAGGTAGTATACTCAGTGGTATTCTTCAGGTGTACAGTTTGAATAAAAATGCAAAACAGGATGCTCCCATTCAGTAAATATTATCATTTTTATTCACTCATTAATTAAGTTGCTTAATTGCTGCTGTCAAAAGACTCTTGAGTTTGTGACTGGGGTTGTTGCACTGTTTTGATAGTAGCTGAAGAAGGAAAAAGGCAGTATCACTCGGCTTGCTCTTTACCTGATAATAAGGAGGCACTGGTTATAGGGGATCATAATGAAGCTGCAGAGTTTACATATGGAAGAAGATAGATATTTCCAGGAAAAAGAGGAAGGAAGAAGGTCAGCTTTATGAAATCCATCAGATGTTACTTCACGGGTGTGATCGATGCACCATAGCTTGCATATTATCATTTCATTCATTACTCCATGAAAATAATTTTTATGCAAAATATTTCCCCTGTTTTAATCTAACTTCCCCAAGAGGGCCTAGAGATGGAAATGGACTCAAGCCATGTCAGTCAACACAATTATAAATATTTTTTTCTAGATCTGTGTCCAAAGGATTATTTTAAGCTGGTTTAGGAACCATCTCTTCCAGGACACCAGATCGACAAATAACCAACCTTTATGGCATATTATGTATATGTTTCTGAGACAGTACCTATTTACACCAGGATGACGATCAGTCCCAGATCACTCAAGACATTCTTAGAATTGATGCCCACTTTACTGCAGGCATCTCACATCTCAGTATCAGACTGATGAAGTGCTGTGGTCATGATACATGAAGGTGTCTGTGCAAATGCCCACCATGAAAATGCAACTGATCCTGCTGACATGGGTCAGGCCCACCAATAACCATTAACTGATTCTCATTGCTAAACAGACTAAATGGAAGGCAGCTTTCAAAACAGATAGTTGAGCATGGGCTCTGGTACATCCAGAGTCAGATCATTACATGTATGTCTATACCTGTAAGGAGGACTAGAGATGTTCTAGGTTATGCTTACCCCAGGCTGGCTCATGAGTCACAGAAGGAAAGACTGTTGCATGCAGACAGCTAAGCAGAAAGACCTGAGCAGAGAGAGATTAGGGTTAGGATGATAGAGGTGGTATGTAGCCACCAATTTTACTTTATGGCTGAGAAAGAAACATCCCTCAGTTCTAAAGTCAAGCCTGCAGTTAAACCTATATGTCCATTCTCTGCTCATAACCTGTCTTTTTTAATCCCATGTAATGAAGCAGGTGAGCACCTAAGGGGCTTATTTCTGCTCAGGAGGGAGAATTTTGCTTCACGCTGGAGGTCCCTTACCCAGGCATGGAGCAGAGGACAAAAAGAGTCCTGGTGGCCTGTGCAGGGACTTTCACAGCAGGGTCTTACTTTCAGTTTTTGGATGGCTCACATTGCCTCTGCTGCTGGCTTGCATAAATTTCAGAGACAGGTTATGAAGGACCCCAAGTTCTTTGACCCACTGAACTCTTGCAAAGTCTTTCATTGCATCTGTCTGTCCCAGATACACTTGCTAATGTCTCCTCTCTTCTGCTGAGAAGAGACTGCACTTCGTACCAAATTATGCAATGCATTTTGTAATGTACACAATGATTCTCTAGGAAAGAAGCAAATTTAGTAGATTCTTGTGAATGTCTTATCTCCAAAAGCCAAATATAGGTTTTCTGATTTGAAAGGCTACTAGCCTACAGCATCATACAGCCTTAGATGTCAAGTTTGTACAATGTTTACGGGTTCCTTAGAAAAAAGAGTGGTGTAATTGCATGACTTACAGGCACTTGGTGCACTCATTGCTTTTAATTTCACCAGAATGAAGAGTAAAAGCAAAACTGCTGCGAAATATTCCATTCTGTACATGGAAGGTGTGAACAAAGAAAAGTCTTCAAATATTTCAAATCTCCTAGCTACTATTCAGCCAGAAAAGTCATAAAACACAGCCATTCATATTGCTGGATTTTATGGGTCAGCACAGCCTTTTTGAAATCTGCAGGCCTAGGAAATGCAAGGGTGCTGACTGATGAGCTGGGACAGCTTTACTTTGGGACAAGCTGAAAAGATTGGCAGCTTCAGCTGTCTACCCTACTCCTGGTGTCCAGATATCTAAACTGCTTGTCAGTCAGCTCCCAAACCACTGCAGTTTACAGGGCAGACTTTTCATTGCAACCATCACTGATTTTGGTTTGCCTTAAAATGCTTCACTGTAAATGCTAGCTGATTTCTATGGGGGATGACACAGAATTGAAAGAGGTACCTCCACCACCTGTACCCATACAGGTGGTCCCCAGCAGTCAGAGTCCCAATGTACTTAAGTGTACACTATATTCCTCACCGTGTTTTGTCAAAAACATCCAAAGCACTAAGATGTCTATTTCAATGCAATACAAACTTAAAGCATGCACAAGCTGCTTTTCCATAGAGTTTCTGCCATCAGCCCCTGGAACTGGGCACTCTCAGGTATTGAGAAGAGCTGTGTCCCTGCACATTCTCCTTTCCTGACCTTAACCAGCTCCCCTGACCGGCAACGACAGTGTTGGAGCACCTGAGCGCTCATCTTGCTGGTCTGGGACAAAGGATACTGAGGCTGCATGCTCAGGCCACTCTCAATATACCTCCTGTCAGAGTTTGTGAATGCAGTGTTGAACATAGTCAAGGAGTTAAAATGTAAAGAAACATGAGTTTTGCCTCTTTTTCTCTGATACGAGCAAATACCTTTGCTTCTCCTTTCCCTTGACCTTCCTGATAACTCTTGTCATGCTATCTTTTGTTTCTTTTCTCTTGTCTAGTAGCTCCTTCATCCAATCCTGGAGAGCAGGAGCTACAAGAGTCACTGTGAAAGGACACTGGCTTTCAGAAGAAAACGTTGCTTCTTAGCTCTTCCCAGCAGAGTTTCTCAGGTGTACTCTGAAGCTTATTTAGGCATCTCTTTGTCAGTGACCAGCGGTTAAATTATGCTCTGATAAAAGGAGAAATGAGCCAAAGGAAGGGACCTAAATTCAACTACAAGAGAAAGCAGGTGATGTAAGTTCTTGATATAAGTTCTCAAACAGCCACCTGGACCTGAGTAACTTCTTAACTAATTCCCTGATATAGCAGCGGTAGGGTCTGCCTAGAGACAGTGTAATAAATTGCAGGAGCACGTTATTCCCTGAGGAGCCAGGAGGCGAGCACATTGAAAGCTTCCTTGGGAACGAAAAAAAAAAAAAAAAGAAAAAGCACAAAGGTTCAGCTGCTGCCCTTGGGCTTCTGTTTCCTTAACACTTCCCCCAGCACAACATAGTCAGACCAGATGATTCGGAAACAGGAATTGGCACCCTCTGCGCTCTTTGTCACACATCCCTGGGACGTTGCCATGATCCCCTGCCCCAGCGATGGCTTCCAGAGCCATCAAGCAAAGGCCACAGCTCACTCCTCCAAAACAGAGGGGACACCGCCATGCGACACCAGACGAGGCCCCAGAGCGACTCCGCAGTTTTCCCTTGGTTTGTGCTGCCAGGTGCGGGCAGAGAGCAGCGATGGGGTCTGCGGGGCAGAGCCCCCCAGAGGGTCAGGAAAGGCCAGGACAGGAGGAGATTAAACAACACCCTCCAGCATGCAACATCTTTCCCGTCAGGGTTCGGCAGGCGAGCCTCCTCGGCTGGGTGTTGTAGGCGAGGGGAGGCAGAGACGATGCTGTGTGGCCAAGGGCAGCCATCCCCCTGCCCTGGCGGGGCACCTGGCATCTGATGTGGGGCTGGAAATGAAGTGGAGGCGGGTTATGAGGCCTCTGGGCCCCGCAGAGGCCCGGTTCACGCCTTCGTGCGGGTGTGGGAGTTGAAGAGGGGGTCAGGGGGTGAGGGAGAGTTCAGCCCCGGGCCGAGCAATGGCCCTGCCCGTGTGGGAGGGGGACGTCCTCGGCCCCCGAGAAGTCACTGGAGGTTCATCCCGCCAGGGAAGAATTCCTCCCAGCAGTAGCCGTCCCGCTGATGAATCGCCCCGTGGACGGGGCTGCCGGTCTGCACGCCCTCCTCTTGCGCAGCTGTGCTGCAGCCCCCTGGCAGATGTGCGCCGCCACCCACCGCGGCCACCACAGGCGCCTGAGATGAATGACTCCCCGAGAGGGATCGGGGGTATGGCACAGGGGGAGCCCAGGGCACTGAGACTTGCTCGCCGCTTCATTCACCCAAGCTCACCCGGCAGGGAGAGGCAGTGCCGTAGCTACATGGCTTCCTTGTGACATCCCAGCAAAGTTTGCACACTCCTCGCTCCACCTGTTGCTAAAGAGAGTGTGGCGAGAGAGCAAGGGTTTTCTGGGAGGTTGCCTCTTCCATCACTTAAAAAGGCATCTGAAGTTTTATTTAGAATGACCCGGTCCACGAAGCACTAAGCATCTGCCACCGCCCCTACCTTCAGAGAGCTGAAGACCAGACTGTCCAGATATGATCATGGGTATCCCATAAATGGTGACACCTTTCAAGCTGTACCATGGAGCAGGCAAAAAACATCACTGCAACTCAAGCGCTGGTTTTGCAGCAGATTTTAGCGGCAGCAACAGTTTTCTGTTTAAAGGGGCTTCAGAACAAATACTTTGAAAATTTTTAAATATATATATTTTATTATATGCTTTTATAAAAAAGTAGTGAGAAATGAAAGTGATTATTTTATCTTCCAGTTGAACCATGATGGATCAAAGCAAGAAAGTATGTATCTCAAAACTGACACATCCCTAAAAATTTCATGATTGTTGCTATTTGATGTGACACGTCACAGAATTTTATGTCAAGCTGAAGAAAATCTGACAACTTATATGTAGTATTTTCAGAAACAGAGTTTAAGTGCAGTATTGAGAAGTGTATCTGCAGGGTCTTTAAACTCTGCTTGTTCCCAGACTTAAGAAAAGCAACCCCATATGCTTTAAACTTCTGCACCCCATTAATTAAAGTCAGAGTTTTAAAGTAATACTGAAAATAATTGGCTGGATTAGAAAAGGCTGTGGGTGAGCTGAGAAGTTACCATTGCACAAATATTAATAAATCACTTTTCCTGTAATTAGCAGGAAAAAAAGAGTGCAATGTGGTGAGCTAGCAGTCGTTTTGCAAAAGTATGTTGGCTAGAGCCTGTCATCCCTCTTCCTTTCCCTTTCCACACACACATCCTTCCAAACCAAGATACAGCTGCTGATGCCATTTGTAAGAGAGAGACCAGCAAGGGCAAAACAGGATTTTTAAAAGGTTGGTAGAAAATGAGGAAATAAGCCAAATGTCTGAGACTGTTAATAAGAGATTAATATTGTGCTATTGTTACCAGAAATGGAATAGTTCAGCTTCACAGTCTTTATCCCAGTTCTTGAAAGGTGCAATTTTATAGCAGTGTTAGGCAGTGCAGGAGAGCACTGAGCACCCCTCATTCTTTGCTCAGCACTTTCCTAGATGTAGCTCATATGGACAAAAAGAATCATAAAGAGCTCTAAGCCATCCCCTCCTCTAAGGAGAAATCCAACATTTGCAGGTTTCCAAAATAAAGTCAATAAATAAGAGCAATGTTTTGCAAAACAAAAATAATGTTCTCATTTAAAAGCATCACTAAGAACGCTAGCTAATTGTTTTCTTTCAGCAAGCAAGTAAATAGCTATATACTTTTCTTGCTTGAGCACACACAAATAATCCAAGGTGCAAAATAATCACAGCCTTCCTGATTCAACAGATTTCCCAGAGGTAGATTCTGACACGTTGTTCTCCTGGATGGTTTGTCTACCTTGCCTTGGCATACGAATGTTCTGCTTCCTGGGTAAATCTCTTTTACGCTCCAGAGTTCACCTTCCTGTTTCCAGCAACGTTGCTTCCTGCCTCTAGATTGCCTCTTGTTTCTTTTGTATATGTCCAAGGTCCTCCTCAACTTTTCTAAACAACCTCTGCTGTTCTGTTTTACTCTCAGGGAAGCTCCCTGAAAGACAAATTTTCCTGCAAGTGGATTTTAGCTGTTACATTCTAGGTAAAAAAGAAAGTTCCAGGTTGTTTTCCTTAAAAAAAAAAAAAAAGGAAAGAGCACTTCAAAGCACTGAAGCCTTTAAAAGTTCATATACTCATTGTAGATATCGCCTGATCTTTTTGGCTCCTAAGCCACAATATTATGAACTTCTGCTGCCCTATATCTCTGCCCTTTTGCACACACAAGTTCCATTGACTTCAAAGGGAGCTGTGCATGCACAACAGTGACATGTAAAGTCTCCTCAATCCTTTAATCTTCCAAGAATTTAGTATTTATTACTATCTCAAAATAAAAGCCTTTTTTTCTTAAAAATAATCTAAGAATATTGACCATCTCTCCAGCAAAGCACTTAGGCATGTGGTGAACTTTAGGCAAATGAATAGTCCTTTTCACATCCCATAAGATAAATTCACTTTTAAGTTGGTAGCACTGCTTACATGTTTAACGCTAGGCATGTGTTAAGCACTTACTGAATCAGGACCATAGGAGACAAATTCCTTCATCAAAGATACCAGTCAAATCACAGGGAGTATAGCAACTCCTTCTTCAGCCTCACCTCTCAGAAACCTAGGGTAATAATTGTCAGCATTTGTAACAATTTATTCTGTTTCTAAATGTTGGTTTTGTGCATTACAGTCATTGGGTGCAAACTTTAGTCCACTCTTCACTCTTCCCACGAAGGAGGAATGAAGGGTTACATGCATGATGCACATCACAGGCTGTGCCTGCAGCAGTACAGCACCGTGCTGTCCTGCAGAGAGAACCTGCGGCAAAGCGACAGCTCATCTGCCGGTATTTTCACATGGCCAAAGGTCAATCCAGTTCACACTGAGGTCAATGGCAAAAATCCCCTCAACTTCAACTACATTCTTTGAGTAAAAAACTTTTCTTTGGAGTGGCCCCTTACTTTCACAGTTGTCTTTACAGCACTCATTACACTCTGGATATTTCATAATTGCCACAATTATTATTCTTGCTTACTCTGCAGTTTTTATTGGCATCACCAAACAATGAGAACCAAATAAATACTGATATGTATTCATAACCAATTCAAGAAAATCTTGGGGGGTGAGATTCTGGAACTGGGAAGATTTTCTATCCACAGAACATTTTTGCACAGCAGAGAAAGAACAAAGAGAAATGATGCTGTTTATGCTGATGATTCTGAGAAGCTAAAATTCACCCCGCTCATCCCAGGAGCAAACAGCTGGCAAACAGCTGACAACACAGATATCAGTCAACTCCCACGTATCTCACAATATAATACAATAAATATAGGTAATAACGATATGACATGACAGGATGCATCTTTGATTGGGTGTGTTAAAAAAAATAAGATCTTACACAAAAGTATATGGAAAAGATTCCAAAGAAGTCTTCCCTTCTCTTTTTGCCTCTCTTACTTTCCTACTTTCATAACATGGTTGCATGTTTGTGATTTTTCTGTAAATTATGGTTTCTATTTGAAACATTTTTCTTTAATTTCCATATTTCCAAAAAGTCATTTTACTATTTATGTGGTCAAATCCCTCCTAATGTGATTTGATGGCACATAAATAGTAATATGACTTTTTATGTTGTCTATTGCTTATGTAGAGTTTTCAGAAACCCTATATTATAGCCTTGTATTAAACCCTGATAATTTTCAGGGGCCATCACTATAATATATGGCTGGAAGACTGCTATTGTGATGCTGTTGTCAGCCAAAAACCTTGCCTTCAAATGTGTGCCTAAACCATAGTATAACATAAATCAAAATATGTGTCTGCCTAGCCATATATCCATTCTGTGACTTTAAATATTTTTATAATCACGGGTGCAGGACGGGACACCAGGGACTTTTTATAACCAATGTTGGAAACAACTAAACATCAAAACAAAAAATATCTGCACATTATAATCCTATAGCAGAAATTAGCATCCCTGTACATTTTTAATAAGGGCATAAGTTTACTTTGGGTGGTGAACCTCATGCCACTGTAGATAACTGTCTATCTCAGCCACTAATCTGTTGACCCCCGAGCAGAGCACTTGGTAACCCTTTTACCCCTACCCACACGCTCACACACACACACACACACACAAATACAAGAGTTTCTGCATTAGTTTATGATCACCTCCCTGGGATGGTTAAGCTAGCTGATGCCAGGCACCAGACAATGCCAAATGAACATATTTGGATGGAGGTGTTTGTTTAAAAGGCCCCCATCCCTAGAGGTGCACAGATCTGGTATTTTGATTCAGAATCACACTCCGGTTTGAAGGCAAACACTAAACCTATCCATAGCCCTTACTCCAATGTGCTCCAGTAGGAGATTTCAAGACATTCAGACTTTCCTTCCTCCCTTTTGCATTTCCAAATCTCCCATCAACTTGGTCTATGAACACCAGCCAGCTCTGACCAGCTCCTGGACTATGGGGCTCTGTTCATTTTATTTCAGATATTCCTGGACATCATGATGTTGCCATTTCACACTTTTTCTAGAGCAGGAATGAGGGGGTAAATGTGAACCCTGCACGTGCAATGCATGCTGCGTGCGAGCTTCCCTCACTTGTGGATACTAACAGACCAGGGCTGTTCTCTGCTCTGTGAACGCTGTACAAATCCTAAGGCGCTTTTGAAAAAAATCACCATCCACTGCCAAAACAGCCCCCTCCTGCAAGGTAATTGCAGGATATATGGAAAAATCTAGAGGACAGTGCCCTCCATCCCAGCAGTAGTTAAGATTTTATGACGCTGCTTGTGTCTATGACCAAGTCTGGCAAAGATTTATAAAGTGTGCATCCTTCTCACACCACTAATTCCATCAAATCTGATCAAGCTAACTGTGGGAGTTAGGACTACAAACACGGGATCAGGACTATAGCGTGTGAAATCCTCAGAGATGAAAGTGCGACATAGTTTGAAAATAGTATTTCTATTAATAATGAATGCTCTCAATTTATACCAGATTTTGTAATGTTTCTGGGTATGCAGTGTTCTTCTGTTGTTGTCCCAGATGCTCTCCTTTCTGACTGATTTGGTTCCCTTTCACAAACGAGCACCCCCTACTTGCCCTGGGGAAGGCACTTAAGGGCAAAGGGCAGTTAAAATTGCAAAACCAGGGAATTGACTGTAATAAAGTGCAGGGAAATTCCATGTAAATGCGGCCCTTAATTTCTTAGGCCTCTGCAACTTATCAGTACCTTTCAACAGGGCTAATGTCAGGTACTGTACAGCATTCCTTATTTTCAGAAAGCTGTTTCCTAAGGTCCAGATGATGTTATAAGTGGTATAACATGACTGAAAGTAGTTTTGCCAGATGTGATATCCCCTGTTGCAGCCTCAAATAGACTGAGAATGAGGAATGCATGGTCCATTAATTTCCATTGGAGTGAAGAATGCGTTACTCCTTTGCCATTCCCATACTAAGAAATCTTCACATAGTCACAGCTTTATTTTCTTTATTCAGGAAGCCATATATTCCAGCATTCTCCTGTATTTGCTTTTTGAGGATGTTCACTGACTTTTTTCCTTTGTCACTTCTGCAACACATACACATAGTCCTGTCTACACACACTGACACAAATTATGTCCTCGGGGGAATATCTACAATGACCTGTTACTTTGGGTATTTCATAGCTGGTTTTCTCCTTCCAGTGATTAAACCCACAAATTTAGTTAATGTACAGAGCAGGTTTTGTGCATAAATCTACCTCCCATAATTGCTTTTAAAATGCTGGAACCACTTTCAGATGCTGTCATCCATTTCTTAGGCGGTGGCCTCCTTCTTTTGTGCATTCAGTGAATCAAAATTTACATGACTATTTCCCACCAGACATTTGTGTAAGGTAGATCGGTTCTCTGTGTGGTCTTTTTAAATAGTATTTTTGGCAGATTTGGAAAAAGACACATATATAAATAAAAAGAAATGACTAGAAAAGCTCCTAAAGGATGGTAACTGCTGAACAGTCTCAGACATGTTAACAGAGGGAGAAGCTCGTGACATGTCTCTCTCACATTGTTACACTGGTCATTACAAATGGTTCATCTTGCACCACCATTCCAAAGTGTTACTTTATTATTAAAAGTGTCAGTAACTTGGTCTTTTCGGAATTAACTCCTTTTCACCTCTAAATGACAAGAAAAAGGGATATGTATCTTTTTAGCCAGTCAGCAGAACTGCGCTACTTCACACTTTGCTAATCCCCACACTCCGTTATTCACACACAGAAATGGTGGTCTTTTGCTGTAAAGCTTAAATGGCACTGATGATATTGTAATCGATCCCACGTTACTACGATTTCACTGTGATTACAAATACCTATTACAAAATGTTTGTGAGCATACTGGAGATGTACATCTAGGTAAAAGCAAATTGCTTGTGTAAAAAAAAAAAAAAGTAGCAAGTACAGTCTGTTTTCTGTTGCCATCACTTCTAAAAGTTCCTTCAATTGCCAGTTTGGAAATTCAGTAACTGCCCCTGGACTCACCAATCCTTGCTACAAATGGGGGAAGTTTCTACCCTATTTATGCCAGAATTTAACAGAGATGTTATTCATTTTCAATACAGAGTGGCTGCATCTCTTTGTTTAAGGGAGTTTGAAACATATCTAGGGTTTCTCACAAGAAGAATATAAAGTGCACCTAGAGAGGTTAACTCTCAGTTCATCTCAGGTACTCATTTCCATCATAAAAAATATTAGCAGAAAGCTAGAAATGTAGCCCAGATCCTCAGCTGATGTAAGCTGATATACTTCCACTGATTTCATAAACTATGCTGGGTTATTTCAGAGGAGGATCTGTCACAATTCATCACTGCTTTGAAAATTGTATGGGGTGATAATCACAGAGAATATTGCTACACGTCTGACATATTGCACCAATATTACTCAAACATGTTTTTTTTTCTTGTGTAGCAAGTTGCTTTGCAATGCATGAACAATACTAAAATTAGGATGATGTTAGTAATTTCCTGATTGCTAAACTAATCTCATAGTCTGAAAGCCTGAGAGTGGGAGAAGCAGGTAAAAAGCTCTCAGATTCACAGAAAGAAACAAACATGCCCTTAAAATACAATGAAACCTTTTAAAAGCACAGATACAAAGCTGAGCTCAAGTTCACAGAGATTGCTCAGTGGCTTACAAAACCACTGGAGTGTTACCAGCATAAGCAAGGTTGGAAGTGTCATCTGCCAAAAGCACTGCAGGGAACGAGGCAGCGGAAGAAGGCCATCCTCACCACCATGAGCCATCCATGCCCTGAGACCTGAGAGCCAAGCCTGCTCCTTAAATGCCTTTCTCATCAGCACAACCAAGCAGCTCCCTGGGGCTTCCCGGCATTTCAGGTGTGTTTTGAAAGCAGTGAGTAGTCTGGCTGCCCAGCCCAAACATATGACAGGTTGTAATGAGATCTTCCTTGCAGGATTTCTCAACCAGACTAAGGTAAAAAGGAGTGTGGAAGTCCAACTAATGCAGATTGTCCCTTGGAAATCCTCAGTGCCCTCTCTACTGCAGTTGTAGTTCTCCCCTTTGCTGCCATTGCTTGCCTTCTCATTTGGCTCCTGGTCCAATTCCTTCCCAGGCAGTGACATTATGACATGTTTATTAATGAAAACATGGGCTCTGTTGCCCACATCTTCCTCTACCTTCAGTGGTATCAGGGTCCCCATCTCTTCTCTCTTTTCCTGTTCTGTCCATGATTGTGGCTAGTGCCCTCCTTCCTGGACCATCCACTGACCATTTTGCTCATTATCCCAATTCTGGTTGCTCTCCTTTGCTTTGTCAGACACCAGTGCTCTCGATTCCTCACCCAATGTCGCCTTTGCCAATGCCACAGTGTTCACTGACACCTCATTCGAAAGTTCATCACATAGCAGAAAATCTACCTGCACAACAGAAGGAAGGGAGGTAATCAGAGCACAGCTACGGTCACCCACATTAGCCTGGGTGGCTGAACATGAGTGACAGCAGCAGTGAAGCTGCAGTGCAAAGCTCCCATTAGCTTTTCTGTGAAAAAAACATTGGACCCTTTGCTGCTACACTTACCTTGATATTAGATGTGTATGTCTTAGCTAGAAGGCAACAGCATGCATGTACCAACACAGAGAGCTTGCACCCTCAAGTT
The DNA here is from genome assembly GCA_031468815.1 of Morus bassanus. Classification (NCBI taxonomy): domain Eukaryota; kingdom Metazoa; phylum Chordata; class Aves; order Suliformes; family Sulidae; genus Morus; species Morus bassanus. The sequence continues at coordinate 104,231,355 of CM062567.1, forward strand.
TCTGGCCAGGTGTATCCAAAGGGGAAGGATAGCAATCCAGGGGCAGGGGAGATGTTCCCTGCTCCATCACAAGTTTGACTGCAAACTCATGGAAGTCATGTAGCTCCTCAGATTCTCATTTATAAAATGCTGTGGGGCTGGGCATGTGGCAGGACACCTCTGCATAACTCAACTGCAGCGGTGTGTGTAGACAGCTAAGCTAGCCCTAAACAGTTGAGTTAACATGGCATGGATGCAAAGACCACTACTCTACTTAAAAACTGGAAATTTTTTTTCACATGGAAAGTGTCTTCCATCAGGACAACCCTAAGTGATGCTACCCTGTTCAGGCAGATATTGGTAATTTTGCTCTTGCATCTGCTTGTTAGATGCCACTGTATCTGTGCTGCAGAGTGCAGAACTGAAGGCTGTGAGGCACTCTCAGACTCTGGTTATGGAGACCAATAAAGAGCAGAGATTGTTACTCCCTTTCTGCCATCTAAACTCCTAAGCCCTTCTTTTACTACACACTCTTTGACTTTCGGCTTTATGAACTGCACTGAAATGAAGAGTTCAAAGCAGATGGACTAATTTACCTCTTTCTGCTCACAGTCTATCTATGGATGGACTATGATTTCTTCCCTTTTATCAATTATCTAAGTTTATCTGACAGATAAACTGTTTTTCATAAAACAGTTAATCAGGAGTATTCAAAAACATAAGCCAAATTACTCAGCTAATACTGGCCACATGAGAAACATGTTCTTTTCCTCTCTCAGCTGATTGGGTATACTCAGACATATCTCCACAGCAAATATTTATATCTACACCATTAACATTCTACTTCACCCTATTAGAGTTTTGGTGCTCTACTCTATTTGTAGCTCTAATAATTTAAAAAAGCTCTTTTAAGAAATTATTTCAAAACATATATCTCTATAATAAATAACACAGATAGATTACCATCAATCTGGGCACTCAAAAATTATTGCAAAGCATGAGAGTTTCTACCTTCCCTTCAAATGATTTCTAATGTGGTAGTATAATCCTTCCTTCTGCATTTATTATCCTATTTATAATCTTCAACTAACCTTTATGTTACCATTTGTTCCTAGTGCTTACTCAAAAAGGGAACCTGAACTTAAATCCTTCCCTGGGGTCTGGCAAAGATTTAGGTGGCACTGACTGCCGCTTTGCCCTTCCTCGCATGGCAGACCAAAAAGTATGTGGATTTATTCTTGCCCACAAAGATTCCATCCCATTCAAAGATATTCAAAGTGCCACAGGCACATAAAAGGTATTCCTTTGGCTGTATGGGCCCATAAACACTTCACTGAGAGCAGAACCTTGTTTTCTCAATGGACCTATGTGGATAAAATTGAATACTATGGAGGGAAGTAAAATCAGGTTATAAAAATGTACCCACCCATCACTTCATGTAGTGTACACGCCACAGCCTGATCCTGTCTTGCACCGCTCTGCATCCAGAGTAGCTCCATCAAGGACATCACATTTTGGATTTGCCCTGTGTCACTAGGAGCCGGAGTTTGATTGCATGCATCCATATCATATCATTTCAGAGCAGAGGTAACCTTAATGTGGAACTTCCAATCCCAGCTGCGTAAGGCCTACTTACCTTATACATGCTTTCTCAGACATGCAAACCCTAACGTAATTAGGCAGATGCTTTCCTCAGCCCAGGTGATCTGCAAGTACTGACGCACATATGTTTTCTGGTCTTACAGCCCCACCCCCCATTTCATTTTTGCCTCACGCCTTTGGATCGCAGTCTGTGAGCTATTTCAGCGGTGAGCCAGAACAAGCTGCACAGAACTGCTCCCACAGATGATGATATGATATGAGATACAAGATGTGATGACGCCAGTATCTGCAATCGGTATATATGGCCTTTATGGCTGGTGCAATGAAAACATAGAAAAATCTTGCTTGGGAGGAAAACTTTTTCCTCACTGGGTTTCGGGGTTTTTGTGCATTTTCTGAGAACTTGCTCAGCCCAAGGCAGAGAGCTTCAATTAAAGTTTCCACCGTGACCAGACCTCAGACCATGCTCGTGGCACTGCTGCTACAACCCCAGCTGTGCTGTGTCACAACCAGGCATACATTAAGCCCAGGACCTGCAGAGGGGTGGGAGGAGGGAAGAAGCTTTCTCCTCCACCCACTGCAGTGGGCTGCAAGCCCTGCATCCCCCATACCACATTGCACATCATCCTCAGCTTTCCCCCACTCACCTCTTGCTATCCAGCTCCCACCCCAAGACAGCTCGCTGCCAAGAAGAGCTGCTGGGGGGTAAAATACCCAAGTACCCAACACCCCTGTGAACAGCAGCAGTGAATCCAGGCTCAGCCGCACCCATGGCAAACACCCACTGTCAGCAACGTGCATCTTATTATCAGAATAGATAATGCAAGCCTGAAGCACTGCCTTCTTCCAGCCAAAGCAATGAAAGGCAAGCTTTGCTCCTAAGATGTAGCAAGCTCCACAGCCCAGCATACTTCCAGCATGGAAAGTCAGCCCTGAAAGCAAAGACAAGTTCCATCAGTTTTCTGGAGGTGCAGTGAGTGCAGCAAGGGGAGGGAGACGTTTCATTCGGGGGGAAGGGAAGAAAGGGACTACAGAGTGCATGCACCCACATGTGATGCTCTGACAAACAGCCGTGTGATTTATCATCATACTCCCACTTGTAACTCTAACCTAACAGTGTGTCATCTTTACTTTTCATGTTATTTATTTACAAGTGCATTTTCAGTATCAACCCTTTCATTCATTAATCCTAATGTGGCCTTTTTCAACGTCTACTTACCATTTTAAATACTTACTATAATTTACAGGGCTTTCTTGAACACATCCAAGGTATATTATATGGGGCTAGCTTAATGGAAAGTCTTGTACACCAAAGCAGGAAAAAAGCACATTTAATTTATGGTGGCTTTGAATTTTGCTCATAATTTACTTCTGGAGAACTATTCATATAAAGCCACACCAATGAGAATTTTCAGTGGCAACGTAGGAGGAAAAAACCAATAAATGCTGATCTTATTATTCATTTTTATTTTGAAAGCTTTCCCATGTTGCATTCTGGGATTATGTAAACTACTTATAATTTAGCAATGTAATTTTGGCATCTCAGTATGAAAGAAATGCAGTGTAATGGCATGCGGGCCATAGCAAGACCTTGTCTCAGGTGTGGTCCTAAGAGCAATATCTAAAGGTTTTTGATATTAAGAGTCATAAGATTTCAGTTGCATTTATCCTTCACCAACACCAATGACAACAGGAACTGAAGAAGATCAGCACAAATACTCATGCCTAAAATTTACAGCAATCCTAAGCAAAGAAAAGGCTCTTTCAGCTCACTCCTTCTTTCTGTGGATTCACTAGCAAAGTGGGGGGGATCACCAATTTCTGCCCCACAATATCAATTCCAGTGCAACCCCATGAAACACTGAAAACAGATGCAGCTGATGATGTAATGGACAAAATAAGAAACATTGGATGGGTTTGATTATTTTTTTATTAAGATTTTTTGAAAACCGTCCCATTTTGGGCAGATGTCCCACTTCAACCGCAGAGAAGCGGGACCCTGAGAAGCTTTTCTTACCCGAGCATTACAATTAAATGGACTGAAGAGGGGAAAAAAAGGTTGCCAAAATGCAGGCACAAAGCTGAGCAGCAGCACAGGCGATGCTGCGGGCGTGCCTCAGGGGTTCCCCCGCATGGAGCAGTCTTTCACCTGGCTACCTCTCCACAGCTCTGGCTGGCAGACAGTTGGTGTGCCTCAGCCTGCAGAAAATGTGGATGGGGATAAAATGCACAGCCATAACTCTCCACCACTCTGCAGGGGAAGGGTGCCGGTTGCAGGCAGAGGATGCAGCCAGGTTGCTGTCAGTGGAAAAAGTGGCTCACCTTCTTGCATCTGCCTGTCATGTAGCGGGCAAGAGCTCCCTGCCCCCTCCTGTACTTCGTTTGATCCCCACCATCTTCTGCTCCATCCCCAAGGCCTCTCTGACAGCCTTTCCATCTACCCTTTCCCCTGCCCCTGGCAGTATATTCATGAGGTGAGAGGACAGCTCGGGGAGAGACCAGAAGAAGGCAGGTACACTCTGCTGTGAGCGTTTCTTGGGCTTCTGCCACTGTGCTTCTGATCCTGAAGCCTGACAGGCAGAGAAATCTGGCCAGCATGATCCCATCGTCTAATATTTTCCATGGAGAGGTGGAGCTATGGCTGGTGGAACGTTTTCATGAGACACGGAAAGAAAGCAAAGCCCCTTCCAACCCTCCGCCTCTGGCTGCACAAAGACCGTCTGTTTCTCGTGTGCGCAGACCTTAACAACATTTCACCTTTGAGAAGGACGATTTCTGGTCACTGTTTGCAAGGGACACAGGAAATTGCTTTTGGAAAGGCATATTGGAGGGCCCAGCCAGGACACATCTCCTCCAGAGATATGTGGTCCTGTGGGTCTTCCTCAGCACCATTGTAAACCCGCTGCACTAGCAAAGGGGCCCTAGAAAACCTACCTGCCATGGATCACTTTTATGGCAGTACCTTGAATCCAAATCATAAACATTTGGAAATATGAATATCCTTAGTAGAGAAGAAACAGTAAAGTAAATACCCTCTTCTAATTTTGTCAGAAGACTGTTCTCCTCAGTGAGAAAATGTCTGGCCTGAGCAGTATGTGTGATATCAGGGCTAAACAAGTTTAATTCAATTTTATACTTTTCCATGAGTCTTAGCATTTTCCCTTTCACTGAATGTTATGACACAGGGCCACTGATATTTGTAAGGGATTTTAAAGACTAAATGTAAAAGATCCTGCAAAGCAAAAAAGTTTACTACTTAATGTTAATTTAAATAATAGCATGAATGCCCAGAATGTCTCACCTCAATCTTTTTTTTTCTTGATGACCGCCCATTTGCAATCATAGTTTTTGCCTGCAATTAACTGTGCCTTCTATAGAAACTGTGGGTTGCACTTGTAACTTTGGCTGATAGCACTTTGACATCTGGCTTCTTGGTTGTTCTTACACATATGAAGGCTCTTTTAAACACTTCCTCATTTGTCATTAAGTTAGGCCAAACAATTTCAGGAACTCAAAAAGGATTCATTAAAGAGTGTGGAAGATAAACATCATTCCAGTAATGACACTTTACCAAAAGAAATATCTGCAGACTCATTTGTGGCTTTGCCACAGCAGTGAGCAACATACAGCATACATTGTGTTGCTTCAGAAGCAGAGCAGGAATTGCTGGAACCTCCACTACAGTCAAGGATGTCATTTCTACATGTAGAAGCATACCCAGCTTATGTCTAACCACAGTGAGCATGCAGCATGGCATGGGATAAGACCTTGTCCCTTGCCCTCCAGGAAGGTTTGTGTCACTCACACCCAAGCCCAGGCTGCCTCAGCATCAGTGTTTCTGCAGTGTCAATTAGCAAAATGAAGATTAACTTTGGGAATCTCTATCCCTACTGCTTTCACAATACTCATTGCAACTGCAGGCACAAAATCCCAATCTGGTCTTTGCTTCTTTCTGCAAGGGAGAAAAAAAGTGGATCAACCATATAAAATCTGCAATACCTGTCCCTGGGGTGTCTGCTCCATGACAGCACACTGGCAACTGCGAGCAGGGTAGAGTCCAGCTTCTCACCTGATCCTTATCATTGCTCACCAAGATGTTCATAGAAGGAAGTGACATCCCCACAATAGTTGCTTTCGCAGTACGAGTACAGGGAGGTCACCATGGCCTCCCTGCAGAGCTGGAGTAATGTAAGGTTTAACCTGTGAATGCTTTGAGATCCTCTGATGGGAAATAATCATGTTCATTGTGTGAAGTTGTAGCAAGACATTTTTATTCCAAAAGCAAGCAGTCTTCCCTACCCTTTCTTTAACTTTACCTCTCATCCAGGTGTACCTTATTCAGAAGGATGGAATGGTGGTTTCACACACAGAACTGAAAGAAACTGCAGAAGATGGCAAGATTAGATATTTACCTCTGTCTCCCTGTGCATCTGTTTTAAAGAGGTCCTGGTGTCCTCTTTGTGATTTTAGAGCCTGATCTGGAGCGCTTGTGATGGCTTAGAAAGAGTTCAGCAGAGCCAGACCACAACTAATGCACTAGAGGTTGAGTTAGGTCCCTCCAAAGGTGAATCCCAGATCAGAGGAGTACTTTAGCTGACTGAAAATGAACACAAAGAAGAAAAAGGACCAAGACTGAGAAACAGGTTCTTTGTAACTTATTCAGGAATGAGGAGTCTGGAAAAAGTCAAGAAGAAATATGGAAAGGACACCAAGGTAGAGCAGCTTCAAGGAGGAAAACCAGTGGTAGGAAGATGTTCCCAGGGATTTCCAGGAGGCAGTCAAGAAGGATGTAGAGGTGGACAGAGACAGAAAGCAGTAAGTGGAGACAGGAGAGAGGTTTCTGTTTAATACAGACTATTAAACAGAGTATTCTGTTTAATACAGAGTAACCTGAAAGGAGAAAGAACATCAAGCCAGAGCCCTGCTCCAGGAGAAGGGGGGTCCGGGGGCAAGCAGGTTGCCACTGGAGGAACCACTGCTGCACCTAGGGCACTGGCATTTCTTACAAGCCATCAGAAACATTTCTCTGATAATTGAAACAAAATTTGGCAACACTGCACTGGAAATACAAAGGAAGAAACATTAGACTCCTGCTGTGGCACTGGTGAGACTGAAAGGAGATGACTAACAAAACCGACGGGGAAAAAATTCTATTTTTTTGAGGTAAAGTGTGCATGAGGGATTAATATATCTGAGTATTTGTTTCCCTTAACTTTGGTATAATACTCTCTATGTTGATCTAGTGAACAACAACAAAAAATAAAGTTAAAATAAGGTTGAGTACAGCCGTTCAGCTGTCAATCTAAAATCTTATTAGACATGTTTGTCCTCAAATTCAAGTATAACATTTTTTTGATTGATAGAAAATGACAGGTAGTAAAGTTATGCAATTATGCATGGAGGTGACATTTTTTCTCCAATAACACTTTAGGAATGTAAGAATTTTGTCATCCTCACTACCTGCCTTGTTGAGAAGATGTGATTTACACTCTTATCTTGGGGGAAGGGAAAAAGAATGGTTGCTACTTCAGTGAATGATCTGTGCATATTTTAAATTGGAATATACATCCTTTTTATAGTACTATATCCAGGCATCTTTTCTGAGGGTTTCTTTGGGGCTGGATGTGTTTTTGAACAGCAGCAGCAGCAGGAAGCACATGCAAGCAGGAGGCTGACATACTGTAGCAAGAAGAAGACTTGCCATAATCCCCATGTACTGGACGCTACCCCGAGTCCAAATACAGCCTAAACTTTTGGCCAATCCTTTCCCACCTCAGGGCGTAAGGACTGAAAATGTCCGCACATACGTTGTTTTCTTCCATCTTGTGCTGCCAGGCACCTGACACCTGCAAATTGGATGTATTACAAGGACCACCATGTATGCATTACAAAGTCCACAATATTCAGCACTTGCAAATGAACAATAATTAATATTAACGAAGCAGGCCTCAGAGTTTAATGCAAAATGTCAATTCTGTCTCCAAGTGAAACTATGGTCTACATACATTAGCAAAGAAGGGCTAAGGCAGAGGAGACCTTTTTAGGAACTATGAGACACAAAGGGGACAGAAACAAAAAAGAGACTATTAGGCTATTCCTAACACCCGATTTAGAAAGCAGTCACATGCACTCTCAGTCAGCAGTGGTGCCAATCACTGCTATGTATCCAAAGTAATATACCTCCCCATGCCCCAATCCAGCTGCCCACAGTGACACGGGACCTAGCAGGTGGCAGGATTAAGCTTGTCCAGTGTGTAGGGAACATCTGGGCTGAACTGGGCTGTGCATTTCTGGAGATGCACCAGGAAGAGCCACCCTACAGCCCTTCTCTCCTCGATGGAGCAGTCATTAAGGCACACTAATATGAAGGCAGAATTTCAATACATAGCTGATAAATATATAGGAATTAGCCTAATATTAAACCAAAGGAGATGTTTGAGACCTGCACTAAAAGGAAATATTCCCATATTTGACTGTAATGTGTAACCTTAATTCTAACAAGGAGATCTGGCTGCACAGCTAGCAATACAGGTGATAAAAATAGATGTTAACTCCAAGCACACAGTTCTGACTGGAAATCTAAGATTACACTTTTGTTCACAGTCCCATTTTCTGAGATTAATCTCAGTTTAAACAAACAGGACAGGTATCAGCCTTTTTATCTAAATGAGTTGTTAGTCGTTAATGCATACTACAGAAATACTTTAAGCACCTCAGAAGCAGATACAGTAGGACATGTGGCAGCAGAAATGGAATGTTTTCATTTCTGCCAATAGGAACTGAATTTTTCCTTAAAAATGAGATTTCTTCAGACCATGTACACTTTCAGTTTTGAATTTGTAATTCTGTTCAAACTGCTGGTACACCCTGGAAAAAAAAATTAAGCATTTTCTCAGACACTAGTTTGAGAAAAGTGGCTTATTATACTGTTTTCATTAAGCATGGCTCCAGGTTCTTGCATTTGTCATTTTGTACCTTGCTGTCTTTTGATTTTGTCTTTACTGTCATGGCCAAACACTGACAGCAGACGTACACAATAGCAGCAGACTGCCTTTTTATTTTTATAAAGAAATAAACGACAGAAGTGATCAGCTAATGTAGTTCCTCACCCATTCAGGCACCCCTGGGAGTTCCTTTACTGGCTGATCTACTCATTAGTCAGGGTTAAGGTAACACTGCCAGACGAGCGCTTTGGGGAATGGAAACCACATGGGGCCAACTCACTGGGAATGGTGGCCTCCCACCTCTGTGCTGAGATAGGAGGAATTAAAGGTGCAGACACTCACTAGATCACACTGCAGGATCCTTCCCACCCAGCTGGAGAAGTCCTTTACTCTGTCCTACATGACAACTCCAGAAGCAAGAGTTCTCTGTTTCTTCTGAAGCCCATTCTGTAATCAAAAAGGAGGAAAAGTACAATCAAGAATTCCTCACAACTAAGGAATGTTTCTTGATATCCTGTCTCAATTCTCTTTTGATCTTCATCCCATCAAAACCTCTGGGGCCATCCTATATCATCCTGTTCCCTTACTTGGTGTTTATGTCTTTCTGTTACTTATACACCATTAACATGTACTCCTAATCAAAATATAATTCACTTAATCCTCTTTACAAATGAATCCCCTGAGACTCTTAATCATTTGGATTACTCTTCTCTGGACAGTCTCCAGTTTCTTGACAGCATTTGGAGATTGACATGTCCCAAACCGTGCACAGTATTTTTGATGCAGCCTCAACAGTGCTATATACAAGGAAAGCATCACTGGAGCTCGTCAGAGGGCCAGGAAACCAAAGGCATTGGTTTCATCTCCTTCTTCCATAAGAAAGCATCGTGATTTCACATCTTAAGAGTGAAGCATTTTCATTTTTACTTTTGAAATAACTTCCTGCTTTGCTTTTTTGAATAATACTTTATATTGTTTGGACACATGTTCTGCATCCAGGGTGGAATGCAGTAACCCCTGATCTGAACAGTTGCACAGAGTTTTGCTGGTTTATTTTCACCATCACCCAGCCTGTCATTTACAAGGCTTATCATTACTTTATTATTTACTGTTATCAATTATCAACTTTGCTTTAGTGCAGACCATGTAGAAACCCAGTCTCCTACTCTCCACCTTGTCCTCCTCCACCCTTTGCCACATCATTATCAAAAATGTTAAATAAAACTAGACTTAGCTCAGATGACTGTGTAGCACCCCTGGAGGAAGCCCCCAATAACTCAACACCTCAATTTATCATCTTCCTTATTTTATGGTCCTTCAGTTCACTCTTGGTTTACATGAAAATGCTGACATTCACATCAATATAAATTCATACTTCAGATAAGATTTTAGGAGGCCCTGTACTACATGCTTCAGGAAAGTCCAGATGTATTACCTTCCCCTTACTTCTTTTGCCCACTTTTGTAACTTGATCAAAAAGCAGTAAGGTTTGTCTGTCATTATTTGTTCTGTAGAAATCCTGCTGTTAATTGTGCTTATGGTTCAATTTCTATCTTAATATACATGCCATTACTTCATCAGGGATAGAAATTGGACCACTGAATAGTTAGTGCCTGGATTGTTTTATTTTTTCATTTTTTTACTTTCTACCTTTTAGAACTTCAGTATTTCATTTGCTTTTTTTCCTCAGCCCTCTGGTACTTTCCCATCACACTCTGTAACTTTCTGTAAGTAATTGCCAGTGTTTCTGTAAGTTCATTAGCTAATTCCCTTAACACTCTGAAATGCATGCACACCTGCTGATCTGTATATATATTCAGATGTTTTAAGTATTCTCTTACCTGCTTTTCATCAATAGCTTTGACAAAGTCGTCATTGCTTCTTAATTATCCATTTCTCCTTCCCTTATTTTTCTTGTTTAACAGATTTTTATAAAACATTTCAGTAGTTTACCCATTTTAGAACCATCATTGATTTAATCTTCCTCCTCATTTATTAATGAGTCTACTTTGTCTCCAGTATTTTTTGTTCTCTTAATATATTTTATATGCTTTTCTTCTTCTCTTGAACCCCCTTGGCTATTGCTAACACATTCCTCTTCTTGCTCTCCTAATAAGCCTTTATCTGAGGGGTTTTCTTCTTGGTACTGTTTTTTGGTATGGGACTGGGGGAAGGTGGTCTTTATTTATTTACTTCCTTACTTCTTCCCCTGTTGCCAGTAAAGAGCTGTGGGGTTTGAAGGGTTTTTTTAATTCTCTCTCCTTTGGTTACCACACCAAAATGCTGCTGTCTGTCTCTGCTCTCAGACAGGGCCTACCTGTGACTCTTGGTGCCACTGGGGTTGCCATCTGACGAAAATCCAGATTCCTTCCTCCCTGCCTTGGCCCATTTCTTTGTTTACTCACCAGTCATGTATTTCCGTCCCTCTAAATCAGGGACCAAACTGTCTAATTTTCAGTATAATACAGTGTGTCTCCTCCCTGCTGGGGACCTTTAATCATAAAAGGACTGGAAAGAGTAAAGAGCTGTGGCTGTTTGCGTGGATCTGATCCTGATCCTGCCTTCTTACATTTTCATTTCCATTTCACTGGTGGCATCAATAAGAGCTGGTCATCTCACCTTGTTCATGCCTATGGACAGCTACTCTAACAACTCACAACCGGAGCAAGCTTTTATAATTGACATTTTGCCTTTTCCCCATGACACATGAGCAACAACCAGTCCGGACTCCCGAGACCCAAGGTTTTAAATGAGGCAACCATTTAGTTGGGGAGCTGGGGAACTAGGGAGCACAGAAGAAGGGAATTTTCGTTGGAGGCAGTGGTTGGAGCAGGTTGGGTTATCTCTTCCTTCTCTAAAAGGAGAAGTTCAACGCTAACGATGACTTGGGCAATGCAGGGGGAGAGTGAAAACAGTCGGGTGCAGAAACAGCATGTTGTAAGTGTACATTGACTGTGCACCACAAGGAGCTATAGATGCAAGAAGTTTCGCCTGAGAAAATTAATAAAAGTCAAGTTCCAAACAGGCAAAAAAGATGAGGCACCAAGGAAGAAAACAGAAAATTTTGAACCGTAAAATAAGAGACGAGAGACAGGAACCAGAGCAGAAAAAGGAGCAAGAATGATATTCAGTAAACAGTGAGAAGAAGTTAAGAAAACAGAATTGCACTCAGAAAGAAGGGAGAGAGCTGAGGTTCACATGAAGAAGCAGGTCTGTCTGACTGCGAAGGATAATCAGGAAGCCTCTCTCCAGAGGTGATCTAGAAACTGGAAGAGTAAACTGCATGCCAGGGAGTGTAGGGTAAATTGGGGGCTGGAAAGAAAAGTGAAGAATCTGCTGCCTATCTTCAGCACCAAGAGCATTGTCAGATCAAGGATGTTTTCATTAGGAAAGACGCTCAAAGGGAGTTATCTGTCAGATATCTTCAGTAGGAAAATGCGAGTGCTCAGAGATTAATGAAGCTACTTAAGCAAGTCACCTGAATAGCAGAGCACAGAGACTGCAAGGCAAAAGAAAGAGATTTCAAGGAAAGGCTCCAAACTTAACTGAATGAGCAACCACCTCAAACTGTGTTATTTAGAATGAAGCTGGGACTCAAAGAACAAGAAAAGGGTCTGAACAGTAAAGAAAGCTATTTCCTTGGGCAGGAAATACAGGGACAAAGTGAGAATACCCCCAAAATGAAAGTTTTCTGGAAAATTAAGCTGAGTTAAACCTTGCAAAGGAGATGAAAACAAATAGCAGCCATTTCATCAGCTGTCTAAATAAAAAGAGAACACTGAATGAAGAAATGGAGCTGCTATAGAGGGAGAATGTAGCAGAGGTTAAAGACAACCTACAAATGGCCCAAAACTAAATAAATACCTTTGCTTCCATTTTCAGTGAAGATGGCATGAGGACAAAGGGTAATTAGTGGAAAAGCGGGGATTCAAACCCACCACATTCACTGTACACGCAGGACTCAGATAGTGTAGTGTGCACAAGAAAAAGATATGAATACCCTGTATTTTGAAGGCACTATTCCACTTGGAATGAACACTCTGGTAACAAGCATTCTTAATTTAGGTGTCAGGTCACAAGCCTACCTCGTCTGCACCCTACTTCAATTCTCAGTCTCAGTTTCCTTTCCTGCATCCCTCCCAACCATCCGTTCATCTTCCTTTTCAGTTTGCCCAGACTTTTTAACACAGACAGTAGAATACCTTTTCCCTGCTTTTGTTCCGTAAACCCACTGATTCACCTGAGAATTTTTGTGAAGAGTTTTCCAACAGCATTCAGCATGGGGTGGTGTGAAACATTTCAGGCAAATGACTTAAGTCTGGCAAAATTACAAGCATCTGAAAACCAGAATATTACAGACAGGTTTTCAGAATTATAATAATGTAATAAAGCAAGAGATTAGATCAGTTATGAAAATATCTTGTTTCTGATAGCACAGAATTTCAGTGAGGGGTGTTCTGTTTGAGTACATTATCTTTTCTCTCAGCAAACCATTCCAAGTCACAACAATGCATGAAGGGAAACACTTCCAGCACCTTCCAGCACCTCACCTCCAGCTAAATGCCTCCTTATAAGCCCAGCCCCACCAATAATGTGAAGGATGAGGTTCTGACAGAGTTAATAATAAAGAAGATGTACAATTTATACTGAGCTGACTGATTTGAGAAACACCACATCCCCTTCCTTCTCTCCCAGAGAATTTAATTTTCATTTTTATTATTGTTAACTGGTCTCTGTTAGTTACAAGCCAACAGCAGAGTTTATTTTACATCATCTATATTCCTTCTTCCTTAGTGGCACTTAATGAGTTGAAGGGGCTGGAAACTTGTTCTCAGCCAAGCCAATATCCTATGAGTTATAAATGACATTTCGTCCTCATATGCAGATTTTTCTGTGCCTAAGTGAATTATTTACAAGGTACAGCTTGTGGGCTCCAACAATCAGCTGCCAGAGATTTACACCTACACTGAGTCCCTGCTCTCCTGCTGGGAAAATGTGAAGTCTTCCACCGCCCTTTAAGATCTGAAGACTTAACAGAGAATAGCTCTTCCTGAAGCTGGCACTGCCTTTCTTGGGATGGTGGCTGACTAGACTCTGCTGAGGGAGAGAGAATAATGGTGAGCTGAAACACCAAGAGTGACTGCTTCAGCAGCTTAAAATAGTCTCTTTTTTTGCCTCTGCATGCAGCTGCAAATCAGAAGTATCATGATCATTTAAATACTGTACTTCCAGTCCTGTACACATAATGCTGAAGGCAGTCATAGCATTGTTTTTTCTCTTTAATAAGGAAAAAGTGTATAGAAATTGAATGCTACTATGATCAACAGAGTAACAGGGAGGTAGATAAGAAAGGTAAGGAAATTTTAAGTTCCTTACTAAAGCCTAATTTCAGATTTAAGAGTAATGGACCAGGATAAAAACTTTAAAACCTTATCAGATTTAAGACAAATTATTTGAAGTAAATTGGGAGGTATTTTGAAAGCTGTGTTGCTCTTACTGAGTCTTTTAAAGTAAGACAGTATTGCAGAGAGCAAAGCATCGTAAAATGGGGTTGTACTTACAAGAGCAATGACAATGTGTTGCTGCATTGCCAGCAGCCAAGTTGCTCCAGCGAGCGTGGGTGTGGAGTGCATGTGGCTCCTTCCTGACGCCACAGGTGGGCTTTCTTTCTCCTTTGTAATCTCCTACTTGCATAACATTTAGAAAACTAATGGTGTTTACACTTGGGTGAAAAAAAGGAGCTATGTTGCAACTTAATCTCTCCAGAAAAGCAGTAAAAGCCATCTATATGGTACACGCAGGTAGCAAAACAATGTAAAAGAGTCATTTGGGCAGAACAATCCCTCAGTGGCAGGAAAACAGCCCAGAAGATATAATAATGTTTTTCCTATTTAGGTATCTGTGATCCAGAAATACCCAATGTGATTCTCTCTTTCCTTCCGTTTGAATCTCCACTGACAAGAGATAATCTGCTGCTTCTTTCATTTCCCTCTCATCCAGTTTATTTTTTATAATATTAGATCGGGTGTAAAATTGTTTGAGTATGCTTTTACCTAACCAGCCTCCTGGGAAAAAAAGACTAACTGTCAGGCTCCTGCCATTGATAGATAGATAAAATACTGGTGCTTCACTCCCCTCAGGTCACACATGGCAGTGTTTTATGTAGAGGCTAAACATTCAGTAATTCTGTTCAGTAAAATATTTTCATTCTTCATGGCTTTGGGACTTGATCCAGCTTGTCAGTTCAACACATGCATACATGCTTAATTACACCGTAATTCTCATTGACTCTACCAGTCAATATCTGTGCTGCTGAATTTGGGACCCACATCTACACCTGAGGCTTGTTGTCGGTCTGCTAATATTCCATTGCATCTACTGCTGCCTCCATGAGATCCTAACAGCATCACCAACATGCTTTGCCTCTGAGAGGGGTGTGGGGAGCACAGCCAAGATTGTTCTCCAAAGTACACTGTGTGGCAGGAAAGCCTGGAGTGGCTTGGAGAGAGAAAAATCCCTAGAAAGTAACTAAAATCTTCCTGCAGGAAGGAAAAGTTTTATTCTACATCAATCCGCTTGCTGATAAAAGGGTTTGCATTTTTGTTGAGAATCTTCCTCAGCATACTAGTAAATAACTTTTTTCCTTTAAACCAAAGAACAGTGAAATGGCAATTAATTTGGACTAGCTAAAATATATAATTACCTAGTCATAAAATGGACCGTAAAAGTACTATACTGTTGAATCCATTTCATTAGTAGCAGGTACATAAAAACTCTTTTAGTGTATAAAGACATAAGTATTGTGCTTCACTGTTTTCAAATAACAGTGGCTTACTTTTTCTTGTTTTTGCAAACCAGACCTCTCAGCAACATTACTCCAGCAGTTGTCTAGACTTCTCTTCACTGTGTTATCCATATTATCCTAGCTTTGGCCTGAAACAGCTTAAAAGCATCAACATAACTTGAGAACCCAAAGCCAAAAGATGTAGGTCACAAACCCAGACTAAACATTGACGTAGGTAGTTTTACCTTGACACGCAGGTGGCTTTTTTTTCTTTCTTTTTTTTTTTTTAATCCCCAAATTTGGGGGCATTGCAGACAAATTAGAAAGTTAAGGAGTAGAGGCAACCCTGTAGAGCTGCCTTCCTAACTTTCATCTCATTATTTGTTTGCTGTTTTCAATCTGAAAAGCTCACAAGTCTTTCAAGATTCACACATCTTAACTATAAAGTGTATCCTATCAAAAAAAAAAAAAAAAGAAAAAAAAAGAAAAATAGAACCTTAGGAGATGAGGAAACTTGTTTTCCTGGAGTTTTTAATCGGTGGTAAATCCAGTGTACCTGCCTTGCAATGTCACCCATTCCTGTGAAACATAGCATTCTTCAGTGATCAAGAATCCAGACTGGCATAAAGAACTTCTTCATTAGGACATCAAAACTGTAGGAATATTTTCAATTGTTGGTATAACTTTTTCTTGGAAGTGCTTTCACTTATTTCATGACCACCTAAGGCTCTCTAAGGTACACAGCAACACAGTTTGAGACATCTCTGTGATGTTCTGTACATCATATAGTTGCTAACAACCTGTCAAAGTCATCCTGACACCAAACAGAGAAGCTGATGGGTTTGGTAACGTATTAGCAGAGATGAAAAAAGATGGTCCTCATTATTGTAATAAAACCAACAGAGACACACTGAGAATCAATTACTGATTCTGTGACCTGTTGAACTAACCCTCAGTCAAGTGGGAACTGCACAGAGCATCTTACATTATCAAATGATTTAGGATGGAGCGCTGTCTGAAGACTTGCAACAAGTCAAGGCAAATACGTTTCCTTAAATTGTAGCTTGCTTAATTACCTTGTTCCTGAGCACAAAGATCAAATTGAGCAACTTAAGGTGCTGAAGCACTCTGCCAGCTGGACATGAAAAGGAAATAATTAACACACACAAGAGCTAAGTTTAAGGATGAGACTCCTACTGACAACAGCAAGGAGATCCAAAGTTAAGACAGACACTGTGTCCTTGACTGGATCCATGTGCCTACAATTTGCAGCACATATTGGATTGGGGAAGAGCACCATGTGTTGCAGCCATTTCAAGTAAGCAGATGGCTTTTTAAAGCGCTCGGTGTAGGGAAAGCAAAGCCCTTTCAAAGGCTGGCATTTCACTCATTATTTGTCACAGCCTGTTCCACCTTTTGCCTTCGCAATGCCCTAGTATCACCAAGAAAATTCCCTCTCACGGAAGGCACTGTGCAAACATATGAAAAAAGTTATGTCCCCTGATACAATGAAGTGACCAGTGAGGCAGGAAATTAGTAATGATATTTCATGTTTTGAAAGCAATGCCCAACATTAACTTATTTTTTCTTTGCAAAATCCCAGCCTCAAGAAAGCTAGCTGAAAGTCACTGAAAACCCTGTTTGGTGTCTACCTATGCTTCTCATGGCCTTCATGCCCACGGCAGCCTTTTTTTTCTACTCTGAGCATCTCCCAAATGTAACGCCTTTCCTTCACAACCAAATTCAACAATGATAAGGTGCACAGTAATTGTTTACTGAGGAGAGCTGAACCTAGGAGCCCAACTTTCATCCATTACTTCCTACATTTTTTAATAGGATCTCTTGTGCCTGCCTGAATAGTCACCCAAGACAAACAGAAAAAGACACCTCATTTTAACATATCATCTTGAAGGATGGACTCTTTGGAGTACTGTGCACTATGGATTTGTTATGATCAGAGGGGCCAGATGTCACCAGCTGAGCCGTTCGTTTGATGCTGCGCCATTGCTCGGTGCTGCTGCCATAGATACTGCCCTGCCCTTATGGTGGCTGCTGTGATTCATTGAAAGTAATATCATCCCAACTGCCACTCCAGGGAATCTTGCAGGCATGATTTTCTAACACAGCATGACCCATTAAAAATAACTGCCAGGAATCCTGGGCTTTATAAAAGGGCATCTTCATTAGCTCTCACGGTGGGTCGCCAGAAAGTCCCAGGCACTACAGTAGTCATGGGGTAATTTGTAGTTATCAGAAACATTGCATTTAATGTCTTTATTCCTGTGGAGCTGGAGCCCACTGGTTACTAAACACAGACTCCTCCTCTTAAATCACAGAAATTAAAGAGGGAAGAGACCCATCAGATTATTTTATCAATCCACTCTTTGAATGCAAAATTGGCAAATGTATACTCTTCGCCGCCAAGACATTTGGTGCCAGGGACACTCACCACTGTGCTACAGGCCACTTCACTTATCAGTGCCTACTAGTGCTTGGCCTTTCTCCTAAAACAATGAATTCCTGGGTATGCTGTGCAGCGCTTCGTCCTTCACATAGAGCTTCATCCAAAGAACAGACTCTAAATGACTGCAGAGGGCTGTGGATTGGGTCTCTCACCTGCTCTATTTATTCTTCCAAATATACTGGAATAGGAGCTGGTGTTTTACTTGGATAGTTAGACAGAAGTATTCTAAACTTCTATTTTTATCAGGTCAAATGGAAAACTCCTTTTTCCTCAGGACTAAACAAACCTTCCACATAATGTAAAACAAAAATATCAGCTTTAGTTCTGCATGGACATATTCTACGTGGGCATCAACTGTCAACAAATTGTATATACCCCCATTGCTTATTAGAACAGGTACATAACTCTCTGAAGATCTGTCCTGCTTCCCAGCACTAGAGCTCATTCTGTGGTGGGTTGGCAAGGGCAAAGTTCCCCAAAGAAGAGAAGAAACACATGGCATATGTTGTACATGAGCTTATCACCCTGGTCCTCAGATGCTACTGTGATGAATGTCCTACAAAAAAAAACAGAGACTAGGGCAGAAAGGCTGTGGTAACTAGCATTAATAGAGACCTGGGCCCAGAAACACATTTTTTCAGCCCCTTCTGGTAAAAGTATTTCCCCTTGTACTCTAGGTTGAGTATTGACTCAAATACAGTGACCCAAATGAAGTTATGAAGCATAGATTCTCTACAGCATTGAGTATGAGCTATAACGCTTTGGGCCATGGCAGCAATTCATAACAATGAGCAATAAAAAATAAATTCCAACACATGTCTTGCTCTGCAAGGGTGTGGACTGAGTTTCAGTGCAAGCTCCTTGCAGGACTGGAAGAAAGGCCTCCAGGATACATTGCAGTTTCTGAATTATGTCCAAGAATGAGTCCTAGTTCTGTGGTGAGTATATCAAATAGGGAGCAACTCTTTCCATTATATATTACCTCCCCAGTCATTATGAAATCATTTGGTGTTCACTGTGATAACACCAATCATTAATGCACTCATTTGGTGTTCGTATGACTTGTCTTATGCACTTCCCCAGGAATCCCATTGTAATTAACCATTAGTTAATGTAAATAGTAATGGACATTTAAACTAAAGTGTTACCAGAGAGGGTCAGTAGTAGCAGAGAATCAATGTGTTCCTGAAACCAGATACAGTCACTTCAAAAATCTCGTCTAATAGTAACGAAAGCCTAATAGTAAATATGTCATTGATTAGAATCAGGGGTTGTTAAAAGCACTTTATAGCATTTCATCTGAAAAACATATTCAGCATTCCCCCTCCTCTTTCTGCATCTCTAGAAGAGCAGACACTTGGGCAGCTTTCCACTTATGCAGCAAACAGGTGAAGATTATTACAAAACTTTTCTCTATACAGCGTTATATACTGCATCAAGTATACCAACAAAGTATCAGGTGTGTTGGCACATTGCACATGTCCTACAATTGATAGGTCACTGATTGCTTTAAACCAAGGAAAAGAGCAATAAAGAGAAGAGAGCCTATGAAAAGTTAAACTAGTTTTACGCTTTGCATCACATCAGTCCTTGAATAAACTGTAGTAATGATCTGTAATAGCATGGGATCTGGCATAATACTTTCTCTCCTGCCAGACTTGTATTCCTGGAGATGTTTTAGTGCTGGAATTCACTGACCTTTGTGCAAGTGACACAGATCTAGCTTTCTGGTAAGAAGCCACAAATTATCATTGAGTGGAGCTGTGAGGACAATTTCTTGCAGAAAGCAAAAGTAGCAAAACTTGATGTTTTGCCAGCTTTATAAAAGGCCAAAAAATTTCACTTTTCAGCCAGGGCACTTATGTGAATTATTATCATAAGAAAGAACTGCCTTTTGCCAACTATAATAGAAATAGGAACTTTTCATTGTCATATGGTGTGCTAGCCAGGGTTCCTGTAAATAATAATAATAACAACTCTAAGTCTACCTCAAGAACCCAGTGGAAATATAATGACAATACTAGCAGCTCAACAGTCACTTTCCAGTTAATATAATTTCACCTTCCTCAGTAATTAAAGAACATTAATCATTAATATCAATGACTGATTTCACATTATCAAGAATCATCACACGAAATACTCACAAACACAGAAAGCCAATATTTGTTGGGAAAACACATTGCAGATTTAAAATTACTATTTGTTTTGTTGGTGTTGTGATTGCTTCAGCTTATAACTACAGAGCAGAAAGATGCTTTTACTTGCTTTTGGGAAGTCAGAAAGAGAAGAAGCTGAGGAAGCACTGGGGCTATTAGATACATAGGGTTAGTTCCCGCCAAGATAGAAAATAAAGCAAAAGTCAGCCAATTTGAGATTAAACAGTAGCAAGATGATTAGGCAGTTTCTTTTTCTTTTCTAAGCTCACAATTATTGGTATCCCTGGCTAGTTAAAAACTTTTCAAGACTCAGTTTCATGGCTTCATTTTATTTCCGTAATGAAAACTGTGACAGTTCATCACAAGGTTCTTCTTCGTTGGGTGACCCCTTGGGAAACTTCATTTAAAAAAATCCAAAACCAAAAAAAACTGACAGCAGGTTGACTGAGCTTGTGCTTCCCTGTCCTCTCCATAGTGATAGCAGTCCTCTACTTACAGGTATTTCCATTGGATTGCCTCAGCTATACCTGTACAGGAGCAGGGTTCTGCTCTTCCACATTCCAGCTTTTTAGTTTGCCACTGCGAATGGTCTCAAACTGTGAGGCACTTTGTGCAAAAATCCAGTTGTGAAATGGAAAACACAAGGAAAAATTTCATATTACTCTGCATCTGAAACTAAAGATTTTCTTCATTTGTCTATTTTAGCTTATCTCTGAAACACATGCAGTAGAAATCTTTAATTACTCAGAAAGGTCAGGCTTCAAAATTGTATATTTAATCTGGATTTAAAGGAGCATTTTCTGAACAGATGTGCTGGTATGCAAACACCTGCTGCTTCCTTTCTCCTGAGCATGCCTAATTTTAGTTACTTTTTTTTTTTCTCCTCTTTGTTCCTGTTATTGTGGTTCATTTAGGTCTTTCTGGTCCTGGACAGTGCCTTTGCTCTTTCCACTCCGCTAGACCAGTGGAATATCAAAAAAATCTCTGTAGGCTAGTAGGACTTTCAGCAGAGTGGATAATTTCTCTTCTTTAGGGGCTGCTCTTTTTGGGGCTTGAGGCAAGTGGTCATGGCCCGCTTCATCCTGACCTCATCACTATGCTGATCTCAGCCGTACTGCTCCAGATGGAAAGTGATGCCACTGCTATCAGTGCAGGGATTGCCGTTAATTGCAACAGGTCCTCGGTTCCGCTTATGTTGAATTGACTGCACTTGATCTCGTTCCTCAAGGCAGTCAAACTGGGCCAAAGAAGGAAATTTTTCTCTTTACCAACAGAAGACTAGTGTGATGCAGTAAGTTTTTCATCAGTTCTTTCTCAATATATGCTACAAAACTGATCATAAATAGTCTCTGGGTGCAAGAAAATTGGGAGCCAGGCTTCTAGAGCAAGAGGGGAGAAGCAGGAATCTGGCAGCGAGTTTGGAGCCATCCCAAATATTGGGTGGTGGGTGGCAGGAAAGTGAAAGCCATCTGGTGGCTCAGATTTCCTGTATAAGGAGGTCCTCTGGTTTTGA
Source organism: Morus bassanus (assembly GCA_031468815.1). Classification (NCBI taxonomy): domain Eukaryota; kingdom Metazoa; phylum Chordata; class Aves; order Suliformes; family Sulidae; genus Morus; species Morus bassanus. The sequence continues at coordinate 104,252,797 of CM062567.1, forward strand.
AAATGTGGGCCTCATCTCCTCCGGGAAACAAATGCTTGCAAAATGAAAAAGGAAATGTAATGGTTTGCCTGCGAATTTTGGTACGTGATGCAGTAAAAACAGGGTTTCTAATAATGACATTTCTACATTTCTTCATTATGAGTCATGAGTAAACATGACATTTCTGCAATGCGATCTAGATATGTGATCAAAGATTAAAATGGAGCCATTTTAATATTTTAATTATTCCGGCACTGTCAGGCTTTGGAGTCTGTTATGCCAACACCCAGTGCAGAGCAAATAATTTGTAACAAAGAATTTTATCAATTTTAGCTGCTTTTTTCTCCATGAGAATTGTGTGTGAGTGGGTCATTATTTTCTCAGATTTGCTCATTATTTGAAACGATTCACAATGAATAATTTATACTAATATTTCTTGTTCTGCAGCTTCTTCGCCACCAGTTTCTAGCTGCCTGGGCTAGTTTTGTCTGAACAAACAAATCACATGGCCTTGTTTCTGCTTCCAGGTTGGCTGAGAAATGCTTTGCTGGGTAGGGTACTCCCATTTATGAGTTTTATATGTGCTCTCTGTAGATATACCTGTTCTCCATTTAAAAATGCTGTTTTCACAAGTACTCTTATGAGTCAATTCATTCATTACAATATTCATGGGGAATGAACAAGAGTGTAAACACAGCAAAGAGAATTCAAAGTTTTATCCCAGCAATTATTTTGCTCATTCTTTTTTTTTTTTTTTTTTTTTAGTTCTCTGCCCATTTTTACACCCTCTTTGGCTAATAGACCTTTATAACTGTAGGAGTGCCAGCAGGTTTATCTAGGTGCAAATATCTTGCACATTAGTAAAAATCACAAGGGAAGAACTTTCTTCAACAGTCAGCGACATACAAATTGCTGATATTTCAGTCCAGGGCCAAGTGCTCTAACAGGGTTAGGAATAGGTTCCCCTATTAGTCCAGTAGTTTCAGGCATTTGACAGTGTATGTCTCATGAAGCATTTGACTTGGCAGTTAGGAAGCAATCCCAGATAGTTGGGTATCCATCCTATTATCCATCAGAATACCCATCCTATTATCTACCAAACCTAGTAATACAATATGGGTAAGATGTGAAAACAACTCTTTCTTAATATGGTAAACCTAAAGAATTCAAACCTAACAAAAATTGACTAAATCTTTTGTTGCTAAATTTATATGTCTTCTCCCTGCACCTACCTGAAGATCCTGCTTTTCCTGCTGCCAGTGGCAACCAGTCCAAATTTCAAATGCTCTACCAGTGAGAGAATTTGGCTTGTGTATTCCCTAAACCCATGCATTTACTCATGACCCTTTGTTCTGGAAAGAGTTATAATCTAGCACTTTTATGAAGGATACCAGAGGCAGGTGTCTCCTCCACAGACTGCGTAAGCCTTGCTACAGCAAAACCCATTTTGATTTGTAAATTGGATGGCCTGAATAATCAATTTTTCAGTATCTCTTCGGACAGCCATACAGTCCTCAAACTTCTGAGGTCTCACAGGAGTGTTATCCCCTGTCGTGAGGCAAATAAACCCAATATTTATGCTGGAAATATTCTCTGCAGTTCATGTTTGGAAGCAACCCAAAAGAAAAGAGAGATGGGCTGGGAGCAATCTGCCCATCAATTAACATTATTGAATAATTCCTAAATTCCTTGTCTGCCAGAACAGTCACTTGCAACGTGGCTCTGACCACAAACCCAAGGGTGAGGGGTGAGGCATGGGGCAGAGGGGAGTACATGGCTTGCTGCTTCATTTCGACTTCGTACACCACATGGTGCACAGGGGCTCCAGTATGAGCTGAAACTGCTTTAAAGAGTGCCTGTTCTCTGTGAGTCACCGAGGGTGAGTCACGCACACTGACACAGGTTCAGAAAGCCTTCCATTTTGCAAATGGTAAGTGATGACGACAGTTAAGCAAGGGAGTCCACTGTGACTCTCCTATTCCAAGATGTGTCATTATAAGCCTGATGGAGCGCCCGCAAAGAAAATACTGTGCTCCAACTGCTTTGCTAGTTGTCCTTTCTTGGATAAAAGGAACATCTATACACATTTTAAGTTTCACCTTCACATTCTTTTATGCTTTCATCCTCAGAGGGGTGACTATGGAAAATGTCTGTAATGCAGCTACATCCATCTATCAGCCTACCTTTCCCTGCTTCATCCCAGTAATAACCAATACCAGCAGTTATGCAGAGCTCTACAATAGTACCTCATGGAACAAAAAAATGTGGGTTTGAAAGATTTTTTTTAAATGACTAAAGAATATTTTTTCATTTTTCATCTTCTGCAGATGCCGTTTTCTACTGATGAGGACCTCTAAATTTTGCCCTTGAGTCATTATACATACACATAGAGTAAGTACGTAAGATGCTAAACCCAATAGGCCATTCTTCCCACCTACAAAACCACGCATATGTAAGTACAAATCTAATTGCATATTAGGTGTGAGTATCTAAGTATATCTGTAAGTATCTGTAATCAAGTATTTTTTAATCAAAGAACACATCAGTGCTAAGGTTGACCAGAAAATGAGCAAAGATAAAAAAATCAGAATTAGGGCCAGTAACAAACCTTTATTTGGCTCCTTTCTGCCTATGTGCCATGGCACAGTCCTTAATTACATGATCAAGTGCTATTTTTCTCCAATACCTTCCTCTCAATGAAGAAGAACAGGGCTTATGAAACTGGGCTACTCTTCAGTATTACATTTTAGCCTCATCATCCAGTGTGTGGCTTCATGCACTGTCCAGCTCTGCAGTGGATACAAAATTACTGTCTTCCTCTCCCCTTCTACTTGCAGTGGTGTCATAACAGTTGTTTAGATTTTTTGCCATCATTAAGAATTTACCTTCATGATACCTCTGTGAAGAAATGTGAAATCGCGTCTCTGGCCTATGTGTGTAAAAACTGAGAAAGAGATTAATATAAAAATCTCAGATGTATCATTTAATTTGGGGTTCCCAACTCAAAAACTTAAAGTCTAATTTTTAGAGTATTTTGCATGTTCACAATACTTTCTCTGCTCAGAGCAGAGGTCCTCTTGACCTCAAGCGTGGCTGTGGGAAGTCTGCAGCTCTAAAAACCATAGCTCTGATCCCAGAAAATCAGGCTCCCTGTTGAAGACCTTTTCTGAGGTAACTTGCCTGTCATCAGATGAAAACTATGGAAATGAAGCTGGGATAGAATCGAGTTACTCTGCATGAAGCCCATCTTTGACAGAGCTCTACAGACATCCCTTTTCTTCCCCCACTTACCTTGTCCCAGGCATGAGACATCTTTTCATTCCCACTATACATAGCAAGGAGGATGTCCGCCTACAGTCACCACATTGTTCAGATACATCACCACAGCACAGGATGTCTTTTGCCATGAACAAGACATAGGTCCTAAAATGAAAAGTAATGACATCATAAAGACACTGCTATGCAGATTAGGAACTAGAGTGATGATTAAGTTTGGGGACATAGCACCTGGCATTTTCTGACATTCTTCTTTTGAGTTCTCAGCCACAGTGTAATGCATACGACATTGTTCTCGTGCGTACTTGTATGTTTTGCCCAATTCCAACTTCTTTGGTTTACCTTTGTTAGTTTCTTTTCATTTTCTGTCCCTCCCTTATACCTGAGATTGAACAAAGCCAGTTCTCAGCATGGAAATCACCACATAAACGGTTTAGGCTTAATGAGGTCCAAACAACTGACAGGAGAGCCTTTCCATAAACCACATTTAGCAACCTTAACTTCAGCCATCGGTTTCATTGCAATCTATAGTTCTCCATTTCATCTGGGTTGGACTGAAAAACAGAGCATTACCAAAATAAGCAGAGTTTGAAAATCCAGCCCATCACTATGTGTGATTTCTTTTGATAGGATACTGTTAAGCCTTTCCATTTTCATCTGCCTGCCTCTATGCCGGGCCCCTCCACCAAGGCATCTGCATTGGAAAACATGTACTGCACGCATAAGGTTTTTCTCATGCACTCCTTAGGGTAAACACTATCACCGAGAATCTCAAAACAGACCCACTTAGCTTCATGGCAATGGGGTATCTGAATCCCTTAAGCAGCTTTGACAATCTGGACTTGCAAGCATCATTGTTTGAAAACTATGACAGTCTGCCTTGGTGGTGATATGCATAATAATGATAAAATGCAGCATATATGCACTTGCCTTTTAACTTAGGCTTGACTGGAGACTTAGCAAACCTATCTTCCAGCAAAACTGATTGCCTGTGAGCACAACAGTGCAAAGGTCGCAGAAGGAGGCCTTCTTACTGTTGAGGTAGGACCAAGCTAGAATTACAGCCTTTTCATTTGGTGTATACTAAATTTAAAAAAACAAACACAAAACAAACAAAAGAAAAACCCCAACAATGTGCTTGATGAGTTTAAGATCTACACGAAAATATTTAATGTTGAACTACAATGAAAGGAATTGGTATGAAGCATAAATGGCAAAGCAGTGAAAAGAACTGACACAAAGCATACTGGCGTGTACAGCAACACCCACACAATCAAAAGCATTCAAGGAAATTAAAAAAAAAAATATCAAATGACTAAAGATCTGGCTATGCAAGGGAGTTGTACAGGAAAAGTAATTTCCATCTGCAGCTATCCCAGGGATTTGAATGAACCGGAATTTCAGGAAAAGGTTGAATCAGTTGGCAAAAAGAAAGAAAAGAAATCAGGGGTAGAAAGGGAACTCAAAAATACAATCAAATACCTCACTCAATTTTTTTAGTTCATCTGTATTTAGCACTCACATTTAGAGGTGCATTGGACCCCAAAACTTTGAATCTGGATATCTTTAGATTTTGGGATTCTTAAAAATTAAAGAGATATCACAGCCAAGTTTGTATTTGGCCTCAGTCCCAAGCAAAAAAAAAAAAAAAAACAAAAAAAAAACAACCCTAAATCCAATCCTTTCCAAACTTTGGCTGTTCAGTTTAGTGTCCCAGTTTGGATCCAAATCCAACATTTCAACTCAGTCTTTACTTATGTCACTTTGTATCATGTCACAAAGGAAGCGCATACTGTTGGGTGCAATGTAATAATAATACAAACCATAACGAAGCACAGTGTAACGCACCTCTCACAATAACACTGCAACCACGACCTTTACAACCTAAATGCTCTTTTTTTTCATTTGATAGGCCTGCTAATTTTACTGCGCACTGAAGATTTTTGGAAATCCAGGGCATAAAAATGCAGGAATGCCCAGCAAGCCCCATGCACTTCCATGACAGCATTTGTCTCTTAGTTACAGCAAGGGTAATGTTATCAGCGCCAAGCAACCCAGATGAAAATTATCAATTGGTTACCAAGAAACCTAATGATTTCATCAATAATATTTTACCAGTTGCAAAGGTCATTTGGAGAAGTAATGCCACACGAAATGTGCTTGTGAAGTGGGTGATGTGTGGGTGGCTGTTAAGGGTCAACACTCCATTTCTCATTTCTTTAATTGATACTTCTGAATGAGTATTAATTGAGCTGCAATGAGAAGAGTGTGCAGTTTGACAATGCAAGTGACAGGATGGAAGTGCCATTTGCAGAGTGTATATAACCACAGCTAACACCCTCAAAGCGTTAATTCCATTTTATGTCTTTCACATTTAATAGCAAATTTGCCATTTAATCTTTAAGACAGAAGTTACTTATTCTCAATCTACCTCTCACTTGCACTGATATAATCTCATGCCACTCAGACTGGCCTGTGGCATGAAGCACATCACACTTTCAAATCAGGTCCATTTTTTCATTAGCTCATATCCTTCCTGAGATGCCCTCCTTTACAGATGGCTGATCAGCAATCAACACTAGTTTGTTTCAATCAGAAAAGCAGCCGTAACTTCTCATTTAAAGACTGTTCCTGGAGAAGCGCATTAGTCGAAGGCATAAAGCTGGCACTGGGGCAACAGTGACTCTCACAACTGATTTCTTTTTAGGATTTTTTTTAAAGAGATAGACCGCTTTTTATGTGGAGACCTGTTTTTTATTTTAAAATGAAGCATAATGAAATCCATGCCTTCGCATGTTGCAGGGAGCCATTCACATAGTGTGGGCAGGTGCCAATAGACTGTAAATCTGAAGAGTGAATACAAAAGGTAGCAAAAGCCCAGGAGGAAGCCAAGGAATAGTTCCCATATGTATGTGCTGACACTTTCTCCCTCTTCTGTTTCTCCTCCAGCAATGCAGTGTGTTGCCCTTTGAGCCTACTTGACTGAGGTTAAGCATTTACACTTTTTCAGAGGACAGTCAGTCCACTCAGGGAGATACTGACTTTCATAGCAGGAGACTTCAAAATGATTTCCTCTCTGCTTGGGCAGCTCAAAAACACACGCGCACAGAAGCAAAGGTCAGGTGTCATCCAAGTGGCGGGAGAGTGCCAGCTAAACACTTGGGATATATTTTTATATTGGCCTCAGCTCAGCCTCCAATTCTGCGGGAATCTACTCGGCACCCACAATTCACTCCGGTGCATTAACCCTGGGTGCAAATTATAGGATTTAGCCTTCCAGGCACTGACTTGTGGGTGCAGTCAGATAGCTAGATAACTTAATGATATCATTTGCACTCACAGTTAACTGCAGGTAGAAAAGAAACCTGGAGTGGCTGAGAAAAGAGAGAGAGAGAGAGGTCTTCTTTTCCCTCTCCCCTCCACCCCCCCGCCCAAAATCATATTTCTTGCACTCAGTGAGGAATTGCTTTTTAGCTTGCAGTCCAGAAAATACAGAGCTGCTCATTGCTTCTTTCCCTGTGGTGGCCATTTGCAGTTGAGTGCATCAGTCTCCTGCTCAGCCTTTTTCCTTCTGTTTGCATGAGCTGGCAATCCACAGGCTACTCACTTCTTTTTCCTTACTCACTGCTTTCTCCTCCTTCATTTCACACACATACCTGCTTTTATACTTGAGTTCATCCCAGTGGTAGCTTTTGCTTATTCCCATCTGCCCCTACCCTTCTGTGTTTTAATTGTTTGTTAATTCTGCCTTGCTTCTTTCTTTTTTTCCCGACTGCTGATAATTTTCTGATACCCATTTACTTAAGCCAGATAGCCTCTTACCCACTAACACCCATATTCCTTAAGTCATCACCCACATCCCTGACTTTATTCTCCTCCGCCATCTCCCATTTTCTTATGTGCAACCAGGGCCTGCCTTCAAAGAAACTGAGGAGAAAGCTGGCTCCCTGTGCACTTGCTTCTGCTGACGTTTTATACAAGCAAATGTGGAAGTGTGATGTCATCCACATGTCATCCACATGTCATCAGCTCATCCGTGATTGCAGAGGAATCACAATGGAGGGCAATTACTTCACAGGCTCACAGAAGCAGGGACTCATAAAGGACCTCATCACTAATCGAGGTCTGTGGATGCCAGGAATACACACAAAGAAATTAAATGATTAAAATGGTGCTGATGAAGCAGCACCGGCAATAGACACCCTGGAGAGGCAGAGTTTCTCTAACCAGTGGATGTGGACCCACTTTGCATGTCTTCTTCATTTACCATAAGTTCTTCCTACTTTATATCGAAACCAAATGTGAGCTATGTGCAAAGATATTCTGAAACTTAATTACTCCTCCAGTTTAGTATGAAGCCAGTGCTCAAATGGCTGAATTATGCCATTTGGAAAGGACAATTGGTTATTACACTTATCAGATTGTTTGTGACAGGAATGGGTTAATTTTCCTAACCTTTTCTGTTCTTGTTCCACTCGCAGGGTTGTCAAAAGGATGGATAAACGTGTTGCTATTTTCTGGTTTTGTTTCAGTGTCTATCACGAGAGTGGACCAATTTCATACCATTTGCTGCTTTCATTACTGTCTCAGGGTTGTCACAAGAATTGATAAATTTCAGACTGTTTTTCTTGTCCTCATTACAATCTTAAGGTTGTCATGAGAATGAATTGATTTTGTGCCATTTTCTGTTCTCATTACAGTCTTTGTCATGAGAATGGCTTCATTTGGGGCCATTTTTGTTCCTGTTACTTACAATCTTTTGTCACAAGAACAGGGATTATTTGATGAAAATGAGAAGACAGCATCTCAGACACTGAGATTCAGGGGTAACTTGTTCTTGTGACAGAGATCATAACGAGGACAGAAAGCAGTACAGAATGTATCCATTCTCAGGATGATTTTAAAGGTTGTGATTTTGTGACCCTGATTGTGCCAACTGACTTCACCAGGAGAAGATTTTACCACTTTCATTGCAGCAACCACTGCTTCGTTCACGCTGCTGGTAGATTTCTCCCTACTCAGCAAGGGAAAATATATTTATACAGAGGCTATCAGAAGAATTACAGATGAACACCACTGAAAAATTTCAGGATAGGCTTTGGTATCTACAGGGCTCAGATGTCAGGAACACACATTTCAAACTCCAGCTGGGACTTTAGGTGCTTTTCACAGGACCCAGCTCAGAGTCACCACAATGAAGGTTATCATTGTGTAGAGTCATGCATTTTGGAGGGTTAAATACACAACAGAGATGTGTTTTTGAGTGTCTGGCTGATTTTAGGTTTGCCTAAGCAGCCTGTGTAGCCAGCTTGGTCTGGGAGCTCTGGGAGTCTGAGTTCAAATGAAGGTAAACTAGTGACTGCAAACAAGCGCCTGCAACTGAGCTAAGAATGAGTTACTGCAAATGAAAGGGCAGAAGTTAGAGATCAAGGCATGTACAACATCCAGGGCCCAGAAAACCTAGAAGTAATTATTGCGTTCTTGAAGGTGATCAAAGAGAAGCAGCAGGAAATGCTAAATAAAGCAGAGACTCTTACAGCACATGGGGAGGGGGTGGGAATGAAATAGGCATCACAATGAGAACAAAGCTATGGACAGGGAAAATGAGAAAGTAGTTGTGGAGGAGGGATGGACAAAACTGGAGAAGAAGCTACAGCAGAAGACAGGAGAGAACTTTAAGGCACAGTCAAATGCTCAGAAATATTCAGGTTTGGTTTGTGCAAGGCAAAGAACCAAAAGGAAGGACAAGAGAAGAAAGAGAAAACTAAAGAAGAGAAAGACTTTTCCATGATGGGATGGATGGGGAAGCCCCAAAGAGGGCACGTGTGTCTGCCAGCCACATTTTTGGTAATGGTAAGCAAGTGCTGACCTGCTGCCTTGAAAGACCGTGTATGAACAGCCTTTGGGCTCGCCAGCTTTTCTTTTGCAGCAACTAAGATTTTATTCCTAGGCTTAGACTCCTGGTTCCATGAGAAACTGAATGTAGGATGCATGTATGTGATTTCCTTTGGCAGGCCTCCTGAGATGAGATCCAAAAGAGAGGAAGTGGTGACTTGGGAGCCAGTGCCATAAGGAGGATTCAGGCTGTGAAGCAGCCCCAAAGGAGACCATGCTAACTGGAATACACCACTGGAACTGCTTGGATAATCGACCTGCAAAGCTGTGTGGGAAACCATCAGAAAATCCATATGAAAATAAGTGTACCAGAGCAGTGAAAGAGATCACAAATAAAAGGAAAGTGAGGGGCATGGACATTCCCCACTGGCTAAGTAAAATAAAGCAGGAATGCCGCAATAAATAGACCTGACAGATGACCCCTGGTATTTCCTGGGCCAATTTCTATGAATGTTTTATTGATCTTTTACATTCTGATTTGACTGTCAGAGCCTATGATCCTTTGCTTTGTCTGTCCCATACCTCCCCCCCCGCCCCCAAATTTACCATATGTACCTAATCTCAGTGCTCTGTCTACCATCTGCCATTGTTTGAAGTATATGGGAATGTAAGTTTAATCATAAAAATGGTGGCCCTGGCTGTGTATACTACATGAATGTTCAACTTTTACAAGACGAAGTGACCTCCAAGTGGCTTACTGCTTTTCATTAATTTTTCTGTATAATTGAACATTTTTCGGCATCTCATTTAACAAACTGTTAAGCTCCTTATTGCACAGAAGGGCCATGTGATGTGCAGGGATTCTGAAATGCTCCCCCTCATTCACAGTTCTTCTACTAATATCCTGGGCATTATTAGTAGTTCACAAAGCCAGCACATTTTCTTTTTGATAAGTGTCCCTGTTCTGCCCTCCTTTGTCCACCTCCAAATGCCGCCTAGTACTTACAAAGAATAAAACCACGCTGCCTAACTAGCCTGGTGCTTCAGATTGCTACCCCTACTCACTTGGTTGCCTGTAAGGGGATGTACTTATATCAATGAAAGATAAATCCCAGCTAGAAATACAGGTCCCTGACAACCTAATCACTGAAACCCTGTCAAGTAACCCCTAATTTTAAAGCGAGTGGTTAATTCCCAGCAAATTGATTTATGCACTGTTTGAGGTTTGGCGAGTTGTGTTGTTCATCTGTTATTACCAGGAATTCAGCTCAGCCTATTCATTTAGACCACTGACACAACACAGTGCATCTCCCAAGAAAATTTCCTTTGTCAGCACATCTAGAATTTGCTAATTAAATCAACGATGACATTATTCACTTTCTGAAAAAAGCAACTTCTCTCTCCTGCCCCCCTTAATACACGTGTGTGCATAAACATGCACACACACAAGCGAAGTTTTTAACTGTCATTTGTAAACACGTTCAGCCCAAAACTTTGAATGAACTTTATTAACTATTTTAGTCAGCTCTAGATCATCTGCTCACCTCAGTAGACGTGTACTGTCTATAGGCCTATAAACTCAGTAACCTCTAAAATGTGTGTGCATCTGTGTGTACATGCGCGCGTGCATGTGGCAAGAGTGGGGGCCATATGATGCTCACAAGCAATCATGAGTCTCACTTCTTTGGAGCATGCCCTGAAGTGTGAATTTCATTAAAATGATAGGGTTGGCCAGCAAGTTCTTTTCTCATTTTTGTTACTGCAGCAGAAGTGAATTCAAAACACCAGAGAAGACAGGTTGTTCCCCAAGCCCTATAATTATGGGTCCATAATATCACTGCAACTCTTTGTACTATTTAAGGTGCAGAGAATAAAGGAACATTGAAATTAACCTTTTTCGAGCATCCAGTAATTTTTCAAATAATGCTTCTTTTCCCTTGAGAAGTTAAAAACTGCTAAATAAGTGACCAAAAAAACCTATCTATGCTCAGACTCCTGCTTCTGTAGGTGTCAGGTGAATGTGGAAGCCTGTATCTGTGCATAGATGTACCCTGGCAAAGGCCCGTGCTGGTCTTGGGACACTATTTGCCTTGCAGGGACACCTTATTTTGGTAGTACATTCCCCTAGGTGTGCAGTATAGCTTCAACCCCCATGATAAATCCCACATTTTCCCAGCTGCTCTGTAGCATACTTGTACGTGGCCACACTCTACAGACTACTGGCTTCTCACAGCTTGGATGTTTGCAGTGCAACTGAGAAGAAAGGGATCAGTGATGCTCTATCTCCAGCTCAAAAAGGTATTCTTGGGTCATGACTGTGCAGCCTGTGATATCACTTCACCTCTGTGATGGGTGCATTATCCCTCATCACCAGACCAGAACATGTCCATCCTTCCAAGAAAAAAAACAAGAAGATGACAAGGAAATGGAAAGTTGTTTAAAAATGAAACGTTTCCATCACTCTGATCTGTACATAAACCAGAGTGTGGCAACTTACCACTGTTACCCTCAACCCCTACAGTCAAGATAGCAGCTGTCTTTATGTCCTTCTGAAGAGTCAGTTAAAAGTAAATTTCACTTTTCAAGAGAAACTGACCCTCAGAAGGCCTCAGAAAAATAAAACCAAAACTAAACACCTAGACACCATGCAATAACCTTCCTTTTCAAAGGCAGGTTGCCTGCATACAGTCTTATGGTATATCTACTGTCTTCTGGCTGGCAAAGACTTTCCAATATCACTGTTTATGACTGACCCATATGTCACTATGGAGATGACATAAGTGGTGCATGGGACCATCCCTTCCAAGCAGGTCTGAGGTAACACCTCCTTAATCAAACCCAAAGTATCCTTGATTTTTTTTCATTCTATTTAATTCTGTTTATTGAAGCCATTTAATACCCTTGTTTAGTCAAATACAGTCCTGATGTATGCTTTTGGCCTGCTGTGGAAAGGTTACAGCATTTCATGCTTTCATTCTTCATATCTGAAGCAGCCGTGCAGTTTTTCCACCAACTCATTGCTTGCTAATGAACTTTTTTTTTTTAAGCAGCCTGTCATTTTGTTTAATGTTGCAAAATAAGGCAGTCTTTAAGTGGGATCTGATTTTGCTAAGAGATGTCTAAACTTAAGTGAGATAATGGATGTAACAAAATACCACCAAATATGACAGCTTTGTTCTGCCAATGTAATTTGCTGATTCTGGAAACCAAACGCAGAACAGTCTGTGCCAGTCTTAGAAAAGAGTCTTGTTTGACAGATATAGACCTGCTTAAATATCAGCATACACTACATTAAATAGCAGACTTCTGCATTCATTTGTGGGGTTTAGTCACTTGTCATAACAAGGGGGATTTATTTTATTTAAAATGCCTCATTGTTCCTATCACTCTGGTGCCCAAGTGCAGTGGGCTGGGCTTTTTTTCCCCCTACCTAAAGGTGGAAGGTGATGTTACTTGATGGAGACACCAAACTTCTCTAATTATAAAAGTTAAAAATCGTAACTTACTCTTCATTCATTTCAGAAGAAAAAAGGTTTCTATCTGCTGTGTTGTGGAGAAACCTTGGTTTGGACTTGGTCGTGTCCTTTCCACAGGTGAAGAAAAAGCTATATGTTTGGTAAGAAAGCTCTAGAGGCACAAACTCTTCAGATACTGCTGTTTTTCTCTTCTTGACCACATGCCATTAGGCGATGCCCTTAGGACATGAGACAGAGCCCTCAGTATTTCCTGGTAGTTGAACTCTCAGTGGTCTATAACAGTATCTGTGTGTAGTTCAGATTCAGAGTTTTAAAGTATATGACCAAAAGTTATTGGATTTACCATGCTTCTGCATTCCTTTGGATTTTTTAATATCCCCCAACACATACATATATATAGACATACAAGGCTATCTTCTGTTTACTTCCTGTTGACACTTCCACATTTATCAGACTTATTTCACCCTACCTTAGACCTTCTGTCTTCCACAGTCCCTTCCTCCTCTCTGCAGTTCTCCCATATTACTTTTTTACACTCTCCATTTTTCATATTTAAAGTTTTAAGATGTTTGGACCTTGGTTTTTAACAGTAACGTATTTCTTCACTTAAATATTGGTATATCTTGGTAAGGTCCTTGTGCCTTTCTACGTGCCGATTCTGACACTTTCAAGTAAAATTAACTGTAATTGTCACATATTACATGTAGCCAATATTTCTGCAGTAAATTCTGCCCAGGAATGTGATGTTGGCAACCCTTTCTCCTGCAAAAGAGGTGTGTTCAAAATGATCACCCATGTAATGACTCTCCTGCACTCAGACCAGCCTTATGCAAGTTTGCCTTCAGACGCTTAGGATAAGAACATCAGATGATGATATTTTTTAGATCAACAAAAATTAATAGTGCTATGACATTTCATCTCATCGGAGGATATGAATCTAAATGTGCAGTCCTGACCCCACTGAAATGAAGAGGAATTTTGCCGCAGACCTGAATTTCACTTTAACTCTGTTCTTACTTGTATGGATTAAACTCAGTAAAATTATAGTTTTTTAACTTATTTGAATCATTCTACTTACAAGTCTGTTATTTTAATCATGAATACAGCTATTTTTAGGTTAAAGGAGTGATTTGTGGGGAAAACTATATAATAATTAAAAGGAAAGACAAAAGTAAATCTACCCTTCAATTCAGAGTTGCATCCCTCAATCCAGAAGATATCTTTCATATTCTGGTGTAAAACAGATATTTCTGGTTGTGTTACTAGGCTTAGTTTACAAGTGTATGATATTTTAAATGCAAAAGAATAAAGCAACTGAGCCAAGACCCTTGAGAAAACCAAGTTAGTACCAGTCATCTCTTTCCCTATCCCACTAAGACTCGGGTAGTGTAGAGTCAGTAGCTTATTCATGCCACTTCTTTCAATCACATAGCAGAGGGAATCAAGAGACCCTTCCTTGGACTGCTGAGGCTATTTAACTGTCCTCTGTCTCATTATGGAGCCAAAAAGCCCCAAAAGGCTGAATACAGAATCATAAATCTGGCCACAGTTTAGTCTCTGGACACGCTGTTATTTCTTCACAAATGGACAGGACATGTGAGGTTTACTAATTTTCTTCACAAACCTGACAATGTCAAACACCCTGCAACCAGCAGAGCCCTGCCTGTGCAAAAGCAGGGGGAACACTATGCAGTTCAGGCAGCTAGGGCATGGAAGGAAGGGGACGCTGGCGCAAGTCTCGTTCGTCTCCCAGAGAAGTGGTGGTGAAACACAATCAAAGTTCCTCACACTGATCTACAAGCATGTATTACTGGAAGGGCAGGATGGTGCATGCAGGTTTGAGGGAGAAGGCTTGTCTTTAAAGAGTGGACCATAAAATCAGTGGGGTTTCCACACCGCAGGTGTTAAACTGAAGGAGGGAGTGGGATCTGAAAACTAAGCACTTTAACTACTGTGTCCTCTGACAAGAACAGCTATTCAGATTAGATATTGATAGCATGCTTATATTTATAGCTACTGCTAAATGACCCAAGATGGATCATTTTCTTTGATAAAGAGAAACCTTGTCATTTTACGCATTTTAGCAAAATTGCAAATTGCTGGTAATCTAGCAATGAGATTTCTTACTTCAGTTTAAACTAGTAAACCTCTCTCTCACTCTGCTTACAAATTTCCTCTGCCTGAAAGACCTAAGATAGAGCATCTTTAATATTATTTAAGTCAGAAACATGAGCAAAGCATATTTTTATGAAATCTCAGTTCCTTCTGAGAAGATTTCCTGGAAGTTTTGATCCTCCTCCTTTTAGGAGTGGCCAAGGTGGGGAAGAAAAGTCTGACTTGACACAGCTCAGAACATGCCTGAAGGTCAATTTATTTTTGTCCTGGTAGGAGCCTATATGCAAATTCAGTGCTGGGATATTTTCCTCAAGTTGGTTGGACTGACAAATCCTGGATATTTTAGGTTCATATTTAATTTGAGCAGTAACAATGAAACACAACTGCTTTGGTTTAACCATTCATGCCTTCAGCACCCACTAACCATGCCCATGCAAAAATAAAGTTGAATCCACATGCAAAACTCTGAGGTCTAGTTCTCACTAATTTTCTCGTAGATGAATCTGTCAGAAGGAGAAATAGTGGTAAAGCTCCATATTATTTTTCCATGGGACACTGATTTTAACTATTAAAACAGCAAAATCTAAGCATGAGGTAACATCTGCTGATTAGTGACTGAAAAGCAAGTCCCACAGACAGATATAAAAGTGATTAGTGAGATCTTCACCTGCATTTTCCAAAGGGTCCCAAAAGCCTAGCAGCATCACTGGTCTCTGACACAGATAGAAATTTGCTACTCAGAATCCTAGGGGGAAGAAAATGCATTTTATTACTAAAACTATTCAAAACAATCCATCTTTTATGAAGGCCAAAACTGAGAGAAGCTATTTAAAGCTAATTTAATGTGACTTCCGCTGTAGAGGATGGGAAGCCAAAAGGAGAAGTTAAAAAAAAAATCATACTGCGTGGCAGTAGTCAGAGAACCACCCACTCATCTGGACAAGCCAGAGAAGTGTGCAGGAGACATAGCTGCCAGATAAAATACATTACAAACCAAATAAAATCCAAAACATTGATGATCCCAACCATCAGCAGAAACAGGAGAACCAGGAGAATTTAACTACATCTGCAGAGAATCCAAACCTGAGTTAAAAATGCGGGCTGGCTACTCAGGTCAAACAAACATACAAGATCATACCAGGAATCCAAGCAAAATAGTAGAGGCTGAATTCCAGTATTCTTACTCAGACCAAGTAGCTCATATTATACAAATTATCCCATTGACTTCAGCAAGGCTACATGAGTCATAAAGTCTTATTCAGAATAAATTGAGGCTCTAGAATTGGGTCCTAAATGGGGCAATTTCCTTTCAAACACTGTCTGAACACAGAGCTGGAGAAAGGATGGATGACACAAACAGGGCCAAGGGTGGACATTGAGCTCGGAGCCACATAATAGAGCTCAAGACCAGCCCAAAACAAAGCCCTCCCTACCCCTTCTTGGAGTAAGGGCTATCTCCTGGGTTTCCCCTCAAGTGTAGAGCTGTTTCAGATGCACCTCTGAACACACTGGGCAGGAAGCCTTCTCGCTCACCCCCTGCAAAAGGAGAGATTTCTGCTAACGTGGCACTCCTGATCTAGCAGAGCTCTGTTGCTGCTGTGTGAAGTCATAGACAGGAACGATGAAGGGAACAGCCCAGACCTGGAATACAGGGCCTCTTAGCTCTTGGCTGGCCACCAGCCTTGGATGGGCACCTTGACCCAGCACAGCTGCAGGAAACCCTGTAATTGCTACAGCCCCACCAGCCAGAGGTTTTGCCTAGAACAGCCACTATCAGAAAGCCTGCTGGGGCTGCATACAAAGTCTCCTAGGCCTTACACTGGCACCTACCTGCATGCTAAGGTATAGAGCAGATATAAAGACAAGAGTCTGTCATAACTCTTGCCCTATGCACACCACCAGATCAGCAAGGCTGTTTCCTCCGTGCTGAACCCCATTTGGTTTTACACTAGCCTTTTCACACTGTTAGCCAGCGTGCAGCTCTGTGGGTCCTGCACCAAATGCATTGGTGCTGTAGGACAGCTATTTGTTCATCCTCAAAGGCAGGTAAGCAAATGTTTTAATACTTTGCTGTATGGGGGTCTAAAACTTCACTGAGGTAGTGAATGTTATTGTATCATTACCAGAGGGAGTTTGATTCATTAAGACTGAAGGATGGTACCAGCAAGGATTCCTCTTGAATCTTACAGAAAAGATAACCTCTCCTCTCTTAATTAAAACACCTACATGTAATTCATTTTTGTTCAACACATAGCTATATAACCTGTTAGTCCTCAAACCATGTTTTAGTCGTCATTTAAGCTTTCTTCCCTCCGGGCACTCGGAGACATGTTTGTGACTACAGACCACTTTGCAAATGCAAGATTTTCGGTGGCTCCAACCTTTCCAGTTCAGCATTTCCAGCGTGACTCCCAGGGGATGATGGGAGTGCTCTCCCCACCTGACCCAGGGTCTTCGGCTCCAGCCTCAGGAGGTGGCTGTGCAAGCTGTGCATCCACGCTGAAGGCACCGGGGGGTAAAGGTCAATAATATTTCACTCATACTTGAAGAACAGAATCAGAGTAATTTTGGAATACTTTGCAGCTGGGTAGTCCTTGGGTTTGGCATAGGTATTCAGAAATGTTAACAGAATAATCTTTGAACGATGTTTTTACTTTGATGCCTCTCCTTATGCTTCAATATGTTACAGTACTGTCTGACTTTTTTTTTTTTTTTTTTTTTTGGTCTGGAAAAGTTTCACATAGGTTGGAAAAGGGTGGTTCGTAATGCTGGGCACCCAAAGGGTTGTCAGAGACCTCTCTTCTAGTCACCTTAACCTAATTTTTGCATTACACTTGCCACTTTGACCCTGACAGAGAGCAGGAATGGATGATCAAGGTTACTTTGCCGTGGTGCAAACACTGTACTTTGTCACAAACATAAAATAAGGTGACCCCTGAGATAGCAGGGCTGCAATTCAAAGACTCTCCTGTTTGTCCTAGTTAATGAGGAATAAAACATATTAGCCTGTAATGGAGAGAATTTTGGTAACCTTCCTTTGGGAGATACCCAGAGTGAATGTCCTTTAGCAGTTCAGTAAAAAAGGCTTATAAACATGGTTTTTCTAAGCCTGTGTACACAATAGAGGAAATCACATAATAGAGGTGGATTATTCAGGAAAATATTCTGGTCCTGTGGCCGATAGCTTAGTTACAAAATAAGAGGAAAAGAGGCTGCTCACCACTTACAGACCCTTACTAAGATCTTACTAAGACTTCAGTTCAGCCCTCCCAGCACTGAAAACAGGAAGGAAGAACTTCACAGGCACCATTACACACCTCAGCTTTCCACCCTTGAGCCTGAAAGCGTGTCTCACTTGGGGTAGTCCTGAACAGTTTCGTTCAACACTGGTAAAAATAATTATTGCCATTATTAGCAATACGGACAATTTTCCAGCTAGAAAGGAGTTCCAGTTGGCAAGGAGTGCAGTAACCAGACCTGCACTGTGCAGCACACGCAGATGTACCTACAAAGGAGGTGGAAGATTTCCCCTCACCTTTGCTTCCTTGCAATGGTGCCCGGTTTTCCCAGGGAGCCCAGCACTCAGCAATCCTGACTCCAAACTATCCCCAACCTGGCCCTTGGAGCCTGCTTGGCATGTGCTATGAACGATTTCTATAGCTGGCTGCAATCTTCATTGAATAAACGAGGCAGATACCCTTTTAATGAATGAAACACATTCCCTTGTATTATAGCAGCTCAGGCAAAAAAATGGGGGTGGAGAGAGTTCTAATAATTCAGGTATGATTAAAAAGAGGATATTTACTGGCTTGTAGGCCTTGGGGAGAAAAAAACAACACAGCAGCACAGTTTCTATATACATCCCTAGGGAAAAGTTCAAGAAATAAGAAAATGCATATAACCATTGTTCGTGTGCATTATGCAAGCTTTAAAAAAAATAGATAGGGCTGAGTTTCAGAGTATCAGGAAAAGTATTTGGGCTGCATTTAAGTGAGAAGGATTAGCTTGCATGATGTTGATTTATAAATGGCAACAACCAATCCCTTATATTCTCTCCTGCAGTCATCTCTCCTGCACAGTAATTCCCAATGTTCCCTTTTGAAAGCCCTTGATACTCAGTTAGCCCCGAGGTATAATGTTTGATAATATAACTACTGCTTCTGTCACTGCGTTTTGTACAAACGCATTATATGTGGCCCAGAATGGTAAAGATTTATGTATGGGTATGGAAAATAAAAATCAGCATTGATTAAAAGCCCCAGATAGACCATCCAATCCCGCCCAGAGAACATCAGTTATTTTGCATTTTGACGTGGCGATTGATAACTCATAAATGCAAGCAGGAATGACAAATGCGGATGGAAACTGGCTTTGACAAAAACGATAACAGTATCAGTCTCGAGGGGCGATGGAGGTATAAGCAGGAGCTGTTTAAAATATTTAATCATTTTATGAAGGCTGCAAGATGTTGTTTGACCCTGAAGGAGTGTGAATGTCACATGGATCAGAAATTGCCAAGTCTTTGAAGTGAAATAAAAAAAATGGTGTTATTATAGATCCTTCTTGACATCCTATCATTTTTGTATAGGATTAAAAATATGTATACAAAGCTCTAGATAAAGGACTCCAGCAAAAGATGTCTTGGTTGAAGGGGAAAAAAAAGTAAAGACATACTGTTGTGAATTTTTACTTCAAAATCCCAAAGCATCTCTTTTATATTCTTCTGGAATGGCATGAATAGAACCAGCAGTCCCCTAGTAAAAAGACTCCTTTGGTTTTTAACTACAGGGTAAATTACGCTTTACTTTCGTTACCTTGGGTCTGACTTTTGGTCTTCAAAGAAAATCTTTTTTTTTTTCCCTTTTACTTAACTAAGCAATGGGTATTGTGTGTGAATGTATATAAGTATATCCATATGACCCCTAGCTGTAAGACTATATTAAATATATTTATTTTATTATATACATGCACAAAGGTATGCAGTGTGCAAGGTGTGGGATTTTTTTTTTTTTTTTATGGGAGAGGATGGAACTGGCAACTCAGCAGTGAATTGATACACTTAATTCTTATCTATATTTGTGTTTTCAAATTTTCCAGGTCTTCCAGAAGACCTGGAATCTAACCAGTCAAGAAAAAGTACCAAAGCCACAAGTAAATTCTGAGTGAATATTCCCATATGAATGAGGATTAGTTTATGTTTCACTGTGGTATATCAGCAGATGAAATATTACACTGTATATTTTCTCTTTATCTGGTGTATTTCTTCCCTCCCTCCCTCTTCTGTACCCTCCTCTCCCCCTTAAGTCACTGCTTTTTGCTTTGTTTTATTATTCAAATTTTGTTTAGTCAGGGGCATGTGGGTGTTTAGGAGGACATTTATTTCAAGGGGGGGGATTTCTGAAAACCTTGGTTCTTTTAGGATCTGATTTTGTCTCGTCCTTGAAATATGCTGCTTCTTTTCTCTCCAGTTTGGCCTGTTCCATATATTTCTTCAGGGCAATTAATCATTTAGACTCGACATATAATTTGTTTATTCAGTAGTTGTATATATACAACCTTTCTTTTCTTCCCTCCCATTAAAGATTTTGCTTTCCTATCACAGAGTTTTTCATCAAACCTCTGTTTTATGCCTTTTCCCTAATATTCACTGCTAGAAGTGTGCAAAGATCTCGCTTGCTTTGTATTAAGTTACCCTCACCCTGCCCAAACCACTAGGAAATTGCACATATTCAACTTCACAACAGACCCCTCACGGTACAGTGCGGTCACAGCTCTTTGTGTATCCTGCACGAGCTGATCCTTTTATTTGCTTAGGATAGCACAGATGCTTTGTTCCTCGCCGTAGAAGGGATTCTGCCTATTCTCATTTACATGTCCCATTGATTTCAGCTAAGTACATACAGTACATGGTATTGCAGCGAAGACCGTTGGAAATATCTCTGTTATTGCAGCACGCTGCACACTCTGCAGCAAATCTGCACCACAATAAACCTCTTCCTGCAGCATCTAGAGATCCTCAAACAGCAGCAGGAGGGAAATGCCTGATGGTGTCCTGAGTGATACGTTACATTTGACTGTCACTTCTGGTCTGCCTGCTGGAGCTGCTCAATCCTGGTTATTTATTAAAGAAATTTCAGGGTCTTTTTTTTTTTTTTCTCTCATTCTTATGAATTCCAGACCTTTTCCTCCTCTGTTCACAAATGAGCTCCCTTCTGAAGTCTGAATGACAAGCCGAACTTCATGATCTTAACATAGATCCTTACAACACACGGCTTTTTGAATACTTCCATAGGACTATTACATGCTGACGGACAAAGCCAGAAAGGACGTATGCTTTTGTTGCCATTTTACTTGCACACCTTCCCTCAGTATGTCCCAGTCATTTCCAGGACTGTTGATTTTAATTTGCCACGTCTCCTGGAAACAACAGGACAGCACTCCTTTCAGAGGGGACTGAATTTATCCCACAACATTTGCCTCTATTTTAAACTAATATAATTCCTCCCTGCCTTTTTTTTTTCCCCTGTCACTGCAAGAGGGGCTGTCTCTCTAATGACACAAGTAGATGTGGTACTTGCCAAGGGGAGCAAAGTATTAGGAGTAGAAAAATGTTTACTGACATTTCACCACGTGAGTGGCTTCAGGATGACACGGAGAGCGCTCTCTCTGGCAGCAAAATCCCCGTGCCAGCTCCTTGCTGCAGACAGGGTATTTCCCGTCCGGGGCGATACGCAACTGGGCTGTGATCGATGCCTCAATGTCACCTCCTGCTTCGAGCCCATTCACAGTTGCGGGTGCAGGCAGTGGTGGGTCAGCTCCCCTCTTGGAGGAGAGAGCAAAGCCCAGCTTGCCCAGTCCGCAAGCACGTAAATTCAGCTCCCCTGAATTCCTCATAGCTCTGACTCCGGTTCAGACATGTGTACTTTTTAAATACAAGTACAAATGAAAACCATGCATAGGCAAGCTATTTTCTATAGCCACAGTCTCCAAGTTAGACATCTAGCTGGTTTTAATTGGAATCATAAGTCATTCAACCGTCAAAATAAATGCTGGTCAGAAAGTAGCAGCCAATTTTATAAACCGGATCCATTAAATGGACCTTGCATGCATTTAGCTACCTCTGCATCCACCACAAATGAGAAATTTTTGTGCCTACAGTATGGAAGCTAATTCTACTATTGACCTCTCTACAGTCGTCCCACCTTCCCTGCCTGCCTTCTCCCAGAGCCTGTCGTTCTCTGTTTTCACACCCGAGCGGGATGGCACTTTGGGTTGCCAGTTTTATTTGCCCCAAAATGCAAATTTAGGTCAACCACAGCACTCATGAATTCATGATGTGGATGAATGTGTGTTCCTCACAATTTTTTTTTTAAAAAGGTCATTTGTTAAAATTTTACTTTGATGTTTTCGAATCTTAACAGCTAAGGAATGACAAGCTTCCCTTGAAGGTACCTTTTATTTCAGAATGGACCACATCTTAAAGAAAGATTAAAAGTTAAAGATCTTGACAATTAAATGTTTGTTTTTTTTTTTAACTAAGGACATTTTATTTCATGATGAAACACTTTCGTACCAGCAGAAAAATTGAAAACCAAATGAATTCAGGGTGGACAAAACTGATCTGCTTTTGTAACCTTTCCATAACCTGTCAGCAACCTGTAATGGCCATTTTCCTTACATTTCTGCTTCCCAAACCTCCAATTCCTTCCCCCCTTGGGGATTTCTTTCATGCCGCTCTCTAAACCTTATTTGCCTTTTGACTTATTCCTCCCTCAACTCATCCCATAGGATGCTTAGTTTGGAAACTTCTCCAGTATAAATAGGAAAGCAATCTATACCATTTTGGGAGATGGGAGGAATGTCCTGGTAACTTGGTACAATGGTTGTGTCATACGTATCATTATTAACAGACAAGCTTCTTGTGCCTTCTTCTGTGCTCTGTGTATATCTGCTGAGGCTGCATCATATAAACCAAACAGACAGAGTTTGGTCAGTGCATTTAATTCACCCTTGTTTCTTTGACTATCATTTGTTTATCAGGCAAAGACTGGTCTAGACCTTAATCAAAATGAAGAAAATTAAATTCCCGCTAATTAGGGAGATCTCAGCACTTGCTAGATCTTTTCAAAGATGAAGAGGTTAATCATTTGCAGTCAGACAGTAAGAAATGAACCTCTTGTCTCTTCCTTCATCCTCTATGCAGTTCCTCCATTTCAACATCCTTGTTACTAAATCTGAGACAATGTGTAATTATACAGAAGGAAATCTCTCTGGGGTATAGCTGAAGTTGCTTAAATTGTGCTGATTTACAAAGATGAAGGATTTTTATTTTTTTCCCCCAACTAGAAAAAAAAAATTACCTTTTTTTCATAATGGCAAACAACCTCCTGCAAAGTCAACTCCTTTTCTGAAAGTCATTGCTAGTTTTATAATTTCTGAGTCATTAGATAACAGATAGAACTCCACACTTAGTGGTTTCAAATGTTTATGGTCTGCAATTCATTCTTAATGAGCTCTCTCCATGTCTTTATTCTTCTTCACACCCTCCTGCTGGGAAATGTCTTACTCTGCCTTGGCTTTTGTTAATGATTCCACAATCATTTCAGAGCCATTTCTTCTGCCTTATGTAATTCTGACACTGCATAAGAGCCTGGCTCTGCAGCCTCACAGTTGGAAATGTAACCTTTAATGTATTAATTTCTCTTGCTCAAAACAATTTAACCTCTGTCTTGGTTTTGTGATTGCTAAGTGTTCCAATTAAATGCCTCTTTCATTTTTTGTCCTGGAGGGCTTGATCTTACCAGTATTATGTTTAACATACCCTACCTAGCAAATGATGAGCACTCCAGGGTCCCCTCAAGTGTTCTTTATCAATCCATTATCTATCTCATGAGTGTCTGTCACATCTTCAGAACAACAACAACAGAAGAGATTAATTAAACTAGTTTTAAACACTAAATAACAAAACCCACTACAAGTGGAAACAAATAATTACAAAGCAGGAGAAGGAGTAATCCAGGAGGAATAAATGCACTTCCCCTCAGCCCCCCTGATCAATAGTAACCCTTGAATGCTATTTAAATGCTGAATCTTCCACATCGGGATGCAGCCGGGATCAGGAGTTGTAAGAACGTGAAAATTAATCACAGTAACAAAAAGTCTCTGTGTGCTTGTCTTTTTTTATTTCACCACCTGGCACTTAACAAAAAAACATGCCCAGCAAGTTCTGAGGATTGCTGGAGAGGTTTTGCACCAGCATCCAGTGAGAAAACATCTTTTTGAACAGAAAGAGGAAGTAGGAGCAGGGGGAAGGTAGAAAGTTTGGAAAAATATCCTCTGGCGGGTCACTACCCCTAGCACTATCGTTAGTAAATGGGATCATTGCAAGTCAGCTGCCGGCTGCTTCAGTGGTAAAATTCCATGTTTTCTCAGTTTCCTCTTAATGCCTTTTTGCCCAAAGTCAAACTTATTTTGACCATCAGCCTTATCACATCAGCTATTAAAAGATTTATATAAAATAACTAAAAGAGTGATAGAATAAGGTTCCAGTCGAGCCTGTGCCTGTTTATTCCCAACTAATATCAAACTGCTGCCTATGTGCACCTGGACTCAAAATGCTGCACGAGCGCCTCGAGAGCAGAGGTAGCAGAAGCAGCAGGCTGTTTTGTGTCACTAGTGCTGGGGGCCACGCTCAGGCTGCCTACTGACAGGGGTTAACTGGTGCCGTCACAGCTGCTGCATCCAAATTTGGGACATCAGGGAGCACTTCAGGTGACCTGCCATCCAGGGCTGCCACTCCCCAGGTCCCTCCATAGGCAGGCAAATGAAGTAACAGTAAGTAAAGTTTAAGCCAGGCATCTGAGGCAGAGGGGATATGGCTCATGGTCACCGGTACTGTTTGCTGATGCTCGCGGCCGTAATTCCAAGCACTTCTCAGACAAATGAAATTGTTATTAGCGTGCCATGTTTTACAGGCGTTATCTGAAAGTGGGAAAGGATACCAGTCATAAGGAACAATTTCAAGGCTAATGCCGTGCTCTCAGTCACGTTTTCTTTTCCAGCCATCCATCCTCAGGGGTAGTTCAGCAGCAGCCCAGTAAGAACCAAGTGCAAGTGCAGCCTGTCCTTCTTGCACTTTCCTAAGCACTTTCTGGAGTCCAGATGCAGGAGAAATCACTTTGGCATGTTTCTTGACATTAGAGACTAAAGTGTCGCTCTCTCTCTGCATCCCCCCTCCCACATAAGCAGCTGGTCTGGGCTGAGAGTGGTTATTGTTTTCTAATTTCCACCTCTCACTTACAAGCTTCAAAAGCTGCACTTGGGGCCACATGCTTTAACTCTGCGCTTTTCACAGTAGGGTGTTGGTCTGAGAGCTCGATAGATCTTTGCAAGGACCATGGGAATGGCAGGCAAGGCCTTGCACTTCACTGTATACGGACCCATCTCTTCCTCCCTGTCTCCTGCAATCTTCCAGCTGTGCTCACAGCACTGTTTGCCCTGCTAGGGAAGCCAATGGTCTATTTTCCCTTAGCTTCTCTTTTCAGATTTCTGCTTTTTTAGTGGGACCAGCTGAGGACAGGTTCACCTCTGAAGGATAAATTCTGCAAAACGCTGCAGCTTCCAAAGTCATTAAAGGAGATCCCCAAGTATTTGCCAGTGGCATCAAGTCTATCACCTTTTTTCCTGAATTCCTTTAGTTTTTGGGGGTACTTCTGCCAAGATGATACTGCGACAAGCTTAACCACAACACCTCTAAGTTTCTTGGGGGGCTCACGTGCCAAAGCTAGTCCGTTCACTGACTGCGTATGGCTCTACCATTGCATGGCAGCTGTGCTTTCAGACGCAGAGACACAAAGGGCCCCTTTTAGTTGCCCGGACTCCTGCAGTTAAAGTTGCCCTAAGCATCCACATGGTAACTGGGAGATATGACAAGGTACCTATGGAAGACTCAGACAATACCCAACTTGGCAGCTGAGGGACCAGCAGGATGCCCAAGGTGTCTCAGATGGCCCTAGATACCTTGGTTTAGGCAACTGAGCTGTGCCTCAAGTATCTGGAGCTCTTTAAAGGAATGATGAAACTTGGTGTGTGCAGGGCAGCCATTATCTGAAATGCCACAATCTGGCGGTAACAAAGGAAGGCACCGCTGTGAGCTGGCAGGATGGCATTGCTCCCTTGAAGTCAATATTTACAAGAGATTGCCAGATGGGTGTGCAGATCTTCCTCATCCCCAGACTAATCAAGAGCCAAAGGAAGCAGGTCAATGTTTTTAATGTTCAGCTCTCCCCTATTGCTTTATGTCCACATTTCTGCATAGTGAGGAGACCTTTTCAGCAGTAATGAGATCTCAGCATCCTTTTCAATTACATCGTGGCCACAGAAAGCTGTTGAATAAATGCATTTTTATTTGCAGATTCACAATTTTTACCTGTATTTATCACAACAGCTCCTGCAATCACAAGCCATGAGGTTTGTTTTTCATAATTATCTCCTACAACAGCATCTCACTTACTCACCTCTAGCTTAAAAAGCAAAACCCTGTCTGCTCACAGACCATAGCACTTCAGGAAGAGATTGGTAATTTGTAGACTGACATTTTCCATTTATGGATGTCACCCATTGGCAAGCTCAACCCATAGTGTGCAATCATTGGTAAAAATGAGATTACAAATGTTGCCCTCCTTTAAAAAGAACATGTTATTTACTGCCAAAAACATATTTAAAAACATATTGGAAATCTAGGAAGAAGTATGATCTCAAAGAAGAGTTTTGAGATGGGTTTCTTCTGACGACATGCCCTTCAGCATGGGGCTTCTTGCTAAACTCTGTATCCATACATTCCTTTGCACAACAGGACCCTGTTCCTAACTGGAATCTCTGAGCACTAGATAAAAGAAATTAATTCAGAATAAATCACACAGCTGGTTCAGGTAAAAGTCACACATTAGAAGTTACACTGAAACAATAATTTGCCAGTGGTTTGGAAATCAATGCTTGTTTAAAATATATTGATCATAATAATTTAAACTCTTCATTACAATCACTTAAACCATTATCTATTTTTCTGTCTGTAGTATTGCATACTATGAGAAGTAAGTTAGGTGAAATCTTGAGGCGTCCTCTAACTTTGGAGGGGTTTTATGAGTCTGTGAGAATATACCAGCTAGATTTCATTTCTCTGGAGGATTCTACTCTTGAGAAAATGGTTAAAAATTTTCCAACATAATTGGGCTTTCACTGGAAAATTAGGAGTTCATTTAAATAATTTATTTCACATAAAGTGTCTTTTTATGTAGAAATTTTCAACTTTACATTGTAAATGCAAGAACTTCAAACCTGAGAACTTCAATTTCCAACACAAACTAAAATCATTTATATTAACAATTGAACATCTTTGGAAAAAGCCTGTCTATTTTCAGTTTTAAATGAAAGAAAAACAAATTATATATGGGCAAAATGCTATTTTCTACAGTTCTAGTGCTGACCTCTCCAGTGAAGTTAATGGACCAGATCATAAGGTATTTATTCAGTATTATCTTGGGAATTTCTCCAGTTTTACACATGCAAATGCCAAGGATCTGAATATTAAGTGTATGAACCTCTGAATATGACTTTTTGGAAACAGTAGTTGCTCAACATTTATCAGTCTATGTAACAAACTTCTTCACCCATGGCTGACTATCATCAGATGATGAATGCTCATGCAGAGTTTCTCAAGCTGTGGGATGGAATAATACTGCAAGGAACATTTTTTTCTGTGAAATAGTCTTCTCACAGAACTACGCTAAAGCTGAGCTACTCATTCTATATACAAGAGATACTGCACAGGCAATATTTCTGCTTTTGCTGATCCAGCAAGAAAGGCAAGCAAAATGGCTCTCCTGGGTTAGTATCTGTCCAAAAGCAGCAGGGAATGTAAGGATAGGTCTCCTGTGTTTTGAGAAAGGAAGTTTCTGCTGGAGCTTGTGTGCTGCAGCCAAAGTTAATTAAGAGTCTAAAATCAACTTGGAAAATTAATAGCAGGGTTTTTTAAAAGCTTAGCTCTGCAGAAAAATCTCTGATCTACCTGTAAGATTTTGGACAAACAAATATACACAGGCACAAGACAAGACAGTATGACTTCAACAAAACTGTCACTGCCCAACAGTTACCAAGACCATGATAGCTACCTATAACAATGGATCAACATTCTCAAATAGAACTGACAACAAGAAGCTGCACTACAGAAACCCACACATGTGCGTGCAACACAAAAGAAAATTGTCTGGAAATTCAGACACTCTTCCCTGCTAGCTGTATGCACTTGAATTGGCTTTTCAAATGATCGCACACTAAAAATGAAAACTGCCCAGCTGCTGAAGAGCACAGGCAGAAGGGTGCTCTGTAGAAGAGATGATGGAGAATTTTGTGTTTGTCACCTATAGACTAATTATTGTCAACAGGCATCATAAAGCCAACCTGTACTCACACAGCAATAGGCTGCGTGAGTGGAACCATGGACATCGAAGTTATTTTCCACACTGCTGTCCACTCCAGATGATAGTCAGACTCGAGCAAGGCATGGTGGGTGTCTGCTGGGAGGCACGTGGACTCAGAGCCACCCCATGCACATCACAGCTCCATTCCCACTTCTTCCCAGTTCCCCTCCAACAACAAGTTTACAAACAAACAAACGAACAGCTCAGTTGCCCTGACAGGAAAGGGGCAAGGCAGGGCTATGGCCCTACCCACTCAAGAAACACTACTAGAAGGAAAAAAATGTAATAGCTTTACTCAAAAAATGAAAGGTCAAATTCTATGTGTCTTCTCTGTAGCTCTTTCTCAAACAGAAGACCCCATCATCTCTCTCACTGCGTCATCACATGCTAGAGTTTGTCTTGTATGGTGCTGTGTTGAAGGCTTTGTCTGACATGCTCCTCTGGGCACATGGAGACATTTGTGTAATAATAATGGTGTTTTCTTGCAGAAAGTTAATTGAATTGTACAACACATGCCATTGGGTTCAACATTTCCCCTCCTCCCAGCACTTAACAGGGAGTATTTAAGATAATATCAAAAGTTGCTGAGTAAAGTTTGAAAGAAGTAGATGTTGCAGTCTGGCAACCAATTTCAGTCTTTTTGTGCAGTGATAGATTTATTAATTTATAAATCAGTGGCATGAACAAAGCAAGAACCAAAACAGAACTACCACCCATTTCAAAAGTGTAAAGACAGTTAACCTTTAAACAGATGGATAATTCCAGACAGCACTGTAAAATTAATAGAGCCTAAACTATAGGTCTCAAAGCCGCAGAATACATCTTGGGAGACCATGTTTTTGAGATCATCATAAATCAATTTTTTCTTATCAGTCCCTTATGCGTAAATCGACTACAAGGCCTGCTAGGTTATGAATATGTATGTCATGACATGACAACTGATCCAGTACTCCAGTATCAAAAGTCTTGTGATCTTATTGCTTATACGAAACCATCAGCTTCTTCATGCTATACAGAAACAGTCGTAACAACAGTATGAAGGCTAGACTGGGAAAAGGTAAGATGAAGAGATTTTCTGCAGGGAGTACTTTAGCAAATGGAAGCATGGAATCTCTTAAGGAATCCTGTTTCCATCTTTGCATTATTTGCAATTCTTTTCCTCATTAAAACATGATTTTTCAGAAACATTGTGGTTTCCCTAACTAAAATCTTTCAGCATTGGGAAGAAGCAGAAGACAAACTGTGAATTACTAGGACTCCACAGCCTTTTATGCCTTCGTGAACGCACATGCCCTAGCCATACAAAACAGCAAAGCTGACCATGCTCCAGGAGAGTATAAACACACAGCCCACAAACACACGCTTATGCTTACCAGCAACAAAAATTACTAGAAAACATATTGTTTCATTTTGCCTTAAAAAGCACTATTGAAATCATGTTTGATAACAGGATACATTTATAAGTACTGGATGTGATCAAAAACCAAATGAGAATGAGGGTTGGGATGGAAGTGAAGCTCAAAGAATGATCTTACATAGCTGCCAGGCTCAGATATGCCAGTCCCTGGGAGACACTTTCATTAGCAATAGGGAAGATGCTGGCTGTGGAATAAACATGAAACTTGATCTGATGATCTCTTGCCTTGATACCACATAGACCGCTGCTAATTATGAAGCTGCCTGACAAGCAAATAGTGCTCCATATTTATAACAACAGACAAAATCAGCCAATTTGTCATTTTAATTCCTGATATAACTTTGAATTTTTCATAAAAGCGACAAGGAAATGAGGACCAGAGTTTCCAGATAAAAAAATAGAGGCGAACATATTTCTCTGGATTCCCAAAGGTCTTTGTATTTTCCCCTCATCCCACAATGCTCCTTCACTCTGATCTCTGCAGAGATTACTTGTGGGGCTCCTTTAATCACACAGACATGGAAGTTCTCACTCACAGTAACAGCAAGGCAGGGCAGCCCAGTGAAACCAGCTGCTGCAAAACCAGTATAAAGCCACAATTAACTGGTTAGTTCCAATCAGCTGGAATTAAGTCCTCACTTTCATTTGCTCCCATCCTGGGTAGGCAATGGGACTTTATGTGAACAAAGGGAAATATAAGGGCACAGAACCAGATTTTCCCTCACTTGAACCTTAAACAAATGGGTATTAGCTAGCAACAAATGGGAGGTTTTCAGTCCTTGATTTCACAGAAACACGGGCAGCACACACAGAAGCAGTGCAATACTAGAGGTGACTTGTTCACTTTATACACAAAAAACTTATTTGAACAGACACATGCTGAACAGAATATACAACGTAAAGCTTCTAAGCTATATGTGACCCACTTTTGCAGATATCTACAGCCTGTGAGTGTTCAGTATCACATTAACATAAATGCCATTAAGTTTTGGCCCTGTATCATCTTTATTTTTTTATAGATACATAATTATTGAGAAGAGGCTGTTAACTTTTTATAGACTTTAAATACAGTCTATCAGTTCTCTCTATCTCACTTTGTTTAAGGATTCACCCAGCAGAACAATTGTGTTGCTGCCACATTGCTCTACTTTACAAAAAAAGTGCTTCTGCTTCATGGAAGGAGGAGCAAGACAGCCACTGTGACCTCTCAGGTGTACAGGCACTGGGTACACACAGCGATTGATACTGACTCATTGCAGGCGAGGCATGGGCATAGCCAACCCTTTAATTTAAGAAAGCTTGGCGCCCACTTTTAATGTATGTTATAACCTCAGTAGTTCTGCAACATCATAAAAATAATAAAGAGCAATGTCCCATGTCTAGAAACAGAAACTATTTCTATCAAAATTTATGTATTCAGTGTAATTAATTCCTATTTTTTAGCCTTTTTAAAGCAAGAAGCAGTCACTCAGTTCCACCAGGAGGAGATATTTTAGAAGGTTTTTTTCCTTTTTGGAAAAAAGTGAATTTGCTGTTCCAACTGATGATGGGACTGAGCAGAACTTTGCAGAGGGTTTAAGCATATTTTTATCCCATTCTTTCATTTGGAGCTCCTGAAAGAGACACGCAGCACAATCTTTCAGGCATCCAAAAGGTGAAAAAGGTCTCAACTACTATCTGCTTTTTTCTTTTTCCCACAAAATGGTGAACATATACATTTAGTATATATTGTGCATAGATAGGCTTACCTGAGATTTCCGTCTTGATATGGCCATAAAATCTTTCTTGGGGAAAAACAGTATGTCGGATGCTTACAAAATAACTAAGTATTTTAGATGCTACTTTGAACAAATGCTATATTTGACTTGCCACCACCTCCCCAAAACTATTATTTTTCCTGCTGGGTTTACTAGCTGAAATACCTCAGTGTTTTCACTGAGCATTACCATGTTTACAATAAAAAGAAAGCCCTACGGGAGTCTCATTTGATTTCATTGCACTGTTTATAAATTAACAAGAAATGGAGACTATTCTGAATGGCAGAGACAAAGAGAAGATACATACACACTGGGAATTCAGTAATGGCAAAAACAAAATCATCTCTGATGATAAACAAATCCCTGACCAGCAACCGCTGGTTCAGCCAAGGCCTCTGTATCCAAGCCATAATGAGGGGTCACGACATGGTCTTTAAAATCTCAGCACTGCTACAGATGATGACTGAGGTTAAAACTTGCTGATGAAATCCCAATTCATTGATTGTACTTTTTATTGCTTTCTGTGGAAGTGACCAGAAGCAGTAGTGAGCTGTAACTTCAAAGTACTGTATTCTCATTGGTTTCGTAATGCTGTATTTTAACTTTAATCGATGTTGCAATGGCGATACAGCAGTATTGACCCAAATGATTAGAAATACCATTCACACAGAATCACAGACTCACAGAATGATTGGGGTTGGAAGGGACCTCTGGAGATCATCTTGTCCAACCCCCCTGCTTGAGCAGGGACACCTAGAGCAGGGTGCAGAGAGCTGCATGCAGTTGGGTTTTGAATAGATCCAGATAAGGAGACTCCACAACCTCTCTGGGCAGCCTGTTCCAGTGCTCTGTCACCCTCACAGTAAAGAATTTTTTCCTCATATTCAGGTGGAACTTCCTGTGTTCCAATTTGTGCACATTGCCCCTTGTCCTGTCGTTGGGCACCACTGAAAAGAGCCTGGCCCCATCCTCTTGACACCCACCCTTCAGATATTTATAAGCATTTATAAGATCCCCCCTCAGTCTTCTCTTCTCCAGGCTAAACAAACCCAGGTCTCTGGAGTACAGGGGGAGGATAACCTCCCTCGACCTGCTGGCCTCACTCCTTGTAATGTACACCAGGATACCATTGGCCTTCTTGGCCACAAGGGCACAGTGCTGGCTCATGGTCAACTTGCTGTCCACCAGCACACCCAGGTCCTTCTCAGCAGAGCTGCTTTCCTGCAGGTCAGCCCCCAACCTGTACTGGTGCATGGGGTTGTTCCTTCCCAGGTGCAGGACCTTACACTTGCTTTTGTTGAATTTCATTATGTTCCCCTCGGCCCAGCTCTCCAGCCTGTCCAGGTCTCACTAAGACCAGTGCATTGCTTATCCAATGCACTGGTCTTAGTGAAACTGGGTGTTTATGAAGAGGGGAAAGGCACAGGGCGTGAGAACCAAGCCAGATTTGCTAACATTTGTACATTTGCTGAGGAGCTCCACTGGGCAGCACCAGCACAACAGCATTTTGTTACGCTGTGCTTTTCACCCAGCCATCAGCTAAGTAAACCTCTTTGCGAGAGAACTTTTAAGCAGGCTACAGGCTGTGTGTGGTGTTCCCAAGTACCAAAGACTTTAATATTTTGCTACTTAAGACTCTGATGAAGTGGTCCTGTGCCCTCAATTTGTGAGGTTTTTGTCATTTCAAAAACTCTCTCAAAATCTTGTGATATTTCCAGTTATCCTGAAACACAAGCTAAGTCCCTTCTTGAGAATATCTGTCTGAGCAACAGCTACAATGCTTCACAGAGCCACCAGAAGAAAAAAATAGATAAATGTGCTCCTCACTTAAGCATGTACTGAAGTGGTTTCCTGAATTGGGGTATGACTGGTGAAAACCCACAATTATATAAGACCTAGCTGAGAGTCTTCCCATAGAAGTATGGATTGGACTATTACTTCCCTTAATAGCCACAGATTTCAGTGCAATGGAAATCGGGGAGGGGGGAAGATCTTCTACTGAGGCACTCTGTGTATGTTAAGTACAACAGGGACATAGGTGCATTTTCTTGCCTTTTTGGGTTTTGTTTTCATTTGGCTTTAATCCTCCCAGAGCTTCAGCAAGTTGAAGGATTAGAAGGTTAACGTAAATGTTTGGTACGAAACAGAACTGAGAAATTTGTGGTGAATTATTTATTGGGCTAATTTAGCCTTCTTTTCTGTTAATGAATTCTTTGATTTTTTTTATATATGCATTTGTTATTCCGACTTGTTTCACAAATGCTTTGTGTGAATACGTTTCAGCTGGTGGCTTGTGCACAAGCTACCGACAAGGACTCTCTCTTCCCCTCATAGCTACTTGTGGTTACAGCTGAGGAACCGGTTACCTGAGGCTCCTGGTGCTACTGCTGTCCCCAGACTGGGTGACCAAGGCTTTTCAAGTAGACATGTGGGAGCTTGTGCAGCAAGGAAGAGAGCTGGGTGGTAGGACTAAGATTTAGGGAGAGAGGATGCAGCTGCCCTGTACCATGCTTTCTGTTCAGCCAATGCTTGGTCCCATCTTACTTTCAGAACTGGTCAGGGTAGGCCACACCTTTGTAAGTAAAATAATAAGCTGGTGTTATATTTATGAGATACTGCATCATACACCCAGCCCATCCTAGGACTGACTGAAGGTGTTTTCAAGCATGCTACCTTGGCCACAATGCTGTCGCTATGTTTCAACAAATTAAAGGATATGAGCAGAGAGATCCAGCTGCTCAAAAGTTACAAATATGAAGTAATTTAAAAGCCTTTGACAGAGGCACAGAGGCAAGAATTTCTGATAAAGACACAGCTGCAAACAGCTTCGAGCCTTGAAATAACACAAGGAACATGTATCAATTTCTGTCGCTGTGAACATCGACTGCTGAAACTTAATAGCAACCTCCCCTTCATGGTGATGAAGAGATGACATTTCCATTTTATTGATCTCGGCAGAGATGCAGCGCAGGCGGAGTCAGAGGGAGCGGGGCACGGGGGCATCGCAGCCCAGGTCCACATGCACAGACACGTCCTTGGCCCACCGTGTGGTTTGGTCCCCAGGAAGCTGGGCCAAGACAAATCTCTCGCAGGGCTACATATGCAGCTAAAGAAGAGAAACAAGATTACAGTGGAAAACTGGACTTAACTTTATTTATAAGATCATCTGTGGCTCTCACCATGTAAGAGACCTTTATATTCAAATATATCTACACATTTGCATTTAAAGTTTATGACACTGTATATCACAGTAACATACCTCAGGAAAAGTTGCAGCAGCCGAGCTCCTTTGGCCTTTATGAAAAGACAAAACATGGAAATATTTTTTTAGCAGGAACTAAATACAGATGACCTTAAATGGTAAAGGCAGGGTAAAATTCTCATCAGGAGCGCAGAACTTGCTCTTCAAAGGACACATTCAAAGGCCTCAAGCTTCTCGGATATTCTCATTTTCAGTCATAGGAAATGCTGGGCATGTCTTAGTGGTTAATTGTAAGGTCCAGCAGGCCATACTTTACAGCACTTTTTTAATTGCATCACAGTATTTGTCACATATATGTTATGAAAATTGCTGGCACTGTTATTTTTTTTTCTTCCTACAAGTTGATGATGTGTGAATAAAAGTGCTTCAGTGTTTTTAACACTGTCCAAATCATGAAACAGAAGACAAAAATATTTTCAGCACTTAAATTGAGGAAGGATGGGGAGCTGTTCATAAACATGTGCCTTTAATTTTGTTTCTGTCATACACTCCCCTTACACTTTTCAAGGCAATTTTATTTGCAGAGTTAAATTGTGAAAAGGCACATAATGAGATATTCATGGGGTGGGAGGGGTTGACGTGGATTTCTCCTGTTTAGTTCCTGCTTTAAGAAGTAGGTGCATCCCTCCTGTCAGAGTCCTCGCTGAGCTCCTGTCAAGCCAAAGACCCAAAATCCCTGCACAAGGTAGAGGTTAAGGATGGAAGCATATCCTATAGAGAAAAATTAATCATGGTGTTTTTTCACTGAAAAGTTTTGGCTCTATCCAAAAAACAAAATTTTTTATTTCCTTCACAAAGAGAAAACACTGGAATTTCTCATTTTATAGGGAAGAAAATGTTTATTTTAAGGAAAACGAAATGTTTTACTTGGCCTCAAATTAAATTTTTCAGATTTTTTTTCTGATTTGCCTAGGAAACCAAAAAAAAAAAGTTGCTTCAGATCAAGCAGAAAGACCGTTTCCCTCCAATATTTCACTGCAGCCAGCCAACTGAAAAGTCAGTTATGCGCATAGTTTTAGATAAAAGTAGCAGGTTTTGGCATTGCTGTGCTACAGAACGAAAAATGGGAGAGACTTCATTTTTCCTGCTTGCAGGCAGGAAATAGCAATATGATTTTCCACTCCTTTAGCTGGGTCTCTAACTAAGATAGGCTGAGAAATACCCTTGCACAAGCCATTCCAGAAATAACATCCAGCAAGACATGGAAGTGTCCTGCTGTGAGAAGAACTCATCAAACCGGCAGATCATCTACTGGAAGGAGAAAGAGGTGCAGGACATGGGGAGGCAGCAACAGAAGCAGGCGAATGCAGAGCAAGTGGACCGAGCGCCTGTCAGGAGAACAGTGGCAAGGAATGTGGACCCAGCAGCGGTGAAGGTAAGTGTTTGAGGTGGCCACCGTATGACAAATCCCAGTATCAGCTACTTTACTGGTTCCAGTGCCATATGGTGTAGTGTCACGCTCGCCTTGCTGACACCTCCTGCAGCCACTGTGGGAGGGCAAGCTATCAGGCTACCCATGAGCTCTGGCCCTGCAAAGATGCAAATGTACCAGGCATCCCTATCACCACCACTTGCCTGGACACAGACCAGTAGCAAAAGGAGACAACTCGTGACATAAAAGTGGATACTGGAGGTGCCTTGAACCCATTCCCAGAGCAACCCTGCTCCTCTATGCAAGTTGTGGTGTGCCAGAGGGATATGAATATCCTGCCTGCCATCTAAGCAGATTTATAGGTTGCATCTACTGCTGGCTTCTTCTATCCTGCAACATTTCTTGTGTCATTATATCAGCTGTGGGTAGCTAATAGTAGGCTGGGGCTTCAGGAGTCAGCATGCTAGAAGGTGGTTTGGACTCCTGAAAACCAGCGGGGGGAGGCAGGCTGCTAATGAGCACATGGAAAGTTAGGAATAAGGCTCTTGCCTGTCCATGGAGACACCCAGCTGTCTGTAACAGTGTATCCCACACTGCTAACCAGGCACCTGCCTCTCTGGCTGCCCAAGCACTGTGAGGTGATGGAGTGGCATCATTTTCAGTGGATGCGTATACTTGCCTGATCAGAAGCGAACCATGGACCCACGGGAGCTGATTGCCACCTCCTGCCAGCTGCTACTCATGGCCTCTAAACCCACTATAATTTCAGGTGTTTTGGCAACAGAAATAATTGCAGTGTACTATCTGTTGACTTGTCAACATCAAATTTCCTAGCCATAGATGTGACCTGTATTAACCTAGCCTTGGACTGGCACAGCCTCCCTTGTCTTCGTGGGCTGACAGAGGCAGTTGCCACAGCTCCTCCAAGGTGTCCTCTCTTATGCAATGTCCAGTGTAATTTCCAGTCCATGTAGCTCCAGTCCACTTTGGGTCATTAGTCCTGTTCAGAAACACTAGGCCACAGCCAGAAACCCCTCTGGGGTGCACAGCCGTAGCTGTGGGCAGGGCCAGCTCTTTCCATGTAACTCTCCAGCACATACCTCCTCACTGTGGCAAGCTGCCCCCACCTCCTGTGATCACAAGCTACGGTGGAAATGCCTTTCCCCTCTGACACCACCTCTGTGCACCCAGCTGCCACGCAGCTGGCAGTGGCAGGGGTTCACCCCATGCCAGACCCATGCCTTGGGTGGGTAGGAGCGAGGAGGAGGCATGGCAGGGCATGATACAGGGTGGGCAAGCTGGTAGCTTTCCTGCACCCAGATCCAGAGAGGTCAGGCAGGTGCTCCCACAGCACACGGTAAAATACCCCCAGGGACACTCCTGCTATTGCCACCTTGAGAGCATCAGGCTATGACCTTGCTAAATCCAAGTGGCTGGAGCTGCTTGAATGTGAACCAAGTGCAACGCAGTGTCCAGGCCCAGGCCAACTCTGCAATGAATATATTTTGTTTTGGAGGTCCTGACAGAAACCGTAAGCGTCTGCTCTGCCTCAGAGTATCCTCCCAGTGGTTACAAGTGTTTTCCTCAATGTTCAAAGCTATCTCAGCATTCCTTAGCAGCTCCCTAGAAGCATGAAGAGAAGGACCTCCCTGTCTTGAAACCTGAGTGGAGAAGACAAGACTGTTTCAGGCTGTATTCTGCTTCCTCAGGAATCTAGATCCCTGAAGGGGTGATTTTTTTAATCAGTAAAGACTTAATTTCTAAATTATGTTGTGTAAGGTAGTCAAAAGGTAAAAGTCTCTTTCTAACGTGCCACTACAATGAATATGTAGAGTACAATATTTGCAATAATTTAGCAGAAGGCCAGTTGAGCTGATAAAGCCTGGGACAACTTATGAAAATACCTAAAAAGGAAAATATATTTTTTTTTCCAGTCATGGATATAATAAAGATATTTTCCTAGGCATGGTCTGCAATTTCTGCCTCCCTATAGAATGAATGTGTTTCCCCAGTTAAATGTACAGCACCAGTGAAGTGAATGGGGTGTGTGTTTGCTTTGTTTTTCTTATTAAATATAGATTTGTGGTCAATCAGGAGTTGTAAAAATATTACTGAGGTGGTTACAGCCAATAATATTTCCCTTTGATAATTTTATGGCCCTGTGGTCAAGACATGAGTGTCTGGAGTGTGAAAGGAAGCAGGATCTGGTTCTGCATGCCATTACCAACTTGCCGGTAATTAAAAAACTGAAAAGTCAACAAAAAAGTGCAATGTATTCTCACTGTAGCTGTTGCTACAGTAGTCATGGCCAGCCACAGAGATTTGCAGGCTAAATCCTCACCACTGGCACTGTTTTCTCTCCTCTTTCCCCCTTGTCCTCCTTTTATCCTTGCAATCGCCACTTTTTTTCCCTGACCTACAAGAAGCCATCACCGGAGATGACTATCATTTTATGAATATCATTTTATCTATCACATGCATCTGGCTGAGACAAGCAAACGCCATTTCACGACAAAAAAAATCATTGTTAACGGGAACGTTTCCTCATGCCTCTGAGAGCACCGCCTGCCTCTGTCTGCCCTTCTGCTTTCTACTGGGCTGCTCCCCGTGTCCCCACCATGCCGCAGCACCACCGGAGCTGGCAGGCACTCGCTGTCCCATCCTGGAATGCTCCCGCCAGGGCCACCTGCTCCCCACTGCCCTGCCAATGCTCAAGCCCCACGGGGTTCACCCTGACCCCTGCCAACCTGTGACCAAGCTGGCCATACCAAGCTGACAGCGTGGAAATGGATGGCATTAGGGCCCTGCACTGGTAATTAAAGAGCGGTAAGCAATATCCACATGAGAAATAGCACAAGGGTTGCTCCTCTCCAGCTATGCCAGCAGGGAACAGGCCAAGGTCTGCAGGTGGGCTTTTGAGCTACAGACAAGACAGAATAAAATGGGTACCACCCCTTAGGATATAGCCAAGCCAGTTATCCAAGACTGACACTTCCCCTTCATCCCCCGACTGCAAAAACTGAGACACTGGAGCAGACCAGACATGACAAAATGCTTAGCTGGAGAAGGACAGTGATAGTCCAGTACCCTTTCCTTTCATCAGTTCTAGGGCAACCACATATGGAACCCACAGGTTCATGCTCCAGGTTGTTAAAAATGGTTTATTTGTCTGAAATGTGGAACTCTGAAACTTCCAGAAAGAAAAATATACCTCAGAAATGACAGGTTTTTCTCCCTGTAATGACTTGAAGATGATGCAGCATTAGGTGTAACAAGGTGTAACTCTCTCATGAAGCACTGAGTGGCCGGACATCATCAATATTTTTTAGTTTTTAATCCTTTTTTGCTTCCTTGTCAAGCAACAGCAACCAGTGCCACAGAATTGCTCCTACCCTGACCAAATCATCCTGCTGTCCACCCCCTGATGCTGCCTCTGCTCATACACATTATGGACAGATAGATGGACTCACACCCTGGTAACTGCCTGAATGGCAAAAATATCACCCCAACCCTGCAAAATGAGCCTTTCTGCTAGTCTGAGACTGGCCACCCCCGAGCATGGGCTCATGGGGATGGGCACCCCCCACCCCACTCAGTGCCCTGCAGGCAGCCCCAGAGCGCCCGGGGCATTTTTGCCTTCCCCTCTCTTTCTGGAGAACGAAATCCTGTTCGTTCCTATAAACTATTTCTTCCTGTTCAACAGAATATGGGGTATGAACAACCATTGCTACACAATTTGTCATTACAATTATTAAGGATTACATATATTTATTATAATACATATAATATATACCAATGTGAGCATGAGTACATAGTCTTAAAAGGAAGCAAAAGATTTTAGTTCTTCCTGAGCATTTTCATGCAGTGCCTGAACACAACAGTTTGACATACAAAGGTACAAACCTTTTTTTCCACACCACCACCCCCCCCCAGGGGGAGGGTGAGGCAATAATTATTTTCCCCATGTTTTTTCCAGAAAGAATGTATTTAAAAAAAAAAAAGCACTAGCGTCGTTTCCTCCCACACACTTTTTCTGTTTTTACCCCTTTAGATTTTTGGTGGAAATAAAATAGAATCCAATTATAAAATTGAGAGAGAAATTTGATTTGTCAATTGAAAAAATGTTAACACTTGCAGAAAATTATATAGGCATTTTCTATTTCACATGTTTTATGAAAAATCACGATGTTCTGAAGAAGTTGAAATGTTATTCTGAAGTATTTCAGTTTTGTCAGCTCACTATTTTTCAACAAATATGTTTTCAGTCAAAAATTGTCAATCTCCTTTTCTCCTCAGATCCTTTTGCGACTCCCTCTCACCATCTCCTTACACCACCAGCCAGCAGCTTCTGGGCCCACAGTAAAGATCATTTACCTGTTAAAGTTTTTCAGCTAATCAGGTCTTTATCCTCCTGCACCCCACAGTGAGGGCAAAGGAAGGAGTGAGACCCTCTTACCCCATCCAGGACCTCCCCCGGTCGCTTTTCTGGGCCCTGCTTTTGCAAGGGCATTTATGGATAGGCAAAGGTGACCTGAGCCAAGGGACAGATTGCCTTCTTCAGCAATTACGGAAACATCTCCTTTGGGTTTGTTTTTTTTCCTGGCATTGTTGTTATTTTTTTCCAAAGAACAAATATGGATTTATCTGGATGTGAATATGTTCCATAAATTAAACGATGTCTCATCGTGGGGGTAAGAGGGGGAGCATGTGCTAGATTAGTTAATAGGTCCCCCATCTGTACTGTCTACGATATGATGATAAGCATACCTAGAAACACAGGAAACGATTCACAAAAGCAATCAGATAATGAGGAATATTATTCTCAGAAGGTCCTTCCTGTGTTTGAAGAGGGGGAACAAATTAAAAGCTCAGGTTGTGTGGTAGCTTGCAAATAGTGCACATGGTGACTAAGACTCTTATCAGAGGCAGCACTGAAATAACATTTTCTGCTAAAGAGCTTGAAGAAATATGGTACAAAATTATTAATAATGCATTAAAATTTGCAAAAGCATGAAGGCAGCAATAGTTGAGCTGTGTACTCCCAGAATTTGAGTGGAAAGGAAGAAGTGCTTGTAAGGCACAGACAAGGAGGTGGCTTCCAGTTACAATTGCTCACAGCATTAAAAATAGCGGTGATAATAGAGATTTGTCACTGCTGCTGGTAGTATTGTGCTGGAAAAAAAAAACAACCGTGCAAAACAAAACAAGAAAACAGTGCGTACACCTCCCCTTTTTGAGAAACAGAGATCCAGCTCTGTCCTGGCCACAGTAAGAGCAGCAGGAGCAATCAGCCACTGAGACCTGCTCCACACTTGCAGCTG
Source organism: Morus bassanus (assembly GCA_031468815.1). Lineage (NCBI taxonomy): Eukaryota > Metazoa > Chordata > Aves > Suliformes > Sulidae > Morus > Morus bassanus. Next base: position 104,294,085 of record CM062567.1, read on the forward strand.
CCTTTGGAAATCAGCGGCAGGGAGGAGTGGCAACACCCGCACGCAGAGGGTCCTTCTGCCACCCTTCAAGAGGGGCTTTCAGATAGGGCCCTGCAAAACTTCCTGGTGGCCAGGCTGCAGTGTTTGCTTTGTAAACTAAGAGAAGCAATGCAGCGATGTGATGCAGGCTGGCAATATTCAGCAGGGATATCCATGAAGGCAGGTTAAGCTGCTGCTCGTAGTCTGCTCCAGGAAGGAGAGAGACTGGCCACACTGGGGTGTGAGTCAGACCCCACCCAAAGTAGCAATATCCCAAGGCTAAAATTCAGGTTTGTGAGTACCCTCTCCTCTTTTAGAAAATACCACCACAGCTTGGCAGGATATTGAGGTTCCTGTTCAGGGCGACGTGCTAATAGTTTGTGTGTCCCTCTCCCTCTAGCCAGCACCTTCTTTCTCCAGCATCGTTTCAGTAAAGTGTTTATGCTCGACATACGTGTATGCTCCAGGCCCGTGAGAAACCACCTTGAAGTCAATCAGGCAGTCAGGCAGAACTGTATGCATAAGCACTTTATTATAACACATTAGATGTATTATTATTATTAAATGTATATCAGGGCTTTTGGTCTCTGATTTTGTGGAGAGTGGGAAAACCAGTCCTCTGACACTGGCCTATGCCTTTAAAAAGCTAGCGTTCATGCTTTATTAATAAACATGTAAGTACACCACTGGTATCTTTACTGAGCATCATTCCCTCTCATTCTCGGTGCACTCTGACATTACTTGAAAAGTATGTGCTGTTTGCCAAAGATTTCTTTTTCAATGTCATAATATCTCCAACCATGAGATAATATTGAGCAGCAGAAAAAGGACAGGTGACCTGCCAGAAGACTGAATAACCGAAAAGTGCCTTTGAATTAGACAAAAACCTTCTGCTTTCACTTCAAAAAACCCACACTGCTTCCCAGGTATGATCCAGATCTGTAATATACAGCAAAGTTGGTCGGTATAAATCTTTATTTTGTGTTTCAGAAGGTATGCGATAGAAAACCCATTCTAACAATAAATGCTAGTCACCTGAGGTCTATAGCTTGTTTTGCAGCTCAGAAAAAAAAAGCCTCTGTTCACCCTTGGCCAACTGAGTTACATTTTCTGCTATTATTAATGCATTGCAAGGGTTTTTTTCATATCAATTTGAAATTATACATCTGGGAAATCCCAGTACAACGGCAGTCAATGCTTTGTTTCTCTGTGTGGCCCTTTGCAATTACTAGAATGTGCAAATATAATTTAGCGCAGGTAAAATTCAATCAGTCACCCCAAGCACAAAGAAATCTCCATCTCCCAGAAAAAAACCCAGAGAGTGTTTCCCTGCAAATGGCACAAGGGAGCTGTAAGAGTTTCTAAAACAAATTTATTAGAATATTTAAATTCAAGTTGTAATGGGAAATTTAGCTCAATAGGTGAGGTGGCAGTGTGCTGAAACCCAAGTGAAGCAGGCAGACAGCTTTCGAGGCTGTGGGCTCACTAAGATTACAGTTCTATTTCTGCTTGCACAAGGCAATTGCAAAAACCAGGCAGGCAGGTTGCTCGAAAAGAAAACCCCAGGGGTGCAAGGGTGGGCCGGGGGTATTGGGGGACGAAGAGGCTGCTGAGGAGCAAGGGCAGAGGTGCAGCTCTCTTGCAGTGGCACCAGTGATGGCGGGAGACATGGTTCTCAGCCACCGCCAGGATCCCCACACGGCCATTCCCAAGGAGGCACCACCTGCCCAGCCTCAGGCGCTTGACAGGGCCTTGGGCCAGGCTTGCAAACCTCAGGCCCAGGAGAGCTTGAAGCAGAGGTAAAGCATGAGGGGGAAAAGGCCAGTGGCACCCAGGCTGAACCGGAGGCTGCAGCTGGGGCAGCATGCTGCCTCTGCCCACCATCGCCAGGAGGAGATGCCTCCCTGGGCCCCCCCACGTGCCCGCAGCTGCCAAATCCCCGGCACCGCACATGGCCTGCCTGGAGACGGCCACTGGCATGGCCAGGAATAGGGTCAGTGTTACAGCTCTATGGTTTTTACAAAATTACACTGTAATGAGGAGGTGTAGCTTTAAAAATAAAAAAATGTGGGGGAAGAAAAAAACATAAAGTTTAAGGACCACTGGATTTACACTTCTCAAGCAACTCCAGCACCATAACGTTTTGTTTTTGTCAAGCAGCAAAAGCCGCTCTTCACCTCCCGCGACGTTCAGTGGGAGCTTTGTCATTGCCTTCAAAGGAATCAGGATCAGGCCTCCAATGTGTTAATAAGCAACAAGAATTATGGAAAGAATTACATTTAATGTGAAGTCAGGATGCCTGCGGTGATTGCACCGTACAGCCTGTCACAGATCGCTTTGTGCTGGAAACCTACACCACGGACTGATCCGTGGATGAGACAACTGCAAGACATCTCTGCTTAGCAGGAATATGGAGGGTGGAGGAGACGAGAGACAAGTCAGCAGCGGCTGAGTGCACATGGGGATGGCTGGAAAACTCCAGATACAACGAGATCCACTTCTGAGGAGCCGAGAGCACCTCAGACGTGGTGTGGAACCAACAGCCTTTGCACTTCCCAAACTGTCACGACCACCCTACCAATAAAAAAGACTTGTTCTGCTCTTGTACAGCTAAAATCCCACTGCTCTGAAAGCGCCTGCCTCAACATTAGGAAAGTACCCTTTTACAAGTACTTTGGAAAAGAAACTAAAACAGTTTTCTTTGTCACTTCTCTCCAAAAGAAGCTTTCCTGCTTATCTCTTAGAAGAATGAATCAGCAGAGGAACACATTACTCAAAAATATTCAAGCACACACAAAAGGGGGTAAGGTGATTGTGTCTAAAGTGACTCCCGTGTTGGCTCTTTGCCTGTGAGACTCACCTTGCTGAAGACGTTCGGGCAATGTTTTCCTTTCATGTCCTAGTAACCCAAAGAAAGCTGTGGCCACCGCAAGTGGACCTGCTGCAGCGTGCGGTGGAACATTAGGGGGCCCATTAAAGCTGAAAAGGTTCAGCCAATGTGGGAGCAAGAGGGGCTTTTGCTTTTTGTCTGTAGGGAAGAATGTGAACTGCTGAGTTTCACAGAAATAAACAACAGAGCTGAGGGATAGCCCAATTTACTCATTCCCTAACCTGTGATTGCACCCGCATACGGTCCTTTTACCCGTTGTGGGAAGTAAGGATCCTGCATCACCCTCATTGAGCTATTTTCCACTCATCTGTCTAGCAGGTAGCCTGTGCACTGTGGCAACTGGTTTTCTTAACAGAATGGGCAGCTTTGAAAAAGAGTCTTTGTAGCCCCAAACTGAATATGGATGGTGTTTTCACAACCTTTCTGATCAAAATTGTGCCTACTTTCCTACCCACTCATTTTTCTGCTGCTCTGGACTTCACCTTCGGTCTCAGTCTTTGCCTCCTTTTGCTCCTAGAGCAGTGTTGTGCCATTTCCTAGGAGTTCCTCCCTTCGTCCTTCTAAATCACTCAGTCACATCCTGTTTTTATATCTTGCCCTAAACCTTTCCTTTTGACTATAACTTACAACTGACTGTATAAAACAACATCAATATTGTAGCAGCTACTTTGGAGCTGTTGCGATGCAGCTTTCTAAATATGCATGTTAAAATCTCTTATGAAATTTCAGGGGGGGTGAGGGTGGGAAGTGCCGTACACATCCAGGTGCTGATGATTAACTTGTTTTCAAATTTTTTTTTTAAAAAGTCCCAACTGGCCTGGAAATAGCAAAAAAGGAAAAAAGGTGCCTACAGTTATTTTGGGAAGCTCCCATGTTGCTACCTCTTACCATATGGATTGCTTTAATTCGGGGTTCGACATAGCTCCTGGCATAGGCTGAGTAGTTGCACCCCCACCTCTACAGTAAAAATCAGTGTTTCCTCTGGAAGTTAAAACATCCTGAGGAAGAGAAAGGAAAGCAAGAGAATTTATCAGACAGAGCCTGACACGTCGTAAAGATGCAGCATTGTGATCAGGTATCATTCTAACACACTCGCTGCTCTACACCACTCAAAATTTTATGACCACAAAAACAACCCACACATACATGCCAAAGTGTGACTAGCCGAAGACAGCTCTCAGCATGTTAGCTTCATTTCGCTCAAGAGACAAACAAGAGATCACAAATGAAACTGCCTACACCATACTGATGCGAGCAGTAATGTAGGGTTTTGTCAGTGAGTCAATGCGGCTACCAAACCAAGCGCTTTCCTTTCATGGCTTATAGTACCTGTAAAGCCTTCTGCCTAAAAGCCAATCAAATAAGACACCGAGTCACTTAGTTGCCACCTAGAGACACATAGCAAAAGCAGCCACTGTATGAATAGTTGATGCAAACATTTTGTTCACAGTTAATTCAGAATGAATAACACAGAGTCATATGGTTACTTCTGCACCCAGGTACAGCAAGATCTATAATGCATAAAATTGATGTTAAATGCATAAAATCTCCTGCTTGGAGCATCAAAACATAGTCATGGCCTTGAATGCTGATGTTAAATCTGAAGTATATTCCACATATCACATGGACTGCAGCTAACATTAACAGCTTTCCACTGCAACTGTTACACTGCTGTAATTGGGCAGACACTGGCTGGGGATTTCTTCAGAGACCTATTTTTCAATTAAAGTTTAATTTTCAAGTAAAAGGGTTTATACAGAATGAGACTGTGCACGCACCTCATTGTCGCACTCTTTCAGAACATGATTTCTCGGTTTATTATTTCCAGGACAGTGCAAGGGAAAAACAAAAGAAATAAAGGCAACATGATGCTTTTTCAAAACTCCTTTCCAGGTCCAGGACAAAACAGCTATCTTGGTCGGTGTTCATAGGTGTGCGGTCAGGCTTCTCTGACACACCACGAGTTGGCTTAAGAAGGAGAAGCCCATCCTCCATGATTTTCTTCCCTAGAGAAGACAAATAGGAAGAAAACCCACCAAGAAAACAAGAGAGGTATTAGTTGAGCAAAATGAGAGTTGCTCTTCTAGCAGGTCGGTCTAGATATAGTATGGGTTTAGGCTCCTTAACTGCTTGCTACCTAACTCCTCTGTTACTACTATACACCAGCCTGGGGGCAAGGAAGGGAATAACCCCACAAGATAAGCAAACCCCAGTAGTCCCGCGAATCTCTGATGTAACTCCTGCCACTCCTGCTTCCCCCATGTGCTTGCCTCTTGGGGAGCGCCGGTGCCCACAGGCACCTCTGTGGGTCCCTTTGGTGGAGTTCAGGTGAACGCAGGAGGACGACTCTCCCCTCTGGGTCCAGACAGCTGCTCCTAAGCGTTGCAAGGAAAATCCATTACTGCTTCCCAGTGTTAAACAGTTAAACCAGCTGGATTTGGGGATCTAGAAAATGAGGATGAGATAACTACATTTGTGAGAACATTTGTTTTGAATCCAAACCATTTTCCCAAGTGTATTAATATGAATTACCAGGAGATTGTTTGAGGATTTATATGTGTAGTAATCCAAGAGAAAAAAAGAAAAAGCCTGAGCAGGAATAGTCATTTTAAAATTAAGATAAATTACTCCAGGTTTCTTTTTAAAATATACGCATGTCCATTGTTTACAATTGTAGAGTTCAAAATGCTGAACGTGTCTGCTGAGAGGATATACGCCTCCCTTGCAAAGACAGACTGATAACACGGCAAGGAAAAAAAGGCCGGGGGGGGCGGGGAGAAGAGTAAAGAAAGAAAGTGGGAGAGAAAGAGAGGGAGCAAGAACACACAGCACTATTGACAATTGCTAAACTTTTGGGGAGCGGGATGAGAGTTTTAGGCATAAACTAGAAATTAAATTTTGCCAAGAGGTACCAGAGTACAGTCCCTCTCCATTTACATAATCAAATAAAAGGTAAGATTCAGCAGCATGAATACTCGACCTGCCAGTAAGCTGTTTGTTTCTTAGTAAGAAATAGAGAGAGAGAGACAAAAAAATTCTTTAGGAAGTTAGCTCTTTCTCATACAGTTCATATTATACATTGCACAGGCAGCAGATATGGAATTTGCTACAATATATTAGTTTGATAACATTGTAGAGGGTTTCTCATCAAAATACAGAGATAGGGAATTATAGTTCCAAGGCCTAATTTAATAACAAAGTGTGCCGTTGTTAAAACCATTTTTTGCCTGCGCTCTATAAGCAATGTGTGCATTGTATGAAGAATCTGGGAAGAAAAATTGAAGAATTACGCAGACAAATACTGGTATGTGGCCAGAGCTTAGGAAAACATGTAGCTGCCTCTCGGTGTCCTTATTGCCCATAAAAGAACATTTCACACAGTCAACAGCTCAAATTTATGTGGACCCTTAGGGGTAAATTTTCAGTACAGTGAATAGGAACTCACACACGCAATCACGTTATTGTTAATGGGAGTTGTGTGGCTACTTCTTCGACTCAGTGCTAAAAATGTGCCCCTTGCTGTAGAAAGCTAACTATCTACAGACCACTCTTGCTCCCACTCTTCTTCTCCATCAGCAGTCCCAGAGGAGCAATGGAGAGCAGCCCAGAAAACCCTTGCCTTGCGTCTTCTCTTCCCATCGTACCGCTGACACAACTGTTGGGAGGGCATGTCCCTTCGCCCCAGTAAGGACTGCAGGATGGGAAGCACAATATCTGTGATGCTCTTGCCCTTTCCCTGTGGCTGGCTGCAGGTGAGCCTTCCCATGCACCACCCCCTCCCTGCCCAGAAACATGCCACCGCCTCCACTGTGGTTTGAAGACCTTCCAATGGGTGTAGCATGTCTTTGTGCTGCTCTTTTCCCTTGGGTGTAACCAACACCAGGAGGGTCTTGCCTCCACTGATTTTGCTGGTGCCTGTTTCCAGCTCTTACCCCCCTGGTAATTCTCTAGCGATGCTGGCTGCACTGCATTCAAATAACCATCCAGTCACGACTCCAGCATGATGAACTAAGACCATCGCAAGAGGGTTATGAGTTGAAACGACAGTTTGAAAATAGGTAACCAACAAAAACTTGCTAATAATGATGAGACTTTGCAAAAGAGGACTGATTTTTTTTACTGTTACTAAGCTTTAGAGTGACATTCAAAAACTGTTATCAGCCAGTCTGAGAGCTAGACACTGTGTTTCTCCCCTAATCACCTGGCTACAGGCACTAGGACCTGAAACAACAATGCCAGATATTGCAAAATTTGGAATGAAATCATGAACGTCAACAACATCACAAGTTGCTGTGTGCTGGCAAGCTACTTTGCCCTGATAGCTTGAACATCCACAAGACCTTTGTGGTAGTTGGCCACACACCGTCCATATTACTACATCCCCATGTTTGGTTATAAGGCCGGATGTGTAGCTTCCCTCTATGGCTGGAAGCGCACCTACCAAGACAACAAGAGCCCGTCTTTCTCTCACAGACTGACCTGAAGCATACTTGAGAGGGCTCCAGTGCTTGGGTTGCTGGTGGGAGCAGTTGAAGCCCACTTGTGCCAGGCTGATGGTTAATGTGTTTCCAACCATGAAGTCAGGTGTTCTGCTCTGGTTTCTGAAGTCTATAGGGTGGAGCAGTGGTTTCTTTAAACTTGGTCACAATACCACAGAGCACTTCACAAAAGAGATGTTGGCAACATCTAGTCAATGTTATAATCTTATTTTTATTTATCTGCCAAGAAATCCATAAAATCAGCAATGCAGAAGGTGCTCCTCCCTCTCAGCACTGGTTGGACATCATTTTTGAATGGACCACATTCATGGAGAGAAAGCCTAACTTACTACATGCAGATGTGAGACCATCCCGCACACAGGCTCTCCTCTCTATAAAGTAATGAGATCCCACAAAACAGCAAGAAGGTCTCACATGAAGGGAAATGTGTGGCCAAGGAGGTAATTGGTGTTCCAGATAATTTTTGTAGGGTCATCCTTGTAACCTGTACTACAGAGACCTTCTGCATGATGGAGGAAAAGCTTCATGACCAAGTCTCCTCTCTGTTTTTTGTAGCACTGGCTAGAGATCAGATAGCAATCTTATTTGCCACTGTTTAATTTCTTTCTTTTTAATTAGATGGTTTAGGTACTCAGAATCTTGTTTGGGATTGGTTTCACAGCCCATCATATTTCTTAAAACTATGATAGGACAATTGGCCATTAATTCAAAGCAGTGCTAATAATGGTCGCTACAGCTACTAGAAGAAACAAATGGGAAGGCTTTTGAAAGACCTCTCCACTTTTAACCCCCTTGTTACAAATTCAGATTTAAGTCAGACAAACAAAAACCTCAGTGTCTCTATTATACTTTGTTTAATCGTATGATTCCCTTTGGCCTATAGTAATGGTCAGTCCTCACGACATGAGGAAAAAAAGAAGAGGTAGACTGGGGCAGGGAGTGGAAATTATATAGGAACACATATACACCTTCCATGCCATGCCATGCCATACACTTTCCAAATTACAGCCAGAGGAGGCTGCCCAGAGTTGTTCCCTGAGCAAGGCCGTGGCACTGAGGACCCTGCAAGCTGCGATCCTCTTGCCAAGCTGACCTTGGTGAGGAACAGAGGGCTCAGCAACCATATCAGGATCTTGTACCACGCAGAGAGAGCAGGCTGTGGCGGACGATAACCGGGCTCATGGGGGCGGGGTGGGGGGGAGTTGCCTGTCTCACGACACAAGCCCTGAATATTCTGAGATTTTGTTCTTGGAAGTAATCTCGCCCACCTTCTCCCCTCCCTCCCTCCTTCATTTTCTTCTTTAACGTGCAGCCCTGCTCCAGTGTACTGCCTGAGTGGGAATTGCCTGCAGGTCCTGCTGTAATAGCTGTGCCATATGGTCCCTTCACACAGCGGGAAGGTGGAAAAATCCAGAAGGAAAAAAAACCAGCAGCAACCCTGGAAAACTTTATGTAGCAGCTCAGCAGAACTACAGCTGTGGCCACAAACAGAGGCAACAACTGGAATATTATGCATGATGCATAGGGCACGGCAACAGCGCACAGCCTCCCCCAGAAGGCAGCTGAGCTTTATGTCCCATTTAACTGAGAAACCTCCCTGTGTACCATAAAGCTCCATTAAAGCACACAAGCAGGTGTGGCAACCCTGGTGTTTTCAGTGGTAGATCACTCGGCTCCTCTTGCCTCCAAAGTACCCTCTGCTCGCTTTCTTTCTCCAGGTGTTTGCAGAGGAACCTAATGAGACTGATTGGGACATGCTGATCAGCTTTCATTATAAGCTGTTCTCTAGCAGTCCGATTAATCAAAATAATGGTATGTGTTTTGCATGTATTTTATGGCTGTACCCAGTTTTGCTTTCAAAACTAAAATAAGACACCTGTTTTCCCCACCCTGTCTTGCTGAGTAGTCCCTTTAAGAGCATAACCTTGTTATCAAATATATGATATACCATCAGAGCTGGGGAGCTTCATACGCACATAAATATCACTCTTCCAGTTTGTGCTTTTTATACTAGCAGAAGAATCTAATGGAAATAAATTCAGTCCATGGGTCAATTACAGGCTTATTTTCATATTTATGGACTTCATACTTCCACACACAAAAAGATTCTAATGATAGCCTAAGGCACAGAGTAATCAAAACAACAGCTATTGAAAGGGAAGGAACCAAAGAAAAGTACCACTTTGAAATTCTACCCCCATCTCCTGATATTGCTATATACACTACATAAAAAATGCTTTTTCACAAATGAGTATGATTTTTACCTACTTACCATTAGTGTAATGTTAAAAAGAAACCAAAGGCAAGAGTTGTTACCGGAACAAAAGCCACACTTTTTCCACCTCCAAATTCAAGATATTAACGCTTTGATATGAACAATCAAATCTTCTTCTTTCTTCTTCTTCCTCCTTGTCCCTGTGTCGGTTAGTAAAGGAGGCAGGATTTTGTGCTTCCTTCACGAATTGGGGATGTCCACATGCTCTGCAGTGACTGAAGGATCCTGGAGGCATCCCCCCATGAGAGATGGCAGGTGCCCATTCCTTGCTGACCAGCTGCATGTGTCTTTGGAGGCTTCACCGCTGCCTCAGGGAAGAAGGAGAGGGAAAGACTAGCTTTAGCTTATTCTGTAGAGCTGCCACGATAGGCAGCAGAGAGGTATGGCCTTCAGATGGGCTAAAGAAGCTGCTGTCCTGCCCTGCCCTGCCCTGCCCTGATGCTGGCCATGGAGGGCACGCAGGAGGACCCCCCTCCCCTGCTGCTATCACTTGAAGCAGACCCCTCCAAGATAATTCACAAATTTCCACTTAAGTATCAGCAGTGCATAAAGGTTCTTGTTATCCCAGCTTGTTTTCATGTATATTTTATGTACCAAGCAAGGATGTGTGAGGAAAGAAGGGAGCATGTTTAAGTTTTTTATGCCAACTGGAGCAAGATAGACTGCACAAGCTACCACTGAGCGCTGCATGCATTGTAACTTCATCACGTTGTTTCTTGAGTTAGTTATTTATTAACAGTCACTGGATTGGAGCATCTTGCTTTTGATTAGATAAATGATATGTTGTTACTTGGACCATTTTGTGAAGTCGTAATAATCTCTATTGACAATGCATCTATTAGCTTGGCGCAATGTTTTCTAGCCATCAAGAGGATTTTTATGGATCTGAATTCAATGTAAAGGGCCCTAAACCTCAAACCTTAGTTGTCTTGAAATCTGACATGAGAAATAGCAAAAGAAAATGAAATATTTTCCTCATTTGCTGATTATTTCCACAGCCCCTGAATGCCTATGAATAAACTCTGCCACACCACCTGACATAAGAAAAATAGCCATACAGGAAGCTTAATATTTGCTGTAACCTCAGTTTCCTGGAGCTGGAGCGCTCCCTTAAATAATTTACAGCTCTAAAAGTGAGATAAGACTATCTCCAGTTCTGGCTTTGTTGTGTGTCCTGGGTTATTCTAAACCACTTTCTGCAAGGGACATCCATCATTACAGACCCAGCTTTACCTTCATCCCACATAGACATCTGAGAGACAGTGACTGGAAAGAATGCCAGAACTGGAGATAGTCTGATGTCATTTTAATGATTGTAAATTATTTAAAGAAGAATAACACAGCCAGAGTCCTAGTCATTTGAAAGTGTTTGCTAAAATGTCTGAGAGGTCTTGAATGACAGTCTCTAGCACACATACACAATGAAAATAGGGTTAATGACTCTCATTTGAGAGGGAAGAGGTAAACAGGGCAGGAGAGCAATTGCTCAATTTTACGCCACAAGACTCTCAATAAAGAAGGGAACGACTCCACTCAGGAACAACTCCATCAATTTTTGCTACATTCCAGTAGCATTAATAAGATCAATGGTATTAAAAGCAATAAAACACCCAGTTTCTAGGACCCCAACTTTTACCTGCTCCACTCAACATACTAACTTTAGCTGACATCACTGGTATCTAGCATCAGATTTGCTGGGGTCCAGGGGTCAGAGAAGTTCCAGAAGCTGCCAAAACTGTTTTGCTGCAGCTAAAAAGGAAGCAAGAAGGGAAGAATTATGAGGACAGTAACAACTGTTCTGATAGATTTGGATGTGAAACTGCCCTGGCAGCTGTGACCCTAGACTGATCTTAGTGGTGGGCAGTGGGGAGCTTCCTAACCCAGAGGGTAAGAAGGTAGAGGAGCACCACAAAGAGCATCAAGCTGACCTCTTGCCTCAGGAACCGAAATGGCTTGGACTGTGATCTTTTCAACTGCCTTCTCCAAAAGGAAATTTTAAAGACAGCGCAGTAACTGAAAAGACACTGGCAATGTCAAGAAATGCCTTCTACAGAGTATTACAAACTCTTTCACCACAGATTACAGCATGTGTCTTCTCTGCCATACAGGCATTATCTCATCTCTTTAAAAGATGGGTAGGTTCAGCCACAGGGAGGTCATATCCAAAGTCACATACAGAGCTGGGAATTAAGACCCATCAAATTGTGCTATGGCAATGTAAGACATGGTATCCGTTGACTTCAGTGGGAAGCCCAGCATAAAAAAAATAAAAGATGACCTACTGTTATTTGAGGAGTTTTCCACTTCCACACATGTACTCAGGGCACTATATATTGGCTGCAGGTCCCCGAACCATGGGAAATGGCAGGCTTCCTGCACGGCTGCTTTGGTTGTGTTCCTCATTTCAGGCCATTGTTCCAGACTGTATCTTTTGTTTGGGCCTTGGCAGGCAGTAAGACAGAGAATGCTAATGAATGTCTTTGCTCTGAACACAATATAAGAGAGGCATCTCATTTTCATTTTCTTTCCTGTGAGTCTTGAGTTTTAAACTTGAGCTGTGCAATGGAAATGAAATTCCCCTTAAAATGATGGGCTCTCCCCTTCGTGCAGATAGTCGAACGACACTGGATAAGCCACTTCTCAGGCAAACCCTCACAGCCTTAAATGTTATAGAGCAATACAGACGCGCAATTTATTGTTGCAGAATGGAAACTCTTGGATATTTATTGGTAAAAATAGAAAATTCCTCTTCTACAATTTAGACCTCAAGTACTGGCCTTACTTAGAGATTTGATAGACGTGATTGTGTTGCTTCAAAATTGATAGGAGAAGCTGGCATCTTCATAACAACACCTCTGGTTTCAGTTTGTTTCACCTAAATTTTTAGCTCAAGAATCATGGGTGATTTTCTGACCTTTGGAGAGGTTCTCGGTGGTGGTTGTCAGCAGCACCCTCAGCAACCCTGCTTACCCCAAATCTCCAAAGTAAAAGAGTCTCTTTTTTATGTATATGTACCTTTCATTTGGCATTGCACAGAAGTCAGTTTATCCTGGATTGATCATACTTGTCTGGTGTAAGCAGAACTCCTAGTTTTCTAAAATTCTTAGGAAATGCAGCCCAGAGTTTGATGCCTAATTAAATCATCTCCCCCAAATTTCTGGCCCTCTGCTGGCAGAGGTTTTCAGAAAGTATGCAAAAAATGGATTTGACTTTCAGCAGGCAGTGTTGAGCATCCGCAGCCGCCACCACCTCCCAGGGAGCTCCTGCCTGTTTGACAGTTTTGAAAATCATCAAGTCATTAAGCTACTATTTAAATTAAGAGTAAGGACCTAATTTTAGGTACCTGTACCTGAAATCTGTGTGCATTCATTGTCATCATTTCAAAATTCCTCACACTAGGGACAGAACAGGACTTCCCCAATCCTATCTTCATATATCAGCTCATACAGTCTCAACCATTTCCTTTTGATTCCTTTTCTTAGTGAAGTTGTCCGTGCCCACCTCTTTCCTGAATCTTAAAATAAACATCTTGGTGATTTGCATTTGTGAGTAGATAGTCTGTGTGTATGTGCATACACATATGCTTGCACATGTGCATATCTAAATTGAAGTACTTAAAAAGCTTTACTGTGTCTTAATACATATTGTGTATCATCATTGGAAGTTTTCACTGTGTTCATAGAAAGGTGTGTGTGTCTGTGTGTGTGTGTATGAGAGAGAAAGAAAGAGCAAGAGAGACAGACGGAAAGAGGGAGAGAGAGTGCACCAGGAATTATCTATGCATAAAGAAATTAAAAGAGAATATTTTTCCAGAGCAATTGAAGCCCATCTCCTGAACAATGACGACAGCTCCTCATTTTCGACAACAATAGAGGGCACGTAGGAGTCAGCTCATTAGAATATCTGTGGCTCTTTTCTGTTCTCTCTGCATTAAGCCCCCATAATGTCAGTTGTCACTTATTAATGACAATTAACTAGTAATCAGCAGTGAGACTCTTCGAGGTGGTCCTTGCCTGACAGGTGAAGAAAGAGAACATTGCGTAGTGCCATGCAGTGACATGGAACCTTCAAAGGGAGCACGGCATTTCCATAAATTATTTCAGAAAGAAATTTTCTTTTAGACATTCTCTTTAAAGCATTAGGATCTTTAACCCTAGAAGGACTATACAGTTGCAGCTGTCCTCCCTCCCCCCCCCTCCCCTTATCACTAGTATTGGATAAAATTGGAAGGCAGCCTGATCTGTCATGTAACCCAATTCCCATCTGGGGCTGGAATAGCTATCAACCCACTCTGCTGAAACTATAAATACCTTCCCTTGATACTCAACCTTAAGTGCTCACTTAAAATGATGCCCAGATATCAATAGTGAAGTTGCCAACCGAGAGCAGCTAGGTGGATGGCCGGTAGAGACTGCAACATATCTATTATAATGTCTTTCAAAATTAAATGACTTGCAAGCGCTCAATTTATGTACATGCGTAGCCTCTGAAATTACACCACTTCCCTGTTTCTGATGGTTTTTACACCCACTTGTTATGTCTTGTCTTAAATGAGATGGCAACTACTGTTACTGTGTGTTTTTACAGCAACCAGCATACTCAGGGCCCTGGACCCTGATTGCTATTGCAATACAAATTTGATGTAGTTATTGCTCTTAGAAAGACTGAAGTGGGAAAAAACCCAGCCAGCAGCAACAAAACGACCATTAAATTTCCCCCATGCAAAGCTTTCCTCTTTGCTTTTCTCGCTGTCTTATGCAACACCAGGTAAAGAGCACTCACCATCACATTTCATTCAAACTCTTTGCTCAGGCTTCCCTCCTTATCTCTCCTCCTTCTCCCTGACCCTCCAGCTTTTGAACAGACAATCCTGTGAAGTCTCCTCACTGAATACTTCAGCTGTCCACTACAAAACCTTGTTTCCTTCCTGAGACAAATTCAGCCTCATTCCATGTTTTTTGCAAGAGGTCAGAGAGGTTCCCAGACATCACTCAGGCATGCTCCTATCTCCCAGCACAGAGCCCCTTTGAGCTTTACCAAGCTAGGTCCCCTTTTGTTTCCTAACAGGCAAACAGGCCTTCCAGCCTTTCCCTTTTCACCCTTCTCAGTCCTAGCTTTCAAAATCCCTGCCGTCTGCTCTTGCTAATAGCAATTATTCTCCTATTATTTCTTTTTCCCATCATTTCCTTCTTCTCACAGTGATCTCCAAGATCCAATTCTTTTTTGTGCTGCTTTTACCCTTCTGATGGCTGCTGATCATTAGACTCTGTTCTTAGTTGTTCCTCAGTCCTATTTCTTCTTTGCACTTTTCCAGATTCCCAGTTGTCAAAGCACACTTAAAAAATGTGAAATGTGACACTCACCAACCCCCAAAACTTGGGCGGAGGATCCCCATGCAATGTTAAGTCTAGACCTGCTGCCTTTTTTAGAGCAAAGCTATCTAATTTTTCACATTATCCCACCACAGAAAAGTAGTGATGAGAAATAGTAGAGACAGTTAATGCTAAATGCTACAAACTTTAGCAAGATAGCACTTCAGAGGCAGCTAAGAATACAACTCTCCCTGGAACATAAAGACACACATGACTGCGAAAAGAAATGTGCTATACAGCGCATCCTTGAACCACATTTTATCATCATGCTACACACTCGGATACTACTATATATAATTATTAATACAGCGTGGCCATTGCAAACATGCTGAGTGTGTTTGACCTTGGACTGCCAAGTAATATACCAGTTGTGGGCAGCGTCTGAGCCTGCAGTGTTTTTTAGAGACAGCATTTGCACATTAATAAACTTAAAGCTTGTTTACTGTAAGAATTTTCCAGTTAAACCATTATAGTTACACTGGTAGCATTAGGCAGTTTCCCTGCCACAGAAGCCCTGGGCAGTCTTTCTTATTACAGAATAAAAGTGGCTTTTTCCAGTTTGCCTTAAATTGCTTCCAAAGTACTTTAGTGTAAATTGAAAAAAAGTCCAGAATGAAAATGCCTAGGGAGTGACTTATACCAGTGAGAAAAGCCATCAATGAATCTCACATCCTACCTACAACGGGTCTAGCTTTCCCTTGGAACATGGGATGAACAGAAGTAATCTACTACACAACTTTTTCATCTTTCTAAGTACTAAGCAATGAGATGTCAAAGACCCTAAAGCCAAAGGGCAGCATTTTCAAGAGCCACTTCTTGTATTGCTGGGCATAGCAGGTTAAGCTGAAGTGAAGAGGTCGTCTGAAAAGATGAAACTTTGTACCCCTTTGTTGAGATCAAAATCCCCTGCTCTCCCTCCCAGTCCACCCTCAAACTCCGTGCAGAATGATGGTGACTTGCAGAGCTGCTGTGCCAGTTCTCCTTGCTATGCTGGAGATTGTGGGGAGAGCGGGGAGAAGAGGATGTTCTTGACACTGAGCCTGTAGCAGTGCTTCCATGACAACAAATAAGATGTTACATGTTGGAACCGTGCAGCGATAAACTAAGCCTAACCAGGACTTGAAGAAGATGGTTAGTTTTTACAGAACAGTGCTACTCAGAAATGCTCACGTTAAAACATAATTTCTTTGCATGTCCCAATACACTGTGCAGTACTGGGGGGAGAGAGGAAGGTGAGAGCGGCAGAAATCTTGTTTTTCCCTAGCTGGCTTTCACTTCCAGAGGCAGTCTTCAGGATTTTACAGCAACAGTCTCCACTAGCTGCAGAATGGTGGCAAACGGCATGCGACGCAATCTGTCTGACTGCATCCGAAGACTATGCCCATTTCCAAGATACAGCAATGTATCCTGCCATTCAGAAACACAAAAACCTCATGATTTCATGTAATTCAGTGAGACTGATATTTGACCTCAGCACTATGCAGTCTTGAATATCCAAACTTTTCTGAAAGGATCATCAAGGGGTGAAGGGATTCTGAGCATGGTGATACACAGTACGACATAATGAAACTGAAGTGCCAGCTGGCAAGTTAATGCGTTTTGCCAAATTCATTTAGCAGCCACCAGTCCACTAGTGAACTTATCTGAAAGATAAGCTCTTAGCTATTGGATCTCTCATCCCAGATTAGATTGGACTGAACTCAACTACTAATTCTGATTATAAACTTTCTGGGGAGTAAGGAACTATGCCTGAGAGCATGCTCTAGTGGGTAGACCTCTATCTGCTGGTCAGGAGCTTTGGGCACTATTTCTGACTACACGATTTTTAGCATGCTGCTTTCTGGATTCCACCATCATGTGTGTCATCTTTTGGGTAGGAACTGCGGATGCCACCTCCCTTTTGTACTTCACAGAGAAGCTCTAATACAAACTTCAGTTTGTACATGCTCTAAGGAGAAGGCTTTGGACAAGTTGTCCTGGTACCAAGAGAGATGACTTCCACCGGCATGACACTGAAGGTTAGCCTATATTTGCCTGATGCATCCCATCAACCCTTAAGATTTCATAATGTATGCTGTTCTGGGCACATGAATCAGCTCTGG
This sequence comes from Morus bassanus, assembly GCA_031468815.1. Classification (NCBI taxonomy): domain Eukaryota; kingdom Metazoa; phylum Chordata; class Aves; order Suliformes; family Sulidae; genus Morus; species Morus bassanus. The sequence goes on from CM062567.1 coordinate 104,311,241, forward strand.
ACTCCTAAAAGAGCAGATGGGTTGCAGGCAACCAGACTCCAACCCTCCTTCCTCAGGTGACCACGTGGCATTTAGCTGCAGGTGTCCTACAGCTGACAAGCCTGGTCAGGAACCTGTCAGGCTTTAACCTGCAACTTCAGACAATGCTGACACAACCACTCTGGACGGAAGTACAGGACACTGTCACTATATTAAATTTGTTCAGAATTATGCTGTACTGATGGTCAACCCATTGTGCCCTGAACAACTTAGTTAGAGAAATGCTTCTTTAAAAAGCATGAATAATTTTAACAGTTAATTCTCTCCTGCATTTTTTACACTAAGAAGTTTATCCAGAAGTAAAAAAACATAAAAAATTGTGACAACGTGGGCAAAGCTAATCAGATTTAAACTTTCTATTTTTTACAGGGAAGGGAAAAAAAACAGAGGTGACAACTACAGAAGTTAGGATAAAAGCTTACCAGACACATTTTGACCATGCTGACCTTAATTCAGCAGGTGACTAGACAGGACTGAAGAGAGGAGTGTAAAAAAAGTGGTCTTCACAACAGAGTAACTGGAGCTTCTCATCCTCAGCGGGAAGGTCTAGAGCTTTTATAATCATCACCTATTCTAATATTGGTTGTCTGAAAACAGGTCCATTAGCCATGTATCAGTGTTTGCAGTTCTGATCTCTCGGTGCGAAACTATTCTAATATTCTAATAACTAGTCTATAGTTTTGCTATATCACTGGTCAAGAAAACAAAGCTCATGAAGATGCTGGATAAAGAAGCACATTTCATAAATGATACTAACCTCAGGTAATCTGCGTCATCTAAATAGACTTGTAAAATGTTCTCCTTTTTTACAACACACCCGGTTTTGGGTATCGATATTTTCACTTAGCTACGGTATCACGTTTTACTTAGAATAGCATCTTTCATCCCAAAATGCCATCACTCCACCTACCTGTAGGATGAAGGCAACTATACACAGTGACAAGGAGAAACTATGCAAAGCCACACAAAACATTATGAGAAGAAACTTGATCAGAACATCAGGGAAAACAAAAATTTGGAAGGTTCGTATTATCTAGATTAGTATCTGGCCAGTAAACTGGGGTTAGCATTCTATTCTCATACATGGACAGAAAAGGACCCTGCTTTTAAATTTCAGTGAACAGATGGTGAAATCCCACTTCTTGCTACTTTCATGCTGGGAGAGTAACTCAATACTGCATCAGCCAGGAGACCGACACCTACAGAGCTGCGACAAGACTCCACATGGAAACTGGCCTCTCCTTGGAGGTCTCCTAACCAGGACCCCTGCCATATTATTTGAAGAATATCACACATTTAAATTTGAGATGGCTTTGGAATTTGCAGGCAAAAGCTGATGCAGTGTGCCTTGATTAGTCTAATGCAAGATAATGTGTGTATTTTTATGCCTTTATACTTAATTGCAAATGCATTTTAGTGGCCTCCATGATAAGGACAGATTACGTTTGGTGTCATTATTGCCCGCGTAACTACCCAGAGAAAGCTGTAACAAAGTTATGTTGCAGAAGACATTAGTGAATATCCCACCAAATGTTATTAAAAAAGAAAAAAAAAGTCATTTCATTCAGGACTAATGTCATCAGTACCCAGATCTCTCAAATTTACAGCGGTTTGCATCAGCTTCAAAACAGTAACACAGAAAAGCGTGCAGCAGCAGAAATCAAACCTGTGAAACAGACAAACCAAGATCTTCCCCTCTGAGAACAGATACGAGCAAACATGTAAACACCAGCAATGTAATTCTGAAAAAAAGTAGCTTTATACACCTCTGAAAAAAATCAGATGGATTTTGAATAAGGCACAAAGTAGGTATACAGGCTTACAGAGACTACTACGGGTTTTAGGGCTCTTACATCTCTCTTCTTCACGACCAGTCCTGAAAGGTGGTGTGGTCTCTTCCATGTAGTAGCTTTAGTAGCTACTAGTAGAATGGCACAAACTTACCTTTGTTGAAATCTTATTGCAATGAAGAAGAAATAAACCTGTAAACCAATTTTGAGGAAAAGAATAACTCGGTTTTAATTGGTGCAATTTGTTTTTAAAAGGAGATTTTTCAGAAATACGATATTCAAACAGACGTGGCAAAAATCCAAAGAATAAAAATCATGCTGTTGCTGTGCTTCATTTTGTTAAGCAAGTGAAACATAAGAGCCCTCAAATCTTCATCTACTTCATATTTCAGTCTTACAAAGTGTTACATCAGCACAGTCGCCACGTAAAGCTGCTGGTTTATTCTAAATGGACTTTCTTCAGACACTGGCACAGATGATGAGTGATTGTCCAATTCTGAAGCTATCAGAACTGAACGGATTTAGCAATGTCATAAACACCTCTCGAGGGAGTCACCTGGTGTTGAGAACTCACTTTACATGCCGTGTTTCAAAATGAGTTTTAATGGATTTATATTAGATTCAAACCCACTTTAGAGCTATTATTTCTCCCTTTCAACCTTTTCACCCACTACTGCAATGTAATACAGCATATTCTATAATCACATGTTTGCAGGCCCGTGGTAAAGTAAACAAAACTTCAAAGGGTTATTATTTAAAGACTCTGTATTACGGCCGGAGGCCTGACTGTTATTCTTCCTCACCACCCCTTGGGCCCAAAGTACATAATCATCTAGTAATTGAACTGAAATGTCTAAATGGCTAGATCCCCTGAAGGACATAGGTAGTTAGCAGTGAAGAAAGTAAGGGACATTAAAAAAAACCTCCTGGCACTTTCCTGCACTACTCAGAAATACCATGTAACTGACCGGGTCCTGCCAGGCTCTCGCGGAAAACAGACCAATGCATAGGTATTTCCGGGGTTGGAACTAAAGATTAAATGTAGAACTGCGCTGTATTTGGAAGCAAAGATCTTACATTTAAAATTACTTTCAGAAGAACTGAGAAGAAGGAACAGAAATATACATACGTACACAGATGTATATATAACACAATAGTATCACTAATACCATGTGAAAGCAAACCCCTCTAGGTCCTCATATTTAACAGCCCCTCCAAAAAGTGTAATGGATAGCAGATCCCAGGCTTTCACACACTGTAACTGTCAAAGCACTCAGGAGATAGAGTAGTAAAGGCTCTGACAGCTCTCTTTTACATTCTAAATGACATCTGCATTCAACAGAACAGAAATAAAGATTAAGGGAAACACCTGATTTGATAGCACTCAGCTTACCTCAAAATGCAATATTTAAAAAGTACAGAGAAACACAGGTCTGCCTTCTTGTACTGTAAGTAAAAACTGGTGTCAGAGCCTCAGAGGTCTTCACCGCTGCCAGAAAGGCAAGTACCGCAGCATTCAACAGACTACAGGGGCAGAAGCCACAGCCTCTGACTATGTAACCGCTGAAATCAAAAGGTGTTTTGCCTGAGAAGGAAGGGAGGAGACGGTCTTTGAATGCACACAGAAAATGACTACGGGCACGCTCATACGGCATAGGAAAATTAACTTGGCCAAAACCTTTGCAGCCCTTCTTGTACTTCAGTGATGAGCAGAATGCCCGTCGCTAATTGATGGCGCCCCACTGATCCTGTACCTTTCGCAGTACGTACCTACTGCAAATCTTTTTTAAGAGGTTATTAGTATTACAGCTTCGAATGCAACACGTCAGCATACAGATCACGACAGATGATTTCGAATAGATTTTTGCTGGTTGATGATATAAACGATGCCTCTTATTGCTGGAATAACACCTCAAAGGCAATATAATGACGACATGACAATGTATGTAAATCAAGAACTGCATGTGGGTTTATTTTACACTTGAGAAAACAGTGGATTTAATTGTGTGAACCAAAATGTACTGTACAATATTAATGATAAAACATCAAAATGTATAATTCATAGTGCATTGCTTGCTTTATTTTTATTTATTTATTTTTTGTCAGATAGTTCCTTTAAGTACATGCATCTGGAAAGATGCAGGTGCCAGTAAAATTTCTCTATTTATATCAAGCTGCAGGAACTAAATTTTATTCAAAAAGTGTGGTTTTACATTATATACACAGAAATCGAATATAAAATGACAATATAAAAAGTTAAAAGAGAAAGCATACAGCCAGAAGGTACAAAGAAAGTTGAACAGTTTAAAATGGTACGATATGTAACATGTATTTTTTAAGCTGATGCTGGCAATTTACAAGGAACAGAATCCAACATTTGCCCCATTTTTTTTGTTTTCATTTACCAATGCAGCACACTATAGAAAGGTCAGCTTGTACCAAAGCTTAACATTTGTAAATAACTATAAACGGCAGTATTTTACAGGAAAAAAAAAAAAAAAAAAAAAGGAAAGAAAAGAGCATTTTTACACTTGTTTTAAATAACAGCTTGCATACTTTTTTTTGTTGTTTTTTTTTTTGTTTTTTTTTTTTTTTGCCAAAAAGTGGCAATTCTCAGCATCCAGAGGGTTTGGGCATAGTGGCAACTTGGTTTGCTTTTTTTTTTTAATTATTATTTAACTTATACAGTTGTGGCTTCCTAACCCCTTGAGTACTACACAGCTCTCCTTCTTCCAAGGACTGCATGCACAATTTCTTCACAAACCAGTTCTGCATTAAAAAAAAAAAAAAAAAGAAGCTCATTCATTTAAAAAAAATAAGTTCTGCTTCCGACACAGCTTTTATTTGAATGAAATGCCTTTAAGCCTTTTGCTTTGTTTTGTTTTTCCTTATTTACTTATTTAGTCACTGGGAAAGGCACAGAAATGCTACTACAGTTCTCAGAGGGTTAAAACTTGACACTACCAGGTTCTGTGACCTTTATTGTCATGGCAACTTTGTAATTTTAGGATGTCTCTTTATCATTGTTCTTTGTGTCTTTCTTTACGGCTAAATTAATGTCTCTCAATAGTGTCTCCCACTATATTCTACAAAAGATAGCTTAACATCAAGGACAGATGTTGAAAATAAAGGTCAGACTTTGACTCACAAAAAATAAAAACAGAAACAAAAAATAACCATGCACAGATCAGACAAAGAGCATATAAATATAACTACAAAATAAGTGTAAGAAAAACCAAGGTCCAGATAGGCAGTTCAGCAACAAAAGTAAGACTGATTTCAGAGGCTCAGGTCAGGCCTAGTGCAGTACTATGAAGAAGTTTAGTGCAATGTTCCTGTGGTCACTTGCATACCTGGCTGCTTACCTGGACGCTATTGTTTTTCTAACTCAGTTACATAGATCAGATGGTCCTCTGGGGACTTGCCATGTGTTTTACTAAGGTGCAGTTTGACTGCATGCTTGCTTGCAAAAGTTCGGTTACAGAGCTTACACTGGAATGTGGAGCCTAAGTCCTCCTCAGCAATTCCAAGTGAGCCCAAAGTCTTGTTTGTGAGGACTTTTGAAACGTTCTGCTGTTCTTGAATCTGATTAAGTGGCAACTTTGACAGATCCTTCAAACTAAACCCTAGGTGTGTCTCTAAGTGACTTATGTACGTAGAAGCAGTCCTGAACTGAGAGGCACAATCATTGCAAAAGAAAACAGGATGTCCTGTGTCCAAGTTCTTTAAAAATTTAGTTCCACCTGTCCTCCTTAACTGATACTTCACATTGGCCAGCCAGTGGCTAATTGTGGTCATGGAAAGACCAGTAAACTTAGAGATGTGTACCCGCTCTTGTGGACCTAAGTCCGACATAATGTATTTGCCTTCTGGGGTCTCCCTCAAGCTGGAAGCAAACTGGGCTTGAAGGATTAGAAGATGCTGAGGGTTCCAGTTGGACTGTCTGCCCTTCCTCTTGTGTACTGGTGACAGTTCATCCAGAGCTTCCTCAAAACTGCTCCCGTCAGCATCCGACTTCTCTGACACGGTAGACGGAGTTGAAGACTTGGGTGTCAAACGCCCTGTGAGGTTCTTCACCATATCGGAAATATCCAGCAGGGCACTCTCCCTTAGCGGGGATGAGGCAGAGTCAGCCACGCTGGAGACAAGAGGTTTGTTTTTGGACTTGGTTAAATCAATCGGTTGATCACTGTTCTCATAGTAATACCGGTCAATAGCATCAGCCTGCTTGACTGGAGTGGTTGGGTAAATGGGTTTGTCCAACATGCTGTTGCTAATTTTGTACAGCATGGCCAAAGGGTCCAGAGAGGGGCTTACCGGCTTAGAAATTTTGCCTAAGTGGGTATTCATAATGGACTGTAAAGCGCTCAATGGATTAATGAAGGATGGCTCAGGTGAATGATCTGTGATGATTCCTAAATTGTTACAGCCGTTCGCAACCTTTGTTTTAAGTGGCTCGGTACCATTTGGTGTATGTGCTTCTGCTGGACTATCCTTTTTGACCTTCTGAACTTCCGCCTCAGAGCTCTTCTTCTGCTGCTGTTTGTTATTTATTTCTTCTGCTTTTGGGAAGTCCTTGTTTTCCTTAGCAGCAGGTGACATTGGTTTGACTGGAGAACTCTTCTCTTTCTCCAAAGGCTTTTCTTCCTTCTTCACGCTGATTTTACCTGTAACTTTCTCCACCAGTTCTTCCATAGCAGATACATTGCTCTTGTGAGGTGGGGGTGTGAGATTGCCTGGGGAATGGATGAGCGCATTGTGTTCTGACGACAGTGATTTTACACTGCTGGCATAAGACGGCTGCATTTGAACGCTCTGCACTGCGGGCTGAAGGGGTTTGACTGTTCCCGGGAGCTGGTAAGCTGCATGAATACTGGGATATCCTCCCCAGGAAGGAGCTCCATTCTGAGCTTTGCTGATAGCTGTTGTCACCGTGTTCTCCAGGGATTTCAGTATGTCTATTCCGCCTTTGGGACTATCATCTAGGTCCTCCTCTCTGAGGTATTGATACAAAGTTGTTGGCTCAAATTTCTCTGTGGAGTCCTCATTCTCTTCTTTAATCTTTTTCTCTGTTTCACTGACCACCCCCTTTTCCTTCTCTAGGTCTTTCTTTTCCTCCGAGTTTGTGGAGCCCGCCGGGGAATCGGGCTGCTTTTTAATGTTGGAGGCTGGTAGCCTTGTGTGGGTGGTGGGTGGAAGAGGTATCGACTGTATCTTCTCCTCCACCACAGGGTCCAATACTAGCTGTTTGCCTTTTTTGGAAGCAGAATTGGTCACCTTCAAGAAATGACCAGTGACCATCATGTGAGCAGTGAGCTGCTGCAAAGTGTCATGGGAACTGCCACATTCCATGCATTTCAGTATTTGGGCTTTGCGTGCCTCAAACTGCCAAGTGTAGCTAGCACCATTTTGATAGCCATAGCGGTTGTTTGGAGTCACGTAGGGGTTGGCAGTTTTCTGATCCTTTGCAGACTCACCCAGTGAAGCTTCCGCAGTGATCCCTGTTGGCTCAGGTGAACAAGGTGAAGCTAAGTCCTGAAGTGCTCGCTTTTTGGTAGAAGGGACCAATTTAGTGATGGCTGGTACTGGCTCCTTCAGAGGCACTTTCTGGTAATGTTTTGTTTTTATCATATGGACACTGAGGTCTTGCAAAGACTCAAACGAATGCCCACAGTACATGCACTTCAGCACTTTTTGGGCGTCCTCTTTGCCTTCCATTTCCATAAGTGATCGTTTTCTAGGCTTTGACCACCGTTTGGTCTTATCAGCTTCTTTATCTCTGTTGTCATCACGGTAATGTCCAGTTTCATTCATGTGCACTGTTAGCTCCACCAGTGTGTCATAGGCTGCACTGCAGTCTTTGCATCGGAACTTGCTAGCACCGGTGAACACAGACCCATAAAGTTTATTGTTTTGCCGGTAAAGCTGTACTGTGCTGAAAAGACTAGGCTCTGGGAGAAGTCCGTACGATGAGGTCTGCTGCAAAGTTTTAGCTAATGCAGCTTGGTGCCAGTCATAACCTGAGCCACCACTGTTACTATTACTGTTACTAGTATTACTGGTAGTTGTACTGGTACTAGTGTTGGTACTGGTAGCACTACTACTCTGGGAATTGGCATTGGTGTCAGTACTGGTGGTGTTTTCATTCTGGCTGATTCCGTTGTTGCTGGTGGTTGGATTGGATTTCTTTAAGTCCAATGCTAAACTGGACCAGCAAGTCTCTGAAAGCAAATTTGCATACACAGCTTTTATTTGTGCCAAGCTGTCCTGTGGATAGGAAACATTGTCTGTGCACTGAGGATCCTCTTTCTCTTCTTTAGAGGAAGTGCTTTTGAAATGGGCCAGCTGATCGCTGTTTTCACTAAACGGCGAACCATAGCCTGCATCCTGATTAGTTGCAGTGCTGACTGGGGAGTTCTGGTAGCTTTGAGCCTCTTTGATCTCCGCTTCTTCATTGCACAAATACTCATTCTCCTGGATGTCCAGAGACAGCCCATCATCTTCCACGCTGTCTTCATCTATTTCTGCTGCTTTCAATTCCTCCTCAGGAACATATGCTAAAATAAAGGGGGGGGGGGGGGGGTAAAACAAGACAAAGTTATCAAACACGCACATTTTACATCGTTGCTGTCTTCTGTACTAAAAGCAATAATCATAAAGACAAATTTTGAAGACACATCCAGAAACCAAACTCACCATCACTCATACACTCCACCTATAAATCCACATACTCTGTCCTGGTTACAGTTTGATACCAGAGCTATCTGAGCATAAACTTTTACTTCAGCAGTAAAATATGTGCCAGGACCACAGCAGATACCATAATATCAAAACCAAAATCAAACAAAGAGCCTACTAAACCAGTTTTTATCAACTTAAAAAATGGCCTGGCACTGAGCTATCTTTACTGCACTACATATGCACAACACATTGCAGCTGACCTGCAGCCCTCAGACCTAGGCACTCAGAACCACTGGCTTGGCCAAGTCCATCCGGTCAGGGCTGTCTTTTCTGGCAAACTGGCATTAGCTACAGCTTCAAGGGCCATTTCTGTGTCACTGACACCTGACTCTGACAGAGCTATACGGGGCGAGTGTGTCAGGTTAGCTGTTCCAGGGTCTCCTGGTGGCTGGCTGTACTGGGTCCCTCTGAGAGCAGAACAGCTTTCATTTTTTCAAGGTGAAAAGAGAAGCAAGACTGTGATCATTTTCTGAAATAGCTAGGATATGCTTTGCCTCGTGTTACGATCTGATGTGGGTCCTGCATTTACCATTTTGAAAACAGCAATCAGCAACTAATAGTAAATGTTAGAGATTAATTTTTAAAAACAACAAACAAAAAACTTGAGACCTCCATCCCAGCTTGATTATTGGCTTATGGTAAATATAAAACTTTGCTATTGTATTGCCACCTGGTGAAACTATACAATCTTACCAAACTATGTGTTTATCTATATCAAACTATTTTTTAAACTAGCAAATGTGGTATTCATGAGCAGATGGCCATTACATCAAAACACATTTACTCAAAGGGCCCAATTCACAGAAGTGGCTTACATGTACCTAAGTGATAAATGTATACTTTCATTGCAAAGCAGAAAACATACTTGTACACATTTCCCTCCAGTTTTGTAAAATAAGCTTAAAAAAAATCACAATGATAATGGAATGTAGATCATTTATAAGCATGTCAAGGCAGAAAACATGGATTGTGAACAATTTTCAGTGATCAAATAAAAAAATGCCTCCTTGTCAAGTGAACTGTGCAGCAAGTGATGCTGAAATGTGGGCTATGTCCTTCCATGGTACAATACTGAAAGAAAGGCAGAAAAAGAGGCACTTCTGCTCCTATGTGATACGAAGAAAATACATATTATCATGCTAACAAAGCTGAAGTCTTCTTGAATTGGGGGGACCATAAGCACAAGTTGAGCTTCTTTTTCTGCACAGCTGTTGTTATGTTCTGAAACTTCTTTCTGAAAAATAAAAAGAATCTTCTCTCATTGTAATATGAACACTCCTTGAAATATGTTTAATTTTTTTTTTTTATTTTTTTTTTTAGAAACGCTAACAGTGTTATGGCCAGTACTGCATTCTGTATTCATCTTTGCAACTCAGTCTTAATGCAGCCCCTAACTACTTCAGTCTGATAAAGTAGAAATTAGTCCATCTGGTACTGGGGTAGTGCTGAACCTTAAGATGCATGCTGCATCTTTCATCTGTCCTCTAACTGTCAATTTTTTTCAGAAGAGAATTTGATCATTTGGTTTATAAAAAAGTGTTACGCAGGGCCCAATACCTTACAGATGCATCAGCCTCAGGTGTTTTCTAATAGGTTTATAAGGACTGGTGAGTACCAAGCACAACAGAAGTCACTACAGAAATCATCCTGGAGCCGAAGGCCAGGAAGATGCCAGAAAAGCATTATAAAATAAAACTTTAAAAAATCTTAAAAATGCATTTATTCCATAAAATGAAGAATAAAATACAGAAATAGTAAAAGAACTAAGAAGTCAGTCAGCTTCCCGGTGTTGCACTAATGCTGCTGTTGAAACACTCTGCAGGTATTTGAGCACAGTAGTACCGCTGCAGTTCTGAACTCTAGGTATGCAGGTAGAATTCACTCCCACAGCTTCAGTCTAGGATCTCTTAGCTCTCTCATTAATTACACCTGTTTTCAGTCATTTCTAACAGCAAAAGACAATACATTTTTAAGTTTCAGAAAAGTAAAGAACAGTTATAGGAGAATATGGTTTCTGATTCTGAAATTACTTTTAGATAATAAAAAAAACCTCTGAGGCCTAAAATGCATTAAAGTGGACAGTTACCATCTGGCATTTTTATTTAAAAAAAAAAACCCCAAACTTTAGTAATGATCAGCAGACAGTCACCAAGTAGAAGCTGAAAACTGAGGGGGCCTGCATTCTGAGCTTTTACGAACAGCTATCTTCTTACTAACCTCAGTGGAACTATGCCAATTTTCTATAATTTTCACATCCCAATATTTTTCACAAATAGTTGTAAGAAACTGTTGTAAGATTCTGAATGTTGCTCTTATAAGCACTTACAAGAAGCCACGTGAATTATCTGCTTACAACTCCTTACTTAATTCTAAATTGCATAAATATGTATTTTTATAATTGCTATATATAACCATCTAAATATCTGCTTAAGTAGAAAGTCTAGTTGAGCCACTGCCATATCTTTTAATTTCCTTTATTTATTTATGACGACATGTTTTCTCTATTCTGGTACTTTTGCACTTTACCATAAAAATAAAAGGAGCTAAACCACACAAGAAACTTTAAAACTACATGAAAGGTCGGTGTTAAACTGTCAAAGCAGAGAAACTGAGTGTTAGGGTGAAACATCCATCTTTCACTTACTTTCGTAGTCTTAGGTTCTGCTGAGACTACTACACGATTGAGTTCACTCTCTACCAATATATACTGCAATATAAGAGTTAAGAATGTACTATTAGGCAGGACTCTGATTTTCTATGATTTCAGAATTTAAGCCAGATTCTGAAAAAACCTTGAATTTACATGATGTGCACACCCACGTCTGTATATTTGTTATCTGAAATAACACAAAGAAATAATGCTTCTTAACCAAAAAGAGAGTAATTTATCTGAAATGTTTAATTTCTATCACTGCAATCAAAAAGATTTTGTTTAACTCCTTTAGTTACCATAGGATACACACAATACCTTTTCATTCAAGACTACTAATGTTTATAAGATGAATAGCAGCACACTCTACATACGGTATCTTGCAAGGTCAGTGCAATTCTCTAACTGAAAAGGTTTCTGTTAGAGATGATTCAGAAGCATACAAAATGAAGAATGTTAATTTCTAAAAACATGTATGTTTTACTAAAATTCTCACAGGAATTTGACAAATAAGTAAGCTTCAGAATTTTAAACATAGCAAAAATGTTCATTATAATTACTTGCAGAGACAAGTAATATTATTCTATGTCAAATAAAAGCATGAGATGTTCAGATTCTCCTCCTAAATTATAATAGGTAGCTCAACAGACAGACAGATTTCAGACAGCGTATCTTTGTGTGACTGAGAAACTCCCAGCAGTCTTCTCCAGTTATTCTTGCATCTGCAAAGACTCTGCTGGTTTACATGTGTCCTGAAACCACACAGAAATACCAAGAGCAGATATGAGCAGTGATCCCCCTCAACAAAAACTCTATCCAAAGCGGAAGAAATTCCAGAACATAATGTCAGCTTTTCTTTTCCTTCTCATCTGTGCATGCACAGACTCAGGGAAATGCATGGTGGAAAAAGGGGAAAAAGCTTCAAATCCCAGACAACTAAAAATTAGGCGGAGCAGTTTGTATTTCTTTTCTTCTTATTAAGTCCTGCTAATATTTTTTGCCTATAAAATGTGCCTCCTGGATGCTAACGCTTCCCCACAGATACACTGTCATCTTTGAGCAGTGTTAAAAGCTGTGCATTCTAATCTAAGTGGACATGAGACACTATATATTGTACATGTGAGTAGCACAGCACATTGTGTTTGCTTCAGTGAGAATATTTACACTATAAATACACATCCATTGTTTGAAAAAGCAGACAGAGATCCGAAATGTAAGGATGTGGCTAAAAATATAAATATTCTCACATAAAACCTTTCCGTAACCTCGGACCAGTGCTTTTGAAGGAATCTGTCTCTACAGAGGTATTCTTTTCCATTCAAAAAGGGATTCAGCATTGAATATATTATTTTGAAAAGGACAAAAAGTAATGATTGTGTATGTTTTTAACAGTCTACAAAATTAAATGTAGTAAACTCTTCAAGACCCAATTTTAAATCCTCCAAATAAATAAATTTATTCAGAAGAAATACCTACGTATTGAAGGCCACAATTCAGTACAGCAATTGAATACTGAAATAATTTTCACTGAAATACATATTTCATA